>JAAFCE010001036.1:56435688-56643769 GCA_013389805.1 Trigoniulus corallinus | reverse complement strand
CTCTCCTCTTCTGTTCTCCCCTTTCTCTCTCTCCTCTTCTGTTCTCCGCTTTCTCTCTCTCCTCTTCTGTTCTCCCCTTTCTCCCTGTCCTCTGCTGTTCTTTTCGCTTTCTCTCTCTCCCTTTCTATATTCTCCTGTCTTCTCCCACCTCACTCGCGCTCTCTTAATCTCTCTTCTCCTTCCTCTCTCTCCCTAACTTTACTCTCCGAGCTCTTTGTATCCCCTACTCTTCATTCCTTTCGTCTCTGTCGTTTCTCTTTCCCACTTTCTCCCTCTCTCCTGACAAGGCTCGAACCAACACACCACGAGCTCAAATTCATCGTTGAGCGTTGAACTTTTCTATAAGAGCGTCAGTGTTTTACCCTCTCTTAAATGATATTTCTCCATTGAAACTGAGCAATATTGCTATCAACGTTGTTTGAAACTCCTCCGTTTTCACTTTAACTTCACGTTTGCTATCGTGCTTAGAGGAATTACTCAGCTGTTAGAAGTGCCTTGAATTATTTATTGATAATGTTTTAGGAATTGGAAGCTACTGGATGATGGATGCCCCGTTTCATCTGATGTTCCTGTCATACGATCATTTGAGAGACACATAACCTATAAGCAAAAATAATGGAGTTGTGATGTTCATTTTATGGATAGTCACAAATATATAAAATTTTCTGTGAATTAAAAGTGGCGGTTATGCATTTGCTATTTTCGAAAGTGATTGAGAGAAAGTAATCATACAAATTATTTTCTTCACAGAAGCTTGAATAAAATATTGATAATCACCACAATTGGCTCCGTGTGGTGAGTGCGCCTGTCTACTGCACGTAACAGAACTCAATCATTATGTAGAGTGCAGGAGCTCACTTCTGCTGTCTCAAACCGGTAAATTTTCTTCGCCTGTAGAATAGGATCACTCCGATTTGGATCACTCGAGCTAATTACAGCTAACGTTGGTAGATGATGCAAATGCCATCCTCATGTCGAGGTTGGCGATCAGATCTTTAGGAAGAAGATGCAACTGCCGGTGTCATGCGTCAAAGTGTCCGGGGTCTACCTCAAAGTGTCCAGCCAGACACTTTGATGCAATGTTTGAATACCTCAAAGTGTCCACCACCTAGGTCCGAATGCAGATGCCCGAATTTGCCTCTTTTCTGCATAGCAGATATGCAACGTGAATCAAGGCGAAATGTATATCAAATGTGAGACTTACCGTCTCGCAAATGATAAAATACTCTTCTATTTTTAATATAAACCACTTTACTTGCCGACGTAATGCCCGTTTCTCATTTTCTGATGCACCAACGGGATAGGAGCCATCACTAAGATAGGCCACAATCTCATCATATTTTTTGGGATCCATATCCTTCCGTCCACAAGGTGACGATTTCTGGCACACACTACAAGGTGGGGTCTGTTATGACCCCAAAATTTTTTTGATGTTGAGGCCGAAATATTCAGATTAAAGGCATTATTACGGATATTGAATTAAATACCATCCATATAAAGGTGAAGCAATGAAAATAATCTGGAAACATGTTAAAAAAATTCTGCAATACCAAAGAAATCCAAAACATTATCATCACCATACCCTTACCACGCTTATGACAGGGTAGGTTCTGCAAGTTCTAGTCCTTCACTCCTGCCTATCTCCCACCAGGTCCCCGTCCACCCCAGACACTACTATATCCTTATGGACATCCTGCTCCCACGTCTGCTTTAGTACCCAGTGCTTCCGACCATCCTTCCCTGTCGGTCCTGCATTGCTTAACCAGAAATAAAATATGCTAATTACTTAGGACATCCGCCAACTTCCCTAGATAGGTAAAGAAAACATGGGAAACAGGTACTCAAAGGTTGGTTAAGAATGGAGAAAGTGGTACATGTGTAGACACAATTTTGTAGGTCTGGGGTCTGCCGAGACCCCACCTTGTGGACGGAAGGATATTGCATGTATTGCTAAGGAAGATGAAAACGCCAGCTCTGCTTTGCAAGTGACTTTTGTGGGAGAGTGCTTTAGCAAACACTGAAATTGCTTTGACATTCTTGGTGGGCCAAAAATCCCTAACGTGGGAAACGGACGGGACACTTTGACTTAAAAGGGGGCACTTTGAGGTATGTGTTAAATTACTTCAAAGTGTCCGACCGGTCACTTGAGTAGACGAATGAAGTAGACGTTTTACTCATTAAAAGGGGATACTCAGCCCACTCACAGGCCAAATGCAAAATTCGCGAGGTGATCTGTTTTGGGCAGTTATAAATTGTAAAGATCTTTCTGTAAGACCTTTCTGGAGAGGGGAGGGTAGGCCTTGAGGTAAACGGCCTCTCAATTTAACTGCTGCATAACCATTAAATATTTCTCGTACACCAGATTTGCAGTCGTTTTGATCGTTTTTCTTCAGATTTGATATGCGCTTTCAGCGTTAAATCTTTTGAAATATTTCGCCTTTTATTTGAATGTAATTGTAGGTGGCTTTTGCAAACTATGCAGTTTATCATTTAATAGCTAGCAATATATCTTCTAGCTCATTTATTTGATTGCTTAACAAACGATGTGTAATCCACTTTTTGCAGTACTTAAATGCACGTCACCATGATCGTGGGAGTGTGTTGAGGTTTACACTTATTCAAAAACCAAATTAATAAGCCTTCCTTCAAAGTCAATTCGTATTCGGAATAACTGAATTCAGCCGGCATCGGCTTCACGCGGATAGTATTATGCAGTATCTATTAGTCAATTTATTGCCAAGTTTTGTGCAAGATTTCTTAATCGTATTCATTATATTGGCATAAATGAAAATTGAATATTAATCATCCATTTTGTCCTATTTCTTTGTTCAAATGTTAATGACGTTTTTTCCTGTTGGTGGAAATTAACGTCTTTCAGACGAGATGACTCGACGGGTTCCGAACCTTCTGGAATCCTAGGGTGCACTCCCAATTTTTTTTAAAGCTTTACCAATAATATACTAGCGATATTCCCGGAAGGTTCTGGGAAGTTATTGGCAAATTACAATTGTTCTACGAAGTGCATCCCAGACATGTTCAATAGGATGCCCTCACTTTGAAGATATCCACCATTTAGGCGGGGACCGGGGAATTGCGTTGGACACACCAGTTCTCGTCTGATCACTGAAGCTAAGCAGCGTAACCCCAGCTAGTAATGACGTGCGTGGTCACTTGGAAAAACTGGGTACTGCGCAGTCTCTACATACTAACTATGCTGTGGACGGGGCTCTAATGATAATGCAGTTGAAGCGCCCTAAAGCACCGACAAACAATAAGCATAAAGAGGAATTAAGAGGCTACTGCACCCCTGAAAAGCCGCACATAGGTATCTTAAGATCTCTCTGTACCTCTAAGCAGTCAGCCTGTGTTGAACATGTGGAATGGTCTGCAGCCATCCAACGTGGTGCCTGTCCACACCATGACACCTCCACCGCTATAATGGCCCCTTTGCCTGACGTTTAAGGGAGGATAGCGGGTCTCGGGTTCTTTCCAGATCAGGATTTGTCAAGAGTCTTTGGCTAGGTTGAATCGTTACCCGCTATCACCCATCTTGGTGATGCCCGACTTTTTTTTCAATGTTTGCTCTGTTGTCAGCTTTATTGGTTTCTGGTCACTGAGTAAAATGAAATTTAAACAAATTCTTTACTGGGACTGCCAAATAGCGGCGGGCACAGACAAATCACGGGCGCATAACCTGCTGACACAGGTTGGGACTCCCTGCTTTATGGCATAAGTGGGATCAATTTTTACACTTCAATATATGGCTAACTTACGCATGTAGAAAGAGTTATTTTAGGTGCAGTTGTTCCTTTAGGTGTGCACCTCACTAGATCAACTATTCCAGTTTCGAATCTGAAACCACAAACTCAAAGTCCACACGCACTACCCTTGAACCACCGAAATGGACACTTCTTTTTAAAAGACAAGGAGGGACCCTTGACTAGTGGCTCGTTTACACAAAGTGGGTAGATTGAGGCCATTCTGGTCCTATCCTTAATCGTGTTCCAATTAAAGGAACATGTACTGTGATCGATCAATATTTATTTGACGTATTCTCAATGAAAACAAGCGTTTTCGATTATGCCTTTTATGGAAACAATGAAAATGATTTGTTGGTCGCAATCCTTGAGGAGTCCTGCCAAAGGGTTGCCAATGCAGCTCACAACTTCGAGCCTGTAGATCAGGGGTCGGCAAACTGCGACTCTTCCATTAAAGACTGTGTTGATGCGCAGACATGCACAGCAGTGTCGTTCGGGTGACGGAAGACGTGGACAGGCGTTATGTGGCACTAGGGAGCAGTGTTGCCAGATTGGGCTACTTTTTAAGTGTCCTTGCTACAAAAAATTCAAATTGGGCGACATGCTACTTCTTGGGCTACCTTTAATTGTCTGAGAGCTATAAATATTTAAAATACGCTTCTTTGATATAGTTATAAAGGTGAAAAGCAATCATCATGATAATACCCTAACCTTGTCTGTGGTAGGATCGGGTCTATGCGTTATTGCCCTCCACTCCCACCAGGTCCTCATCCACCCAACACACTACCATATCCTTAAGGACAAGCTGCTCTCATGTCTGCTTTGATCTCCCCCTGCCCCGGGTGGTTCCAACCACCCATATTCCTGTAATGGACCTAACGAGCTCCTCCTCCCCTCTTCTCATTACGTGTCCATACAACCTGAACTTACTCTCCTCATTTTTTCCGTGATGCCCCCACCCCACCCACCGGCTACCTCTAATATACCCATTTCTAATTCTATCATCTCCTGGCACCCTACTCATGTACCGTAGCATTCTCTTCTCTGCTACTTGCATACTGTTTATGTGGTTCTTTCTAACTACCTAACATTTTTATCCATATAACATAGCTGGCCTAACCACTGCCCTGCAAATCTTCCCTTTTACTTGACTGGGACCCTCCTTTCACACAGAACTCCACTTGCCTGTCTCCACTTCAACCATCCCCCATTGATTGGATGGGTAACTTTCGAATCTATCTCCCCATTGCTCTGGATCACTGATCCTAATTACTTCCTGCACCTCTGTCAACAGTTCCCCCAGAAGCTAACCCAACTAACCAGACCTAATAATATAAAATTAACCTAACTTAGAACAAATAAAAGTAAAACTAAAATCATAGTAGGAAAATGATTCATTTTTATTTGGGCTACAAATGCTTCAAATCCGCTACTTTTGTTGTACAGCAATGCTACTTTTTGTCTTCAGATCTGGCAACACTGCTGGGGAGGCACAGTTGATCGAGTCATTCAGTCAGCAATCTCATTGCGTAAAGTGGTCAGTGCTTGTCGTGGGTCATGTGACAAAAGTATCTTCTTGAAGCGCAAAGTTACCTGTATTTATCTAACCAGCCATTTCCAAAAATTTAATTTTTATCGATAAATAGGATCATTATTATGTTAATGAATGGTGTTACTACCTAAATAGTTTAAGTTTAAGAAATTTGGGCTTCAAAAGAAATCTCAATCATTGTATTGTTGATATTTGGCTCAAAGGCTTCCGGAGTGCTGGTACCGAATCTCAATTTGTCGATGGGAGTTGAAGGGTTGTTAGGGGATTTGGTAGGTAATAACTTATATTGATCTATATCAGTCTTTTGGACTATTTTAGTATTCGATAGAAAACAAAAATCTCAAATGCCCCCAATAATAATTATTGGTGGCAATTGAGGCATTGAGGGTGTGAACAATTATTGTTCACACCCTAATTCTTTTTTTCTTTGAAATCTTTCAATTAAGATTTCTCTCGGAT
Source organism: Trigoniulus corallinus (assembly GCA_013389805.1). Lineage (NCBI taxonomy): Eukaryota > Metazoa > Arthropoda > Diplopoda > Spirobolida > Trigoniulidae > Trigoniulus > Trigoniulus corallinus. The sequence goes on along the minus strand of JAAFCE010001036.1, from coordinate 56,638,000 downwards.
GGCTGAAGTTAAAAAATCTTTCTTGAAATAATTTAAGAAATATTTATAGCTAAAATTATAAACTGGAGGTCCCTTTTACCTCAATACTCCTTTGAAACAAGTTTGACACTCCTGCTCTATATGCAAATTATATATCAATTAAGATTCGCTCGTGGTTGTGTGCTCAGTACACAAGTTAGATTCTGGTCTGTTTCTATGAATCCCAGATTTGGGGGAACATTCTAACCTGGCAAGATATTTCTTCAAACGTGGCGGCACACTAGAAACTTTGTTGCGTGCATGTGCTTTTGTAGGCAATCAAGAAAATGATTTGTCTCAAAATTAAGACAGCAACCTCCTTAAACTTAGAACATTGGGATACTTCAGGCCCTAGGTCCGAACTTACTTGGCCTATAGCCCTACAGGTCAATTCTACACTGGAACAATTGGACACTCTACCTTTATGCCCCGAGGAAAGGCCACCATTGCAAGTATTGTAGAGGGCCACAAGAAATATAGCTTAGGGTTTTACGATATCATAAGTATGTCAGTATGTTATGCTAATGGGTTGGGGAGTAAGCCAAGCAGCCATTACAGGCCGAACCCCAAGGAGGCTGCTCACGGGTGAGGAAGAGATAGGTGTAGGGGATGGAGGAAAGGGGAAATTTGCAGCATCCCACGTCCCCTACTAACCACCCATGTTGGTACTAACTTGGGTTTGCGCTGCTTAATTTCAGTGATCTGACGAGAACTGGTGTGTCCAACGCAACTAAGCCGCCCTAGAATAAGAGTTAGTATCCCCACTGTCAAATTGTCGAAATAAGGCTGCTTGAAGTGTAGTGACTTAGAATTAGAAAATATGTATACGCCCTGACGAGGTCTCAGGTTGGAGTAGTTTGTCCACTGGTCTCTGCTTTTCTGTCGATAATAGTATCTTCTATCTCCTCTTTTTGGTCACTGTTTTGCCTGCCTGATCACATCATGCCCATGGAATGGACCCTACCAAGTGATTTCATACTGTTGAGTGGTACCCAGCTAAGAGCGAGGTACGAGCTTAGATGAATGGTGGTACTTCTTTTAAGAAGACAAGAGCACTTGTATATTGAATCGTGGGTGTTTACTACTAAGCCGTATCTCTGTGCGTGAAAATTGTTTTAATAGTTCTGTTATAAATTTGTAATGAGAGTAAGGGGAACAGAAATTAGCATATACATTATAGATAATCTAGAAATAACATTTGCGTGATGTTTGTTGCGGTATTATCATGTTACGAGGTCAATCTAAAAGACCCATTATAATTAGTGGTTATATTTTAGTGCTTCTGGTCATGATTGCCCAGTTGTGATAGCTCTGTGGTTTCACCCTTCAATTTCTCTATTATTTAGATCCATAAATCTCTAGAAATTTTATAATACCTTCTTATTGCAATTTTTTGAGGTGACACACATAGCACATCAGTGATTCATTTTAAAAATTCTTGCCCATCTTTTGGTAACTGGTCGAATATTATATATATTGCTTCTCAAATTGCTTTTAGGGGCACAGCATTACTGAGCGTGTGACGTTTTTGTGGGCGTCAAGCTACTTAATTATATAATTAACTAACTATTGATCACAATTTGATGCTTAATCTAATTTTAGGTTACATCTCCATCATTCTGCTTGCTCTTGCTGAGTTTAATGATGACAGTGTCCTTCGAGTTGTCCATTTTGATTCTTTCCTCGCTCAACCTTGCCCCTCTCCTCCTCTTTCTAAACGTAATCAAATTGAAGTTTCAGGACGAAATGTTTTCTCCTCTTTATATTGATTTTTGTTTAATAAGCCTGCAAGTTACTGGGTGTTGTGACTCGATAAACTGCAACCAACTCATTTTTACTATGCAATCTAAAGAGAAATTTGAATGTCTATTAGAAATTTAAACTTCGTTATCAAGAAATTTGTTTTAAATCAATTTAGTTGTTGCAAAGAGCGGGGTAACAATGAGTGTAATGTAATTATCAGAAGTTGGTAATAACGTACTTGCTGTTATGTTTGCATTAGCTGCTAAATGTGGACATTTTTGGCAGGATAGCAGTACTTTGTACCTATAGTGATATATATATATATGTAGCCTTCTCTAAAGTCTGTTACTGACGCCAACAGGCGAGTTCATACACCTAGTGAGTGTACGGGGAAGACTGCTCCTTCTCATCAACACCTAATGTGCAGAAAGAATATTAAACCATTCTGTGTTCGTACTTTTGATCGCCCGACTTGGTAGAGCCCTAGATTACAGCGTCAGTGGTTCCAGGTTTCATTCTGGATCGAAGTGGGTCTGCTTGTTTCGGGCGAGAAAGAAGCCCCGAGTGCACCCCTCGCCAGATGGGAAGTAAAGCCGTGGCCCCGTGTGGTGTGTGCGATGTTATTTGCACGTAAAAGAACCCTCTCTACTTTGCAGCGGGTAGATGAGACAAAATTTCCTGGTGTAGGAGCTCGCCCCCTGCCGTCGGTAGCATTCCCCAACGAACAGTAGACCGATGATAAATAAGCGTAGTGGTCCAGCTTTGGCCTATGTCCATTTAGAGGGACACGATAGGAGTTGCTTTTTTTGTGCTTTGCCTCGTTGACTCAAAAGTGGCGTGTTTGCTCCTGTCTAACGCAGACAAGAGAAGGTAGCATGCTCAATAACTGTGCCTGTGGTTCCAGGTTTGATATTAGACCAAGGTTGGCTGGCTTCTTTCAGGCGAGAGAGTGAGCCTTCCTTCGGAATAGAAGTAAAACCGAAGTCCCATGTGGTGTACAATGGCAGTTGCACGTAAAAGAGCCCTCTCTACTATGCAACGGGTAGAAGAGGCGATATTTCCAGGAGCTCGCCCCCTGGTGTCGGTTAAATGCCCCAAGGAACAGTAGACCGACGATAAATAAGCATAGGGGTTTCCGCTTTGGTCGGCAACTGGCTGTGGAAAAACACCGTCCAAATTATCACCCTTGTGTTCATTCGGAAAGACGAGATGGGTGCCCCACCCTGCCATAGGGGGAAAAGTTAGGAGTTCGGTACCCTGGAGTAGGGTACCCTGACTTAAACCCTTGTCAAATGCTGTAGTAAGCACCTTAAAAATGAAATTATTTTAACAATGTAATGGCTTAGTTCTTTTAATTTCTTCCGAGTTATTTTTTTTTAATTTATTACATCTTTTCTGTATTTTGAAAGTTTTTACTAATTTTTCATAAGTTAATTTTGTCTAAATTTTCCGTAGCTTTTAGTCTCATGGATTGGTAGCATGTTTTCAATGTCATTACTTTTTTTGTGTTTGTTATCTTTAATTTGTTAATAAATCCTCATTGTTATTTATTTAATTGTAAAGGTAAGGTTTTCTACCTGTCGTTAAAAATTATGATTTTTTTTGTCAATTTCAACTCATAAAATATCCGTTGAGAGTAAGCAGAACTCTTTTATACTTTCAAATAGGATGCCCTTTTCAACACCCGGAAATTTAGAGTTAAATAACCCACGCTAATGAATATGGGCGGTTAATCTTTTAATTGTAGAATTTTATTTTTGCCACTGAACAACTGTCCCGCGTAGGTGGTGGCTTTTCTTGTAAATTTCTCGGAAGCAATTAGAAAATGGTAGACCACAACAGGGATTTCCTCTTGTTTAATTGAGTTCTTTGGAATTGACCTGTCAACACGAATTTTCAGCATGTGTAATTTTTATTACTTATCTTGGTTTGTTTCAAACAGATTTTCGTTCAGAAATGAAACTAATGGAAATGTTACATAAAACTTGTAATGGTTGCAAGTGTTGTTAAGTGACGTGCTTTATTTTGAGAAGAAAATTATTTTTAAATAGCGGGATAGTCCTGTAAAGAGTTTCTTATTTTAGAATTGTTAGGAAACGTTTTTTGTTCTTGATGATTTTAGTTTTTCGAAGGAAGTATATGGACAACATGTTTACACCTTACGACATAATTTTTTTTTCGATATTTTCCCCTCCCTATATGTATTTTCCATCCTAAAATCAAAATGTAGCTATCTAACAAGATCCACAAAAAAAGTGCAGCTGCCGAGTCTGTCAAACATATTTGGAAAAAAATAAGTGTATTTTGGAGGGCTTTGCTTCTGTAACAAATCCAACAATTGGCAGAAAAGGTTTTGGCATAGGATAGGGCCTAATATTGAAAATCCTTTCGTATACTCATACCGGCTGCAGAAAAACTATTGCCAATATATCGCCCTTGTGTCCATTCAGAGGGACCTTGTGTCCATGCCATAGGCGGGAAAAGGGTTAGGAGTTGCTGTTGCTTTCGTATACTCATGAAAGTTACTCGATAAAATTATGACCCTTTTATTACCATGAGGATTGCAATTACAGTGGGGAGTAGCGGATGAAAAAATTAGGTTAATGCCCAGTATGGCACTGTATTAGAGAGCGGTGAATTGCGTTGGACACACCAGTTCTCGTCTGATCACTGAAGTTAAGCAGCGCAACTTCAGCTGGTACTTAACATGGGTGATCGCTTGGGAAAACTGGGTACTGCTAATACCCAAAAATCGTCGCATTAGTGTAGTGTCTGTGCAGTCTCTGCACCAGAACTATGAGGTGGACGGGGCTCTAAGGACCTTGCACAGGGTGGGCCAAATAAGACCTACTGATGTTAAACATGGATAACTCTTGTAATAATCGTTTATTTTGATTAATGTTTTTTTTTATAGATTAAATATATTTTATGGAAATTGTGTTGTAGTTGTTGTTGGTGGTGTTGCAGTAGCAGTATTTGCACAATTTGAATTTTGTATGGGTACATCTTAAGATCCAACTTTAAAATTCTATGCAATGTCATTCTGGAAATGCCCAATTGGCTGGAACGACGGCGAGTTGAGACAGATGGTTCATCTGCAACATTCTGCTGCACAGTATCCACGTTGTCTTCAGTGCGAATATTTCGATGGGCACCTCTTCCAGGACGGTCGGCCACTGAACCCAGTTCCTCAAAACGACTGACCAAACTCCTAATCATGAAGGCTGTGGGAGCTGATCTTGAATTAAAATATTGCCTTTATGTACGCTGCGTCATAACAATTGATCGTTCACAAGAATAGAAAAACTCAATAATTTTAACGCATTGTTTTGTACTGTATGGTTCTATAATAAATTTCCAAGAATTCAATTATAAGATACAAAAAGAAAAAAAATAATTATATCAAAAAATAAAAAAGTTATTAGTGTTTAACATTGGTAGGTCTTATTTGGCCCACCCTGCAGTTGAAGGGCCCTAAGACACCAACAAACAAACAACAAAGGCACGGTATTGTTCTTGCAAAAGATGGAAATCATGATGTGGCATCAGCTGGTTGATTTTATATTCAATTAAATTTTATTATGTGTCTTATTTCTCCTTTTTCTAATTAGTAACTAATATTTCCACAAAATACTGATCAAATTACAATTAGTCAACAGCAACACGTCCATATGCAAATAAGTTAATCTCACTGTGGTATTCATGGTTGACTTACGTTTCAACGGACAGCACCTATCCACTGTGGCCTTATGACAGATAGGGCTAAAGGACCTGACAATTGTAGGCCTATACATATCCACTGCGATTAGATTTTGGTTCCATCTGGTAATTAGAGGTTCAATGGACTTGTTTACAGTAGTTGTATGACTTTCTTACCTCTTGAACTTCTTATTAGCTTCACTGGTTCCTTCTTTGTGGAGTGTTGGTCCTTCAGTCATTACTTCATAAGAGTTTTCAAAAGAAAATTATAATACAAAACTGAAATACTTCTCACTTTTAGCAAAAACCAAAATGCTTCCAAATAGCGTTACTGGGTCACGTTTGTACAGGTACACTCTCAACCTCCTAATTCATTCTTGAAAGCCTCACAACTGTTGATGAGCACGACCTGACAAAATCGTTTTCATTTATCGTTATATGGCGGAATTCAATGTCGTCGTTCCGAAACTTCTTCCCATCTATGACAGGTGGTACCCGTGATAGGTGATACCCATTCTCTCTTTTGGTACCAACATCACTTGGTAACTCGGTAGTAGTCTGCTGGACTCATGAGTTACTAATTCGACTCTCTGAGTAAAGTCTTTTGACCGAGAAACAAGCTACAAGACGCAATTGTTTTTCGCTGGATGTGAAGAATGGTGTTTAAGGTGTTACCGTTGTGGTTAGATGATCCCGCCTGTGGCGGGGTGATGTCGGGGAAATCAATTTGCCCACTAGCATTTCTAAGTGTGGGAGCTAGGCCGTTAGTAGGGATGCCACCTGTACGTAAAAGTAACCGTTTTACACGCAGAAAATACCTATTGTGAAATGATCTGCAGCAGTAGAGAGACCTATAGTTATTGAAACAATCCTTCCGTAGCGTCGGGGGGGGGGGAAGTAAAGCCATGGCCCCGTGTGGTGTGTGAGATGTCCTCTGCACGTAAAAGAATCCTTTCTACTGCGAAACAAGTTGATCAGTCAAAATTCTCAATGTAAAAGCTTGATCCCTACCATAGGTGGAGTATCCCAAGCACAGTTGACCCACGATATCTAAGCATAGGAGTTGCATGAGTAATATGAAACCTGCCCAGCAGATCGCCCCTTGGTCTCAGCTGGACAAAAATGTGTACTAGACCTTCCGCTAGGTGGAAAAAATTTTTGTTGCTGTATTATTTAACACGTTGTGAATAAATGCTCTCTTTTAAGAATCACTGTACTTAAGTATGGAACTTTGGAAAAGTCAACTACTCATCATCATCATCTACACCCTGTGTGTATATTAAAATAAACACTAATGTTTCTTCGCTGTTTCTCAAGCATGGCGGATGAGTTTGTGGCTTTGACATTAGTAAGAGTTGGTTGTTAAGTAATGCATTTGAAATTTCAATGCGATTATGAACCTGAAAGAGAAATGTTAGATTAAGGATGAGCGGATCCCCTCTCCCAAGCCACTTTTGGATATTATGATATGTTTAGAAAAAGAATAAATAGATGCATTTGGCTAATTGAGAATGACGATAAGGTCCTCTTTTACCGATGCGTGTTTTGAATTTTATTTGATGAAGTTAGAGATGGTAATTGCACTTGAGAATTGTTATTATTGACGAGCGCATCGCTGTTTGCGACATTCAAAAATGTCATCCAACATATTTTTGAACATTAATTCGTCCTTTCTTAAGACTGCGTATCACAGTGATTCTCAACCACTGTGCCGCAAGATTAAGGAAATGTGCCGCCACGGCGAATACCCATACATAAGTGACGTCAGACAAGTAGTACAATCGGTTCTGCCTTCCTAGGAGGGGCTGGCTGAAACAATGGGCATGAATATTACAGTTCTCACTATTGGCTAACAAAGCTATGTAGTAGTTTAGTCTACTAGTCACCCCCTTGATGTCTGCATAGGGCTAGGTTACAAGTAACTTCTAACCCTCTTCACGCCTATGGCAGGGCAGGGTACTCATTTTGTCCCTCTCATTGGGACACAAGGGCGATATATTGAACAGTTTTCCCACAGCGTGCTACCCACCGTGCCACCGAGGCGCATTTTTGCTTAGCGTTAGGTTGCAACTTATATTTTTTCTTTGGCGTTTGTGTGTTCCGAAATATGTCGTTGTTAGTGTGCCGCCACAAGTGCAGATGGGGTTAGGAACGAGTATGTCAGGGGTAGCCTAGGGGTAGGAGCCATAGCAGATTAAATGAGACAGGGTAGGTTGAGATCTTATGGGCATGTCATGAAGGGGGGAGGAGTTGGTAAGGTTCTAGGAGTTTTATGGTATCATATGTAGGAATGAGAGTTAGTCTCTCCACTGCCATATTGGCAAATAAGGCTGCTTTCAGTGTAGTGCATTAGAATTAGAAAGAAGGCGCACTCGAGGCCTCTCGCCCGAAAGAAGCCAACCCACCTCGGTCCAGTATCGAACCTTGAACCACTGACGGAGTTGTTTGCTTTTGATGACGACACCATATACCGAACTCCAGCTTCATTTTAGTATGAATTTTAATTTAGATGCAGCTTTTCATCCATATTCACAGTTTTACTATCGCATTCCACTTACTAAATTCAAAGTACTGTAGTTTCCCCTCAAAAGTGGCCGCAGGTGCCACTGAATTTGAGAGTCGACTGCAGTTCACTCAACCTCTTCATTTGATTCACTAAATTTGTACTTCCGTCCGCTGCAAGCCCATCGTGAACAAGTTTGCGTAAGGTTATGACGTACTTGCACATTGAATCTCCTAATATACAGAAAAAGTGAAAGGAAATATATTTTAATACTTCATTTGAATGCGATTTGAAATTCAGGTTGGATTTAACATTCCAAATTTTTCGACTATAGTTTCAGAAGTACCAAAGGGAGTTAACAGATTCGATTTGGTACTAAAGGTGACAACCACCCTGCTTACGGATGCCTTTTAAGCATAGTCTTCAAACTGTTGCCCTAATGTAAACAAAAAGTAGAGTAATAACATTTGCGGTTTTATTTTATTATCGGGTGAGGTTTAAAAGTTGAAGAAGAGACAGGAAGTTGGAATGGGCTTAGAAAAAGAGAGAAATCCAGTCTTAAAGATGAAGAGTGGAATAGCATCCGTCTGCCATACCATTTGCTTAATTTCGTTGTCTGAATTGTGAGCCAACTTCGGTTTCACTAACAAACAAGATGATGTCAAAATTCACTTATTTACTATTTTTGTGATGAAAGTCATTTTTCTTGCTTCGAAAATGGCATATGGTGGTTGTTAGAGTATGTAGTTACGACTTTTGCAGACTTTTGGCAACTTTAAATTCGCTCTAGTTAATTCTACGAGCTTTAGAGGCCTACAAACTTCAGCGTTGCATCGAATATGAAATATGTGTCACGTAGTGTTGTATTTTGAAATTAATTTTTACGTTTGCAGCTGCCTTTAGACTAGTCAGTGACCGCAAAACCATTGATCAACATTTGTAACGTTAACACGTAATAGGAATTGCTACTGATTGACGTGGAGAAGTCGCCCTATAAATGAAAATTCCACCACAAAGATATTGTAAGATTTCGACTTTTTCGTTCCGTTGGTGTTTCAGGGCCCTTCATCTACAAAGGTCGCTACAACCCCGTCCACTGCGTAGTTCTAATACAGAGTCTGCACAGGGAGCGGCTTATTGCGTTGGACCCACCAGTTCTCGTCTGATCACTGAAGTTAAGCAACCCCAGGTAGTACTGGCCACTTGGGAAAACGGGATACTGCTAATGCCCAAAAAAATCGCCGCATTAGTGCAGTGCCTATGCAGTCTCTTCATTAGAACTATGCAGTGTAACGGAGCTCTAATGACCTTATAGTTGAAGGGCCCTACTAAAACACTGATCATCTGATCGTCTGATCACTGAAGTTAAGCAGCGCAACCCCAGCTGGTACTGATATGGGTGGCCGCTTGGGAAAACTGGTTACTGCTAATACCAAAAAATCGTCGCATTAGTGCAGTGTCAGTATCTACAGTATGCTGTGTCCGGGGCTCTAATGACCGTTGTAGTTGAAGGTCCCTAAAACGCCAACAAACAACAACAACCAACTAACCAAACAAACCAAAAGAGTCTGCACAGGCACTACACTGTTGCGACGATTTTTGGGTATTAGCAGTACCCAGTGTTCCCACGCTGTTCCTGCGACGCTAGCACTAGCTGGAGTTTTATTTCTTAATTTTAGTGATCAAACGAGAACTGGTCTGGCAACCGCTAGTTCAACAGAATTTCAAAGAAATTACAGAATAAAGTTGTGAGAAGATTTGTGATCTGATCATTCGAAGGTGCCGATTTTTTCTCCACTGAGACACATAAGGGATCTGTTGGATGTTATTTTACGCAGCCGGCTAACACCCTAGCTCTGCGCAACCCCTATGCTTATTTATTTGAGCTCTTTTCCTCCGCTGATGCCAGGGGCAAGCTGCTACACCTGAAACATTTTCTGATCTACTCTTTACATGCAGCGTGCATTCCTTAATTGCTGGCAAAAACGTCATGCATCGCCTTTCTTATTGCAAGTCCCCTGCTAAGTGCTAACGCCACCAACAATCTTATAGTAACTACTAGTACTGACCCGAGTAGTGCCGTGCCCCATACCTACACCGATAATTCTGCCACCTATAACATGCAAATCCGTGAGGCACCTAACGAGCTCAGCGTCCCCTGTTTTTCATAATATGCCCATGCTATCCCACTCTGCTTTCCCTTCTTTCGCCTTGTCTGTCATCCATAATCTACTCCTAATGCAGCTATTTTTAACTCTATCTGACCAACAGTTCAAAACTTCCCAGCTCTGCAACCGGCATGCAGATTGCGGGGAGTAGTATGCCAGCCCTTGTCTTGGGCAACGTACCGAAAAGTAGTATAACGCAAAGGACTTTCAATTTACTGCTACTACTTAAAATCGACCTGATACGTAGTAAGGAGGAAGTCAGTAGGGTACAACTAAATTCCAGCCAGAATGATGCTCTGGAGAAAAATTGTGTAGTGTGAAAGTATAACGTGTTTCCAAGTAAGTCGCTTATCCTAAATCTAGGAGTTTATTATGCATTTCGTTAATGCGTGGACTCTGAAGTTAGGAGCGTAACTTCTAGGTTTTAGATCAAGAGAAGCGGAGGTATTTTTGATTCCATCTGAGCCGCATAAAACATGTTGATGAATAATCTCTCAGTGGATGTATCGTGAGAAGAATAATCTACGTTTAAGGTCGTCAGTTTTCGTGCTTTCAAACGACATATTGCGCTTAAATTGGTATTTTGCGCGCTCGTTAGTATTTAATATCAAGATTTTTAGCAGGTCGTCACCGTATATCCCCATAAATAATTTTCGTATCAAATTATTCAGCTGATGTGGTGTAGTGACAGCTGTGAGCTATGTTAGGAGCAAGTTTTTTCTCACTCCATCTGGATAGGAACAATTCCAGGATTTCATAATGTGAGTAGACAACTCAGCTTTAAACCTGATGAACCTCTTGCTGTCATTTGCAGCTCAATATGAATCGAAATTAATGACAACACAGTAGTTGTGGATTGAAGTGGAGGCATCACCCTGCTTTCAACATACTGCATTGTAGCACTTTGTTTTTGTAAGGCTATTTGACACCTAAATTTTTACACCTCTCTCTCACCCCTCTCCCCCTCTCTCCCCCTCTCTCCCCTCTCCCCCCTCTCCCCCTCTCTCCCCCTCTCTCCCCCTCTCCCCCCGTTTCTCTCGCGCTCTACCTCTCGGTGCAACACATTACTGATTTAGACGTTGACTTACGTCGCAGGACAAATGTTTTCTGTCAAGAAGGACTCTCAAGAGACTTCAAATTGCCTGCGTCCTCCGAAAGATAACCAAGTCATATCTTTGAATGCAAAAAGTTCAAAATGCTTATTTAGAACATGTGAGTCAATACTAGAGTGCCCTTGAGGGCTTGAGAGCCTCAAAAATGTGTTGCAGTTGGGGGACTTGAAAACTGTTGAAATTGATTTGATTTAAAGACTGCTAAATCTTGTGAACTGGCAACTTTAATGCAGTCTTTCAACCATGTGTTCCATAAACCACCTTCCCATCAACAACGATGCAGATTTTTGGCAACTGCTTCAGTGATTCCATTTCGTAACCAAGTCGTATAACAATTAACTCAGCATTTTTTAGATTTTAGACTTCAGTGAGAGTTGGAATGTCCATGAAACACTGGACCATCATTGCACAAAGTACCACGAAGTAAGAAAAGCGTTACCTCTTTTTATACTACGTGTATATGTTGTTGTGCAAGTAATCCGGATTTTGCATTTCGTTGGTGCTCTTAGCGGTCGTGGTCCGGTCCGAGCTTTCTGTTCAGTTCGACCTTGATCTTGACTTGTTTAGGTCGTTTAGTTTAGGATCGATATTGACCGATACTCAGGACACTCCCTGTTCTACAGTATATGGACCTTGTGGTGGTGAATAGTTTCTTCGTGAAAAATAAAACTTGACCAACAAATGTCCAGATGCTGCAGATCGAACAGCTACCTGTTGGTGTAGGGAAATTGTTTCTCGAGACTTCTTGTAGGCAATTTTCGTCATCGATTGATCTTCTTTCCTGAAGTTGTACTTGAAATCGATGTTCAGGTGCCAAGGGATTTAATAATCAGAAGAAAGCATGTGGAATGGCCCTCAGCAGTATGCCCTTTCTGTCTTATCGGTTCAGGACCTACGACTAAATTCTACAATGTCCGGGAGTGGTTTATTGCATTGGACACACCAGTTCTCGTCTGATCATTGAGATTAAGCAACGCAACCCCAGCTAGTACTAACATGGGTAGCCGCTTAGGTAAAGTGGGTACCGCTAATACCCAAAAATCGTCGCGTTTGTGTAGTGTCTGTGCAATCTCTGCCTTGAGGGGCCCTAAAACACCAACAAAGCAAAAATTACACTGTCCGGCTTCCCATCATGAATCTCCTCCCACTGAGGCAGTTACTTAAATAACCTGTCCTGTCAAATTTATTTACGCATGCAGTTCCCTCAGCCTCAGCCACAAGCATGAATTAGTTCTAGCTGGTTATTTTCAAGTGATGACGTGAAACTTTGAAAGGCACGTCTCGGTGGCGCAGTAGGTAGCGTGCTCGGAATCTGCGTCATTGGTTCTACGTTCGACACTGAACCGAGATAGGTTTGCTTCTTCCGGGCGAGAGAAAGAGCCCCCGAGTGTGTCTTCTTTCAGATAAGTAAAACCGAGGTCTCGTGTGTTGTACGATGGCATTTCCACGTAAAAGAACCCTATCTACTATGCAACGGGTGGATGAGGCAAAATTCCCAGGTGTAGGAGCTCAATTCCCTGGCGTTGGTTTGGTGTCGCAATGAACAGTAGACCGACGATAAATAAGTATAGGTGTAGCAGCTATGGTCAACAGCTGGCTACATAAAAATACTATCCAATAAATCATCCGTGTGTGTCCATTCAGAGGGACACGATGGGTACCCGACCCTGCCATAGGTGGGAATGGGATTAGGAGGTGCTTTGCGGACGTGAAACTTTCGAAATGATATATTTAGTGATAGGTTCTGTCTGAGAAGTCTGTAAACCATTTGTGGTTGTGTCGTGGGCCTTATTGCAAAGGATTTCTTTTGTGGCAGTGCATTGATGTGTGAATTGCTGTCTTTTAAAGAGTCCTTTCGTGAAAAAAGAACCAGAAGTTGGATGGTCAGCCTCGTCATTATTTTAAATGATGGTCCTGAAGTGAGATTCCTTAAATAAAGTGAGTGTCATCCTTTCTGGAAATCAATATTTTTAATGGCTATGTCAATTTCATGCGAATCTGTTCCAATGCATTCTTGTTCAGTGATGAGTGATGGGAGGCGTTCAAGATAATTTAAGATAATTTTTCGTAAACGTAGAAAGAAATTAAATCCTATTTCTCCATTTTGTGAGAGTCGAAATCGATTTTCGTAGTTTGACACCCTGCTCTCTTTGTATTCCGTTCCTATCACCTTTGCACTTCTCGAATTGGCAATGAGACCGATATCTCGCAAGCCTAGACCGACAAAGAAGAATACATGCTTTCAGACAAATGAAACCTCATATTAAAGTGCCCTTTGTACATTTAATTGGGTAGGGGCTAAACGGGGTACAAGCTAAGTCTCTGGAACTTGCCCTATTAATAATTATTAATCACGTGAAGGTGGGAGTAGTTACAGTATGTTTATTAGTTATGCTATTTGGAGATAATTATTTTTCAGTGAACTCTTAATAGGAATTTTGCAATTTCTCGTAACGTGGTCGTTTCGGGACCAAGGACGAGAAGTAAAAAGCGTTCTCGTCCTTCCCAGTCGTCTTCAATATAATAAGGACGCGAAAATCATAAATAAAAGTGAAAAAGGGGGGCGATTATTTGTGATTTTTCTCAACCTTATTTTATTGAAGACTACTGGGAAGGACGAGAAGGCTTTTTACTTCTCGTCTTTCATCCCGAAATGCCCACTTTACGAGAAACCGCAAAATCCCTAATATAGTATTGTGGTTTACGGTTTTACCTACGAAAAGCCAGTTGGGTTTCGTCCTTTCGAGCTGGACAATGAGTGAAGGGCCTCGAGTGCACATTCTGTCACGTAGAAAGTAAAGCTTTAGTACCGTCTGATGTGCAATGTCACTTGTCAGTAGCCCAACTACGAATTGCCCGTAAGCGGCAAATTGTGCTTGACACACCAGTTCTTGTCTGATCACTGAAGTTAAGCAACGCAACCCCAGTTAGTACTGACATGGGTGGCCGCTTGGAAAAACTTGGTAGGCCTACTGCTAGTATCCAAAAATCGTCGCATTAGTGTAGTGTCTGTGTAGTCTCTGCATAAGAACTACACTGTGGATGGGGGTTTAATGACCTTGTAGTTGAAGGGCTCTAAAACACCTACAAAACAATCAAGCAACTTAGGTCAGAAGCCGGTTGTGTAAAAATACCGCCTAACAGATCGGCCATGTGTCACAATGAAAGAAAAATGGGTACCTACCGTAGACGGGAATAAGATGATTATACTGAGTTGTTGTTCTTTTGCTGCCTTTCTCTTTCAGCTTCAGTTTGGCATGTGAAGTGATAGTCTCGTATGGTGTGTACGATGTCATCTGCACTTAAAAGAAGCCGTAATATCAATACGTGTCATATAATTCCCAGGTGCTGGAGCTCGTCCCCTGGCATTGATGGAGGTCATGGTCCCCAATGAACAAATATAAAACCGCCAATAAATAAGCAATACATGTTGCAGCATTTCATTGGCAGTCGATTGAGTAAAATACCGTCCAAAAGCATTGCTCATGTGCCCCAATGTGACAAAAATCAGCACCGGATCCTACATGTGAATATGAATATGTAATCCTTTGTGACGGATACCTTGTTAGTGAGGTTTTCCCTTAGTTAGTGAGATCTCCACCAGCACCCTAGCAACACCTTTTCCATTAGCACCCATTCTTTCCTCTCAACCCAAAAACCCACCACCCCCAGGACCTCTTCCAATGTGGGGGTTCCCCAACCCCTCTTGGTGTGGTTCAGCGTTGAACATGCCTGATATCCTACACTTGATCCCCACATAATCCACAGCCCTCTTCTCCAACTGTGATCTTTGCCATCCTGTTTCCTCTCCAGTGACCCAGCTCTTGCCCGAAACAAGTGGAACCCGAAACATGTCACCCCCATCCACAATCTATGGCTGTCTGGGTCTAAAGATATTGGATTTCAGGAGACAAAGGGGGCCCGCTCACAACTGTAAGTCATAACGTATTGTCTAGTGTATATTTGGGCTCACTACATCAGGAGGTCACTTGCCATTAAGCAATCTGGCGCTTTGGCCGGTCCGCCACAGTCTGTAAGTATTGTCTGTCCATTCCTGGGACACTTGGTCCTATTGGATCAATAGACGTGTTTATCGATCAGTTGGTCAAATTGAAGTAGTTCCTCAATACCTGAATACGAATTTTTGTTCGATATTACTCAATCATTGGCCCGAATTCAAGCAAAATAATGCTAAAGTTTAACGTCTTTCAAGACGCCATTGTGGAAGGTAGTGGCAGCAGAGGAACACCATGATGTCTTCACGACTGGGAACCGAACTTAGGGTGCCAACAGTCATCAATAGTGTACGCCGTTTAGCGTTGAGTGGTGGACCCAAAGAACGCGTGAAAAAGATACTAAAGCCAGCCAATTTTTCTGAAGATGTCAAGCTTGTCTGAAGATATTATTCTTGACAGCCCCCTCTTCCTACTGCGTCAACAGTTCCAAGTTCGAGGTGGCTTCTTTCGGGTGAGAGCCCCCGAATGTACCTCCCTTTGGATGAGATGTAAAACTAAGGTCCGATGGCATTTGCAGGTAAGAGTTTAGGAGTTTGAGTTAGGAGTTAGGAGTTTGACCCCTGCTTTCTTTATTTTGTGCCCTTATCCACAAGGCATTAAGGTGCTGTTCCACTAAGCAGTAGCTGCTGTAAAAGTTGCTGTTATAATAGTAACTATTATATGGAACACCCCTACTCTTATAAAGGTGCTGTTCCACTAAGCAGCAGCTGCTATAGCAGTGTGCTAAGAGTAACTGCTAAGCTACTATTAGTGCGCAAAAGTGGGTAAATGCCACTGTGAACTATTATAAAAGTTAAAATGGCGCCCACAAAAATACGATGTGTAGCTGCTCTTCAAATATAAGGCAAACATAAGGAATGGGTCAATCAGTTTCTGTTGAAACGTGATTATGCTCTAAAAATAATACAATCTGTAGGTGGAAGTATTCATCATCATCTCACCTTTATCCTGCCTGTGGCAGGGTTGGGTCTGTGGGTTCTTATCCTCAACTCTACCTCACATCTCAATGTCTAGTTGTACCCCCTGCCCCACTTCCATTTTGGTCTTCCCCTACTCCAGGTGCCACCAATCAACCCAGTCCCATAATGGAACGAATAAAATCCTCCTCCCCTCCTCATCACATGTAATAATGTAATCAATTCAGATTCTGTTGGCTCATGACTCTCCACTAATGTAGCACAGCATTCACATCGCCGCCACTGGCATTCTCCTTTCATAGCCATTTTTGACTGACCAGCACTCTGAACCTTACAACATAGCTGGCCTAATGACAGTTCTGTAAACTGTGCTTTAAAATTTTATTAGGACCTGGCCTTTGCACAGGGCTCCACTTTAGCCATCCATATGTGGAAATACAATAGAAACTAAATTTATTTTGACGAATCTTTAAATGAATTGTTAATTCTAGGATGTGTATCCATGTAGGATTTAAAGTTTCAACCTGGGAATGTCCCAGAAAATCTGGGACGAACGGTCACCCTACAGTGATGTACATACTGCCCTTCATAACAGTGAAGATAAGGCACATTTAGTCCTCTTTCACATGCAGCGTTAGCTACCGCACGATTTTGTAATGCGCGTTGGGGAAGACACAGAGGTGAATAGCTGCTTTTACATGGAAACGCGCGATTTTGGCTAACGCACGTAGCAACGCACGATTCGAGAGTTCAGCTATTTTCTAGCGTTAGCGTGCGCCTTGAAATACAAGGAACCCAATTGACCTTTTCATATCACCGCACGTTTTCACTGTAGGTTTTCATTTTTTGAAACAGGGAATAGCGTTACAGAGAAGCCACCACGTAGGCGGTCCACCGCAAAATCGATTTCATGTGAAAGGTTGTAACGCAGCGCTAAACGCAACGTTAATCACTGCATGTGAAGGAGGCCTTAATGTGTTCTTCAGTTGACGCCATTTTTAAATTACCCATAATCCACTGCAACTTGGAAGAAAGTAGAAAAATTTCAACTTGAAGGTGTAGCTAAAAGTAGCTGTTATAGCAGTTCAACTCTTATAAGAGTAGGGGTGTTCCACATAATAGTTACTATTATAACAGCAACTTTTATAGCAGCTACTGCTTAGTGGAACAGCAACTTTTATAGCAGCTACTGCTTAGTGGAACAGCACCTTTAAGCTACTAACATCATTTCGAAGAACAACTGTGGGACGGCGTTTTCTGTACCTCGAACTATCACAATAGCAAGTTATAAAATGAGTTGCATTATGGCATTGGGCATCGTTTTCGTGCAGCTAACGTTGCCCATGACATTTCCAGAGCAATGTGGAGATAGACTCCGACGTCACCCATAGGAGTAATGCAGGATGGCTTAAGTGGAGACAGGCAAGTGGGGTCCTGTGCGACCACCGGGTCCCAATGCTCACTTATCCCGCCTGCCGCCGGCGGGATAAGTGAGATGATGATGAATGTGCGTTTTTGCAGTAACTTTTGAAAAAGTAGGCAGTCTTTTACTAAGCTTTCCAAAGCTTTTTTTGACAGTACAATATATGACTTAGCAGACGGTTTTCCTACAATGTACTACCCTGGAGTTTCTCGAGCTCTTCAGAACTCCTAATTGCGTAGCCCAGGTTGGGGACCTCTGCTCTATTATACAGACGGAAAGTAGCCATGAAGTTAGCAATTCTGATGAATGGAAGGCAACATTTATGTCCACCAGGAGACTTCAAAATTATTTATTTAACACTTTCCTACCATGCTGCTAACGCGAAAGTAAACTGTCTGGGTAGGAAGTGAACGTGACATGTAAAATCTTGTCATCAATCTCTTTTAGTGTTGAGAAAAAACAGCTGACAGATGCACTCCATTATTGCGAGTGTCCTCTGTTGTGTGGTTGTTTTACAAGCGGTGCAGTGTACAGATGGCAGACTGTGAATCATATTTTTGTCTTACAACTGGATGGTGTAGTGTGATTGCTGAGTTTGCTTATGGCGATGCCAGAAAATGAGACGGAAAATGACGAGTCTTTCAAATTTCACCTCAAATTTTGTAACTTAATCGATACCAGTGGTGCAGAGTTTCGGTATTTAGGATCAGTTTTCCAGAGCAATGGGGAAATGTTTCGTTGGTGTTTAGGGCCCTTCAAGGGAGCGGTGAGTTGCGTTGGACACACCAGTTCTCGTCTGATCACTGAAGTTAAGCAACGCAGCCCAGTTAGTACTGACATGGGTGGTCGCTCGGGAAAGCTGGGTACTGCTAATACCCAATAATCGTCGCATTAGTGTAGTGTCTGTGCAGACTATGCAGTGGACGGGTCTCTAATGACCTTGTAGTTGACGGGACCTTAAACACCAACAAACAAAACAAACAAAACTGGCCGTTCGCCTTGGCGTTTCCATCAAAATTACATCACGTTTGCAAATGTTTTGCAAGATGGTGGGTAATAATTTGCTGGTTTCCTGCCTGTGGCAGGGTACGTCTAGAAGTTCTGGCTTTCCTTTCTTATTCCCAACTAATCCTCATTTATTTCACACAGTGCCATGTCCTTCTGTTTAACCTGCTTTCATGCATATATTGAAATTCTCAAGCACCCCTGTGATGAATTTCATCAGCTTCTTCCTCCCATCTCCTCGTGAAATATCATTGCTACTTTAGTTTATTCTGTCAGTCCTTCTGCAAGTGACTCCCAGTGTCAAGCAACCCCTTTTCCTATTTCTTTCACTCTATCCGCCCTTGCCATCTGTAATCCCTGCTTGTGGCATTTTATTCTCATGGCTCTCTCGCCATGCATAGACTTTGTTGACCCATGCAATATGGTTGATCTAACCACTGCCCTCTAAATTTCTCTTTTCAGTTTAATTTTGATCCTTAGATCGCTTGGAATCCTGCAGGGCAGTCTGGTTTCGTTTCCTGTTATGGTCAATATCGATTGGTGACGGTTTGAACTTTTCAAACTGGAGGAAACATTTTATGAAATTGTATTAAAGCTGTTGCTCCGACCAACACTTCATTACATTGGGGGTTTACCAAATGTGTTCCAATAGTCATTCTTAAGAGTGTAACCAAAGCTGTAAACTATCGCGTTAAAGCATGTAGGTAGTGAACGTGGGTGTGTAGTACCATGCTAAAGGTAGTAGATAGTTCGTGCACATGTTTTACATCAGGGCATATGTGTCATTTTAAGCTGGACTGGGAAAAATATGGCCTGTGACCTAAATGTGCAGCTTGCAAGTGCGTATTTTTGTTGACATCTCATCAGTAATGAAAATGTAATAGCCACCAAAATTATTATAACAACTAAGTCTGGAGTTGGGGGGTATTGAAATTCCTTGTTTATGGAAATTGTCATCATCAGCTAACCCCTTTTCCCATCTATGGAGGATTCGGGTGCCCATTTTTAAATCATGGAAAAACACGAGCAATCTGTTGAACAGTATTTTTTTTATGCTGCCAATCTTATGCTGTAACTCCTACGCTTATTTATTCTCTACAAGTTTTCATTGGGGTACTCCACAGAGGTGGGGGGCGAGCTCTTGCACCTGCAAATTTTGCTCCTCGTAAATAAGTGTCGTTTTATGCGAGGGACCACAGCTTCCCTTTATTTTTGATAAATTTGTTCGATGTCTGCGGAATTTCATGTGACTTGGTCAATCGCCAAAACGCGCCTATTGCCAAAGCAGAGGTGGGTTAAAGGTCTCTTGCCAAGTCACTTTTTGTCACATTGTTTCAGAAACAATGCGTTTTGGCGGTGCACACGCTGGTTTGGTCAGTTGCTTTGGTCAACTTTGGTCAGACCAAAAGATGACCAAAATAAAAGCGTGGTTTGTGCGTTTTTGTATTAATTTAGTAATTTTTTAGTTTAGGAAATTCATTTTTTAAGTTTATGAAATCTATTTTTTTTTAAGTTTAATGAATTCGTTTTTTAGTTCGTGAATTAGTTTAGTGAGTTTTGTTTTCATTTTAGTGAATTCGTTTTTTTTTGTTTAGTGGATTCATTTTTTTTTATTTTAGGGAATTGTTTTTTTTTATTTTAGTGGATTTGGTTTTAAGTTAAGGGAATTCATTTTCTTAAGTGTTATGAATTCCTTGTTAAGGGTCTGAAAATGTCTGACCAAAGCGTTTTGGCGATCCCCTTTGGTCCCTTCTTTTGGTCAGACCAAACATGAGATTGTGGTCCAACCACAATTGACCAGGTCAATTGCCAAAACGCGCATATAGTTTGTTGGTGTTTTTGGACCCTTCGACTACAACGGTCTTTAGATCCCCGTCCACTATGGAATTCTAATGCAGTCTACCCAGACACTATGCTGTAACGACGATTTTTGGGTATTAGCAGTACTCAGTGTTCCCAAGAGGTCACCTCGGTTTTACTTCTCATCCGAAGGCGGGGGCACTCGGGGCCTTTCACCCCGAAGAAGCCAACCTACCTCGATTGTTTGTTAATGTTTTAGGGCCCTTCAACTACAAGGTCATTAGAGCCCCGTCCACTGCGTAGTTCTAATTCAGAGACTGCACAGACACTACACTAATGCTACGATTTTTGGTTATTAGCAGTACGCAGTTTTCCAAAGCGGCCACCCATGTTAATACTATCTGGGGTTGCGTTGCTTAACTTCAGTGATCAGGTGAGAACGTTAATAGCCTAGTTTAATTGGCTATTAAATTCCATGGTGGAGTGATTTTGATATTCCGCTGTATAACAGTCGGTAGCTTGTTTTGGAGAAAGGGAAGGAATAGGAGGAGGGTTGAGACATATGGGATATGTTTCCATTTTCTCGATAATCGGTTTGATGCTACGGGTCGCATTATCAGTTTCGTAAAGTTAAAGACTTTCTCCAGAAACGAGTCAGTTTCCAAGTTGTTTTCGTGCACATAACACAGTGCAGCACACTATGTTTACGCCGGGTTTTTTTCTCTGGGAAGTATCTTGAGCTTGAATTCATCTTTAAACAAGGTTTTGTAAGTTCATCTCCCTTTAAAAGAATTTCAGAATCTTGTCAATACATTTGAAAAGCATAACTCTGTGACTGTTAAACCATGTGATGCTTAGTTTTGAGTTCCTTAGTTATTTTCAGTAGCTTAGTTTATTTAACGTGCGTCTGGTACTGCCCTTGAGTCTTTACGCAACCTTCGGAGTATGAACTTGTGCATGGAAACAATTTACCTTTCTTCATCTACTGTGGAGAAATTGGGGAGCTGTTGCAGTCTGTTTCCTCTTGTGGTATGTAGAATATTACTTGAAAGTCAGTCAACTCCTTTATTTATCTGACCGCTTTCCCGCCAATAATAGGTCTGAATTTCGTTGTTTAAAACCACATGGGTGAAAGGACTTGACAGACCTGAAAGAGATTTGAAAGCAGTGGCACTGTACTGATGTCAGAGAGATGTTACACCCCGAAATTTTGTTGATCTACATTTGGGATTCATAAACTCTTGTGCATGGCGTCATCTCTTGCTGTCAAAACTGTTGGAGGGTCAAGACTAATAGAAAATGCCCTGCCTCACAAAGGACAAAATGAAAATCCTCCACCGATTTCACCACAGTCATAGGGTTGAATTCAATATCCAATATCATCATCATCCTCATCACGCCCTCATCCTGCCCTTGGCAGGGTCAGGTCTGCGGATTCAATGAACATGCTCTGACTGGGGGCACCCCAGCCGGGCGTCTGGAGCCCGCAGGAAACATTGGCTGAATTGTCTGTGGAGGGATGCCGGCCTATCCCACTGTTCCAACACCGCATTACACAACCAAAATAGAAACTTTTGGCAGGTAAATTAATGCTTTGTTGGTTATAATACTGCATGGTGTCTGACCTTCTGCACAATAACTACAATGCAACAGAAGTCAGGTTCATGCCCGAATTTAATATCCAATGTGAGTCACATTATTTTCCAAGAAAATGGAACCTCTGTTACGCGCAATCGAAGAACGGATCCGGCCTGCGAGCCATAGTTTGAGATCCCTGATCAAGTCGGTTATTTCACTGTGCAGAAGAGATTGTTTAGTGTGCAGGTGGCATCATATCACATGACGACACAGCTTTACTTTCCATGTTCTGGGGGAGTGACTGTAAAACGTTGGACACACCAGTTCTCGTCTGATCACTGGTGTGTCCTCTTGGGAACACCGGGTACTGCTAATACACAAAAATCGTCGTAACAAAGTTGTGTCTGTGCAGACTCTGCATTAGAACTATGCAATAGGAAGGGATTGAAGTTCTCCTAACCCGTAGTCGAACTTTAATGGACTCTTCAACTACTAAAGGGGAGGGAAACCGGCCAGTGTGGGAATATTTTAGTGTGCAATACGGTAGACATAAAGGTGGGACGTTAAAAAATTATTTAACACGTCGAATGACTAAAATTACATTTTAGTTAGCCCACGCTCTAGCGTGCCCCTTTCTCCTTCACTCCCTATATTTTCTGTGCGTAATATGAACCGTGGACAATGAAAAATTACAGCTGCCGCCCAGATAAAATTACAAAAGTAATCAGTCTTGAGTGAAAACCTTTGCGTGGTCTCGTGGCCACCCCCTCCTTGTTATGCAACAGCGAAACGCCAGTGCACCTATTTATTGTCCCCAAAATAACCCAATTGATTTCTATTTCCGAAGGTATCATTAATGCATAGTCCAAGTCAAATGACGTGTTTAGCACGGCGTCAAATGCTTTTCCAATATCACATATTTGTAAGGCGTGGGTGTTTGCTGTCAAATTACTTTCTTTGGTGGCATTAAGCGTGCATAAGGATTTTGGATTAATATTTTGATTAAATGATATGACGTTAGGCAATTTGAGCTGGAAATCATGTCTTCCTTCTCAACGTCTTCAAGACTACCAATGTTACATTTCAATTATGTCCTCGTGAAATGATTTTCAATCCGAAATCCTCTTTAATTTCATGCTCTGTGACTAATCACATCTCTTCATGGCACCTGTTACTCGAGTAAATCGCATTTTCAGATTAGTATAATAATATTTTCCTTTCAAAATGCTCTGTGCTATTACAGGAATTGATGGGACGGTAACCGGCAATTCATAATTACTGAAGAAAGTAATTCAGACTTATTGATTATAAAAATTTTAATCGGCCAGATCATTTTGTGATGAGAAGTAAGAAGAAGGAGCTGGTTAGGTCCATTACAGCGATTCAGGTTATTGAAAGCACCCGGTGTAGGGGAAGACAAAAGCAGACGTGAGAGCAAGTTGCACGAACGAATATGCTACTTTGTGGTGCTTGGGATATAGGTGGGAATGGAGTGTCAGAACCCGCAGACCCGACCCTGCCACAGACGGGATAAGGATATAATGATGATGGAATTACCTTTCAGACCCCTTCAGTAGTCTACCATATTCATTGAATTGTGCCTAAAGTAGTGTCTGTTTTGGTTATTGCCCGTTTTATGTTTATGACTGTTTTTGGCTTTTCTCTGTTTTTACTCTTCCGTTTTTTATTTGGCTTTTGCCCTTTTAATTTTTATTACTTTTAGTGGGCCTTTGACCTTATTGATTGTCCTCATGGTGGGATGGCCCTTTACAGCCCAACCTTGGTGATTGTCTTTCTGGGCCCTAATGACCATTGAAGTCGATGGGCCCTAAAACACAAACTGTACCTAAAGCAAGGGCTGTAAGCTAGAGCAGGCCACAGTTTACCGGCCCTAGAGCTAGAGTAAGTACGATTAGAACTACTAAATCTTCCGTACGAAAAGATTATATTATTTAGTAGTTTTATTTTTGTCTGATGTGTCCCACTAGAGGTCTTTCAGATGTAGTAATGTATTACTCCTGAACATTAATCGAATTGGAACAAGTAGGGGACCGACAATGAGCTTGTCATAACTCGGCCTAACATGGTGTGATATCTTTTCTGAAATATATTTGATGGTATTTTGGATCGTTTTTATCAGTAAATTGACCAACTTCCTTGTTTAACGGAATCTATAATTTTGAATATGTGTTATTGCTAGAACTAGTGGTCATTTAAATGTAAAAGTGACCCACGCATCTAACTGAAAATGACAACCAAAAATGATCTGTAATTTTAAAGTAGTAGTTAAGTAGATTTAATGTGACATTCATCAAGCTCTGAGCATGGAATACATTGAAACGTGGCTTAACGAGCACCTCGCTTAGCGAGTAATTCGCATAACGAGCAAAACAAAATGTGAAAAACGTGACTCCCTTAACGAGGGAAGGTTTCGCAGAACGATTGACCAGAGGCAATGTGACGCACATGCAGAATCCTGCACCTCGGCTATCAGCCTCTATTTAGTGCTTGTTTAACTAGCACCTTATTTTCGCTTGTGAAAATTGCATTCAGACACATTGTTGGGTATTTTTTAGTGCAAAGTTTAAGCATGCTTATACATTTGTCACTAAAGAAAATTCAACAAAAAGTGGCGTGGCTGTCCTGACATAGGGCCTACACATAAAATTGATCTACATCACTGGTCTTCAAACTTTGTCGACTCACGGAACCCTTAGAACTATAAGATGTTTGGGGAACCCCATCCCACCTTTAGAAAAGTATATCTTGCCTCTGCTAACGAATTTTCATTTTGTCTCGCGGAACCCCTTCCGTGGAACACAGTTTGAAGACCGTTGATCTACATCAACGACTTGCACTATTCTTAAAAACAAGGAGTATTTTTTGAATTGGAGTGCATTATCCAGCACACGGGGCAGGGGGAGACCAAAACAGACGTGGGAGCAGGTTGTCCGTAAGGATATGGTAGTGTGTGGGGTAACGGGGACCTGGTGTGGAGTGGAGGGCTAGCACCGGCAGACCCGACCCTGCCACAGCCGGGATAAAGGTATGGTGATGAATAGAGCTCTTTATCCCATTTTACATTGATTCCTATGGAAAAAAATTGTCATCATTTGGGAACGACTTATGTTCGTTAAGCGAGGTTCCATTGTATATTGTATGCAACTGTCACGTAGTTCCAATCAAATCGAAATTATTGTATGTGTGTGGGTCGCTGTACACGAAGGAATGACAGTCAGTTGTCGAAAAATGACATCCTTTTAGCACCTCCTGTTTCCGCCTTATCATGACAGTCACTTGTATATAGCGCATATAATAAACACTCATCAGTGACAGCATGATGTTGCATTTGCATGTAGAATAGATTTCGATTGTGATCAGGTTGAAAAGTTGTTGTCTTGCGCAAAAATTACACCCCGGGCACATTACTATAAAATTTTATACACCAATTTCTAGGCGTAGCCGGTTTCCTGTAATGTATAATAAACCAGGAACAGTCTGCTTCGGTGCCTCAGTGGTCAACGTAGTTCATGTCAGCAGAATTAATCCTCGCCAACGTGGTGCGGCAAAAGAATCCAGGAGTGAAAGGTTACCTTCAGGAATCAATAGAGCAGGAGGTCTATTCTTCAAACTGTTCCTTGAAACCCCAGGACATCTCTTGGGTTCCGCGAGTCAAAATAAAAATTATAAAGCTCTCGCACTAGGCCTAGTTGGTTAACTAGTGTTTATAAACTAAACTCTCTTCTCATTACGTGTCCATTGCCACCTCAATCTACTCTCCCTCATATTTTCCGCGATGTCCCCCACCCCGGTCCATTTCTAATACTAACCTTGGTGTACCCCAACTTTCACTTGGAAGCCTGCAATATTTCCCCAAGGAGTCCTTACCCTTACTATGAAACCATCATACATATGCGTGGGATTAACTCATGTACCTGGAAAATTGACTGGCCTATAAGTGTATAGTATTCCCTGCAAGAAAAGTTCTATTAATTGCAAGTGAATCGTAAGCTCCACATGAGACAATAGCGTCGCTTTTCATCATATGGAAGGAGCATTAGTTGCCCATCCCACCCGAAAGAAGCCTGATCACGGGAGTCAAGCAAGCTACTTCAGAAATGCTGAGGGGCAGGGAAGGGGCTTTCATTTATGAGCTATTACTGTGTCTTGCTTTCTTTACTCCTTTAATAAATCAAAATTTTGTTTTTATTTCTTCATATTCAGTTCTGAATAGACATTCGATCCAGTAGCGTAGCCAGGATTTTCTAAGGGGAGGGGATATGACCGGCGATAGGGTATATAATGCTTCGCAGTAGATAACTGATCCATAATAACAAATTGGCAGTCAGAGCACAAGGGGGGGAAGCTCTTGGGTATTCAACCCTCAAGAAGGGTTGAAGTGAAGTGAAGTGAAGCACAAGATTCAGGCTTACTAATTACTGGAGTGAGTAACGTGGGACACACAGTTGTGAAGCAGTTTGTGAATTCAGAACTCAAATATTAGAGATGTTTCTGGCCGTGTTTCTATCCGAAGCGACGTGCGCTATGGAATGCAGACGAATTGTCAACTGCACAAACTCAGACACTGAGTGCGTCTGCGCAATTCACAATTCGTCTTCATTTAATAGTGTACGTCGGATAGAAATGCAGCCAAAAAACTTTCGTATGCTATGTAACTTATCACATTTTTCGTGTAGCTAGGGTTCTTGAATACAAACGTGGTTTACTATCAGTTGAATGGAATCTCGATTGAGCTCACCCTTCACAGAGGCGAATATGAGGTTTATACCTTTCATGAAAATAATAACCGATTTGCACCAGTTTCTTGTGCAAGAGGGTTTTGAACAAGAGTAGGCCTACATCAAGAAATATGAATTTATAAAGCCAGATTAACAGCCAGGAAGCAACTTAAACATGTGATGTATTGGCCTAGTGTAAGTTTCAAAACACGGCACGCGATCTTTACGTGACAAACATTCAGACCCCAATTTATTCCGGGTCCTACCAAGACCTCCTAAAGAGAAGGCCTTCTCACTCATATGTGACGTCATCCTTAGTAGTGCTACAATGCAATAGCAATCACAAATGGTGACGCTTGCCCTTTAACAGTAAAGCAATGATTTATTTACTAATAAAATCATCATCACCATAGTCTTGAATGTTCAAATATGTGGCCCATGAGACATACACTACCTGCTTAGTGTGTTTAATTTTCGATTTTTTCCTCTTGCAGACTTCTGTCTCACAATATTATCATTTTGTTTTTTGCAATAATTGTTCAGTAATGCATTTGTACAGGTTGAAATTATCATTTTGCAAATGTTCTCTCCATCATGTCTAGCATCACAATGATGTAATAAATGTTCATCCTTTACCAACAAAGAAAAAGTTAAATTTGTGACAAGTGCTTTTTGCCTGCCTACTTTTAGGAAGTGATCTTCATTTTGTATTGTTAGTTTTTCAATATCTGCATAATTATACATTACAATTGTAGTTACTGATTCTCTTGGATAAAGCAAGTTTCCCCTATCAATACCCTTAATATAAGTATGTAAGTCAGGTAAACTGTCTTTTTCATCTTTAGGGCATGCTAGTAAGTTTTTACAGTTTAAACAATTTATTTTTTTTAAGACCATATAACTACAATATCCTGCCACATATGTTAATGCAGGCAAACATTCAATGTATTTGTGGAAGTCCTTTTCATTAATATTAATTTGTGGCAAATTAGTATCATTACTATCTCCAGTTTCATCCAATTTATCACTATCAGATGATAGGGTAAGTGTGACATCTCTCTTCAAGTATGATTCCAACCTTAACTTCTTTTCACATTCATAAATTTGACACACTGAGATATTATAATTTGAGCCAGCAAGCTGGCAGTATAGTCCAAATCTGGCTTCTAAACTGTCAGTTTGAAATTTCCCAGGTAGAATGTAATTCATACCAAGGTCATTTAAGCATTAATTTGCTAACTGTATCATACCTTCAGTTGTGTGTTTTAGAGCTGTATGTGTCTCTCTACTTAATTTCCCTTCTAAACTGTTGCCCATCTTTCCCCATTCATCCAACCAATCCAGGAAAAAACTCAGAAAAGCAACTCCATCACTTTCACAGTCAAATTTTAAAGGGTATTGATATCTGTCATTTAAGTGGCATCCTTTGAAAGGACTTTTAACATTCATAATTTTCCACCATGTTAAAAATATTTTTAGATAAATAGCTGTGTCTCCACTATATGGAAGATTTTTATCTACCCCA
The DNA here is from genome assembly GCA_013389805.1 of Trigoniulus corallinus. NCBI lineage: Eukaryota > Metazoa > Arthropoda > Diplopoda > Spirobolida > Trigoniulidae > Trigoniulus > Trigoniulus corallinus. Next base: position 56,609,754 of record JAAFCE010001036.1, on the reverse strand, counting down.
ATGGACTGCAGTGCTTCAATAACATATTCATTAAAAATCTGTAAAACTAATTTCACATTCTGACGTTCTAAACGTGTAGGGGATAAAGCTTTTAGGGATAAATTATATGAGTACTTTATTAAGCTGTCAATTTCCAGGGCATGGAGTTTCTTTAATGTACTAAAGTGAGCATAAAGAATTTTTCCTGCTGTGGCATTAAAAAATTTGAAATCTGGACATATCATCACATGAGAAGTACTCCTTTGGTTAAGCCAATTGTTTCTCACACACTTTAAAATGTGGACTGAGTCAAATAGAAAGAAAAGGGGCTGAGAATTGTTAGCTGGATGGGGGTAAACTATTGATAATTTAGGAGGATTAGAAAAGAATGAAATACATTTTTTGTTAATACTGTTATTATCACTAACAATGCATATAACATGTATACCTAACTTTTCAAGCCCTAAGATTATTTTTATTAAATATCTATGCAACACCTCAGCTGTCATAGTCTTAGCTGGAATGATATGCACAACATCCTTATATTTGGAAAGGACACTTCTAATCATAAATACATAGGCACTGTTGGCAGCTTGTGTGCTATTTACACTTGCTCCAGTAATGCTGCCACCTGTATATGTAAAATATGGTTTCAAGTGAATTTCATCCATCATTAGTATCACTGTCTTGTCTGATGGTTCAAGTAATGTAACTTTATTTGTAATGCATGATAAAAAATAATCATTAGATTGTTCCTGTGCTGGACTCAAATTTGAATTTATGCAAAGCCTCCAAATTGTTGATGGATGTGGAAAAATAATAAAACCTGAGTCCCTCAAAAACCTGTAGCCATGTGGAGTTAAGTTAAATAACAATGAAGAGAAAACCATTATATCAGCAGAATATTTCAAATGAGGAAGTGTCATTAGCTTCAGTTGATCACATAAGAAATGTAAGGTAGAATTGAACCTGAAAGTGGAGTCTTTTTCAACATGTTTTAGTATAGTCAAAGCTAGGTCTAAATTGTCCTTCACATCTGTACTTTGTGTCTCAATGTTTACTTGTCCCTTCAGCTTGTCCAGTATATCATTAATAGTGTTGATGTTGTTTACGTGCAAAGGGAATTTGAAGTGTCCTAATGTTTGGAGTTCTACATTTTCAAGAAAAATTTGTGCTACCAAAGAGGGCTGCAAGATTAGTGAACACTTGATTTTAGGTTTTGGTTGGAGTGTAATGTGGCATAAGCCAATATTACCTTCACTTGAAATAGGAGACCAAAAGCACTGATCAATATATTGCAATTTACCTTTGAGTTCCTCAATAGTAGTAAATTCCCTATCTTTCATGTAGTTATTGTGATCTTCATTACTGGCAATCAATGCCTGCTCCATAGCAGCCTGCTCTAGACAGTCTCTTCTGCACTCTGGATTTTCTCTCCTGAATTTTGTTGCTGATAAATATGCTGGACAATTTGGGAACTGAGATGGGACTGAGCCTGGAACCAATCTTGGAATTTTTAATTCAACCTTTAAAATTCTCCCAGTCTTTTCATCAGTCACAGTGCTGTGTCTCCTTATTTCAGTTTCCCTGAAGTGTAATTCACAAACCTAAAGTATAATATTTGAAATCTAATTTAAACCTGTGGGTGGAATGAAAATAGGTTTCCTACCATGCATAAAGTGGGACCTAACAGTAACTTTTCAGTACCACTGCTGCACCACTTATTAAATATTAAATCTGCTTACCTTGCTATTTTTAGTCATTTTAAAATCCTTTCTTTTAATCGCTGTAATCCATTTTGTCACCATTTCAGGGTGTTTTGGAAAGCTGAAGACCTGAACTTTAGGCCCACTTCTGTAGTTTCCCTTACATCCAGGCACAACACAATTATATGGCATTTTGTTTGTCCAGAATCCAAATTTGATATAATTTTGATTTGCAAATTATTTTCGTTAAAAATTAAATTGAAATGTGAATTTAAAAAACAGCTGAAATTGCATGCAATATGGTCGTTCACCAAGCATGCTAGCACTACTTTGTGTGATGTCACTAGCTAGTGACGTCATGGTGCAAGGGCCTTGTTATCTAGGAGGCTTTGGTCCTACTCACGAGAAGTAGCCACGTGGTTCTGCATGGAGCAGCCAGTTGAAATGCTCATTTGTGCACATGCAATTTGGATGGTAGACATTTTGAATTTTGCATTGGCGCCAGTGCGGTCTTAACGTTGGGAACCGCTGGGCACTTGTCTGGGGCTCCATGTTAGTTTGTGTGTATCAAGTGACGTTTTACTTATCATTCCTATGAGTGATTGTCGTAGACGCTCCAGCACATTGCTTTACCCAGTGGGTCATAATGCTGTTAAAATGGCACAGATTGCCCCACATTGTTCAGCGGTATTGGTGTATTTAAAAAAATAAAAAATGATATCAGCAGATTTCATCTAATAATACATTTAATAATAAAATTAATTCATTTATGGTTGTTCAATACAACGAAAAGACATTTGCACGCGCTGCACATGAAAAAGACTGCTCAACCTCAATCACCTTCCTCCGTTTTGCTCCATTTTGTTCAGAACATCATCGCAGGGTGTGGCGCGGCACAGTATGGCAAGCTGGTGTGGACCCGGCATTAGATTATTTGTGCTTCTCAAATGTATCTGGAACCTCTTTATCAAATGGCGTCTGCACCAAACGTGCAGAGAAAGTAGTGAGCATTCTTTCATGTTCCCATAATAAATTGAATATTCTGTACAGTGGTTAAAAACGCTTTTGATCATACGTGTGTGACTTCTGCATGAAAATCTTGGCAAGCTTTTCAAGCTGGTGGAAGATGATGAATGGAAGAAATATTTCAAGTGCTCGTCTGACAGATGAGATGCAAAACGCTCTGTTGTCCCAAGAGCATATCATTGTCATTCAAACTTTTCCTACCAATTGTTCAGCCAAGTTGCGTTGGATACTACCAAGTTGCGTTGGGTGCAGTCAGGTTGCGTTGGGTGCAGTCAGGTTGCGTTGGGTGCAGCCAGGTTGCGTTGGGTGCAGCCAGGTTGCGTTGGGTGCAGCCAGGTTGCGTTGGGTGCAGCCAGGTTGCGTTGGGTGCAGCCAGGTTGCGTTGGGTGCAGCCAAGTTGCGTTGGGTGCAGCCACATTGCCCTGGGTGCAGCCAAGTTGCGTTGGGTGCAGCCACATTGCCCTGTGTGCAGCCAAGTTGCATTGAACATACCAGACCATGTTAGCACACGTTGGTTTCAGGAAAATTAGTCCCTGATACAATTCGTCCCCACACAATTAGTCCTGCGGAAAATTCGTCCCCGACACTGACAACTACAATACTGCTTAATGCCGTAATGTTCACAGACTGTCGGGACTGTCACAGAATTGTCGGGGACAGGATGCACTTTCCCTTTTACCCGGCTACTAATTTTACCTAGCGATTGAGTAGAAAGATGAAGGCGATGAATTATCTTTGGTAAGTACCTTTACAATGATCTCTACTTTCGGTGTTTTGATCCCCCGGCCTTCTCACCTTTCGCTTGAAGGCGTCCTCCCCGCGAACAAGATACATATCAATTCTGTGAATGATCTCGTGCAGCCACGAATATCCCGTTTGTACGAATCTCTTTTTTCTAGGCACAGATCAATTATGCTGTCCTTCTGCCAAAGCCTCCTAGATAACAAGGCCCTTGCACCATGACGTCACTGGCTAGTGACGTCGCACAAAGTAGTGCTAGCATGCTTGGTGAATGACCATTTTGTATGTGATTTAAGCCATTTTTAAATTCATATTTCAATTGCATTTTGAATGTAAATAATTTTCAAATCGAAATTATATTATATTTGGATTCTGGATAAACAAAATGCCATATAATTGTGTTGTGCGTGGTTGTAAGGCAAAATACAGAAGTGGGCCTAAAGTTCAGGTCTTCAGCTTTCCAAAACACCCTTAAATGGTGACCAAATGGATTACAGCCATTAAGAGAAAGGATTTTACAATGACTAAAAATAGCTAGGTAAGCAGATTTCATATTTAATGAATGGTGCAGTAGTGTACTGAAAAGTTACTGTTAGGTCCCACATTATGCATGATAGGAAAGTATTTTCATTCCACCCATAGGTTTAAATTAGATTCACATATACTTTAGGTTTGTGAAATACACTTGAGGGAAACTGAAATAAGGAGACACAGCACTGTGACTGGGAGAATTTTAAGAGTTGTTAAAAATTCCAAGGTTGGTTCCAGGCTCAGTCCCATTATTGTTATTGTGCAATAGGTCAGACACCATGCAATAATTTACCTGCCAAATAATTTACCTGCTAATCAACAAAGCATTAATTTACCTGCCAAAGTTTCTATTTTGGTGGTTTAATGCAATGTTGGGACAAGTGGCATAGGCTGGCACCCCATAGACAACCTAGCCAACATTCCAGCAGGTTCCAGACCCCTGGATGGGATGCCTCCAGTCAGAGTTTGTTCAGTGGACCTGCAGACCTGACCCTGCCACAGGCGGGTAAAGGTGTTGCTGGGATGACGTCACTACTAAGGATGACGTCACATATGAGTGAGAAGGCCTTCTCTTTAGGAGGTCTTGCTTCTGCCTGGCCCAACGTCACCACACTCAAGTTGTAATTCTGTCATTACAAAAATAATAACGTTTTTTCATAAGAATACTTGTTTTCATTAATAATTTTGCCCTAAAGCACCAACGAACCGAAAAAATCCTAACCCAGTAAAAGGGAAAGCGTAGCCGGGGGACAAACTGCCGGGGTCGAATTTTCCTAGGGACGAAATGTTTGGGGACGAATCTTCCGCATGCCGCCGACGTTAGTACCAACATGGGTGGTTGGTAAAGAATGTTGGGTGCTGCACATTTCCCCTCTCCTACATCCTCTACACCAGTAGTCTTCAAACTTTGTAGACTCACGGAACCCTTAGAACTATAAGATGTTTTGGGGAACCTCATCCCACCTTTAGAAAAATCTATCTTGCCTCTGCTAACGAATTTTCATTTTGACTCACGGAACACCCAGAGATATATTGTGGAACCCTGGGGTTCCGCGGAACACAGTTTGAAGACCGCTGTTCTACACCTACCTCCTCATTTCCCGCGAGCAACCTCATAAGGGTCCGGCCTGTTATGGCTGCTTGGCTTATTCGCCAACCCATGAAATTAATCAAATCAATCAATCAATCAATTAATCAATTTTGTTCCACCAACACAGGTGAACTATTGGACTGGGTTTCACGCCGTTGGCTGTCGACCTAACGCTGCAAACTCTTGCTTAATTAGTATCCATCTGTTGTCTTAGTTGGGGCAGAGTGCCCTCCTGTCACCAGAGAACAAGCACCTACACCAGGAAATTTTGCCGATTTACACATATCGTATATTTTACTCTGTGCTGAAGGGGGTCTTTTACATGCTGGTGACGTATCATGCATTTCACAAGGGACCACTAGGGACCTCTTTCTCTCCTGAAAGATAGCCCATTATTCGAATCACTAATGAATAATGACGTGTGGCCTACAGTTCTTAGTAAGGGCTCTTGTTTTAATTGTTGATGATTAGTTATGACCCTCATCGTTGCCGTCACCATCATCATGAGACTGCAATCCTCGTTGTCTCCATCATTTGCTTTCAATTCTGATATCATACATAACATAATTCACTTTTTGCGATATATAATACTGTCCTGAAATTGATTAGTAGTGATGATGTGGAGGGTGTGCTACTTTAACGCATAATTGAATTGATGTATTTTGGAGGATGCATATCTTGGTAGTTTTTTTTTCCTCTCCCCCTTTTAGGTTAATTTCTAAATCAATTGCATTTTAATACCCCAACACTGAACATAATTCTGAATGGGTAATTTAGTGAGAAGTGAATATGACAGTACTGAGTACTATTTAAATAGGATGAGCATTTCATGGCTTAATAATTTCAGTTAATGCATTCTTGCTGCAGTCGCCATAAATGTCATTGTTCACGGAAATTTGATCCACTTATTTGAACTTCTGTCGCCTTTAAGGTTTGTCACTTTTCTAACGAACGTATTTTTTACTTATTGACTCTAGGTTCTTGTATTTCTAGTGAATTTCTCGAGTGATACCAGGAAGTGTGGTAGTATTTTGAATTTGTTTCCAATATTCTCAATTTAAACAAGATAATATTTTCATTTTGAATGGGATAGAAAATAACCACCCTGCTTCACCTTCTGCGCTTGTCAAATTTAGGAGGTCATTTTCTTCAAATCGATTTTGCCAACTATAGCTTTTGACAAATTCGACAGATTTTTTAAAGTGTTAACATGCCAACTTTTTTCAAAGTTAACATGACAGTCATTCTGACAATGATCTTATCTCGGCAGTTTTTACATTAGTGTTTGGGCTTATGTCTTCTGCGGGCAGCTCAGCCTGGGTAGACTTGAAGTTGACTCCATCATATCCACAGCATTTCAACGTTTTGAAAATGTCTGGTAGTGAGTTTGACGTCAAGTTCAGAGTTGTTTCAAATAGCAACGTCGTGAATTGGCGATTTCAGAGTGACAGAAAGGGACTTTTTAAGTTACTCTGGCACTTTCTTACATTATAGAAGACTGAGAAGGGAATTTTTAAGCCAAACCCTCGTGACTGAAATACAGAATGATAGCCTTTTCTGAAATTGAGGTGTGAGAGGTCAGGCATGGCCAATGACTTATTTGCTGCTTAACATTAATGCTGAATTTTATACTTCACTGCAGCGTTTCTTATATTTTGTTATGCCAACAAGGGGGAGCCGTCCAAGCAGCCATAACGGGCCGGACCCTGTGGAGGCTGCTCGTGAGTGAGGAGGAGGTAGGAATGGAGAAATTAGCAGTTCCCAGTCTTCCCAACTAACTACCCATGTTGGTACTAACTTGGGTTGCGTTGCTTAACTTCAATGAGTTGACGAGAACTGGTGTGTCCAACGCAATTCAGCCGCTCGATTTTTATTTGGAAAACTAAAATTTAACAGCTGAAAATACTTTCAGTACGTAATTGGTGTTCAAAAGTCACATGTTTCATATTAGGATAAATAGCAAATTGACACAACAGACTCTGTTAGCTTGGGAATCTTATGTGAAGAGGAGAGGAGGACCTAGTGAGGCTCACCACAGGCAATTTTGCTAGGTGAAATGCTGAGTCAACACATTTTGGGTCAAGATTTACTCTATTATCAGGTTCTCTCAGATAAGTTGAATATGTTGAATATGTGCCCCACTGAGGCACTGAGGGAGGGGGAGGGCAATTGTGCCCCTAACTATTTAAAATGTAACTTTGCATTTTCTTGAAAAAAACTATTGCCGAAATTTCCCAACTGTTTTAAGAAATGAATGTCCCCCTTCATCAACTACAACTTTTTCCTAAACTTTTCCTTTTTCCTATATATAGACCTAAACAGGATATAACTGTGTTCAAAATCCAAAAGATGACTGATAATCTTTTCAAATATATAACTGCTGGTCCCGTTTGTGGGGATACTTTAAAGGGAAATTATAAAATTCTTCAGTTTTTCGTTTGCTGTGGTTAATACTGCATTTACTATCGATTCTGTAAAGCAAGAGATGGGGGGGGGCAGCTTATTTTGTATATATTTGCGATTATGTATACTTGGAGATGTCTTTCATGAGAAATATTAAATAATCATACCCAAAATAACGTTTTATCCGGCTTATAGATCTCCCGAAATAGAACAGTGGTGTACTTTGTCCCATTGATATGTTTATGGTTGGTAGACGCTTCATATTTTTAAAGAAAGTGATGGAGGTAGGTGCCTTTGAAAGCTTTTACATGCACTGCTGCTTCTCAGTGTAGTCAGAGAGATCATAAATACTGCACTATTTATTTGGGTATTTCATTGGAGATTACGTCTTCATTTGTGTTTTACATAGAAAAATTTCGATATTTCACAGAAAGACAAAGTGAGAGAACGAGAGAGACAGCGCGAGAGCGAAAAAAGGGAGTAGGAAAGGGGAAGACAAAGCAGTATATTAGGACACCTCTGGAGGTCGTCTGGGGCATTGATGTTAGAATTTCTTTCAGACCTGAACAGAGTTGATCACATGGCCTAGCACAGGACCTAGCAGATGCGAAGAAGATGAATTAGCTTTAACAGAAACAACCGCAACAGGCATTGGAGAATGAGATCGAATTAAGCAGGTCAAGGGAAAAATGGCAAACGGAAGCTTAATCAAATAACTTCCAAGTAAATAAAGCCGATTAACTAATAAACTATCCCCGTTTGTTGTGAAAAGTTGTAGCAATTCCAGTTTTCTACTGTTGATGGCGAGCTCTTCTTTCTTAAAATAAGGTTAAGTAGAACGGATACAACTATAGAACCAGGCTTTAAGTTCACACGATTAGTAAATCACTGGATAATTTCGGAGATTTTTCGAAAACATTGTTTTAAAGTGTGTTACGCATCCAATCTTTAGGGCTGGTGTCTACAGCTGAATGCCTACAGCTTTGCATCATCGTCATCCCCTTATCCCGCCTGTGACAAGGTCGGGTCTGCGGGTCCACTGAAGGGGGTCTCTGACTGGCGTTGTTGTTGTTGTTGTTTGCTGGTGTTTTAGGGCCCTTCAACTACAAAGGTCACTAGAGCCCCGTCCACAACATAGTTCTTATGCAGAGACTGCACAGACTCTACACTAATGCGACGATTTTTGGGTCTTAGCAGTACCCAGTTTTCCCAAGCGGCAACCCATGTCAGCACTAGCTGGGGTTGCGCTGCTTAACTTCAATTATCAGACGAGAACTGGTGTGTCCAACGCAATGTGCCGCTCCCTTCTGACTTCGGGCACCCCAGCCAGGCGTCTCCAACCCGCAGGAATAGCAGCTAGTTTGTCTGTTGGGGGATGCCGGCCTATCTCACAATGTTCCAACACCGCATTATACAACCAAAATAGAAATTTTGGCAGGTAAATCAATGCTTTGTAGGTTATAATATTGCATGGTGTCTGACCTATTGTACAGTATTGGGGTGCATAATTTTCTTCCATTTTTTCAACAAAGAACCCGATGAATTTTACTATTGGGAGAACTCCCAATTTGCCGATATTTTGGTTTTAGAAATGTTACATCAAGAACACTAACTAACCCTTCTAAAGTAGTACTACCATCATCATACTCTTATTCCTCATGTGGCAAGGTCGGGTCTACGGGTTCTAGCCCTCCACTCCCGCCTATCTTCCAAAAGGACCCTGTCCACCCTATACACCCCCATATCCATACCTACGATCTACCTAGAGCCTTTCAACTACAAGGGAACGGCTTATTCCGTTGGGCACACCAGTTCTCGTCTGACAACTGAAGTTTAGCAACGCAACCCCAGTTAGTACTGACATGGGTGGCTGTTTGGTAAAACTGGGTACTGCTAACACCAAAAATCGTCTCATTAGTGTAGTGTCTGTGCAGTCTCTGCATTAGAACTACACAGCAGACGGGGCTATAATGACCTTGTAGTTGACGGGCTCTAAAACACCATCAAATCAATCAAACTTCAACTACAAGGCCATTAGAGCCCCGCCCATTGCATAGTTCTAATGCAGAGATTGCACAGACGCTACACTAATGCGACGATTTTTGGGTATTAGCGGTACCCAGTTTTCCCAAGCGGCCACTCATGATAGTACTAGCTGGGGTTGAGTTGCTTAACTTCAGTGATCAGACGAGAACTGGTGTGTCCAACGCAACAAGCCGTTCCCTGCTCCCACGTCAGCTTTAGTCTCCCTCTGCCTCAGGTGCTTCCGATAACCTTCTTCTCTAATGGTCATATCCAGCTTCTTCTCCTCCTCTCATCTCGCACCGTGGAATTTGTAAAACTAGCAATTTGAATTCGAAAGCTGACTTTTGAACTGGGGAAGTTTTCTCGTGTATTGTAGGTCCCCAATATTATTGGGCAACTAAGCTTCGGCCTCTGCCCTGGAGCTATTTACCACCTCTAGAGCACCAGCACTGACGTTTCCTTGCGCTTTTTACGATAGAGCTAAAATGATAATATTTTCCTGTGTGGTTCTGTCGTGTCCATTTCCTTCTCCTGCCACTCATTCTTGTGTTAAGCGTCGATGGATATCATCTGGATTGGTGGGTATCATCCCTTACCGCAAACGGGCAGTACCAATAAGTGTTGATAAACAACTTTCAGGGATTGAACATTTTTTAACATTCGTGAACGTGTTTATATCGTTCTCGTTTTAACCGATTGAGAATGTTTGAAGACAGGGCAGAGTGTAAATTAGCCCAGATTAACCCTGTGGTTTGGAATCTGAAATCGGAAGTTGCATCGACGTGTGAAATTCCTTATGGGGCTCCTTTCCTCCCTACCAATAATTAGTTTGCGATTTATAAAGTACACTAAAATTTACTGTCAAATGTAATTTCTATCAGAAGTGTTGCTACATACTGCTGTTTTTACGTTAATTATGTTTTGGTGTTTATGTTCACCTGATGTTTTTCTTGAAGTTTACGACGCTCTGCAATTTGTCCCGGAAATGATGAAGTGCATTTTTGAGAACTCGATTTAATGAGACGGATATTAAAACAAGTTGATTAGGACCTTATTTTGAAGTGCTATTAAAACATTTGCATGGTGATGTTGACATAGCTAGGATATTTGCGTTGTGAAATAAATCAAACAGTAGTACTTCCGGTGAAAAATTACATTTATTTTATATGTAAATCCAAAGTGATACCACTTCTATGGATCCTATTATTCTTATTGTGGACTTCGTATGTTTCGGGCAAGAGCTGGGTCACTGGAGACGAAACGGAAGATGGCAAAGATCACATGGGGAGAGGAGGGCTGTGGAGCATGTGGGAACCAAGTGGAGGATGCTAAGCATGTGATACTGACTTGTCCAGCGCTTGACAACTGCAGGAGGGATTGGGGAACTCCCACGTTGGAAGAGGTTCTGGGGTGCAGTGGCTGGAATGGGTACGAAAGGTAAGGGTGTTGCTATGGTTCTGGTGGAGATCTAGGCATATGGGTCTAGCATGAAAAATCTCACTAGCAAGGTATCCGTCGCACAGGATTACATATTCATGTCTTTAACGTGGATGTCGTTGGCAATAGGGTAGTTCAGTGACGACTACCTGGGGATTTTGTGATTGCGAGGTCGATTCTGTCTAAATTCTCCTTGACATCGACCCACGTAATACTTTACTCTGACGCTAATGAAGCCAATCTCAAAGTCAATCATTGCGATTCGAAATTCGTTTTAATAAGTTCAGTGTTGATCGAGTTTATGCTACATATGTTTAACGAGTATTGATTGGTTCCATGTTCATTACCCCTTTACCAGTTGGGAATTTCAACGTTGAATTTTTTAAAGCTCTTTAAGATACGTCAATAAGAATTATCTTAGACGTTTCACTTAACTAAGTTTCTTACTAAGCTGTCTTAAGATTGGTTTCCATTAAGTTTGATATGCTTACTATATTGGGTAAAATTCTGAGAGATGATAAAGGCACGGAACCGGTGTTTTTGAAAATGGGTGTTTTCTAGTTGTTTGTGAAAGAACGAAAATGATGGTTGATTAATCGATAATCGTCGTCTATTAAAATTTGCTTCCTGAATCGGAATTGCAAATGTTGGCAGTGACATGAAGGAAGGAGATTGTGCACAGCATGCGTTCCACTCCTTATTCCTTGACAGAGGCGCCACGATACTAAAGGCCCCTGGCCCTTTACCTGCTTCTTAGATCGGACCCCCTGTACGGCCATAGCCTGTGATAGGACCGACACCACTACTCATTAGACTATCAAGTCACTATTCATTAATTTTTATTTTCCTAAGTCACCATTCCTAAGTGATGCTGTGACAATTGTGTGCCACATACCAGTTTATTGTTGAGACCTTTTTCATTTCGGGGGTCATTGGGGGGGGTGGGGAAGGTAGGGGCGCCAACTAAGTTCTTGCACACAGGCGCCAAACACTATTGGCACGCTACTTTTATTTCATTTGATTTCTGGGCAGCGTTTTAATCCAGGCTGTCGAAGTGTCGGTTGCCAAATTTCTTTTTACCATTGAGACAGATGAGCGATTTGTTGGCTGGTATCTTATGCTGCCGGCTGTCATCCTCATGCTGCAGCCCCAATGCAGTAGACCCTCAACATTCGCCAGGTTTGAGTTCCAGGTTGACCTTTATGAAGTACACATACAATACTCATTTAAAAACAGCAACTACTTACCCCTTCCCGCCTATGGCAGGATCAGGCAACCGCCACTGTCCCTCTGACCGGTCACATGGTGATATATTGGACGTTATTTTTATGGGAGCGGCGAATTGTGTTGGACACACCAGTTCTCGTCTGATAACTGAAGTTAAGCAAAACACAACCCTAGCTGGTACTGACATGGGTGGCCACTTGGGAAACTGGGTACTGCTAATACGCAAAAATCGCCCCATTAGTGTAGTGTCTGTGCAGTCTCTGCATAAGAACTACACTGTGGACGGGGCTCTAATGGCGTTGTAGTTGAAGGGCCCTAAAACACCAACAAACAAACAACAACGGTATTTTTTGATGCCAGCTGCCGACCAAAGCTGTCATCCCTATGATTATTAATCGTCGGTCTACTGTTCGTTGGGACACTCCACCGATGCCAAGGAGCGAGCTCATACTCCTGGGAATTTTGCTTCATCTACCCGTTGCATTGTAGAGGGGGTTCTCTTACGTGCAAATGACATTGTACCACGACACGAGACCACAGTTTACTTCTCATCCGACGGAAGGTGCACCTCTCTCGGTCTCATCTGAAAGATGCCACCCTACCTCAAACCAAGATCGAACCTATAACCATTCACGCAGTAATTAAGGGCGTTGCCTCCTTCGCAACCGAGGTGGGATTCATACTCATTAATTCTAATTCTCATTTACTACACTGCGAGCAGCCCTTTCTTTGGCCAATATGTCAGTGGAGAGACTAACTCTCAATCCTACTTATGATAACGAAAACGTAATTTTAAAACGTAATTTTAAACGTAATTAAAAACGTAATTTTAGTCGATTTGGCTTAAAGAATTAGTAGTTTTAGCTTATTTTATGTAAGGAGCTTCTTCTTTGATGTTGCGTCTTTCCATGTCTGATCCACTTACATGGTATGATCCTGTTATGGAAGACGGTCCAGTCATTTCGATAGTGAAGATGGAACTGCCGAAACTGAGAAATGTGACGTATGTTGCCTAACGTTTCACAGAATTGTTTTTGAAAGCATATCGCAGACGACAAGAGAGCACAGTTTCCTCATTTCTGAGAAGTAATTCCGGTTGTCCTCTTTTATGAACGGAATGGGTTAGTGTTTAGAGACAAAAGGGTGTCGCGAGTGTTGAGGGTCTCCTTACAGTATTTATTTTTCTTCGTTAGGTCACTTTTTCTCCACCCACTCCAAGTTGCAACAAGCTCCTGCACCCTAAAATTTTTCCGAATTACTCATGTATTTTGCTTCAAGTATTAAGGGAGGGGCTGTATTGAATTGGACACACCAGTTCTCGTTTGATCACTGAAGTTAAGCAACCGCAGCTAGTACTAACATGGGTGGTCGCTTGGGAAAACAGGATACCGCTAATACTCCAAAACTGTCGCGTCAGCGTAATGTTTGTGCAGACTCTGTATTAGAACTACGCAGTGGACGGGGCTCTAATGGCCACTGGAGTTGAAGTGCCCTAAAACACTAACGAAACCAACAAATCAAGTAGTAAAGGTACTTTTTAGTTAGATTTTGGTAATGCTAACGATAACTGATCACACCAAAACTCACGCCTTCTAAGATGCCATTAATGAAGAGATAGTAACGGAAGTAATAGGAACATCGTAGGCCCCTATTTATAATACCATTTCTGAATGTAAATGCTGATGCAGCTGTTGTTCTTATCGGTGGCTCAGATTAACTTGTTGATTCGTGAGTCTGTGATTGCAGTTTCGATTCTGATAGAGAGGGACTGCTTTCCGTCGGATAACCGTCAGACTCAACGCTTCACTTTTGAGACGTCAAGACGCACTTCAAAATACTTAGCGAAATTTTATCCATATAATCATTTCCACTGTTGGAACGACCTGCCCTACACTGTTAGATCCTCCACCTTTGACTGCCCTGCCTCTAGATGCCAGTTGTCCTGTAAACACCTGAGAAAGTCCCTTTTTCGTGCACTGCTCCAAAAGCAGTGTCTGAATAGTCTCTGCGTGTGTATGCTATCGATGTATCACTCTCATTTTTTTCCCTTTTGTTTGTTGTTACCAAGTGAATTGGTGTAATCAATAAATAATAATAATAATAATTATAACCGGTAAAGAAAATCACAAGTATGTGTCCATTCTGTGGTGCGAAATGTTGTTTTCTCGGGGTTCATTTACACGTAGTTGTGACATCGAGGACATCATGAGAGGTTGAAGAAACTACCCTCCAGAAAGGCGGTAATCAACCTGTAGTATTATATCAGTAGTTTTGAAGAAGGGACATCCCAGAAAAGATGTGGAACAACAGACTGAGGAGCTATGGCTTGTTATAAATGAGGGAGAGAAGGCGGTAGACGTGGTGGAGATAGACAAAGCAAGTTTGGAAACAAATTGAACCGGCTGGATTTTGCACTGTGTGGGGTGGAGGGATAGCCAGGAATTCAGGTGGTTAGAAGCACCTGGGGGAGAGAGACCAAAGCGGACGTGAGAGCAGGTTGTGCGTAAGACAAGGCGCAAAATGAGATGCAGGGTGTAGCAGCCCTACGAAATTCTGCTAGCAGGCAATCACCGCACATTGAATCGCAGTTTGTCACCATAGGGTTTGAATTTTTTGCATCTAATAACGAGAGAACTTCTCTGCTTCGCACCGCTTTTTTGTTATTGGCACGCCAACTTCACGCAGGAAACTGCGGCATTGGTCCGTGGTCCGCAGGGTCACGTGGCACAAGGACTGAGTCACGTCACCCTGCGACTTAACATGCGCAACTACATATTATCATGTGAGCCGCAGATATTTGTTGCGGGAGCGGAGAGTTGCGTTGGACACACCGGTTCTCGTCTGATCACTGAAGTTAAGCAACGCAAGCCCAGTTAGTACTGACATGGGAGCTGGGTACTGCTAATACCCAATAATCGTCGCATTAGTGTAGTGTCTGTGCAGTGTATGCATTAGAACTATGCAGTGGACGGGTCTCTAATGACCTTGTAGTTGACGGGACCTTAAACACCAACAAACAACAAAAACAACAAGCAGATATTTGTGGTGAGTCACCCTGCGTCACCTGCGGAGACTGCGTCTCATTTTGCGCTGAACCTAAGGATATGGTAGTATGTCGGGTGGACGGCGACCAGGTGGAAGATAGACGGGAGTGGAGGACTAGAACCCGCAGACACGACTCTTCCACAGGTGGGATAACAGTATGATGACGATGGGGATAATGGGGACCAAGATGACAAATAGAAGGGATTGGATTGTACCATAGGGAAATTTAGGATTCGATAATGTTGATGACTTAGGTTTGTTGCTGTTCTTGACTGGGTCATATGAGACTGTAGGTGCTTGCAAGGAAGTTGAAATCCATCCTACCAGTCGCTTGTAATTTGGCACTTCCAGCCATAACATAGGTGTCAATTACCCAAGTTCTTTTCAAAAGCGGATTGATGTAGCTTAGGTGACCGCTATTTGGGTTATTTTTCTGTAAAGAAATACTTGGATACGATGTTATGTAATATGAATCGTCGTTGTGTCTCTATTAGACCTTGTAATATTAATAAATGAAGTTATTATTAAAGTGAAATGATGGTAGTAAGGCGCACAGGAAATATCTTCTCCAGTTTTTGATGTAGATATTGAATCTCTCGATAGATATGTGGAAGAAATATGTTGTTGATTACATGTTTGATCAGTTTTCTGGTTTACCAATCACGCGAAGGTTATTTTATAGGTTTTCCATCTGTCCTAATTTTCGTCTCTACTCCCTTTTTACTCCACTGCTAAGAAACCACTTTCTACAAATGATTTTCATTTTTGTGTAGTGGGTCATGTGAACTTTTGTGTATTTTTTCGTGGTTAAAGACATTGCTATTGAATTCAAATTGAAATTGTAAAGGTATTTGGTTTCCTATCAGTTGTTATCAGCAGAAATTGAGGAAAGGGGAGAAGAAGAGAGAAATGGGACAAGAAAATGTCTTAGTTGTATCTTTTATTTCGTATCATTGACGCTTGCCTCTTTTTTTTCTATGCTTGAAAGGAAGGAATGTCAACTCCATTCCAGATATGCTATTCGACTTCTATCATACT
The DNA here is from genome assembly GCA_013389805.1 of Trigoniulus corallinus. Classification (NCBI taxonomy): domain Eukaryota; kingdom Metazoa; phylum Arthropoda; class Diplopoda; order Spirobolida; family Trigoniulidae; genus Trigoniulus; species Trigoniulus corallinus. The sequence continues at coordinate 56,593,506 of JAAFCE010001036.1, read as the reverse complement.
AGATAATAAGTGTCCATCATTTGTAGTAAGAAAACTCTGCTGAACGGAAATAAAATTCTGTTGATTTTCTTGTTTTTTCCTCCCTTTTTCTTCCCTGTGTACCCCTCTCGCTTGGTGGTTTTCTGCAACCTTTAAGAGTTAGTTGGGAAAATGGCCAAAAGAAAATATATCTGAAAGTGATGACGATATCATTTATCTTCTTCCTTTCTAAAGGTAGAATTTTCTGCAAGTTTCCAACCGGTATACTATTGTATGTGCATGTCTCTCCCTCCCGTTGCCGGCGTCTTACCATTTGTCAACAATTTCATTGGTGGAAAATAATCACCAACGATTTCTTCAAGTGTTTTCTCGTAAATATTGCTGATCGGAAATAAGATTGGAAGTTGTCCAACAAAAATATTGCATAGTAGACAAAATATTTGTACAAAAGTTAGCCAATACTTTCTTCAAGAGTGCGGATGATCAGGATATTGTAATAAGTGGACGTGGGTGGACCTGTTTTTTTCTGCCTTTTCTTTCCCATTCAATTGAATGTGAAACTTTTGAGATTAAATAAATATCAGTTACATGCGCTTGTAATTGAAAATTTGAACTTATTCTTAAAGCTGCAGTGTCTCTCAACAAGAATTTAAAATATGAAAATAGCCTCCATTGAAATAAATGTTATTATTGTGTACATTTGGTGTTTTCGGAATCAATGATGAAGAGCAACTCCTAACCCTTTTCCCACCCATGGCAGAGTCGGTATCGATCTTGTCCCTCTGAATGCACACAAGGGCGATTTATTGGACAGTGTTTTTCCACAGCCGGTTGCCGACCAAAGCTGCAACCCCTATGCTTATCTATCGTCGGTTTACTGTTCGTTGGGAAATTCCACCGACTCCAGGAGGCAAGCTGCTACACCTGGAAATTTTTTTTCCTCATCTACCCGTTGCTGGGGCTGACCCAGGAGGCAGTGCAGCAGTTGATATCCCTCTCAGTGCCTCATATTTCAGCTGATGCATGATTGAACTTTGCAACTGATGAGGTATTTTTTGCATTGTTATCCCCATATCTATACTGCCAGACTAACATTTGCATTCCAATCTGCAATTGGCTAAACCACTGACGATGGGACATTTTCTAAGGCCGTTGTTTCCAACCTGGGAGGCGAGGACTATTGCCAGGGGAGGCACCAGTGGAGAGCATGAATCACTGTACTGCAAAGCAATGAAAGTCCTTCTACAGTTTGTAACGTCTTATTTATGTGAAACGGTCTCTTTGGCACTTGCTGCCATGAAAACCAAATATCAAATCGGGTTAATAGTCAAAAATGAGTGGCACTCACCACATTGCCCCCAAGATTCGGGAGCGGCGAATTGCGTTGGACACACCAGTTCTCGTCTAATCACTGAAGTTAAGCAGCGCAACCCCAGCTAGTACTGACATGGGTGGCCGCTTGGGAAAACTGGGTACTGCTAATACCCAAATATCGTCGTAACAGCGTGGTGTCTGTGCAGACTGCATTAGAGCTGCGCATTGGACGGGGCTCTAATGACCATTGCAGTTGAAGGGCCCTAAAACACCAACAAAACAAACTCAAGATTTGATAAACTTTGTGCAAATAAACAGCAACAACCCTCGCCTTAAATTTTGATGCTTTAGATGTAGTTAAATTACTAATTTGATATAAAAATAAATATGCATATTCGACGACACACACGCCATCTGTGAAAAATTTTTTTTAGAGAGGCGTAGTAGCATAAAAGCTGGAAACCACTGGTCTAAGGAGCAGTAGAGGACCTTTTGAAGTGCTCCCCCCTGATCCGTTGCATAGTAGAGAGAGGCGAGAGCCTTCTCTCTTGCCCGGAAGAAGCCAACTCACCTCGGTCCTATATCGAACCTAGAACTACTGACGTAGTTACCGAGCGTGCTAGCCGCTACGCCACCGAGACGGGTCGTTGCTGTTCAGAATCAATATTTCGCAAACACTGGAGAGGCTGAAGATCATTCAGAATCCCAGTATCAAATTCCCAAATCTTGCAACTCTCCTCTTTCGGCGCCCCTCTTTCATCCACTTACTTTCCCCTCGAAAAATGCCTGGAAATTAAGTAACGACGCATCGTTGACTAGACGTTGATCTTAAAATAACATGCTCTTGCATCACAAGGCACAGATTATTCAATTTGTACATTTCACCTACACGTTAAAATATTGACTTAAAAGATCACGAATGCAATATCGGACTAAGTTTTTAAGGGCCTTAGGATGAAAAGTTAGAATAAGTTCCCTAAAGAAGGATCCCCCAAACGCTGTTTGTCGTAACGTTTAAAGTATAGAGGACCTTAAAGATGGTTTTGATGAACGATAAAGGAAGTTTTCGTATTCAAATACAGAAATGGGCGAAAACTTTGGGCCCCAAATTAGGATATAGCGAAAATTATTACAGTTAAATAGTGCCAGGTCTCTTCGGGCCCTAATTGAAGTAAACTTAAATCCAGCTTTGTATGAGCGGTTGTTTACCTAAGGGTTCGGTCCCAAGGTAAGAGTGCCGTTAGACTAACTCAGCGGTCTTCAAACTACGTTCCGCGGGACCCCAGGGTTCCGCAATACATCTCTAGGGGTTCCGCAAGTCAAAATGAAAATTCGTTAGCAGCGGCAAGATATACTTTTCTAAAGGTGGGACGGGGTTCCCCCATAGCATCTTATAGTTCTAAGGGTTCCGTGAATCGACAAAGTTTGAAGACCACTGGACTAACTAAACGACTCAAGTTTTCAGCACTGCTTGTTCTTAATACTACTGTACGTTGGGCTTGGAGCTAACTAGGTGCTTAATCCGCGATTGCGCGAAGGTCATTAGAGCCCTGTTCACTGCATAGTTCTAGTGCAGAGACTGCACAAACACTACACTAATGCGACGATTTTTGGGTATTTGCAGTAGCCAGTTTTCCCAATCGGCCACCCATGTTAATACTAGCTGGAGTTGTGTTGTTTAACTTCAGCGATCAGACGAGAACTTGTGGGGGGGGGGGATTACACCAGGATTTACCGCACCGGGTGACACCAAACCTAGGTACGCCTGTGTGCCGAAGTTAGGTCAGCAGCCGGCTGCGTCACCGTCCGGCGCAGATCGCCCGTGTATTCCTTGAGGGGCAAAGCACCTCCCGAGCCTGCCATAGGTTGGGAAAGGGGTAGTAATAGTTCAGAACACGAGCTCTACTGCTTGCAGTGGTGATATATCGTGAGCAACACCCGATACCACGGCTTCACTTGCCATACACAAGCTGCACACTTCGTTTCTTCCCTTTGTTTCGCTCCTCATTTCATTGGTTGGAAGAAAGTTATGATTGTTAGTCCTGTGTGTCAGTCTGCTAAGGGAACTAGGTTACTGAGTCACCGTTATGAAAGAGTTCATTATTTAACTGCTACTAATAATATTAATGAGAAATGGTATGTCTTCAAGTTTCGACCCTAAATAACTTATTTATTTGGTTCAAGCTTATTAGTAAAGATATCATGTTAGTGAAAGAGTTAGATGATAATTAGAAATGACTTATGAAGGTGAAACATCTTGTTAGTTCTCAGGAAACTTATAATTACATGGAAACAGATGGAGAAATATAAATAAGACATTTTTACAACTTTTTTGACAGAAACGGTTTGCAGAATTGGGACAGGGTTTAATATATTTATAATATTGGGCCCCATCAGCATTATTATCACTCCAAAAATCCTTTTCCCACCTATGACTCGGGTACACTTTGTTCCTCTGAAATACCGAGCACCCTAGCTGCCTTCTTAATGCAGGGGGCATCGGCATCTCCAGCCCTTTTTACCCCTTAGGCAGGGTGCCTGTTTTGTTCCCATTAAGACACAGCGGCCTTTTGCATGTTTTTTTTTCATTCAGCCGGCTGCCAATCTAAGACTGCAACTCCTTCTGTAGTGGGTAGCGGCGAATTACGATGGACACACCAGTTCTCGTCTGATCACTGAAGTTAAGCAGCGCAACCCCAACTAGTACTGGTATGGGTGGCCGCTTAGGAAAACTGGGTACTGATAATACCCAAAAATCGTTGCATTAGTGTAGTGTCTGCATTCTCTGCATGAGAACTATGCTGTGGACGGGGCTCTAATGACCTTTGTAGTTGAAAGGCCCTAAAACACCAACAAACAACAACAACTCCATCTGTAGTGACTGTTCTTCCTGACGTTTGTAAGCCAACCTATACAGAAGCAGAAGGGACCTCTAAAAATTATGAATATTACCTATCACCGTATGTCGGAAATTAGGTGCCAACATGATAACACTGCTATTAGTGCCTAATCAAGGGACGGGGACGTATTCATTGCCTTCTTAGCTCAGTGGAAGAGCACTGGTGTAGTAAACCAGGAGTCGTGAACTCAACCCTTACGGAAGGCAGTCATTCTTTACGTTAAGTGCTTATTTTTCGTAAGTGGATAAAAACTGTCCCAATGGAGAAAAATTGCAGACATTAACCTTCCGTCCACAAGGTGACGATTTTCGAATCACGTTGCAAGGTGGGGTCTGTAATAACCCCAAAAAGAGTTTTGGATTTTCATGGCTTAATTATTCAAATCAAGGGCTTATTATGGATATTGAATTAAATACCATCCATATAAATGTTAAAAAAATAAAAATAATTTGGAAACATGCTAAAAAATTCTATATTACCCAAGAAACCCGAGACATCATCATCACCATACCCTTATTCCACCTATGTCAGGATTGGGTCTGCGGGTTCTAGTCCTGCACTCCTGCCTATATCCCTCAAGGTCCCCGTCCACCCCATGCACTACCATATCCTTACGGACATCCTGCTCCCACGTCTGCTTCAGTACCCAGTGTTTCCAACCAGCCACCCATGTCGGTACTAACTTGGGTTGCGTTGCTTAACCGGAAATAAAATATGCTGACGGGTATAGGTGAGTGGGCCCCTCAGTGCCTGGCATTTGCCGATGATATAGGGAAAGTTAGCGACGGCAGAGAGGAGATAGAGAAGGGAAAGTTAGCGACGGCAGAGAGGAGATAGAGAAGGGACTAAGCGACATAAGAGGAGCAATGGAAAAGGGAGGGCTAAAGATTAACATGAAGAAGACAGAGTATTTAGCTTTCAACTCGGGTGGTCAGGAAAACAATGGGGACATGCACTCAAGGGGCGAGCTAGTGAGAAAGGTGCAGGAGGTAAAGTACTTAGGATCGACATTTCAAAGCAATGGGGAGATAGACCTGGATGTGACTCGTAGAATCAATGGGGGTGGTTGAAATGGAAACAGGCAAGTTGAGTCCTGTGCGATAGGAGGGTCCCAATCAAGCTGAAAGGGGCGTGCAAGTGGCCGAGATGCGAATGCTGCGGTACTCGAGTGGCGTGTCGAGAGCAGATAGAATTAGGAATGAGTATGTTAGAGGTAGCCTGGGGGTGGTTGACATTGCTGAAAAGATGAGGGAGAATAGGCTGAGGCGGTATGGACACGTCATGAGACGTGGTGAGGAGCTCGTTAGGTGCATTCCAGGACTGCTGGTGGTAGGCAGCATTCGGGGCAGGGGAAGACCAAAGCAGACATGGGATCAAGTTGTCCGGAGGGACATGGCAGTGTGCGGGGTGGACAGGGACCTGGTGGGAAACAGACGGGAGTGGAAGACTAGAACTCGCAGACCCGACCCCGCCCCAGGCGGGATAAGGGTATGATGATGATGATGATGACGACGACTTAGGAAAGCTGCCAACTTCCCTAAATAAGTAAAGAAAACATGGGATAACCGGTACTCAGAGGTTGGTTATATAACCTTCCGTCCACAAGGTAACGATTTTGGACACACATTGCAAGATGGGGTCTCTTATGACCCCAAAAAAGAGTTTTTCTCGGCTGAAATATATTCAGAATAAGGACTTCAATTAAACATATTGAAGTCCATTAGGCTAAACCCCAATGAGTATAGGGGTAATGCTGACTATTACTGAGAATAGATAAAGAAAAAAGTGGTTTGAAGAGGTGCCATCAAAATGCTACATACATCGCAAGGTGGGGTCAGGAATGACCCCAGACCTGTCCCTTTCACGAAAATTGGAAATAAAATATGCTAATTACTTAGGAGACCCGCCCACTTCAGTACTTAAATAAAGAAGACATTGGAGAACAGGTACTCAAAGCTTGGTTAAGATTAGAGAAAGTGGTACACATGCAGATACAATTTTATAAGTCTGGGGTAAGCTGAAACCCCACCTTGTGGACGGAAGGCTAAAAAACAAACTGGTTTCATGCAGACACTAGAATGGAGTGCCAAACTCCTCTTCGTAAAATTTTTGCCGTACTATACATATGTTTCACTCAATTCATGAATGGTTCCTTGACGTGTGGGTGACGTCGTACATCCTATGCCAGACCGGGGCTTCATTTCTCATCCGACAGAAGGGCAACTTCGGGTATCGTCGTCTAGCCTGGTAAAGAGCCCATCTATCTAAACCTGGACTGATCTCACAACTGTGGTGTCTATAGTGGAGTACGCTAAAAACTAAGTAACCGAGGCAGGCTAATGTTTGATATCAAAGTATTTTTTTCTTTCATTTGTATTGAATTTTTTTAATAATTAACAAGGTTGAAATGTTGACTTTTTCAACCACTTCACTGATTTCCTTTTTTCAAAAGAAATGCTTTCATCTCTTCGATGTTGATTCTAGATCGTTCTAAAGAAGGTAGAAGATGTAATATCGAAATGAAATCAAAGCCGTGTCCTAATCAAATCACTTCCTCTTGGTTTTTTTTTACTTTTTCTAATCAATAATAATGAACCCACTGTATGTAAATTAAGATGTTGAAGGAATACTTTTTTCTGCGACTATATGACATCCATGACTAAAATTCTGTCTCTCTGTTGTTACCTCTTTAGTTAGACAGTTGATGGAGTGCAACAGAATAGAGATAATAGTAAAAAATACGAAAACAGAATCGATTTTTCCATGTCCATTACTTTATAAATAAACGCTTACTTTCCTTTCTTACGGCGCTGTTAGCAGTAGCTATTTTTAGAGCACCTTCAATGACTGTATTTCCTTGTTTGTTGCTGATTTCTTTTAAGTTTGTCATTTTTTTTTAAAAGGGCAGGGATCTGACGTGGAAGGAGGGGGACAGGTATGGGAAGTAGAGTCTAAGTAATGCTATTTCACTTTATTTTCTTTTGGCGGCTGTTTATCGGTGGTGGAGGAAATGATTCGCGGGATGATTTGAAAACTGACTTGCGGAATGAACAATGACAGACTGCGTATAATAAAATCCCTCTATTTAAAACTTGAGGTCCAAAGATTTCAGGGCTTGAGTCCAGTGCCGTACCGAGGGTAGTCTGCGCCTGGGGACAAAGACCGAAATCTGAGCCCTCTGGAACCCGCTAAGCGCATTGTTGCTGTACATTTGGGCGCCCCCTGCCTTCTGCGCCCTGGGACATCTGTCCCCCTTCGCCCCCCCCAGTTACGCCTCTGCTTGAGTCTCCAGGACGAAGTTCTGGAACCGAGTACTCCTTTTCTACCTAGTTGATAAATATATTTCATAGGTCATTGACAGCGGCAAGTAAAAACGGGATAACACATAAGTGCTAAGCTCTTTCCATTTATTAAGTCCCTACAGTAGGGTTGCCATAATTGCCGGACCACCAACCGGGACATTCCCCCCTTAAAAATAGTTTTTTGACAAAATGGCAAGAATTCATATTATAAACATTCATAGCTTTATTAAAAAATTCCATAATCCTTTCACTAACGCATTGAAATATAAAATATTTTAGAGGACCCAAAAAACGTTAGGACCAATCAGTGGCGGATCTGGGTGGGGGTAGAACTTCAAAAAATGTGCGCCCCAAATATTTATAAATATTCATAATCCCTGAGTATACATCTTGCTAGCAATTACAAAAAGGTCCTCTCCTGGCCCTTTGACAATGACCTATCTTCAGTTTTTTAGCCAACTACAGATTGGACTGCAACTGTTGGACTGGCAGTATAGAAATGGGGATAGCAATGCAAAAATGTTTCATCAGTTGCGCCCCTTTCAGGCATTGAGGGGGGATCAATTGCTGCATTGCCCCTCGTCTGGATCCGCCCCAGGGATCAATGGTGGATCATTCCCGAACAGTCAGTTTCACTGGCAAAATGTGATGTACTTTCATGGACGAATTTGTACCAAATCTCTAGGCATGTACTGTATATGGGCAGTACTGAATGCAATGATATTATCAAAAAATAGTTTTTTAACATGCGAAAACTTTAAATCGACCGGGACATATAACTGTCGGACCGGGACACAGACCTCAAAACCGGGACATGTCTCGGTGTACCGGGACGTATGGCAACCCTACCCTACAGGCATGACAATGACGCTGTTGGTAATGAGTGGAGCAGTCTGGAGATTGACAAACCAGATGAAAATCCAACATAGGCTTCTGGAAGCCAAGGCACCAAAGGAGGATTATGTGGCAACTGAGACGCCACAGGAGCGTTCTCTCGAAATTGAGACACCAGAGGAAGATGCAGTTATCCAAGATGAGTTACCAAAGGAGAATTTTTTGGGAGCCGAGGTACCAAAGGAGAATTTTTTTGGAGCCGAGGTACCAAAGGAGAATTTTCTGGGAACTGAAGCATCAGAATAGAACTATTTTGGAACTCAGGCACCAGAGGAGGACTCTTTTGGAACTGAGGCACCAGATTCCTGCTTTGAAGAAGGCCACAGCAGACATTGCAGCAAAATGTCGAAAGGGATCTAATAGTGTGTGGGGTGGATGTGGACCTGGTGAGTGATAGGCAGGAGTGGAGAACCAGAACTAGCAGACACGACCTTGCTCTAGGCCGGATAAAGATAGTTATGATAGTGCTGTCCATTGCATGGCGAGTAAAATCCACTTACAAGTTGAGTAAGAGGGAGCTTTTCGCCATGTGGGGAGGACATCAGACCATGACCAAGTGTGTCGAGTACGAGCACATGTTCGTAATGGAACGCTTTCTACATGGAGTGCAAAAATAAGTGTAGCATCCCGCTCTGTGTCACCGACAAAGCGGAGTTGTCCCAGCATTTACCATTGTTTTCAGTTGACGGGGAGGTTACGCAAAAATGCTCTCCAGTAGTTCGCCTGTGAGAGACAGAAAACAGGTTAAGAATAATGATGAATTGGTACAAATTCTTACCAGACGTTACTTGACAATGTTTGTGTCGATGTGATCATTATCTGTGGAAAATTTTGATGTAATCATTGTGATGATTACATTGGTATGTTTGAGATACAGTAACTGCTAGATTGTTTGAAACACATCTAATTCGGCTTTAACGTTTAGGAAGTATGCTGTTCAAATGTTGCCCCTAGTTGGAGAGATGAATTGGGACTAATGGATTTATATTCTTCGCTGATGAATTGACGTATTTCCTTGATGCATAGTGATAAATGTTAGATTGTGTTATGTATTGTCTCCTGGGACGTGCGATAACGGATTAATAATAAAAGCATTGTCCAAAACAGAAACGTCATTATCTACTTATTTGTTTGGATTTCTTCGAAGTATAAGGACAGCGGGTCGGCAATGGACACCTGTAGGATAGGACTGTAGAAACTGCGGAAATCCTTGCAGTCATAAAAGACCACTGGTTGCTGTGAGGATTGTCAATTATTAAAACTTACTTTTGTCTTCAACAACCGTTTCCCAACTTGTTTTATTGATAATAAACAAGGATGATAACAAAGTCACTATGTTGATAAATGACAGCTTATTGTCGACTTGAAGGTCTAGTCGACATCTATCAGTTCACGGACCATTTCGCTTTGTACTTTGAAACAATTGTGTTGTCACATTGTTGGTTTCTGGATTAACCTTGTAGAAGTTCAATCTCTAGAAAGTGGCCTTGCGCGAAATGGATTTCTTTGTAATTGCTATGACAGTATGTAATTAGTGTGAAATCAGGCAGTTGGTTATGGTCGACAACTGACCATTTACTCCTCCTTTGTTCATTACACAGATTTATCCACGTCTCAAGGAAACTGACCCCCGAGGTAGGTGTTTGTCAGTCCCGCAAGGAAGTAAAACAAATGGTTCATTTTGAAACTCGATGCAGCTTTTAGACAAATCGCATCTTGAAGCAGGGCTGAGGAGAGGCGGTGATGGAGTAAGATCACTCTCATCCGGGATTCACAGGGGCCCGGACATCATCCCTCCAATTGTTTTTTACGCGCTAATTTACCTTAAAAGGACGGTGGTGAAAATTTTACCCTGGGGCTCGAGACTTTTCTCGATTCCCCTGACGGTAAGGGCTATGAAACATTTTGTTTACAAATAAGTTGTGTAATTTATTTGAATGAAACTCTTCCCACATTTGAAACATTCGACGACTTGTTGAATGTTAAAAAAGCGTTCAGAACCTGGATGCATGCCTCATATGCGAGCGAACAAAAAACGTCTGACAGTGCTTTTGTTCCATTGGTTGCGGGAGGGGGACATAGTGGAATGCTTGCTGTTTTTGAGTTTCTGAGAACATTTGGTGGAAACACCACTTTTTACAAAGGCCCCAGCTGCATTCACAGTGTAGGATTAAAAGGAAGTACTCAAAAATTTTGAGCCTGAACGTTTCTCAGGCAAAGATGACAATGACACCTAATATTTAGAGACGTTTACCAATGCTTGCGATAAGGTTTTACGTTGTTTTTATGGATACTCTCAACTTTAGAGTATATAAATCCTGGCAACATTTACAAATGTTTCCAAGTGATAAATATTTTTAGGGTAATAAATTTTAATCGTAATTTAATTCCATAGTTGCTAACATAATTAAAGCAGTCAACAATCAAGACTGAAAAACATATTGAAAGTGTGTTGCCGGCAGGTGGTGTCAAAAATGGTAGAAAAACTCTAAATAGATAAACCTGCGTCACACAATTTTTTGGAATTATTGACTACGGAGGTTCATATGTAAATATACAGGAATTCAGTCGCCGTTCACGTTAAAATGATAAACTACTGAGGTCTTTTGAGGACGGCAGAGAAGGGCATATCAAAAAATGTGTAAAATACCGGAATTCTAGAAACTCCATGCCGAATAAAAAATCTAAAATGCTGCAAAGAAACTTCACGACGAATAAAGCCTAACCTAAACGACCTACCCTATATGCAAAAATCCTAAATTGACGTAACCCAGGCCGCCAGAAGGCAGAGGCGGATCCAGGGGGAGCAATTGCTGTGTTGCTTCCCCCTCAGTACCTGAATTGAGCACATATTTCAACTGATGCATGATTCAACTTTGCAACTAATGAGGCATTTTTGCATTGCTATCCTCATTTCTATACTGCCAGTCCAACAGTTGCAGTCCAATCTGCAATTGGTTAAACCACTGAAGATGAGACATCGTCTAAGGGGCAGTAGAGGACCTATCGTTATTGCTAGCTGGAATTATACTAAGGGAATGATTCGCTCCTGCCAGAAGGGCATGTTATTGAAAGACTTGGAAAACTAAAAATATGGTATTTTACTATCTGCCCTCATCATGAAGCTGGAAATGTCCCAAGTAGTTGAGGACTTCATTCCTAAACGTGGCATCTATTGTAATTGCTAAGGTTTACTGCTTTTCTGTCTATTTAAAATCCTAGGCGAGTACATTTTGATAAAGGGCGTTTGAATAAAATATGTTTATCTACATCTCCCAAAGGGAACTCTAAATCTAACCAGATTGGTAGGTAGTTAAGAATTTGTTAGTGCAGTCAAAGAGACAGTCAAATTACCGATTTCTAGCATCTGTCATCTCAGAAGATGTCATTAGCTATGCCCATGGATCTTTTGTTTTTGTCATTCTCTGGTGACATGATGTGCCATGCATAGACTGGCAACGTCAGAAAAGGAACATTTTAATCCCTGTCTGTTAAAGAAATTGGTTCCTTTGTTCATTTTCTTTTAGAAATGACTCAAGGTGTTGTTGTGATTTGCAAGACACAAGTATTTTTCTTGGCTGAACAACCGAGATAATGTTGGCACTAGTAGTATCAAGAACAGCAGTGATATTTGTGACTGTTGTCATTAGAAATGCAAATAACAGTGCTGTCAGAATGGATTTTCTTTGATGATTACCAGGATTTAAAAGGTATTTTGCAATTGAGAGATAGTAGTGTAGTGTGCGTATCATGGATTTGTAGTAAGCCCTTCTTCTTCTCCACTGCTCCCCCTCTTTAGCACTCCTTGTGCCATCTTCTCAACCTAGTTTAGCATATTGGGTCGCCTAGATAAGGTTTGCAGTTTTAAAAAATGTCTTTGTTCCGTGGCAATCTTTGATGCTGCAGCAAAGGAAAAGTTATTTTCTTGCTAATGCAGAAGAGAAAACGCTCTCTGCTTCTATCAGGCGTAATAACCAAGATGAGAGGATGGCATATATATGAAAAGCAGAGGCGGCGGCAGAGGAGGAGGAGGGCATGGAGGAGTGGCTGGAGCAGAATCTGAAAATTTTTAATTATTGCCATGGTGACAGTTACCATGGAAATGGTGGTCACCAAATGACAAGTGCCTTCATAGCAAAGTTGACAATGATGACGACGACGACGACGAATTTTGTGAAATTCGATGTCAGAAAATTTCATTTTTTTCTCGCTCTCTCCTCTCCTTTCCTGTTGCTAGAAAGTGTCAGAAATTGGATTACTCGAGTTCAAGAGTCATACGTGTAAAGTATAAAGTTTGATGCAGCAGTGAAAAATGAATCCGGATTCAGACAACTGCTAAAGAAATCGAAAAGTTGCAGGGGTGCTCAATGGGGGGTTACCTGAAATGAATTACTGAGTGCACGAGTTCGGGAGGGAGGGGGTGTTTGAAAATGAAGATGGAGCATAAAAGGTCTTTTTTCTGTTATTAATGCCCTTTGATTTGCTCTTGAACTCGTTGTTGTTGTTGTTGCCGTTACTACTACTGCTGCTCAGCGATGTCTAGTTTGCTGTATCACCATGAAGACTCCGACCAAACCAATTTCACGACAACCTCGAAAATTGTATTAAATGGAAAATAAATTGCAAATGGGTTTGAGGAAATGATAATAGAAGATTGCTTTTTGATTGAACGGGTTGTGTGTGTGTATAGAAAGTAAATTTACTGTCATTTTCTCTGATGACCCCTTGGCATTCTACTCCTATTTCTTTTTCTTCCGGATCTGCAAATCTCGATACCATTTTTCAGACTTTTATGATGAGCAATATTGATTGCTGATGTATATTTACATCTTGCGGTTGTTTATTGTGGTCTGCAAATCGATGATATTATTACTGCAAAAAAAGACAGTTCGACTTCTTCGGCGTATTGACTTCTCTTCCGAATTTCGGCGGGCTTTTTTTTTTTCGCCTCTGTTTTCTAAACTACAGGCACAAAAATAGTGGGTGCGTACAGTTTAAATCTGTAATGGATTTGGCGATTTTAAACTTCATTATTTAGGACTCCTCCTACTCACTTGATCTGTAATTCAAGGCATAGAGTTCAAATTCGGCCCACGTATTGACTATTGCATAAAAGAGACCATGCGTACTCCTGTGGCAGAAGGGAAGATGTTTGAATGTCGATTTCAGATGCATGGTCGCCAATGTGGATATATGGTTGAAGATCGATCCCAGTTCGTAGCCCCCGTGTCGTTCTGAGTTTCTTGAGTATATCTGCTTGCCGCGAGAGAGGATCATTCTTTTCTCCCCCATTTCGGATCTCTCCCATTCGTTTGAAAATCGGATTTCATTTAGGAAGCTGCTCAGCTGCGACCAATTCCAGATGGGGAAGAGGTGGGTGAAGGTGGTTTCGTTCAAGCACCACCCAATGTCTGGACATTATTTATCGTTAGATGAATGGTAAATTGCAAATCTCAACTTGGTGGCGCAGTAGGTAGCGTACTCGGTAACTGCGTCAATTGATAGTGGGTCTGATACTGGACCTAAGCACTTAGCCTCTCTCGTGCGAAAGAGATGCTCTGAGTGCGCCTTCTTTTGGATGAGACGTTAAATAGGGGTCGGCAGCCGGCTGCGGGAAAGCATGGTCCAATATATCAAGCTTTTGTCAGTGGCGGATCCAGGAGCGGATCAAGGGGGAGCACTTAACAAAAAAGTGCGCCCCAAATATTTTTCAATATTCAGAATCCCTTAGTATAAATCTAGCTAGCAATTACAATAGATGCTGCCCCTTACACAATGCCCTATCTTCGGTGATTTAGCCAACTACAGATTGGACTGGCACTGGCAGTATAGAAATGGGGATAGCAATGCAAAAACGCCTCATTAGTTGCACCCCATTGAAACAGTGAGGGGGGAACAATTGCTTTATTGCTCCCCCTTTGGATCTGCCCCTGGCTTGTGTCGATTTAGAGGGACAAGATGGGTACCCAACTGGGCCATAGGAATGAAAAAGGTTAGGAGTTGATTTGCTAGATTGACGGTAAATTGTTGCTCCAAATTATCACTTAAATTTGAGGCCCCTTGTATCCATTTGCTTTTTCCAGCTGATTGGAAGGTTGGAGACAGGGCTTCTGAAACATCAAAAAAATTCTGTTAACAAATTTTCTTAGAAATTTGAAAGTGCGAGACGTCGGTCTGAGAACCCGAAGAACTGACGTTGCACTGGCCCAGGTCTAGGTATCTCGATCATAAATCCTAACTCTTATGACGGAGTTCCACTTATAACTGGTGGGGGACCCATTTGTTCCGGAAATAAAAGGACTAACTGCTGGAAAGTAGTTATACTAGCCAGCTACAAGCTATGCTTATTTTATGTTGACTTGTTTTCTTGTTCTATACATGGGATTCTTTGCGATCTTCCACACCACATTACACACTGAATGGATTTAATATTGGGAATGTTTCAGATTGATGATGAAACCTGTTGATAGCCGAGTTCACTGCTTAACGCAATGGTCAGCGAGAAAGAATTTAATAAAGCAGTGCCACTGACCACTAAATGGCTGAAATAAGCCACACTTTCTTTTATGTATTTATCTTGATGACTTTTTGAGATTTTTTTTTCTAAAAGTGTCCGAATGAATTATTGTAAATGGATTTTTGTCTGTAAGTTTGATTATGATGTCCTTTTCTGCGATGGCGCCTTGATAATACCTATTAACCATAATGGATCAGGAGTGGGTGATTCAAGACTTGTAATGGATCAAGAATTGGTCTTCTTCAGAAAGAAGAAAAACAGCCTAAGTTGCGAGGGAGTAAAGAGATCAATCATTTATAAATACAATATGTTAGGCTCTTGAAAGATATGTACCACGAAGGTAGTTTTTTTATAGGAATGTCCTTTTTATTCCGATGATATCATGTCACGTATTTCAAGTTCCAATTTAAAATTAAGATTATCTGACTTGTGATGGCCGCGAATACAATTTCTTTGAGTACTTCTTATATTAAGTTGGACTTTTGATTATTCAGGCGTTGACCTAATCTCCATCCTAAGATTGGAAATTTGAATAATGATGTATATTTTACAAGTTCGCCGTATTTAAGTTTCTACGTTATGCGGTTAAAGTCCCGAGCTTATCGTCTGCTTGTAGGTTATCTATCGATAGTAGGAACGATGCCAGTCTTTCCTCGTAGAGTGGAAAAACAAGGGACTATGACGCCTAGCAATCACCCCCACTTTCCTGTACCCCTTCTGTCTCTTACCAGCCTCTCACGCTCCCCTTCTCTCTCCCCTCCGCCTCTCCTACTCTCTCTCTTTATCTCCCCCTCTCGTGGTCCCTTTCTCTCTAGATCTCCTGCTATCTTTCTCTCTCATCCTTCCCTCCCTTTCTCCGTCTCCCTCTTTCCTACTCCTTTTCCGTTTTCCTCCCTCCTACTCTTTTTCTCTGTCTCCCTCTCTCTTTATTTTTTCTGCCTCACTCTCCTCTCTCTCCTTCCTCGCCTCTCCTGCTCCTTCTCTCTCCCTCCTCTCTCCTGCTGCTTCTCTCCCTCCCTTCCCTTTCTCCCGCTACTTTTTTCTCTCCCTTCCCTCTCCCGCTCTCTCTCTTGCCTCTTCCCTGCTTGCTCATCCTTCTCTCTCTCCCTTCCCTCTCCCCTTTTATTCTATCTCTCCTCTCCCCTCTCCTGCTCATTTCTTCTTCCGCCTCTTCAGCTCCTCTCTACTCTACTCTTCTCCTGCTCCTCTCCTACGCCTACTGTATCGCTTCCCTCAACTTTTCCTTTTTCTCTTTCATCTTTTCCCTTCTCTCTCGGTTTATCTTTCTTGTTACTTCTCCTTGCCCTGTCCCTTTCCTTCTCCTTAACCTCTCCTTCCCTTTCTTTCTCTCTCACCTCTCCTTCCATTTCTTTCTCTCTCACCTCTCCTTCCCTTTCTTTCTCTCTCACCTCTCCTTCCCTTTCTTTCCCTCTCACCTCTCCTTCCCTTTCTTTCTCTCTCACCTCTCCTTCCCTTTCTTTCTCTCTCACCTCTCCTTCCCTTTCTTTCTCTCTCACCTCTCCTTCCCTTTCTTTCTCTCTCACCTCTCCTTCCCTTTCTTTCTCTCTCACCTCTCCTTCCCTTTCTTTCTCTCTCACCTCTCCTTCCCTTTCTTTCTCTCTCCCCTCTCCTTCCCTTTCTTTCTCTCTCACCTCTCCTTCCCTTTCTTTCTCTCTCACCTCTCCTTCCCTTTCTTTCTCTCTCACCTCTCCTTCCCTTTCTTTCTCTCTCACATCTCCTTCCCTTTCTTTCCCTCTCACCTCTTCTTGCTTTTCTTTCTCTCTCTCACCTTCAGTCTCCATCTCTCCTCAGTCTCCTTCTTTTCTTCCGATCCTGTTTGTATTTCTTCCGCTTTACCCTCCTTTTCTGTGCCCATTTTCTCATTGTATTTCTTACCAATTTCAATCTTTCTAGACAATGCATACACAGCTGGGTGCATCTTAACTAATGTGAGACGGGCGCCCGTCCCCATGCGTTTGTTGATGGACAAATACATTACCGAATTACTGCCCAGCGCAAAGTTTTTGTGTTGTTAGGCATTATGTTTGGCTTAAATTGGCATGAGCAGTAAAATTAATTTAAGAAAGTATTAAATTATAGTAACTTTATCGAAATTGTTCCAGAAGACAGCAATTTCAGACAGATGATGAGCAAGTTTTTCTCCTTAGTTGATTGGCAATTTAGTTGGGCAATAATTATATTGAGGCTGAGATAAAAATCATATAACTTGCAGCCAGATCAGCTCTTGCATTTCTGACTCCAGTCGAAACGTTAAGAAAATGAGACTGCGTTAAATGGTTTGTCAAGAGTTCATTGAATTATCTATTACAGCTTCCCTACAGCTTACATCAGTCTGCGTGTGTATGACAGAATTTAAGCCAATAAATAATTCACCATCGAGTCACAAAAGACAGAAATGGAAGCCGTTATGTAGTGGCAGTATTCAAGTGACCACCACTTGTCTAAAGCGGTTTTGTTGCAAATGACTACTGGACCTTGAAATAACTTATCAACTCCACCAGTAATTGCATTTTCGGATGGATATGGACGAAGTTCAAGAAACTCCACAACTTAAGTTATGCACTTATCCTTTAATTGAACTAAATGTAGTAATTTTGTGATGCGGCACGTTTGCGAGAAATGTCAAGGGTTTCCTGATGTAACAATCGTCTTACGTCACAGGTTATGCCTTGAAGCCCTAATTTTTCTTGAAGCAACTGGTTTTTTTTTTTTTTACTAGTGCTCTCGTATGACATTTACGACTCTACTGGGACGCAAGTGAAAGTCCGGACGTAAGAACAAATTCACAGAATTTCACACATCAGTTCTTGTCTTATCACTGAAGTTAAGCAACGCAATCACATTCATTATAGCATGGAATTCGTTACAACCAGGAAAGCTCTTTTTAACCCCAGATTGCTAACCAGTAGTCTGTGATACTATCCCGAATATCAAGAAATTATGGTTTTGGTAGTTCTGTAAAACATTAGGCTACTAATCTTTGTGTACCTTCATATTTACTCCAATGAAACATCTCTGCATGTTTTTCTTACTATTTTAATGCCCGTTTATTTAGTTTTCTTGCAGTTGGTATTCTCCCAGACTACTGGTTAGCTGTAATGCCTGCCCTTAAGTACTGAAGGACAGTCAATTCTTGAGGAGTGCAGGTTATTAGGTGTTGGAAACAGAGGAATTCATGCAGGAAGTAGATATGCAAGTAAATTGGGATTATGAAGAGACAGCTGATGCAATGTGGGACAGGTTCGCCAGAATATTAGAAAGTGTGGGGAAGCCATTTTAGGTGAAGCTAGAGTAGAAGGTACACTCCAGGGCGGGCAGACACAGTGGTAGAATGATGCAATAGAGGCAGCCACCAAACAATAAAAGGCTGTATTCCATATTTGTTGTTGTTGTTTGTTGGAGTTTAAGGTCCCGTCAACTACAAGGTCATTAGAGACCCGTCCACTGTATAGTTCTAATGCATATACTGCACAGACACTACACTAATGCGACGATTATTGGGTATTAGCAGTACCCAGCTTTCCCAAGCGACCACCCATGTCAGTACTAACTGGGCTTGCGTTGCTTAACTTCAGTGATCAGACAAGAACTGGTGTGTCCAAAGCAACTCGCCGCTCCGCTGTATTCCATAGGTGGATGGAGATTGGGGACCATGAGTCTAAAATATGCTACAGGCAGACCAAGACCACAGCTAGGACGATCATTGCTTTGGTCATACAACAGAAGTATGAGGTCCTCTATGATAGAGACAAATGATGGGAAGAAGGAAGAATGTAGACGAGCCAAGACCAGAGATAGGGCGATTAAAGATTTACCCTGAGCCATAACAGTGAAGGATAGAAAAGGTAGAGTCCTGTTTCATCCTTCTGAGGTAAAGGAGTGGGGAGAGTATTTCTTCAGTCCATATAATTCCTGCAGAGGGAGAGGATATGGTAATGATGGGGTGAATGGTGGATCATGTGGGAGATAGGCAGGTGTGTAGGGCTAGAATCTGCATACCCGACCCTGCCACAGGCAGGATAAGAGTATGGTGAGGATGATGAGAAAATGAACGTTTCTAATATCATCAGCCATTTGTGCATTCTGCCCTAGTCAATTCAATACGTGGTGACCATTGAGTAGAAGTTTGTGTTAAATCCATAAATAGAAATTATTTATCGATATAAGGTCCATTATTCGTTATATCCAGCCAAAATACCCAAACTTGTATAACTTTTCATCGTAATTACCAGGAAATTCGTTATATCCAATTCATTAAATCCAATCTTTTTACAATACAAACTCCTATCTGTTTGCCAAGACCTTGGAAACCATTCGTAACATCCAGGAATTCGTTACATCCGAGATCGTTATAGCGGAGTTTTACTGCTAATATCCAAAAGTCGTGGTAATGTGTGTGCAAACTCTACGCAGTGGCGGGGCTCTAATGACCATTGTAGTTGAAGGGCCCCAAAACTCCAATGAAACGAAACAATTTTGATGTATTGATGATTTTATAGCTACTCACGTTCCGATACGCACCCAAAAATTGGTTTTAATTTATATTTGTGAGATCACCGAGTTATTAATAATTTTGTAGTGAGTCTTTTGAGGTGGTAAGTACTCAATTCTAAGATTGGCAGTAAGTGGAAATCATGACAATAGTAGGTGGTGCATGGCAACCCTGGGCTGACCTCTAGATTTAGGTATAATTTCTATTTAATCCGAATAATATTTTCAACTTCCTTGCCAAATTCTGTGACGTTGTTTGCCCATCTTTTCTAACAAATTTACTTTCCTTAATGAATACCTGTTTGAACCTGTAACTAATTGCAATCATTTGCTTTGATTTATCCAAAGCATTTGACAGTATTCTCTTTTGAGACAGCTACTGCATCAGCCCGTGTAGTGTGTACATTTTTTAATAATGAAATGCTTCTTTGTCATGCATCTTTAGGTTCTGAGCGGGCCCTAGGCACATGCCTATCTTGATTAATAGTATAGGTGGTCCCTTTTGTGGACAAGGCAAGGGTATAGTACGTTTTAAGTTAAGGTTGGCTTTGCGACAAACACTTCGTTTGCTTTTTTCGCTGAACAGTTAGCTTCAGCAGTAAAAACTTGTTGCTTAATCGATTCATCTCTGACCATACTTATCGCGCTCTTACCAAACTATTCTGCCTTGAAATAACTCCAAGGCATAGGGCTGATGTTGGCAGAAGACAAGCTGATGATATGTGTTGAAATAAACCATGACAAAAGCTACCATGACTACAGGATACTTTCTATTTGAGAGATGTTTTAGAGAAGAATTCTAAAAATGTATCTTCCTGGGATGAGGAGCAAGAGAAGGCGCATGCTTGGTGTATGAGAGCCACCTTCTCCTAGGAGGACTTCCTCTGTGCGAGACAATGACGTTGATGCCGTAGACTGTACCTGGTCTTCCGGAGTTGTTTTCCATTGTTGAATAAATTAATAATCAACCAACCGTATTTAGATGCGTGTCCTGGTTAAGCAGAACCATTCTTGATCTGTAGTTTTCTAGAGAGAGAGAGGTTTCTACGTCGAAACAAGTTCTTTGTGTCTGTAAGATCAAGGATAGTGCATTTCTCGTATTGAGGGGAAAAGAAAGAGCTGTCTATTTCTGTTAACGCAACCATATTATTAAGAAAAATGTCTGCTCGTCGTGATTTTTCTTACCGTAACTGAATTGAAGACTCAAAGTTTCATTGTTTTCTCTTAAAATTTATTGATTTCTACATTACCTATGTCTCGTCAGTGGTTTATTTTGTTTTTATTCATCATTAATTTTCATTGTTGCTCACTACTTGATGATAATGGTAAAGAAAATATCCGAGATTCTTTTCATATTTTGGAGATAAAATGAAGATTGAATGATTAATTTCAGACCTGAAGGAGTGAGTGGATAATACAATTAAATTAATACAGTAAATGAAAAATCGATAGCGTTAATTTAATAACGTAATATGGAGTTTTCGATATTGTGGATGGATCTATTTTGCGGGATTGTTTTTCGGGACTTGTAACGTGGGTGAACTTACCACTACCCTAGATGGCGCAGTGATTCGCATATTAAAGAGTTCTAACGAATATTTAACGACATAATTATTTTATAATTTTGGTATATTAACGATGAGGAAGGATAACTTGTAACTATAAGGAGCTTATTTATCGTATATCTCAGTGAACAGACCAAAACGGTCTCCAAGCATGCACAACGGCACTTCAAAAACAGTCTTTTCTTTATATTGACTGGGTCGACACTTCGTACTCCGGGTCTCGAGGGAAGGATGCTATTGGGCAGTGTGACAAATGAAATTAAAATGTGGTTGCCACTGGCCCAAATAGGTTCAAAAGTATTGAAGAAGCTTCTAGTGATCTATTGTTTACGGGGGCGTTAACGTTACAGGGGCACTGGTTTAATTTGTCAATAGGGAGAGAGGTCAGCAGAGCCTTGTGTTATCTAAGAGTCCGCCTCGGTGGCTGGAGTCTTTCACTGCGAGTTTATGGATGCAGTATCGATCCTGGAAGATGAGAGAAGCGGGAGAGAGAGAGAGAGACGGAAAAGCTCCTAGTGCACCTTCAGGTTGCGTGTCGGATGGGAAGTGAAGTATGATGCCAGTCTACAGGTAAACAAAGCCCTTTCTGCAGCTGGAATACTATATGCAAGTACTTCAGAAGAATTTCCGGTTTAACGTCCCCCCAACAGAGAGGGAAAGGGACAATGTAAAAGAGGCTCTTTCTCACCTAACTGTTACATTGGGTAATGACGCTATTGACGCTATGTTTAGGAATTGTCGTCCCAGAGTCCTACTCTAGGATTTTTCTACTCCTGACTATTTAGGCATCATGATCGGTAGAAGAAGGCCTTCGGAGTTTGCCCTGCAGATGGGCGCCACTTCAATGTTTCAACAATTATTTAACGATATTCAACATAGGGTAAAATGTGCTAGAGATTGGCAGGCTGGTGCTGAAGACTGTAACACCGGCCCTTATGCAAGAAAGCCTTTATGCAAGAAAAGCCTTTACTTGAATGGTTTGCTTACGTTAGGCTTTTATTCACTGAAGAGTTTTTGACGCATTTTATGACTTTTACTTCTGATATCGTCACAGGGCTTCACTAGTTGGCGATCATAACTTGGAGGTTGACTGAATTCCTGTGTACAGTATTTACATTCGCCCTCTTCCCAATGAAATGGTCATAAGACGAATTTCCAGGTGCAAGCTCGTCCCCATCCTTCAGAAGTAGAGACCAAAGGCTAAATCAGTACGGGCTAAATAAAAGAGCCAAAAATCTACCATATGGGAAGTGAACGTCAAGGATTTGCGTGTGGATGCGCAATGCCACTTGCCCTGACGGCACCTGAATATTGTGCAGCATCTGGATGAACATTATCCCTCGAATTGCATAATAACCACGTCGATCCTCAACAAAGTTTCCAATTTTCCTCACTTAGATGCTAAGAAAAGTCGGTCTTTTAATGCAATGAAAACCGTTTGATAGAATTTTTGGCGGTGAATAGGTTCGATTCTGGCAATGATGAATAGCTTCCTTTTGGGGAAGTGATTAGGAGACCAGAAAATCAAGTGCACTTTCCTTCGGGTGTGAAGTGAAACCGTGGATGTGTAACTAACGAGAAACCCCTTTTGGTTGCAAAAACA
Organism: Trigoniulus corallinus; assembly: GCA_013389805.1. Taxonomy (NCBI): domain Eukaryota; kingdom Metazoa; phylum Arthropoda; class Diplopoda; order Spirobolida; family Trigoniulidae; genus Trigoniulus; species Trigoniulus corallinus. Next base: position 56,570,920 of record JAAFCE010001036.1, on the reverse strand, counting down.
GAAGGAAATTAATTTTTCCACGAGTTGTAGAGCTGGTAAATAGCCTTTAGAGACGAGACTAGCAATAAATAACGCAATAAACAAACAACCTAATGTCAGCGGAGAGCCATCCTGAGACCTGACCATTAGTTTCGAGGCTGTCTCTGGCGAGCAATGCTTTGAGACAGGTTTATGTAGAATATTGAAGATCAATAAAATTTAAACTAAAAGAAAATTTTGCGACATACTCTGAAATGTGATATGAATTGTTCGCATACATCGACCAGATGTTTCTCAAACATTTCCATCTTTTAAAGCATGAAATTTTCAAACATGCGCTGACATGATAAAACTAATGCTGCAAACTCGGCAAATGTATGCAAGCAAAAAATAATGAGAGTTTCCAACTGTTTAACAACTAATAAAATGTTTAGAAACCATACTAATATCCTTAGAAACACGCCTTGTTAGCAACTTCAATACTTGATTTACAAATTAAAGGGTTCTAAAATGGGGTCTGCTTACCAAACAAAGTATTTCGAAGACATTTTCAAAGTCCTCTTTCATCAATATAACCACTCTAAGCCGTTGTCCCGTTTATGACAGGGCCGGGTGCCCACTTGTGTTACTAGAACCGGAAACATGCGGGCGACGTGTAGACTGGATTTTTGCGCATCCAATTACCCATGTTTTGGTGCGCAGAGTAGCGTCTCGACTACTGCTTCTTTGGTTCCAGGTTCAATGTTGGACCCGAGATGGGTTTGCTTCTTTCTAATTCTACAGTAATTGAATACACTGCAAGCACCTCTGATAGGCCAAATTGGCAGTGGAGAGAATGACTCTAATTCCTAATTTCAAAACCATTGAACCCCCAAAGAATCTGAAGCATAACATCTAGTCTGCCATATATTTCATACCTGCTATAATGGCCTTCTTGCAGAAACTTCCTCACATTATCCTTACTAAGAGAATTCCACTGTCGAATGACCCTTGGAAGAAATGACCAGTAATATGAGTCTATCGTGCCCTGATCTCATTCAATTTGAATGGATGATCATCAGTTTTCTTTCAGGTGAGAGGAGCCGCCGAGTTCACCTTCCAACGGATAGAAATAAAACCATTGCCCCATGTGGTGTGTATGATGGCATTTGAACTTAAAAACTCCCCTGGCGTCTGTGGAGTGTCCCAGCATAGGTCTACAGAAAACTATGTAAAAATACCGTCCAACAGATCACTCACGTGTCTCATTGTGACAGAAGCGGGTTCGCGACCCTGCCATAAGTGGGGAAACGGTTAGTGGTTGCTTTTGCCCTTACACATGTGCAACCTCTTTCTTACTTAATTAACGTCGGCCTATTTTCTTGGTTGAGACACAAAGTGTCCTTTCATAAAATGAGATTACAAATTGCCGAGTAACCTGATTAGAAAAGTTGGTTCTGTAACTACTGCACTTAATCAGCACATTACTGTTAATTGATTCAAAGGTTTCAACCATGTTTTTTTGTTTGTGTCAAGTCTCGTGATTGTCTCCAAACATCAAATACTATTCGTTAAGGGGGAAAGCATATCAGGAGGAATTGAAAGGATTTTCGCTTAACAGAGTTGAATATGTCAGTGTCTTTAAAGACAGGCGTATTAATTACAGACTCCTAGTCTACTTTTCGGTAGATTGAATCAAAAAGCTTTCTCTTTTGATTGTGATATATGAACTCCTACTATCCAATTATTGTTCTTCATTCTTCTAGCATGTCAAGTAATCAAGATAGGTTATGGAAGGGGTCGATTTAATGTGTGATTAGGTGGAATATGAAGTGAAAAAAATTGCCTTTTATGTGTCACCATTTTATCTTTTGTTTGTTCTTCAGATTCTTGTATATTTCCGACAGAAATTTGACGTAACCATTGTTGAAAGTTTTCTGTTATGAAGCATTGTTGTTTTTTTTTCAAAGATCAACGCAGCATCAGTTTTCTATCTTGCTTTTCTAGCATCTTAAACCGATTTTTCTATCAGTTTTTTCTGCTTGCTTACTGCCTGTCCTGCTATCTTGTTACAGTGCCCTAGATATCTCTGCTTGCATAGTCATTAGTTGAAATATCACTGCCAACATTTGCCAAACAAAAGTCGAGGAACTCTACATTAGACGAGTGACATTCAATCGCATACTTGAATAGAAAATAAAAACTTTTACTAGAAGACATGAAAATCCACTCTAGTAATTTATGTTGCCGTTCTAAGATATCATTCAGAGGGAGAGAATGTCTTCCGGCGAGGAGTTTTACATTTTATTATCATCGACAATTTAAATTTTAAATATCATTCTTTAATCGGTTTTGTCCTACCTTGATATCACCTATTTTGCAATGTTTGCAGCTGTACGATTCCCACCACTTTCTAGACCTGGCCCTTATTCCCTATTCTTTGAGATAAATTCTCCTAGATTTGATTTTTTTTCGGGCCCATTAAACTTTTTTCATACCCGACCGCTTTTCGAGAATGAAAAACAAAAATTACGCGACTCTAGGGAATAACTACGGCGAAACGCAAATCCTATTTAAATAAATTTCTATTTTGTTTTTCGTTAAGCATCACTGGCTAAACGCCCACAGTGGTTGCACTTTGAGTCCGTGAATTCGGTTTCTATCCTCGCTGGCTTTTTGGGAGCGAAAGTGAAGCCACAAGTGTCCCTCCGTCAGATGGGATATTAAAGCCGTGATTCAGGGATTTAGGTCATGGGTTCCCAACAGGGATCCCGTCTTCCTAACAGGGACCCCGCGAAATATTCCACTTATCAGTACGGTGGGCAAACAACTCCGTCTAGTTGGCGCAGGAGGTGATGTTTGATTATTGCGTCAGTGGTTCGATACTGGACCGAACTGACTGGCTTCGTGTGGTGTACGATTATCATTTCCACGGAAAACCAGCCCTCCCTACTGTGAAGCAACCCCGTAGAAAAGCAACAATTCCCATGTGTAGGAGCTCGCCCCCTGGTGTCGTAGTAAACGAACACGCTGCCTCCTGCGCCACCGAGGCGTGCTTAAAGTGTCCCTGGAGAAGAGAATGTAAATGACCAGGACCGTAACGAGGGCGTAGCGAAGAAGGCGGCCACCACGGGCGCAACTGGGTTTGGAGCGAAAAATTATTGGGTTACGGGCATGCGAAAGTTCGACACTTGCCACAGGCGCTTTATACCTCCGTTACGGCACTATAAAGGACTGCCGCAGATGGAGAATGTAAGTCCAAAATGCAGAGAAATTCGTAATATCCAAATTTCGATTGCTGCCGCATGCTCATAACCAGAAGGTAACTGCGGATCTGAACCACATTATGCTCATTAAAATCCCTGGTGCCGAAATGTGCTCGCCAGCCCTCCTCTGACGGTTTCTAGCACTTTGATACTATCACCGGGCGTAGTTGAAGAATGTAGACTAGTTGTCTGCTTTTTCTTATCCATTTCCAGCCTGTTGCCTGGCAAGAGAATTCCATGGGTGGTGCGGTTGAAAAATGCTCTCCGATTTCAATGCACAATCGATTCTGCCTTGCCTGCAATCGCAAATCTCTTCGGAAAGGATTGAGAGGTCTGAAAGCCGAGGTTAGTTATCTAAATTCCACTGACCACCTTTCTATTTCTTAATTTCTCGTATGCTCTTTTGTCTTCCAAGTCTTCCTCTCACTCCTTTTAACTTTATGTTGCATTCAGTCAATGCTCGCCCTCTCCTTCCGTTTCTTAGTACTAGCAGGGAGGGGGTTGCTTAACTTCAATGATCAGACGAGAACTGGTGTGGTGAAGGCAATTTGCCGCTCCCCAGCAGCTTGGTTTATGACATGGGTGGCCGCTTGGAAAAGTGTAGCGTTTGTGCAGTCTCTGCATTAGAACTGCGCAGTGGACGGGGCTGCAATGACCTTGTATTTGGAGGGCTCTAAAACATCAACGAACGAACGAACCAAGCGGCTGTATCGCGTTGAACACACCAGTTCTCCTCTCATCACTGAAGTTAAGCAACGCAACCTCAGGTAGTAGCTAGTATTGGCATGGGTGACCGCTTGGGAACACTGGATACTGCAAATATCCGAAAATCGTCCTAATAGCGTAGTGTCTGTTCAGACTATACATTAGAGCTACGCAGTGGACGGGGCTCTAATGACCTTTGTAGTTGAAGGGCCCTAGAACATCAGCAAACAAAATCAGATACTTATAAGCCCTTTCCTCAACTAGATTTTCCCTGGGCAGTGAGTGGGCACTAACAGCATTATAAATGAAGAATGTTTGGGACACTGTACGCTCATTCTTCTTCACGGCCAATGATTTATTTTCTTTCTAGACGTAATGAGTGTCTTCTCTTGCGACAAACTGTTGTTTGAAGTTGTTTATCGACACCAGGGGTAAGCACTTATAACTGAAAATCTCGCCAATCATGATTCCATTTATTATTCCGTATAATAAGGGTTCCTTTCCGTGTGGTGGTACCATCGTACATACCGTACACGGCTTCATTTTCCATCCACACCTAGAGTTCCTTCTCCTCCTTCTCGTCGGATGGGGAAAAAGTACTTCGCCTTGACCAAGATCGAGCCTGTTGCTGTGATACCGGATGTTTGGAATATCCTTTTATTCCTCACGTCTATAATTGTAGGCCACAGTCCATCCTCTCCTTCGGTGTCCACACTGAAGTTAACCACTGCAACCCCAGTTAGTACTGGCATGAGTAACCGCTTGGGAAAACTGGGCACTGCTAATATCTAAATCGTCTTAACAGAGTAGTGTCTGTGCAGACCCTACATTATAACTACGCAGAGTTGTTTGTTTGTTGGTATTTTAAGGCCCTTTAACTACAAGGTCATTAGAGCCCCGTCCACAGTGTAGTTCTTATGGAGAGACTGCACAGACACTACACTAATGCGACGATTTTTGGGTATTAGCAGTACCCAGTTTTTTTTTTCAAACGACCACTAATGTCAGTACTAGCTGGGGTTGCATTGCTTAACTTCAGTGATAGGACGAGAACTGATGTGTCCATTTCGCACCCCGAAACTACGCAGTGGACGGGTCTCTAATGACCGTTGTAGTTAAAGGATCCTAAATACCAACGACATGAAAACGACCCCCTTAAGTGGTAGGTTGGTGGGCAGAAATACTGTCGAATAGTTCGCTCAGGTGTTCTCAGCTCTAGTGGCTTGAAATGGACACGTGATCCTTCATTTGATGGATTGAGGTATGACAGATGACGAAAGCAAGTTCGTGTTTCTACTGAAACGTTGAGGTTTTTCTGATAGCCCCCTTGTCCTGCGAAACCCTGCTGGTGATAACGGCGATTATTATGAAGCGAGAATGATCTGTCCGGTGGCAAAAGCGCGAGCACCTCCCTCTCCCGGAAGGCATTTAGCCGATTACAATCATGATTGACTGCTTTGTAAATGTTACATTTCGTTGCTCATGTGGCTGTTCATCACTTTAATCTCTTAAGGTGGTAGTATAATATTTGATCACTATTTCCGGTGGATTTTTAACCCCATGAACATCAAAAACCACAGATGATTATGTTAAGTATCAACTTTGTGAGATGAAAATGGTTGAGCTTTTACGTGATGTTCATAGTTTGTAATTAAGGGTGGAACGATTAGATTAATCAATTTAAATATTTGTTTGGTGGTCATGAAGTTATTAAATCAGTAAAATGATGGATGAATTTCTGGAAGGGTTAAAAAAAGGTCTCGAATGCCAACTTAAAATGATAATCTGATGAATTAATACCATAATTCCGTCAACAATATTGGTTCTTCTGGATTCCCCTTATAGTAAGATTTAAAATTTGAATGGAACTACCTCGGTGACGATGAGGCAGCGTGCTCGATTACTGCGTCAGGGGTTCCAGTCTCATTACAGGATCAAGGTGGGTTGGCTTGACTTCTTTGGGGTTTGTTTGTTTGTTGGTGTTTTAGGGTCATTAGAACCCCGTCTACAACGTAGTTCTTAAGCAGAGACTGCACAAACACCACACTACTGCGACGACTTTTGGATATATTAGCAGTACCCAGTTTTCCCAAGCGGCCACCCATGTCACTGCAAGCTAGGGTTGCGTTGCTTAACTTCAGTGATCGGACGAGAACTGGTGTGTCCAACGCAATTCGCCGCTCCCATTTCTTTCGGTTTGCTTGTTTGTTTGTTGGAGTTTAAGGTCCCGTCAACTACAAGGTCATTAGAGACTCGTCCACTGTATAGTTCTAATGCATATACTGCACAGACACTACACTAATGCGACGATTATTGGGTATTAGCATTACCCAGCTTTCCCGAGCGACCACCCATGTCAATACTTACTGGGCTTGCGTTGCTTAACTTCAGTGATCAGACGAGAACTGGTGTGTCCAACGCAACTTGCCGCTCCAATTCTTTCGGGAGAGAGGAGGAGAGAGAAGGCATCGAATGCACCTTGCGTGAGATGGGAAGAAAAGCCTTAGCCCCCTGTGATGTACATGATATCGCTTGCTCGCCTCCTGGCGTCAGTGGAGCCCCCCCCAAGCGAACAGTAGGCCGACGATAAATAAGATTTGGAGTTGGAGCTTACGTCATGAGAGTGGTACCCAACCCTGCCATAGGCAAGGAAGGCCCCTCAAATGAGTTAGTAGTCAGTTGCTTTTACTTTTTCAAGTGTTAATGAGTTGCAATTGTTATGTGTTATGTTATGCTAACGGGTTGGGGAGTAAGCCAAGCAGCCATAACAGGCTGAACCCTTAGGAGGCTGCTCGCAGAAGATGCGGAGGTAGGTGTAGAGGTTGTGGGAAAGGAGAACTTTGCAGCGCCCAACCTTCTTTACCAACCACCCATGTTGGTACTAACGTGGGCTTGCATAGTTTAACTTCAGTGATCTCATGAGAACTAGTGTGTCCAACGCAACTTGGCTTATAATCTTCATTGGTTTCCAGGGACAAGCTAGAAATTCAGATGTGAAGTTGAATGGCGTGGAAAACACTTGAAATAAGTGGACTCATTCAAGGGTATTCAAAAATATCGAAGCAATTTCGTGGAATTACTGAATTTTTCCTCATCTTTTAACTATTAAAGATAACCATTTAATATTTAAAGATATTTTCTTGGAATACTGTACTCCTACATTACTTTTCTTTGGTAAAACTCATGATGTGAATTTGAGACTATTCCTAGAAAAGTCTTAATGGTATAACAAATTTCAACGTTTCTTAATGTGTGGGGTTGGAAGAAGATGAGTCGATATCGGATACCTTGAACTTCCACAATGGTGATTTAAATTGATAGTTCTCCTGTGCTCTGTTTTTTTTGACATACACAAAACTATATGAGATGAATAAATATTTATCTGTTTAGATATCTTACATTTGTTCATAAATGTAAGCTGTCTTTCGTATTTAATTGCGTCATTCACATGCTAATATTTTATTTTAAGCAGTTGTGTAAATTATTTCTACTTTCATCGCATTGTCGACCATGTCTAGCTGAAGCAAGGTCATAATTACGTTGTAATATTTCTTTTGTATAATTATAATTGTCTAAAGGGAGAATTATTTTATCCCATTTATGCGGCGACTTATTTTAATTAGCTACAACTACTTAATGCAACTTGTACTCGCTTCCCACCTGAGAAAGGGTTAGAAATTGTTTTTGCGATATGCTGTGAAGAAAAAGAGATGGTTTCGTGATATGTACAGATAGATTGTTGCTGTTTGTTGGTGTTTAAGGTCCCGTCAACTGCAAGGTCATTAGAGACCCGTCCACTGCAAGGTCATTAGAGACCCGTCCACTGCATAGTTCTAATGCATAGACTGCACAGATACTACACTAATGCGACGATTATTGGGTATTAGCAGTACCCAGCTTTCCCGAGCGACCACCCATGTCAGTACTAACTGGGCTTGCGTTGCTTAACTTCAGTGATCAGACGAGAACTGGTGTGTCCAACGCAACTCGCCCTCCCTACAGATAGATGTGGTGTCCTTCTGGCGAAGGAAGAGCCCAAGCAGCGTATTCTGTCAGATGGGAAAGAAAGTCCAAACAACTCCATCTGTCAGGTGGGAAGGGAAGCCCAAAATGTATTTTCCAGCGGATAGAAAGGGGAGCCCAGAGTGGACCTACTTTCGAATAGAAGGGGGGGGCCCGAAGTGCATCTACTTTCGAATAGAAGGGGGAGCCCGAAGTGCACCTACTTTCGAATAGAAGGGGAAGCCCGAAGTGCACCTTCAGTTGGATGGGAAGTGAAGCCGTGGTCCAACTTGTGTGTACAATGAGGGGCTTTCCCTGGTGGGCCTTCTTTATCTATGGGCAAATTGCCCTTTATTGCATCAATTAATTCCAGATGATAGCCTTAGGACTGCACCGAACTATTTTACAGAATTTGTATTATGATATTTATAAACAATCTCGTATTCATCTCTTGCTCATTTTGAAATAGCTAGTGGCCTGTATTGTACCTGTCGTTGGCTGAACTGTCAATTTAGTTTGACCCTGAGAGCAATATGCAAGTAGATCGACCTCATTTCCACTTACAAGAGGTCAGTGTTGGTAACTGGCCTCCAGAGTAAGCAGATAGAGTAATGTGAGGTTGGCAGTCATTCAACCAGTGCTTTTCCCCTGACTACCATTAGCTTCAAAGCATTGGAGGGTGAAGGGTGAGATCCCCAGTGTGTGCTCCATGTTCTGGAGGGATGTGTGGTTTCTTTCCAGCGCGAGAGAAGCCCCACTCGCGTTCGAAAGGCATGTTCAATGTTGCCTGCACTTAAATAAATTCTGTCTACATGGAGTAAAAGGTCGGCGACATTCCCAGCCAGGTTCGTACATCAGAGCTGACGAAGGGATTGTGAATACGAAGTAGAACTTCCCGGGCCCGTGATTCACGGGGGCTGGACATCATCCCATAATTTGTTTGCGCTTCAATTAACGGTAGAAGGATGGTACTTGTTATTTATTTTGTGATATAAATTCAGAAGGAATTTTCAAATAATTTTTACTTGGAATCCATGTAAATATTCCCCCAGGGCTAGGGACGTCTGTGGATGTCCCTTGGCTCGCCCCAAGGCGTTTTTGGAGAACGAAAAGCGCTCCAAAAGTAGACAATAGGTCGACGTTAACACTGCCTGTAAATCCCAAACAGTTGCTCGCACATGAATTGCCTCCAATTCTACTGAAACAGGTGAGTACCCCACTGTGCCATAGGCGGGAAAACTGATTAAGAATGATGATAAACTCACTAACCCTGAATATAATTGCCCATCTTGATCCACATCCACGTTTTTTATGGTCTAAAAGTCTTCATTAAGATATGCCAGCTTATGATTCATTTTCTGAGTTGTAAAAAAAGCACTTCCTTTATGGTTTCTGTAAATGTTATTTCTACAGTTTTATTTTTGAAAAAAATTGGTGTCGTAACATACTGTAGTTCCTCCAATACTTTATTTGGAAATAGTACAAAATTCGAAATAAAATTTGCGTAAGTAAGTCGAATAATAGCGTTGTTTTCTCTGTGCACTTGTCCGTAAATAACCCAACGCGTGCCATAAACCATTTCTGGGTTATTGTGCAAGACTTTAACAAGCCTTATATTTGTGATTTGTTTTGGCCCACCAACTGGTATTTATTTCTCTTGTAGAATAGTACTGATATATTTACGGATCATAAATTTGGAAACAATTCGGGCATCAAAACGGCAGACACCTACATAATACCAATGATCTTGTATCAAAACATATACAATTAATTGGCGACTCCCACAAACTGGGTCATTATTTCTTTACCAGTAGTGAATAACACGTTTAGATTAGCGCTTGGGTTAGTAACTTGATAAATTTTTGATAGAGGGCACTCTTGGCCATCAATGAAGAGAGCGAGAGAAAATTACGTCCTCAATGAAAGAGTATTGATTTTTTGAACATCTCTATGACAACGTGTACTGATGTCCTACTTTTGGGTTTGCTATTCAAGTTTACAAGTTCTCCTACTTTAATACCAGATGGCAGGCAGTGCTAAGAGATTCTATCTCTCAAATGGCGCCATTTCCTTTCCTAAAAATCTACATGACGAGAGTATTTCTTACTTGATTTTATTCTTCTTAAGGACTACAACAAGCAAGGGTTGCTTACCTGATCTTTCGGGAGGTGCTAGCTGCAATTGGTAGCCTACTACAGTTTTCCTTTTGAGCGTAAGAAGGAATTTAGATAGTAATAAAGGAGATATCAACTGGTGGTCGCACGTCCTATTATTCATTGCAGCAGGTCTTTCTAAGCCAAGAAAGTACAGTAGAACTCCAATTATCCGAATCAATTGGGACCGGACCCCATTCGGATAACCAAAAATTCGGATAATTGGATTTTTTTCTGAAAAACGGGTCTAAATGGGAGAAAAAAACTAATTAATTAAATGAAAAGACAACACTTTTACATATTAAGCGTACTTAAAAGGGCTGTACATTAGTACAATATGTACGTGTACCATACTGGAAATGAAAGTCATTGCTTGCTAAACATCTCGGTCAAAGTAAGCTGTTTGACTGTCAGGATCCGTTTTCAGGCAGCCAAGTCGCGCATTATTTTGAAAATCGCAGTACGTTTCCTCGTAATTTTTTTTTCTGAAATCGATTCGGATAATAGGAGTTCGGGAAATTGGAGTTCTACTGTAATTCGACACCCTTGCAGCCATTGTAAATAAAACAACCCTGTTTTTAATCTGCAGGGACGACTTGCAGCGCTGTCTGGAACGTATATGCCCTATAAACGGGTAAAATATTATTTACACGGTTTAAAAATGTTTTCGCCTAAATCTTATTTTGCAGAGCCGCCTCTGTGGCGAGTGGGTAGCATGCGCTGTAACTGCGTCGGTGACTTTCGGTTTGATTCTGAACCGAGGTGGGTTGGCTTCTTTCGGGCGAGAGATAGGCCCGAGTGCGCCTTACTTCGAATGAGAAGTAAAACCGCGGTAACGTGTGGTGAACGATGACATTTGCACGTAGAAGAACCCTTTCTACTATCCAATGGAGAGATGAGGCAAAATTTCTAGATGTAGGAGCTCGCTCCCTGGCGTCGGTGGAATTGCCCCAACGAGCATTAGAGCGCCTATAAGTGAGCATAGGGTTTGCATCTTTGGTCGGCAACCGGTTGTAGAAAAACACTGTCCCAATATGTCACCCTTTTGTCCATTTGGAGGGACAAGAGATGGGTACGCTACCCTGATACAGGCGTGAAAATGGTTAGGAGTTGCTTTACGTCTAAGTCTTATTTTGCAAACACAATCACGCCACTTCGTTATACAAAATAATGTAATCTGAAAACCAATATTGTATGGATTCGATCTTACGTCTACCTGACAAGGGGAAATTAGCTGCTATGCATTAAAATACTGATCGGTAAATTGATTAAGGGGCTCTCACATTGAAATTTTATGAATTTTTCATGAGAAATGAAACCATTTTCTGTCTATCTTTACCGCTGCGTGTTTAAAGAAATGTTTATCTGCTGTTAATGAAATAAGCAAAGCGTCAGCAGACGTCTCTCGCCAAAAAAGCACTGTAATTAAAATTGAAGCGGTACGTTTCTGCTTTCAACTGACGTCTCAATCGATATCCATTCTAATTATTGAGGTTTTTTTGAACGAGCTTCTAGATACGGCATGCCTTATATTTTGAGAAGCTATCACAGCATGTAAAAATTTAATTAAAACTTCAACATATGATATCCTTAGAAAATCTAAACTATTTTGTGTCGCAATATTTGTAGATCCGGTTATCAAATATAAAAATAAAAAGATTTTCAGTTTTTAATATCAAATTGAAGAGAGCTTTTCATTATCATCATTCCTACAGGGTTAAGTATCGTTTTGTCCCGTTGAATCAAGAACCATTGGGCGAAATATTGAACTCCGTCGCCACCTTTGTTTCTTTCTTAGTGATGAGGTAGGGTGGGGCTCCCTGCGTCAGAAGCGGGTTTCTGACAGCATTAAGCTTTTTCACATACTGTTGAAAATAGGGTACAAGGGTACTCCAGGTGGAAGCTTATTCCTTGCAGACTGTAAGGGAAGAAATGATCATCCATTCAAATTGAATGAGATCAGGACACGAGCAGACTCATATTACTGGTCTTTTCTTCCAAGGGTCATTCGACAATGGAATGTTCTTAGTGAGGATAATGTGAGGAATTTTCTGCTAGAAGGTGCCATTATAGCAGGAATGCAATATATAGCAGATTAGATGTTAGGCTTCAAGTTCCTTGGGGTTCAATGGTTTAGTAATTAGGAGTGAGAGTCATTCTCTCCACTGCCAATTTGGCTTATCAGGGTTAGTTTGAATGTATACAAATTAGGTACAACTGCGTTCTCTGACGCCGAGCGACAAGCTTTTACATCGGAAAGTTTTTCTGATATACACTTATATGTATAAAGTACTATTTTACGTACAGATGACATCATAAACGTCACGCAGGGTCACTGTTTTACTTCCCATCCGATGAAAGGCACACTCGAGGCCTTTCTCTCGCCCGAAAGAAGTCATTGTATGTCGGTAATTGCAGAATGAATTCCGACCGAGGTAAAGTGAAGTACGCTAGTCACGAGGTAACCAAACTGAAAGACTATTTCGAATGTGTTTGCCCTTGGAAAACATAAGATGGCAATCACTGAATACACTGACGCCTTACAGTGAAGCTTCACAATCATTTACAAGGGTCAGATAGATAATGATGCAGGGGCTTCATCACCAAATAATTTTCATGCCTGTGGTGGAGTGCAATTCCCCCAAATTCGGAATTCCGAAATTCAGACCTAAGGGACGAAATATGAAGGCACATTCTCATAGGATAAAGTGTATATGCGAGGTAAAATTGTGAAAGGAATACAGTATAAATTCATGATCACATCTTGGACGGTGGCTTAAAGTGCTAGTTTTAACGCAATACCACAACCCCTTTAGTCTCCATGTACGCCTAAAAAAGGTGGACAAAAACCACAAATGATTTTCTTCACATTTTTAACAGTGTCGCTGCTTTCGTGCTTGAGTCGTGCGCTTGTAATTTAAGATTGGGTACTAGCTGTTTAATTGGCTTCAATTGGGCAAGAGTGAAGTTGTAAACTTGCCCTTCGTCTTCTGAGAAGTAACGTCGTGGCCCTCTGTAGTGGGGACCGGCTGTATTGCGTTGGACACATCAGTTTTCGTGTGATCATTGAAGTTAAGCAACGCAACCTCAGCTAGTACTGACATGGGTGGCCGCTTGGAAACACTTGGTACTGCTAATACCCAAAAGTCGTCGTAATGGTGTAGTGACTGGGCAGACTCTGCATTAGAACTGCGCAGTGGACGGGGCTCTAATGATCTTTGTAGTTGTAAGGGATCTAAACACCAACGAAACAAACAACAGACCCATCCAGTGGCTGTCAGAAGGTGCGTTTCTAAATAAATTTATATGAGGAGTAAAGCTGTTCATCAATGAAAACTGAAGTTAAGCAACGTCATCCAAGCTAATACTAATATGGGTGACGGTTTGGGAAAAATGGGTACCGCTAATACCCCAAAATCGTCGCATCCTCGCAGTGTCTGTGCAGTCTCTGCATTAGAACTACGCAGGGGACGGGGCCCTGAAACACCAACAAAGCAATGAAGTGGAAAGATTTCATGTGGAAACCGTCTAAATAGTGGCATTTTCCACATGGAGTGCAAATGTTGATAGATCTGCAAAATTCCTCGTCTAGGAGGTCGACTCTACGAAACTTTGGCCCCAAATCACAGAAAGTGCGTCCAACAGTTAGCTCTTGTGTGGGCATTATCCGAAGGACAAAGCGTTAAGAATAAGGATGTTGATTATTTTAGATAGGGAGTATGAGATCGATAATGATATCATAGTAATACAATGCGAAGTTTTCACCGTTCCTTTTCTGCTCCATCGTGCACTTCATTGAGACTAGAAGGTGTAATTCGACCTAGCTATGGAAGATTTGTTATACCACGTTCTTTCATGTTCACATCCTAATCTGTATTTTTTCTATCATAAATTTTGCTGTGGCTTAGGGTGGTGTAGTTTCACTTCATTTACAGACGTAGAATATAGTAACATAAAACTTCATCTCAGCATCTCTGAACCCTTCTAGTCGGTTACCATCTCAGGTGACTTTCAGAAATATTGAACAGGCTATAAATATTAATTTCTTTCAAATAAGTTGTTGCGCCGTGAAAAACCAGACTTCTTTTTCTTATTCCAAAATGTTTCCCTGCCATTCTTGAAATATTTAAGACCTACTCATCGTCATATAGATGAAGGTTCTTTGGGCGTCTTATTACATTTTTTGCAGTGCAGTAATATTAATGCATATCTGAAGTGCACCGGAAATTTAGAAGTTCCTAAAGTTGTGTACTGCGGAAATCCTTGAGTACCATTAAAATTTGATGCTCCAAATAAGGGTAGTCATTGGCCTCTATTTAATGGTTTCATTAATCGGTAAAACAGTCAAGGTTCCAGCATTTTTTCTCAAGGTTAAAGGAATTCAGAGAGTTGGACGCACCAGTTCCCGTTAGATCACTGAAGTTAAGCAGCGCACACCCACGTCAATACGAACTTGGGTGGTTGGTAAAGAACGTTGGGTGCTGCAAATTAACCCTCTTTCTCGTCCTTTCACCTGCCTCCTCATCTCCTACGGGCGGCCTCCTAAGGGGTTGACCTGTTATGGCTGCCTGGCTTACACCCCAACCCACAAACTAATCCAAAAGTGGCTTCTGTTTTCTTAACAGAAATGCACAATAGTTTCCAGACGCATAATTCGTCTGTGTTCAAAATGCAGTCATGAGGAGCCACAAAAAAAGTGGGAGGTATTTTAAGTTTGACCGCAGAAGTTTGGTGTACTAGGACTCGACACTGAATTTGGATTGAACTTTTTTGTGCAGTCTGCAAATGAAAAGTTTCAGGCCTTTTTTGCGAGAAATGGAATTATTGATTTAAAGTTTTTGTTCAACCCCATTTTTAAAACGTCTGTTTTTCTGAAAATCTGTTTTCTGAAATGATAATGAGGTACTTTCAGATGAGTATTATAAATAATGTTATTCGTTTATATTAAGGTTTCTTTTAGATAAAGATTTCAAATTGTTGGATGAGACTACAAACCAGAAGTGGGAGAAGGCGGAAGTGTAAAATTGATTATCACGAGCAGAACCAACCGTTAGCAATAACAATATACTGAATTTCTGCAAAATATATTTAAAATTAGCTTAATTTGTGTTATCTTTAGAATTCTTTGCGGTTCAGTAGAGCTGTATTAATATGGTCGATTCTTGTTTAGTTCCTTAACTACCTCGACTTATTCTGTAATTTATGATTTCAAGCAGGCAGTTGCACACGTAAACTAAACCCTCATCTATTAGACCACGTTTAAGTTAATTTCTAAATCCTCTACAGGAGAGTAACAAATCCACAAATATTCTAGTTTCACCCACATAAATAGGCCGCATGTGTGTGCATTGGATTGCTTATTGTTATTGTGCAGTAGGTCAGACACCATGCAATATTATAACCGACAAACCATTAATTTACCTGCCAAAGTTTCTATTTTGGTTGTATAATGCGATGTTAAAACAAGTGTGGTAGGCCGGCATCCCCCCACAGAAAACCCAGCCAATATTCCTGCGGGTGCCAGACGGATGGCTGGGGTGCCTCCAGTCAGAGTATGTTCAGTGGACCCGCAGACACGATCCTGCCACAGGCGGGATAAGTGTATGGTGATGATGATTATCCACATAAATTAAAATAGAAGTGTTTATAAAATAGAAATGCGTTTATTTGTGACGAGGACACTAGGGCCTTAGAAATCTTCAATGTGATCCTGCAACGCAGAAAGTTGTACATACAATTTTGACTTGTAGAAAGTTTTCGGTGCGGTGTGATTTTAGTGAAACTTTTGACCGTGTCAAGGCATGGACGTGTAGGGTAAGTGAGTTAAGTTCATCACACATATAATGTGCAAGACTACATGGAGAGGATACACAAGTAGCTTCTAAAATCAGGGTTGGGACAACTGTTCTTTCTAAGCTGCGAGCACGCACAAAGGAAAAATTGTACGCACAAAACGTTTTTAAGAATATACGTCTAAAAGAATGATCAGCAAAAAAATGTACCCAGGGGCAAAATGTCTGTTTAGTTCCGCATATATTTGGGAAGGATAGCAAATTTTTGTACACAAGCATTTTTCTGCACGCACTCACGGAAAAAAATTAGAGGGAACATTGGTTGGGTGCAACAGGACGTGCAGGGTTACCCATTACCCATGGGAAATATAATGGACAGTGTTTTCCCACAGCCGGTTGCTGACCAAAGCTGCAACTCCTACGTCTATTTATCATTGGTCTACTGTTCGTTGGAGAATTCCGCCGACGCCAGGGACGAGCTCCTACAACTGGAAAATTTGCCTCATCTACCCGTTGCATAGTAGGGAGGGTTCTTTTACGTGCAAATACCGTCATACACCACACGGGACCTCGGTTCTAATTCTCCTCACCAAGAAGGATTGGCCTCTCTCTCGCCTGAAAGAAGCCAACCCATCTCGATTCAATATGGAATGTGGAACTACTGACGCATTTACCGCGCGTACTGGGAGCGGCTTATTGAGTTCGACACACCATTTCACGTCTGATCACCTAAGTTAAGCAACGCCAGCCCAGCTAGTACTATCATGGGTGGCCGCATTAGTGTAGAGTCGGTGCAATCTGCACTGGAAGTATGCAGTAAACGGGGCTCTGATGTCCTTGTAGTTGAAGGGTCCTAAAACACCAACGATACAAAAACAAACCGAGCGTGCCACCGAGACGGGTCTTGAAATTATGAAGGTAACTATAACCCCAAAAAAATTTAATCATGGTTGCTAGAGCATCCTATATGAAGGGGTATGAAAGTATGAGGTGGATCGAGACTCAGTGGGAATCCACGGAAGTTGAGGGCCAGAACCCGCAGACTCGACCCTGCCACAGGCAAGATAATGGTATGATTGGGATGACCGTTGCTAGAGCATCCTAAAGCTTTTCAATCTTGATCTTCATGTAAAGCAGTCTGATGTAAAGTGATCGCAGGTGCTAAATGAAAAATAAAACTGCGAGTGGTTGTAGTGCATTGGACACACCAGTTCTCGTCTGATTCCTGAAGTTAAGCAACGCAAGCCCAGCAACATGGGCTTGCGTTGCTTAACTAACATGGGTGGCCGCTTGGGAAAACTGGGTACTGCTAATACTCAATAATCGTCGCATTAATGGAGTATCTGTGGAGTCTCTGCGCTAGAACTATGAAGTGAACGGGGCTGTAATGACTATTGTAGTTGAGGGACCCTAAAACACCAACGAAACATGCAAAAAAACCCTGAAAATTCCCTTTAGCTTCTAACTTTTATGTCAAAGTGGCTTCTTGAAATATTGTACTGTTTGAAATCATTGAGATACAATGGAGTTGAACTGAGATATTGTCTGCATGTCTGTATTCTACATTTTATAGGAGTTTTATTACCTCGTTACAGTTTTTCAGACAGCTTCTTTAATTATTTAATGAAAATTAAGCTTTTATTGGGAAGAAGTAGAAACATGGGAAGGATCAAATGCTAACTGCTTGATCGATTTGTAGGAAATGCTTGCTAGCCTTGCCTCATTTTCGATCATTGCTAGTTGATATTCGCTTTGACTTAACATTGCTAATTTCCATCTATTCAATAATTCAGTAACATTTAAATAATTGCATTACACTTAGAGAGTGTCATTAACGCTTTTGAGCTGTTTGGATAACTTTTTTCTTCTTGTTCCTCTCTAGAAATGCACTTCATTACATATTTCACTTTTTGTTGGAGTAAAAGAACTTACTGTGGAAATTCAATGAATTCTGATGCTACTGTACGAGTAGCTCGTTTATCCCTTAAAATTATTTTAATGCCAAATTTTAAAGAGGATCTGTTGGCTCTTTCACTGCCAATCACAAACAAACAAAATACGCATCTTGGGTTAGGAACTTGATCTGCCATGCAGCATTTTGTGCTTGCGACATCATGACTTGAAAATTTCCATTCATTTCGTTCCCCTTCCAAAATATGGCTTCTATATCAAATTTTTAAATTTCTCACTCTCTTCGAACAATGCTTGCTCGCTTGCCTCTTAATTTCATCGTTCTCCAGGTTCGATCTTGACCCAGGTGAACGAATTTTTCGGATCAGAGGGAAGTCTAAAGTAGTCCTTCTATGGACTGAAATGTAAAATCATGGTCCCATATACTGTCCCATATATCTCTCTGATGATGCCATAAAAATTCAGAGATCCCTCAGTATAAATTTTGATTTAAATACACCGAGAATTCTTAATTGAAAGATATCAAAGAAATTCTTGTTTTACTTTGTTTTGATTGCGTTACTTTCTGTTCCATTATCATTATACCCTTATCCCACCTGTGGTAGGGTCAGATCTGGTCTGCGGGTTCTAGCCCTTCACTCCCGTCTATCTCCCGCCAGGTCCCCGCCCACCCCACATTGTGTTACTTTCTGCTGAATATTAAATTTTCTGAAAATCCCCTAAAGATCTCACTGCTCACAAACTCACAGATCCTTTGATAATCTGACTCCCCCCCCCCTTCTTTTGTTTTGTTGGTGTTTTAGGGCCTTCAACTGCAGTGATCATTAGAGACTCCTCCACTGCGTAGTTCTAATGCAGAGTCTGCACAGAAACTAAGCTGTTACGACGATTTGGTATTAGCAGTACCCAGTGCTCCCAAGAGGTCACTCATGCCAGTGGAAACTGGCGTTGCGTTGCTTAACTTGAGTGATCAGACAACCTCTCCCCTAACCCCTGGTGTGGTGAGCAGATGGCTCAGGTTTAGGAACTCACCTAGAATAACAGTTTGGGTCTCGCTATATTACTGTGTGTTACTTATACCAATAGGACAAATGGGTAAAGATGCCTTGCCATAGGTGGGCGGTGTATTTAGAATGATATATCTGTTTGACGATTGGCAATTTTACTGGCGCCAACGTCGTATTAGTGCACGGATTTCTTCTCCAATTTTTTTTTGTTTTACCTGTGAGTGCCTGACCCAATTTCAGTCTCGTAAATTAAAATAGGGTAAGAAATCTTGTGCAAATTGTCAGTTTGTGACATGTGTGGTGGTTTCCATTATTTTTCCTAAAAATTAGTCTATAATTGGATAGCTCTTTTACGTGCCGGCGCTAATCAATCTTTTTCAACGTTGCCATTTACCAACCACCCACATCACTGCCGCTAGTTGGTTTTCGCTTAGTTTCTTTGGGATTTGGGATTTGCTAACTTTGTAAATGGAATGCCTCCTTAAATTGTAATATGTTCAGTGTTTAACTTTTGTAGCAAAACATCCATACATCAGATTAGTCGTGGCGGAAGTAGTTTTTTTTGTTTAAAAGTCTACGTCGAAATACGCAGTAGTGCACTCCATGAGTACTACACTAGCTAGTTGAACGGAACTGCTGTAAAAATGTGCACATTCAAGGTTTGGAAAATGTCAGAAGAGATCGATATCTACATGGCTACATATAAGATTTCACCCTTTACTAAATAATAGACCCTGAGCACGTCATTTTTTTGGACGGGGGTTTCTAAAATAAAGTTACAGCTCTAACTTCCCGGTGTTTACTCACTACGCAATATTTCTTTTCCATCAATGACTACAGCGGCACTCATCCAAAAAAAGCTGGCGAGGGATAGGTGCGGTGAGGGATCCACGCTAAAAGGGCAATCGCACAATTTCAATATCACTTCATTATGTTAATAAGATGTGGGCAAACATAACCCCGTACTTTTGGCCCTACACCTGACATTTTGGATCGATCACTCATCTTAAGAAACCAACAGTAGACGACATGAGCTCCAAGTGCAAGGCGGAGCTGGATTTCCTCAATACTCCTGATGCCCGCCTTGGTGGCTCATTGGTAGTGGGCTTAAATTTCTGTTTTTCGATCAAGTTTCAATGTTACCCGAGGTAGATGCCTTCTTTCGGACGAAATGGAGAAAACGAGGCTCCCAGTGTCCTTTCTATCGAATAGGAAGTAAAGCCATGGCTCCCTTTGGTGTGTACAGAGCCGGGGCGTACTTTTGCGGGGCCATTTGTAGGAATATACTGGGAGCGGCTTATTGTGTTGGACACAATTTCTCGTCTGATCACTGAAGTTAAGCAACGCAACTGTACTAACATGGGTGACCGGTTAGGAAAACTGGGTACTGCCACTACCCAGTAATGGCCGCATTAGTTTAGTGTCTGTGCAGTCTCTGCTATGCAGTGCACGGGGCTCTAATGACCTTTTAGTTGAAGGGCGCTAAAATATCAACGAAACAAAAAACAATAGGAAAATACATTTTACACTTTTTAAATATAGAGGATGCACAATAACGGATGCACAAAAGGGTCTACAAGACATTAAGACAGCAATGGAAAGAGGGGGTCTTAAAGTAAACATGAAGAAGACAGGGTACCTAGCTTTCAATTTTAGTGGCCAGGGGCAAGACGACGAGATCTGGTGCGGCAGTGAGGGTATACCAGCGGGGCAAGAGTTTTGTTATTTAGGATCAGTTTTCCAAATCAATGGGAAGATAGATTTCTCACGTTACACACAGGATTAATGCTGGATGGCTGAAGCGGAGGCAGGCAGTTGGAGTCCTGTGTGACCGCCGGGTCCCAATAAAGGTAAAGGGAAAAGTTTACAGAACGGTTGTTAGGCCTGCTTTGCTTTATGGCTCAGTGTTGGGCAGTTAGGAAGAACCATGAAAGGAGAATGCAAGTGGCTGAGATGCGAATGCTGAGCTACATGACTGGGGTGTCACGAGCTGACAGGGTCCGGAACGATTACATTAGAGGTAGCTTGGGGGTGGGAGACATTGCAGAAAAGATGAGGGAGAAGAGGTTGAGGTGGTATGGGCATGTGATGAGGCGAGAGGAAGAGGAGCTTATTAGGTCCATTATGGGTATGCATGTGATTAGGGGCTCCAGGGGTAGCGGAAGACCTAAACGGACGTGGGAGCAGGTGGTCTAGAAGGACATGGAGACGTGTGGGGTGGAGAGGGACTTGGTGGGGGATAGGCGGGGGTGGAGGATAAGAACCCGCAGACCTGACCCTGCCGTAGGCGGGAGGAGGGTGTGATGATGATGAAATATAGAGGTCCACGCACGGGGCCTTAGTAAATGCGAGGCCGGGTTCTGGTGAATGTTGTGCACCCGCCTCGCGCCGGCTCCTTCTATGTACTGTGTCCCCCCTGCACGTAAAACAAACCTTTCTACATGGGGAAAAATACACATTTAGATTGACCGAATTCTCAAATGTGGTTGCTGACTTCCATTGCGTCGGTAAGTTACTTTTAGTATTGGAGAGGTCGACGTTGCTGAAAGCTCTTGTGCATCGATGGTGAATAAATGAGTGAGAATCAACTGATTTACTGAGTTGGACTAGAACTGAGCACAACCCCAACCCCTCTTAAGGTAGTCTTATTGGTAAAATGAAGCCGTGGCTTGCGCACCTGTTCTTCGTCTACAGAGAAGGGCCTTCCTGGCGAGGAACACGTGGTTTACTGAGTTGACCTGAAAAAATGCAGTTCTGTTTTGTATTAACGCGTGATGAAGATGCAGTAGCCACAAAACCTGGAACCAACTCCCTCTTAGCGTCATGTGTTCATTTTTAATCATTAAACAGTAGCCTGCACTCCTGGTGGTCTCAACCTTTTTACTCTGGTTGGTCACTTATAGTTTAATGACTCGGACTGAGAAGTTATTCCATTTTGATGTAATGTCTTTGGGACCATTGTCATGCTTCAGGCACACGTGTCATCAAAGATTAACAGTGAAACAATGTTTTATTTCGGCGTTTTATCTAAATTTGTGGCTGTATCGATCATGTAAAGCTTTGAGATGAAGTTCATTTGGTAAATTTTTGATCCCGGATTTCATTTAATGGAAGAAAGGAGAGAAAAATGTAATCAATATGTTAGAGACATTGACGAATGATGAGTCGAACTTTTTGTGATCCATAATCATTGACAAAAAAAGCCTAGGATAAGCCTTAATGTCTAGCAATGTTATCTGGAATTGAATCCCTCTATTCTTATTCAAAGGACATTCAGCAGAACAACGTCAGATTATTGTTAGTTTCATTTTCGCCCGTTGAATAATAATTCGACCGTGACATAGCTGGCTGGCGTATCCTGCAGTCTATAGCGCTGTTGTTCCGGTTTTTTGAAATCATCAACAGGCTGCTCCATTGATCTTTATATCAACGTTTCCATGACAACTACCTTTTTTTGTGAATTGAAATGTAAGCTAGTCCTCTGTTTCTTTTTCCCCTTTATCATTAGGATCACTCTTCAGGGTCCCCCTTTTGCACCAACCTTCTACCCGGCACCTTCCTTTTTCCCCTCCTTCCTCTCAAAATTGTAGGTATGATAGTCACATCTCCATTTCATGTGATTGCAATCAAATATGTTTTTTTCTTTGAAAATCACATTTGGACTGGTGAAGCGGTTCGTTTATTCGCTCTCCTGGATCATTGTTGTTATTTGGTGCAATAGTTGCAGATGTTCAACGATTAGGACAATCGCAACATAGTATGGCCTCTTTCTGTATTGTGATACTGTTCAACATCTGCTCAATCGGATTTACTGGTAATCGGCTAGGGCCTTGTATTCCCAAATCAGCCTCTAAACACCTTTAAATTGAAATTTTCTTTTCAAAATTCGGAAAATGTTTTTTTTTTCACAAACTACTCAAACCTCAGAGTGCTTGGGTGCTAGCCTTAGTATTAAGCTAAAATAGGCAGAGAACGATTGTCTCTTTAGCTTAAAGTACTCAGTTTCGCGTCAAACTAAGGGTGATACTTTGCGGAATGCAACATGGTTCAACTGATGTGATTATTCACGTACGGTTTGATCACTGCTAGGCTTTTACAAAGGCTAAGGAGTGAATTCGCCCACCTCAGGAGTTTGCATCCTAGATGCCGTTTTTCCTTGAAAAAGGAATTCCTTGGATTGCAGAAGGAACCAAAGCTAAACAATTGCAATGCATATATCAGTACGTCTTCTTTAGAAGTCACTGAAATTGAGCAACTCAACCCCAGCTAGTGGCAGCGAGGGTGACCGCCTGGCAACACTGGGTACTGCAAATACCCAAAATCGCCCTCACAGCGTAGTGTCTGTGCAGACTGTATGCGCAGACTGTAGGGCCCTAAAACACCAGCAAAACAAATCCTTTGGAAATAGTCTTCAGCCTGTGTGGCTTGAGATGTCTGCAAAGGGCATCTAGTCATTTTGACCTTTTTCCTGGTTTTTCATATTCTCCGCCGAAATTTAATTCTTCCTGACTCCGGGTTAGATTAAGGTTATGTCAGACATTTAGTCACCATGAAGTTTCCACAATAGCATTTTTGCATTAAGGATTTTTAAATATACAGTAGCTTGCTTTACTAGAAAACCTGCCTCGGTGGTGCAGGAGGTAGCGTGCTCAGTGGTTCCGCGTTTGATAGTGATAGTGAATCGATGTGGATTGTCTTCTTTCGGGCGAGAGTCAGGTCGTACGGGCCAGAGTCCTTTAAACCGTGGTCCCGTATGGTATACAATTTCCTGTGCACGTAAATTACCCTGTCTGTTATGCTATGGGTAGATGAGGCAAATTCCCAGGTGTAAGAGCTCGTCCCCTGGCGTACGCGTCGATGGGGTGCCTCAACAAACATAAACCGACGATAAATAAGCATAGAGATTGCAGCTTTGGTCGGCTTGGGAAATTACCGTCCGATACATCGCCTGTGTGTCCATTGAGATGGACAAGATGGTACCCGACGCTGCCATAAGCGGGAAACGAGTTAGGAGCTACTACAGTATGTTGCTTGCTAGTCTTGCTAGTCTGGGGCGCGCGGATCCAGGATAGGGTTTTTGGGGTTGCAACCCCCCATGCACATACTGTATAAACTTATTTTCGCATAATATGTGAGGTTTAGCTCAACCCCCTCCCCCTCCCCCCGACGAAAATCCTGGATCCGCCACTGCATGGCTGAAATAAAGGAACTAACAAAACTAATATAAAAAAATTTTACACCTGCGGGTTACAGTTTTTTTAGTAAAAAGATTGTGATTAAATATGAAGCAATTATTTTTAAAGTGAAGCAAAGAAAGATTTAAAAAGCAACGCTCAGCAGTGGCATATTTCGCAAGATAACGCCCCCCCCCCTTTGAGGGTTTTCTAAATCCGCTACTGCCTAGTATGCAACATATTTAAAAAAGACTGATGGATTGCAATTGTAATCCATGCAAGCGCTGTAGTATTAATGGCACGTAGGACTTCGGACTGATAAGAAATCAGGTATGAGTTGGCTAACCCAGTTATAATTTTACGCATTCAGGAATGTGGCGTCAGTTTTATGGTAAGAAAGAACGTTAACTATTCAAACAGGAAATTGCCGAAAGCGGCAAATGACATTGCCCCTAGAAAGACTTTCCGTATCGACAGGACAAGGTGGTGTCAGACGCAGATATTGATGACGTCCAGGGACCTGTGGCAAGAGTTGCAGTATGTTAGTACTGTAGACGACATTTAAGTTAACGGTGGTGTTATTTCGAGCTTGAGACATATTTCAAGATTTTATCTTTGCAAAAGGTAAGGTGAGTTATCTTGTCGTCTGTGTGATTGTGTTGTCATCTTCGAGTACAAAAACTCGTTTTTCGCAGAAAAGAAAATTCATAGCTCGCCTTATTCTGAAGTATCGACCTGATTTGAATTTCGTGTAGCAACTTGCTTTACTCGAGGCCATGTTGAGCAATGGGAGAAAGATGAGGGTGGAGTGTAAAACTGCGAGCCCGACTGGTGCGTGACATGGCATGTACAGTATCTAAATGATCCCTTTATTACATAGAGAAAAATGGAGCTAGAGATTAGTTGGTCGGGACTTCATCCTTTGTGTAAAGACAAATTTTAAATATCCAAATGGAACTATCGAAATCCACTTTCCTCAAAGAGACTGACTACATGTACAGTATAGGTCAAAATGTTCTTTGGGCGCGCAATAATATGCAACGTTTCTTATTTCCACATTTGGTTCAGTAGGAATTCTTCAAAATGCCCTCCATTTTGCTCAAGGTTTACGTGCAAATGGTTGATGCAGAATTGCTAATGATTTTTCGTCCACTTGTCAATTATTATAAATTTAAAATAAGTTTTGTGCATATTGACCTCTTCTGCTGCAGTGGTTGTTAGGAGTTGATTTAGTGGACCTGTCATACATTAGAATTTCTCTTTAGGAAGGGATTTCAAATGGATTTCTTCGTCTTTGTACTTTACTGATACTCAACTCTCATTAATTATGCGAAGCTTTTAAGATTCTCTGTTTTCTTTTTAAATGGGTGTCTTATTTTAAAATTGTATGAACGCTTCAAATGTGTGTACTATTCTCTCGCTAGTTACTATATAAGGATTCATCTCTACTCGTCCTAGGGTGGGCCTGATACTCTGACGGCTCACAGGACGTCTGTTTTTTGGGGGTAATTATTTTATAACGTCGACTGTTGAATACTAATATTGTTACAAGCTTCTCTGCTGTTTTTATAGTTAAGTGAATTTTTTGTATCAAATTGCGAACTGTTTGCAAACAATCCAAAGGTTTTTCTTAATTCATGAGCAGTGTAAGAGTATCTAACTGCAAGATCTTGTCATCACATACCCACCCCCTGCACCTTAGGCTATTTTATGTTTGAAGGAAGTTCTCCTGCATCTAACACAAGAGAGAAAGAAAGAGAATGAAAGTATTGATGTTTTAAAGGTCCACATTCGGTCAACAGGAGATGTATTAAACCTAAACCTGAGACCCGGGACGGATTTACTATTTTGACACTCCATAGGCTAAGTTGTTCTGCCAATCCAAAGAAAGGCGTTAATCGCATACTTCTTGCACTGTATAGTGCAGGGATGTTGTATTAATTTTATTATGTACTGCACTATAGTTCATTATTGTTAAATTTTAAATTTACAACTCAGAATTTTGCTACTGTAGGCTATAATCTTTTTAGCCTCTAAAGAAATTTACTCCTGCTTTAGACCAAACACTGTAAGTCATGTAATAATTTCATATTCAACTGAGGGATGGGACACGATTACCCCTGATCATCATCATACCGTTATCTTGCCTGAACAAGGTCCAGTGAACATATTCTGACTTGTGGTATCCCAGCCAGGCGTCTGGAACCCGCAGGAATAGTAGCTAGGTTGTCTGTGGGGGGTATGCCGGCCTACCCCACTTGTTCCAACATTGCGTTATACAACGAACCTAGAAAATTTGGCAGGTTAAGCAATCCAATGCACACACATGCGGCGAGACGATTACACCTAGGCAAATAAAATTGTTCGACCCAGACCCAGTTATTCAGACCTGATTGTTGGTTACTTTGAAGAGAGATGGGAAAGCACATCTCTACGATGTATGTTTTCTACCTGAAGAAGTCGTCTTTAGTTATCCCAGCAGACATCCAACCGACCTAACAGTTACTGGACCCTGTCAGGATCAATGAAAACAATTGTAGCCTACTGTATATTCTTTTCACCTTGATCACACTTGTCCGCAGACTGCTCCAAAGACTACATTAAGCACTTGATCAGGGCACTAAGTCAAATACGGAGTGATGTGCTAGCGTAGTGGTCTGCATGTGCATCTGAAGGACCCTGCCTAGGACAGGGTGCCGGAGTCCAAGGTACAGTAGGCAAAAAAAGTATTTGAGCACCCAAAATATTCTCATTTTCAGTTTATTTAAGTGAAATAAAATTATGAAATCATGCTTTAAATTATTCTTACATAATCTACTTTATATAAATAAAAATGAAAGTTGAAAAAATATAACAATAATATTTAAATAAACAAAAGATGGAATTGTTATAGCAAAAAAAGTATTTGAGCACTTGTGTGGCATTCCCAATTGTATGAAATATTTGAAATACCTCTATATATTTACTAAGGTCAAAGTCTGTTTTGAATGTCAAAAGTATAATGAGCATTTCTCTAAGAAAAAGTAATACTGAAATTGATATTAATGAATAATGGCACCTAAAAAAAGTGAGATTCCAATAGCAACACGAGAAACTGTAGTTCAGATGAGTGTTAGTGGTTATTCACAGCGTGAAATTGCCAAAACGATGAAAATTTCACGTGGTAGTGTGCATTACATTTTAAAAAAACAAAAAGAAACTGGTGGTGTTGAAAATAAACAAAGAAGTGGTCGTCCAAGCAACTTAACTGTGAGGCAAAAACGTGCAGTTGTCAGAGAAGCTCTGAACAATCCCCAAGGTTCAGCACAGGCTGTGGCCTCACACACTGCATCAACTTCAGGAACACTTGTTACACCACAAACCATTAGAAATGTTCTACACAGTGAAGGAATAAAAGGTTGCAGACCAAGGAAAAAACCCCTCATTTCAGAAGTCAATAGGAAAAAACATTTAGAGTTTGCTCTCGAATACAAGGACAAACCAATAGAGTTCTGGAAAAACATAATATTCTCTGATGAGAGTAAGTTTGAAATAATAAAACCAAGAAGTATCCTCACTGTGTGGAGAAGGAAAGGCACTGCTGTAGATTGTCAAAATATTGTACAAACTGTGAAGCATGGAGGTGGTCACATTATGGTCTGGGGCTTCATGGGGTCTTCTGGAGTAGGAAATTTACACTTTATTGAAGGTACTCTGACTGCTAAGTCATATATAAGTGTGTTGGCTGCTAATTTAAAGGAAAGTGCTAGGAAATTAGGGTTGGAACAGTCATTCATCTTTCAACAGGATAATGACCCTAAGCACACTGCTAACCTTACCAAAGAGTGGCTCCTGTATAATGTTCCACACCAGCTGAAAACACCCCCTCAGTCCCCAGACCTTAACCCAATAGAGAATCTGTGGCATCTACTAGATAATAGTATTAGAAAACATTCAATTACAAGCAAAGAAATGCTAAAGAGCAAATTGCAGGAAGAATGGGATAAATTTGGTATTGGAATCAGCCAAAATCTTGTGGAATCAATGCCAAGACGTTTGGCAGCTGTTGTAAAAGCTAAAGGGCTCCACACAAAATATTAATTTACTTCTTTAAATAGAATAATATGATTGTCAGACAATATTTGAAAAGTGCTCAAATACTTTTTTTGTTATAAAAATTCTATCTTTTGTTTATTTAAGTATTATTGTTATATTTTTTTCAACTTTTATTTTTATTTACATAAAGTACATTATGTAAGGATAATTTAAAGCATGATTTCATAATTTTAATCCACTTAAATAAACTGAAAATAAGAATATTTCATGTGCTCAAATACTTTTTTTGCCAACTGTAGCTTAAATAGTGATAGAAAGTCCATCAAGTTATCCTTCTCCATGTTCTTCTAGATTATTATTAACCTTCTGTCCACAAGGTGGGGTCTCGGCAAACCCCAAACCTACAAAATTGTGTCTACACATGTATCACTTTCTCCAATCTTAACCAACCTTTGAGTACCTATTCTCAGATGTTTCCTTTACCTATCTAGGGAAGTTGGCAGGTCTCCTAAGTAATTAGCATATTATATTTATGGTTAAGCAGTGCAACCCAAGTTAGTACCAACATGGTTGGCTGGTCAGAAACACTGGTTACTAAGGCAGACATGGGAGCAGGATGTCCATAAGGATATGGTAGTGTCTGGGGTGGATGGGGACCTGGTGGGAGATAGGCAGGAGTGGAGGACTAGACCCTGCAGATCCGACCCTGTCATAGGTGGGATAAGGGTATGGTGATGATGATGATGTCTTGTCTTCTTGGGTAATATAAATTTTTACAGCATGTTTACAAATTATTTTCATTGCTAAAGCTTTATACGGATGGTATTTAATTTAATATCCATAATAATGCCCTTAATCTGAATATTTAAGCCTTGAAAATCAAAGTCTTTTTGGGGTTATCACAGACCCCACCTTGTAGTGTGTGCCAGAAATCGTCACCTTGTGGACGGAAGGTTAAAGTCATGTAAAATTCTTTCTCCTAAGAATATGGTTATTCAAAGATCTTAATTTCATCCCCAGAGTGAAAAATCATTTAGCAAGGAACTGATATGGTCCTTGATGTTTTTCAGGACGTTATTAAACAACGATTGAGAGGCACATTTCCGGTTTAGCCAGGTAGAGACAAAGTCATTCAATATTTTCTTGATCAAGTTCGTGTCCTGCATCACTGGGCTAAGTGCTCCTTAGTAATGGCCACTATTCAGCATGTAGTTGATAGCTCTTTTATTTCTCAGAAATGAATCAGTTTTAGGCCTTGAGTATGAAATAAATGGGTTATTGGGGGATGAAGTTGCATCGCCATTGTCTTCATGCACTAAGAGAGATGAACTGCTATATAAACTGACAAAGGGAGTTAAACATCATTTCTTTCTGCTAACCAACTTAGAGGGGGAGCTCAGTATCAAAGAATACCATCGCTTTTAAGGGCGGAATTTGATGTCTTCCATCCACCAAATTTCGGCTAACTATAATATCGCTCGTGGGGAAACATAAAGGATGGGTGTGAGAGGGTACATTTTTAGGGTTACACATTTTCTTTGACTGGGTTGTCAGTTAATTTGATCATCAGTTAGAAATTTTTCTCTTTTAAAGAAAATGAAATTGCTTTATTGAATTTATACTTTGAGGAATCAGAGATCTACTTTGCTCTTGAGACCTTTTAACTCATCCTTTCTGACCCGTGTAGCGAACCAATTGATAGACTTGTTGTCAAAATCTTCAAACTGGTATTTGGATGAATCCTTCAAAACTTATTTTAGTCAGTAACTAATGTGACAACTAAGAGTTCATTGTATATTTTCGAAGTGTCTTCGAAACACTTCCCAGGTAACTCTAAATTGTCCTTCACCTTAAGGTCTTGAGCAGTGATTCCATTGGTGGGTCCTGTTTACTGAAGTCTGGATGCTATGCCCTACGAAACAGAAACTTTGCATGCCCTTATTAAAAACCTTCGTCGGAAACAGTAAGGCAAGTAATACAGTGACAAACTAGAACAACCTAGAAAGTAAAGAGCGAAACGAATCTTAAGGGCAGGGACACGAGGGTGTCAGTCATTTCAGCCGCGGGCTACTATTGCCGTACTCGTGGGAGCCGCTTATTGCGTTGGACACACCAGTTCTCCTTTGATCACTGAAGTTAAGCAATGCAATCTCAGTTAGTACTGACATGGGTGGCCGCTTGGGAAAACAGGGTACTGCTAATAGAAAAAAATCGTCTCATTAGTGTAGTGTCTGTGCATTCTCGGCATTAGAACTATACGGTGGACGGGGCTCTATCATCGTCATTATCATCAAACCCTTATCCCGCCTGAGGCAGGGTCGGGTCCGCGAGTCCATTGAACATGCTCTGACTGGGGACACCCCAGTCAGGCGTCTGGAACCCACAAGAATGTTGGCTGGTAATCTGGTTGTCTGTGGTGGGATGACGGCCTACCCCCCACTGTTCCAACACCGCATTATGCAACCGTATTGTTTTGTATGTTATAATATTACCACAGATCCTCTTGGTTCCATGAATTTATGCCAGAATTGACAAATTGCCGGTCCGAGAGTTAAATTTTTGCAAGTTCGCAACGAGTGGAGCAAATATTTTTTGTTTCGTTAGAGCCCCGTCCACCGTTTACGCATGAACCCGACTTCTGGTGCATTATAGTTAAAGATTCTGCATTCACTTCGTGACAACAAAACGAAACGTCACCTTCCAACTTTTTTTCTTGCCCTTGCATGAAAACGTACATAAATCTGTTGTTGGACCTCCATCTCTTTAATCCACAGTCGTTTATAAAGTTTCACGCCAATTTCTGCTGTGTCTCCGTCCATTTTGCATACAATTCTGTTGACCTGTCAAAATAATTTAGGATAACTAGTGCAATCTATTGTAAGTATAATGTACTGTTTGAAGTCGTGGACTCCACAACCTTTTGTTTGTTGGTGTTTTTAGGGCCCTTCAACTACAAGGTCATTAGAGCCCCATCCACTTCATAGTTCTTATGCAGAGACTGCACAGACACTACACTAATGCTGCGATTTTTGCGTATAAGCAGTACCCAGTTTTCCCAAGCGGCCACCAAGGTCAGTACTAACTGGGTTGCGCAGCTTCACTAAGATGACTTTGAGATAATTTTGGCAGGATAAATGTTGATTAATAATTTCAAGTTGTAAAACCACCCAGTTGTTTACGTTTAATTATATTACAAACATCCATTGTGTGTCTTGAAAATGCAGTGAAAGTAGATCGTATTTCAAATATTTCCTCTCCAGAGTTTGAGCAGCATGTCATAAGCACAAGATATCGATATTAATATTTATCATTCAGAAAATTAAAGTTTCATTTTCATTAATTCAATCTACTACTGCGACAGTGAGAGGTAGACTAAAGAAAGGAACGGCCTGCGCGACGTTGCCTTAAAGACCTGAACTCAGGGGCGGATCTAGGCTTATCGGGGCCTAGGGCTTATGGTAGTCAAATAATGTCACATTGATTGAAATTAAAAAGTAATGCTATAAATAATCATTATTATTATTATTATATTATTAATATTAACTATTTCTTACTATACGATGTGCTCATTGCTAATCAAAAAGTATTAAAAATTTATGAAAATTCAATTTCTGTGGGCCCCTGACACTTGGGGGCCCAGGGCTTCAGCCCTATTAGTCCCTATGTAGATCCGCCCCTGTCTGAACTTCTCGGTTTTCAAACGTTTTTAGGATTTTTATATTCATTCACTGCAGCTATTTTGTAATTATTACGTGGTAAGCCCAGGATATTGATAGTGCAGGATTAAATCTCTTAGTAGATACTAGGGTGAGTGACTCCTGCAGAAGAAGCCAAATGAATGACAATCCCAACTATGGATATGCTAATGTCGAAGTATAATAAGCATACTACTCCATATTCATGTTAAAATAACTCAACCTCCTATAATACTAGATGTATTTGGCACTCCAGCTCCGGGCCTGTTTGCCCGGAAGAACTGTAGCACTCGGTTTTAAAACTACTGTAGGATGTGATCACATGTAACGTTGGGATTGCCAATTCTTTGAGTCCCACGGCAGTGGCACAGAGGTAGCATGCTGGACTACTGAGTCAGAAGTTTCATGTTCGATCGGGGATTGAAGTAGCTTGGCTACTTTAAGGAATGAGAGATGTGAGCAACCTGCAGCACCAACTTCAGTGATTAGTATTTAGACTACGATAGGGCGTGTAACAACAGGGAAGTTCTACATTCCGCAAGACTATCTTCTTCCCAATCTAAGTGTCCATTGTTAAGGAGACGTAGTCCACTCGCTGACTCCCACGCTTGACATAAAATCAATCAGATCTAAAGATTGCATTGCAAATCGTTGACCCTTTAAATTTTTATGAAGTTAACTTTAAAAATAAACTCACTACTCTCTATCGACTTGTGATCACTTTATGCTCCTGTTTCAATGAATCGTCTCACTCTGCCCTCTAGAATAAATTTTTTGGCAGTAAAATATGTGACAAAAATGAAAACTCAACCGTCGTCTAATCCTTTACGTGTTAGTGAACAAAAAACGTCTCTGATATTGATTACGTTAGTTGTGTGCCGTTTTCGTCCCACAGGTATGTCTTTAGGGAATGCAACGTCATTTCATTTATCTCTTACCAAAAGAAATCTAAATCATCATCATCATCTGAAGTACAACGCCCCAAATGAGGTTTTGTTTTACATCTAGAAGCTATACATTACTCGTTAGAATGATTAATAATTGTTATATTACATATGGAATTGTACCGAGCTCTATAATTATCTATCCATTATTTTAATGAAATAATTTGGCCTTAAGGTATCTAATTGAAAACAGTAGCCATTTTCAGGAACTGCATAGGAGTGATGTGATGATGCTATATTTGCCAAAATTTGTAACAAGAAAAATATTATATTTGAAAGCCTCTAAAACTAGTAAGGGCTTTATCAATCTCTTTCTCTGTACCTTTGATATTTACAAAAGTTGACGTCATTAAAGGTTCCATCTCTGTCATAAATGTACGAAATTGTTATGTGTTGGATACTTTAGGGACATCTTTTCTCAGCATTAAAGGGCGGGAGAAGTTGACCACAAAATAATAACATTTCCTGTTGGTCTACCTCCTACTTATCTACCAGCAGGGCCTTTAGTTACTACTATAATTACAAATGATTTGAAATAGGTCACAACGCGCGCAACATTTTAGCTCTAGTTTGATATTTGTGTAGAATAAAAAAAAATTTGAAACCATTTGCAGAGATCCTCGGTTTACAAAAAAAAATGACAGCTATTTCACTCCTTTCCCTCCCCAGCCCTCCCTTTGGACAAACTATTACGCAATTTGATTAGAAACGAGGGCGTTGGCCTCTCATTGGTGCATGAAATCAGCCGCGCAAAAAAAGATGGCGAGAGAAGAATGAAGTATATAGAAAAAAAAGGCGGCAGAAGATGAAAATATATACACTCATGTTTATTTATTTATTAGTATGAGTTTGGCACTTGTACAAATTTACGTAAGAGTTAGGTTTTTGGGAGGTATACGCGTTTGCAGCGCCATCAAGTGCTTATTGATGTGCCAATTATCTGAAAGTTATTTTTTCCCTCATTTCTTGCATGTTGCTCTCCTCATACTCTAATTTTCATCCATCTCACCTACTAACCTCCTCCATCTTGTGGCAAAGTCCCATCTGTCACTGTTTTCATCCACCCGATTTTTCAAACACACTCACGTGAGTTGAGCTGATTTGAACAGCGCCATAGTATCCATTAGACGATGATTTCAAGAATGTAAACGGACGAGGCAACTTGCAGCAGCAGTTCCAACTCTAGCTCCAGCGTGGCGTTGATTTATTTTCCTTTCTTGATCGAGTAGTAGTTGTAGTAGAGTAGTAGTAGTACTACCACCAACAGTCACTAGCTTCTCCAGGTTTTCGTGTGTGTGTCGATCAAATAGTGAAGCTGAAAAGTGCAGTTGTGTATCCATTGTTACTTACCTGATTTTAGGTACAGGTGCTTTTTTTTTGCAAAATTTGTGTGTGTCTCTCTCTCTCCTCACTCTGTGTTGTGCGAATCATTCAGCACATTACCTGTACTACAATATCGACAATTTGTTGTTGTTTTTATCTATAATTGAATGGAATCATACCTTTAATTTACAATATTCAAATATTTGCGTGAGTGCATCTCAAGTAATCTTCTGTGTCACGAAATAACTTTCAGATCAGAGAACAGATTCGTCTTAAGTTTGTCTACCTGGTTTTTTGACATATCCATCTGCTGACATTTGACTTTCGAGATTTGAATTCCTTACGTGTTCGTGTGTCATTGGATACTGCACAAAATTATATTTCGATATAAAATTATCTATCGGTTCTTTATTCTACCTAACACCATATCGATCTCATAATATACATTTATTTTCGATTAGGTGGTTAAATGCACCACAATTTTGAATAGATGCGAGTTTAAGGAAGCGGTTAAAGTGAATGTTGTCGTCAGGGCAATGAACATTTGTTGAGGTGAGGAAGCTGAAATATCGGTAAAAAAAATAATCATTCTTTACCCCCATTCTAGTACCGAAATAAGATTTTTGATGTTTTGTTAAGTGGGTCTGTCGCCTCCCTTTTCAAGTAGGGAAAACAAAAATCTTTTTATCCGTGTGCTGTACGAAATCTTGAGCTACGTCCTCCTCGACGGTTCAGGCTTGCTGTTGGAGTTGTTGGTGTTTCGGATGTTTTCGACTGGTGCGCCAATCGTGTTGCCATTATCGGTCGGACGACACTGACTTTCAAAATCCGGAAGAAAAGTCTCAAAAAGGTGTCAAAACGCCGGAGAAAAAGAGAGAGAATTTGGTGCCTTTGAAGGAGGTTGAGGTGGCTTCAGCATCCGTGACTTTGGCTCCTGTAAGAGCCGTTTTGTGTGGTCGGACTACTCCTCTTCATGTTGCACCAGGCACCGGATGTTCAGCGTCGCTGGGACCAACCACGACCCCCGTAACGGGTCGAAATGGAGCCAGGGAGCTTCCGAAAAGCTGTAGCAGTCCTGCATTAAAAGTGGGGGTCAAAGGGGCGCCACCAAGATCCACTCAAAAGCGCAAATGTGTCCTCAAATTGGATGGATACTCGTACGTCATAGGTAAATAAATAGGTTTTTTATTAAGAAAAATTTCTGTTCGAAAAGAAACTTTCTAAGATTTGTTGCAGTTAACGTGTATTTTATTCTCAGGTGTCCTTTTTTCCCCTCCTAAAGTCGTAGTTTTCTATCTTTCTCTACTTCTTTGATCAACTTGATATTAAATCGGATTGAAATTGCTTTTGATGAATGTAAAATAATTTTGTAAAGAAGAATAATTTGGCCTCAAAAATCTCATGAATAATTTGGCTTCACAAATCTTCATGAATCTGTCAGAAGATGATTTTGAAAGAAGTGTACCGAGGTGACATATTCATTATCCCTTAGGTTGAAATCAGAAGGGCAATTCAGAAATGTGTAGCCATGTCATCTACTTTTCTTGCCTCATTCTGTTCTCACCCTCTTGTTGCTTGCTTAATTTGGCTTTTATTGCCACAGTGCTGCAAAATTGAAGTTATTTTTGTCATTCTTGCTATAGCTCAACTTAGTGTCTTCTCTCAGTACTTCCAGAGTATATCGTCTGAAGCACATTTTAATTTCTTAAGCAAACGTTTGATGGCAACCACGGATCTTTTTATAGCACCACTGCTTTATCAATTAAAATGCATGATCCAGTCAACGTTAGTGCAAGTTAAGTCAATATTGTCTTAAGAGACAGACGTAATTGGACATGATTTCTTTGAAGCTTCAACCCCTTAAGTGATGGGCAGTTTAGATTTGTTTATTCTGCAGTGTAAATGATGATGGTAATACAGCGAATGATATTAATCAAATCTCTTTTTTCTTCTCTCGAACCTTTTTTTTAAGATGCTAGTTTAATTTTATTAGATTTCTTGCGCCTAGTCTTGATGTGTGAATTCTATCACCTTCTCTGCGCGTTGTTATTGTTTGAATAATATGATGCATGCTAAGATAATTAGGTTTTATTTCAGCTATTTGATATATTCAACGCATTGAAAGGGGCATATAAAATAAACATCAAATGATTTTGAAATTTATTAACTGCCATAAAGAAGTGATAACCCGAATCTCAATTTGCGTCTATTATTCTTCCACTCTCTACTTTAATAATAATTTTTTTGCCAACCTAAAATTCGAGATAAGGTATGTTTTATGAAGCTGTTATCACTGACATAAGTTGCTTGTGACGTCATTCACCGATTGTAATCGTAATCAAACTTTGAGCTTTTTTTTCTCCTTATCCCTCTCTTGGTTATCTTTTTTTTCCCAACAAACTATTGAGTCAAGCTTTTGTTGTTTTCATTTGATGAGGATCAACAAATCACAGTCCTCTATCCTGATTTACATAAAGGTCTAAAAGTCTTGGCATTACTTGTCTTGAACCTAGCATATATTAAAGTAATAATCCTCGACAGAAAATTCATTTTATAATTTTATGAACCCGATTTTTCAATTCATCGATATCTTTCTCCCTCCTTCCACACCGAATAAAGAAAAATCCGACATGAGTTTGCTAGTCGATGCATCTTTGTTTAAAGGAACATAAATGCATTTTGGCATTTTTCGTTCATCGCCATGAATTTTTTTCTAGTGGGATATTGTCAATTCTGGTTGACTGAGCGGTTTGATGGAATCGATTATGGTTTCTTGTAGGACATATAGTTATTTACTGGTAGAAAAAAATTCAATCTACTCCCATGTTGTTCGGGCTCTTTAAATTGCTTTAAGGCCACTTTGACTGTCATCATTTCTTTCTTAATGGTCGATTTGGGTTCTGACGGTTGGGATTCTTTCCATCATGTCAGTATTTGTAATGTAATCCTCTAACGGATCTCAAAACGATATACTCTTTATCTATCTCTTTTACCTCTCGTGTCCTGAAGCTCAATTCAGTGCTTATAATTCACTATTTTAATTCAGGGTATTACATACTCTGAAATCTGCAAAGTATTCAAAAATGAGATTATGGCTCTTTGAATAAACAGAACTGGTTTTAATATGCATTTAAGTAACACACGAGTGCAATCTCACGTCGCTGTTGCTAACCTTGATTATCTTTCGTTTCCTTCCTCTCTGCGAAGTTGTACCAAGAGCAGAATTTGGCATAATCTGAAAATGTCTTCTCAAAGGTGTGCAAAATGAAATTTCCCACAAATTATAAAAAATGTTATCCTTCATTGCTCACGATTTCTACAATTTAGCATGCGACATCATTTCATCTCTTTACATCTCGTCTTGAAAGAGAACCTGACAGCTGGTCATTTAAAGTACCTATCCTTAAGGCGTAATTTGGTTATTTAGATGAAACGAAACCACTTATCATCTTTACTATTTCAATCATGCCCATATCCAATAAGAGGTAGTCCTGCAATACCCCCACCTCCCGGAGCGGCGAATTGCGTTGGACACACCAGTTCTGGTCTAATTACTGAAGTTCAGCAGCGCAACCCCAGCTAGTACTGCCATGGGTGGTCGCTTGGGAAAACTGGGTACTGCTAATACCCAAAAATCGTCACATTAGCGTAGTGTCTGTGCAGTCTCTGCATAAGTACTATGCTGTGGACGGGGCTCTAATGACCTTGTAGTTGAAGGGCCCTAAAACACCGACAAACAAACAAGTTGGACACACCAGTTCTCGTCTGATCACTGAAGTTAAGCAACGCAAGCCCAGTTAGTACTGACATGGGTGGTCGCTCGGGAAAGCTCGGTACTGCTAATACCCAATAATCGTCGCACTTGTGTAGTCTCTGTGCAGCCTATGCATTAGAACTATGCAGTGGACGGGTCTCTAATGACCTTGTAGTTGACGGGACCTTAAACACCAACAAACAACAACCCAACTAGTACTTACATGGGTGGCCGCTTGCGAAAGCTGCGTACCGCTAGTATCCAAAAATCGTAGCATTGGTGTAGTGTCTGTACATCAGAACTACACAGTGGACGGGGCTCTAATGACCTTGTAGTTGAAGGGCTCTAAAATGCCAACAAACACCAACAGCAACAATTGCATTAGCCCTGCCTAGATTGCAGGGGAATATTTCGTGGTGCACTTAGAGCAAACTCAACCAACCCTTTATCCATCTTTTACTATTTCTCGGTTGTTCTTGTTATTCGTCGATAACCTGAAATGCACAGATTCAAAAAAGAAGATTATGAAACATTTTAGATATTCTAAAAGTCGATATGGAAGTCATCGTCATCTACCACTTAACCGATTCTCATCTGTTAAACGGTCGGGAGTCCATTTTTGTGTACCATTGGAACACATGAACGAGTTATTGGGCGGTAATTTACGCTGCAAGCTACCAACTAAATATTGCAGTTCTTATGCTAATTTATCTTCGGACTGCTATTCGTTTGGACTGTCCACCACCCTTGGGGACGAACTCCTATACCTGGTAATTCAGCCGACCTTCGTGTATACTTTGCTACTTGCAGAAAGAGTTGTTTTACATGCAGGTGACATTGAACACATCGCGCCGGACCACGTGCAGTTCTTCTCATCCGAATGGCAGGTATATCGGTCTCTCACTCTCGCCCTGAAAGAATCCACCT
Source organism: Trigoniulus corallinus (assembly GCA_013389805.1). Classification (NCBI taxonomy): domain Eukaryota; kingdom Metazoa; phylum Arthropoda; class Diplopoda; order Spirobolida; family Trigoniulidae; genus Trigoniulus; species Trigoniulus corallinus. The sequence goes on along the minus strand of JAAFCE010001036.1, from coordinate 56,532,274 downwards.
GCTTTTGCCAAACCTGAAGTGTTATGAATGATGAATTTCACTTCACAAATGATGAGTTTGTTATTGGCTTGTTGCAAAAAAAAAAAAAGCTGAAATTTCCAACCAATTTAACAACATCTATAATAAATGATAATAATTTAGCACTGTGTAGCTTGTTGTCGGTTGTTGACTGTGATATAGTTGTCATTTTTTCTTTAGATTTTTATCATCGGGCACACACTGGAGTGCTTTTAGCTCCTAAATACACAAGCGCGGAATAGCCAGCTGGAGCGATTACTGATTTTTGGTGCTGTTGTCAACAGATGATATTAGCAGATCTCTTGTAATGATGTGTGTGGCAAATCGCTGACTAGAGTATTGCATTAGATATCATCGTGAGTTAAAATTTTTTAGTTCTGTCATGTATTTTCACCACAGAATTTAGAGTCAGAGCTTATACAAATTGTAATTTGATTACTATTAGATAGAGATAATTGAATTGAATATTTACTAGCATTCCCTTTAGGTTTATTGACAAATCGTTCTCTGTCTCTAAAGGTAGAATCGGGTCTTGAGTTTGTAACATGGTCATTCGGCAAAGGGCAGACGAAGGGGGGGCTTGAAGTGGTTTTTGAATGTCCCTGTGGATTTCTATTCTGCTTTGTCTCATACTGTGTACTTGAGTAACAAGACTGTGTCACTGTTGAAAGGGAGATCAGACTCTACCTCAATCGCAACGGAACCTACATTATTTTGATTGAGGCTTGATGTTTGAATGTAGAGGCCTCCGACGTTCGCTCTGGCTTCTAAATAAAGCACATTGTTTTTAATTTTTGATGAAACACTACTAATCAGAGGAAATAACACAGGATGGAAAAGGCAAACAATGAATTTTGTGTTTGCATAGTGGCCTCTCTCGGAGTATCTTCAATGGGATTGGCCTCCCAGCGTTTTCCTTCTTATGAATGTCTTTAATCCTTTGTAACGAGTGCAGAAACAGCAGCACTCAAGTTGAGATGTTTCGTATCCGCTAATAAAGCAGGAAAGCTTTTCTAGTATTTAATCCGGTTGATGTTTGTCGTTGTGAACCCCCGGTTTCTTTTTTTGCTTGCATTTGTTGTACCATTTCAACTCTTAAGCTCAGTACACTATGCCATAATACGGATATTGCAAATGAAAAATTTGACTTATTTTTTCTATTCTGCACCGTTATTGATGTCATAGAAAATATTAAAACTAATAGTTGAGATTCACATGAATGGCCGACCTCGTTAAGAACTCTTGCAGAAATTGAAAAACTAAAATGTTATACGACTATTATTGCTCGCTTCTGTTAGCTTTATTGCTTGTTCCTTGACGAATTTTTTTAAGCAGTCTAATGTCGGTAGAGGATACCATCATTGAGGCATTTGGTAGCGAGGAGCATTCTTCATTAAGGTCACACGACATCCTCTTCATTCTTCATAGAAAGAGGTAGACGATGAAGTTCTTCATCGTTGTTGCTAAGTGAAATCTGTTCCAGTTTTAGTCTGCCTGGGTCGCCCCAGAAAATCACTATGCAGATCGACAGTTAGGCCAACCTCGCACTGGTACTGACTATGCATGACTCGAGTTCTCACATTGAGGGATGACAGGAATCAGGCTGGGAAAACTTTTCAGTAGGATAGGTAGTGGAGATAGAATGTCTTCTGCATGGCGTTAAACTAGGATAGTACCACTCTTCAAGACTAGACTAGAGGTATTAAGCTAATGAGCCTTTCCATGAAGCTCTGAGTGAAAGTAAAAGAATGTTACCTCCGGGATAGAACTCGTGTCCATGGAAATCCGTTTGGGTTCATGCCAAGTAGGTCCACAATGAAACCAATCTTCATTCTGAGACGGACGATAGAAAAGTATATGGCAGCAAAGAACGATCTCCGTGCCATCTTTATCGACTTGAAGAACGCTTATGACAGTGTTCCACGTCAGGTAGTTTGAGAGGCATTATGAATAGTTCAGCTAAAGACACCTTGGGGAAATACTGGGGCTACCAAGTTTATTTCTTTTGGACGGGTTGGGGTACGCCAGGCCGCCATAACAGGCAGGACCCCTAATGAGGCGCCCCATGGGAGGATCGAAAAGGAGGGTAGTTTCATTACTCTATGGGATAGGAAAAAAACCAACTGCCAAAGCAGGTGGGTGGTTCGCGGGAGGGACACACCAAAGGGGTGTACATCAAGGTTCAGCACTCACTCCATTTCTTTTCCTTGTGGTTATGAACGAGCTGCTGACGGGAGTAGGAGAATGGGCCCCTCAGTGCATGGTATTTGCCGACGATACTAGAGAACTTAGAAACCACAGAGAACACGTAGAGAAGGGCCTAAAAAGGAGGGCTAAAGATACACGTGAAGAAGACGGAGTATTTGCCTTTCAATTGGAAAGGAAATGAAAATAGTGGCGAGCTGGTGACGAAGGTGCAGAAGGTAGAGTACTTAGGATCAACGTTCCAAACAAATGAGGAGATAGACTCGGATGTAACCCATGGAATCAATGGAGGATGGTTGAAATGGAGACAGGCAAATGAAGTCCTGGGAGATAGGCGGAAGTGGATGGCTAGAACTCTCAGACCCGACCCTGCCACCGGCGGCATAAGGGTATAATGATGATGATAATGAAAAACGTTACGAAATATTTGCATATTTTGCAAATACTTCTTTGCATAGCAACTTTTGTTTTTGGTTTTCTGTTATTTTTAAGAACTGAAATTTTATTTGTTCACAGTTGAAAAATTGTTTGGATGTGCAAATACTTATTTTGTTGACTTTACGGGTAGAGTGGCAAAATTTCGAGATGTAGCCTACTGTAGGAGCTTGCCTCTTAGCGTCGGTGGAGAGTCCAACTCGATACTCGGCCCTGTAATAGGAGGGGAAAGTGTGGGTGGTATTGTTTAGTGAATGAAAAATAAAGAAACGATATTTTTAATTTTTGGTTTTGACCCTAATCTTTGTAAAAATTTTTAGTCCTTTTGCACTGTCTAATAGTACAGGGAAATCCACTGATGTTTAACCACACAAGAACTATGGATTTTTTTTGTTTTGCATAATTTTTGTCATTGGTACATTGATTTGCATGGAGTGAAAGGCAGCTTTGAGTCTTTAACCCTCAATCATGGGAGAGGTGGAGTGACAACAGGATGTTTCTCAAAATATCCAACATCTAATGTCGAAAAAACCCGGTGGTACCAATTAATATAATAACTTAAAATTTCAGTTGGTTGAGTGCAATACTCAGTTTTCTCCTAGAAGTATTTTTCACACTGAATTCCTTTTTAGAAACTAGAATAAATTTTTATTTCCTCAGAGTAAAATCTACCATCTTTTCTCTTGGTAGGTAGGTGTATTTTAAGCCTTCAAGGCGTTAGATGTTTCTGTAATGTAAAGTTATTATAGTTTCTAAAGGACATCTTATTTATTTTCTTACTAAATGGTCGATTTAACGCTAGGGTAATATGCTTTCGTATAACAATTCATTTGGAAAAGGCCTCCTCTATATTATAAGAGTTTAAATATAGTGTTAGCCAAGTATACAGTAATAGCTTTGTTTTTGTTTGCATATGCAACTGGTTGAGAATGGAAGGAGTTTACTGCATCTCTTTCGACTTTAATCAAAATTTACAATTATTGCGGCGAATTTCATTTGATGGATCCTCATCAGCATCCAAATTTATATCTCCACTCCGCATTTGAAAGTAAAACTATATACACTTTATCATGAACCTACCCAATCCTGCAGAGCCAGTTAATGGTTGGCACTGTGCATAGTGGTTGTTGGTGTTTTAGGGCCCTTCAACTACAAGGTCATTAGAGCCCCGTCCACTGTGTAGTTCTGATGCTGAGACTGCACAGACACTACACTAATGCCACGATTTTTTTGGATACTAGTGGTACCCAATCAGTACTAACTGGGGTTGCGTTGCTTCAGTGAGCAGACGATTCAGTGCCAACTTCAGTGCGAACTTCAGTGCCAACGCAATTTGCCGCTGCCTGCATAGTGCAGTGATTCTCAACCTTTTTTACGCCACGGTACACTTTTACTAATTTCAAAATTTGGCGGCACACTAACAACGACACATTTCGGGGCACACAAACGCCAAAGAAAATATATAAGTTGTAACCTAACCCTATGCAAAAGCTTGCCTCCGTGGCGCTCGGTAACTGTGTCAGTAGTTTTTGGTTCATTACTGTACCGAGGTGGGTTCGCTTTTTTTCGGGCGGGAGAGAAGCCCTGAGTGCACCTTCTTTCGGGTGAGAAGTAAAACCGCAGGCCCGTGTGGTGTACGATGGCATCTGCACGTGGAAGAACCCTCTCTATTATGGAACAGGTAAAGGCCCAAAATTTCCAGGTGAAGGAGCTCGCCTCCTGTCTTCGGTGGAATGTCCAAACTAACAGTAAAAAGACGATAAATAGCATTGGAGTTGCAGCTTTGGTTGGCAACCGGCTGTGGGGAAACACTGCCTAATATATCGCCCTTGTGTCCAGTCAGAGGGACAAGATGGGTAGCCGACCTCACGGCACATTCTCGTGAATCTCGCGGCACACTAAAGTGCTGCGGCACAGTGGTTGAGAACCACTGGCATAGTGGTTAACCATTAGGGTCCGAACGAACCCTCTACTTAAATGTAAACAATTGTTGTATATAATCTGAGAACCTCATTATGGGATAACGTTGACTGTCAATTGAGAACCACTTATTTTGGTCATTATTTTCGGTTTTCATGGTCTTAACGTTGAACACTGGAATTTTCAGACTCTATGAGCAACACCAGAAAGTCTTTCACTGTACTTTCCAACGTTCCGCAGGGGTTTTCGTCTGATCACTGAAGTTAAGCAAAGTAATGCCAGGTAGTGCTAACATGGGTAGCCGGTTGGGTTTGTGGCAGTCTCTGCATTAGAACTACACTGTGGACGGGGCTCAAATGACCTTGTAGGTATTTGAAGGGCCCTAAAACACAAACAAATCAAAATCCAACGTTCCGACAGTACACGTTAGGTTCCATAAGGTTTCATTTCTTGAACTGTGCTTTCGATCATTTTCAAACTCATCTCCAACTCGAAAATTTTCGATTGTTGTGGCAGTGGTTGTCGCATTGAAACATACCTAAAAATTATGAGCCAAGTTTTAAAGTCCTTGTGTAATGTCGTCAAATCAGGTCGCAAATTAGCTTCAACGCGAAAGTGGACTGAATTTTTATTTACAATTACTCCTGCTCCTCGATATGGCCGCAAGCCAGTTGCGACATGCTGTTCCGACCACACCAGATCTCTAAAGCTCCTCATTCATTTTTGTGATCTCCTACTCAATAGTAATATGCATTCAGGTTGCTATAATTGACGTTATTTTGATAGTGATCCTACTCAGGTATGCAACAACCCTTTAGAAATATTCCTGTCCTGTCCTTCGTGCTCAATCAGCATCCATATAACAGCACTCTTAAAAAGAATTTCTATTAGATTTCGGAGTTCATTTTATTGAAAACGTTGTGATGCTTTTGTGTCTTTCCTAAAATGTGCATTTTTTCTTTTGATATTTAAATTTCTTCGTAAGCCATCGTAGAATTTCTGAGAATGAGATAGAAAGTGGCGTTTGACATTTGTAAAACCTTAATGTGCAGAGTGACTTTACAAGTTAGCATTAGCTAAGTGGCTCTGGGGTAGAAATGTATATAATGACATCATTGCAGTTATCTATTTTTTCGGCTCATGTTTCTCTATGTTGGTCGTATTTCAAACGCCACGATCCTAAATCATTGTCGATTTGATGTATTCCATCAGTTTCGACTTAATGTCGTTATTATGTGCTCTGGATGCAGAGTATCTAGATTGACTTTTATTTTTGCTGCTCGTGGATATCTTTCTCCTCCTCCTCCTGCTGCTGCTCCTTCTCCACCCCTTCCTTCACATTTTATCCTCACATGTGGTGCGGAGGAGAGACAGAGGATGGGAGGGAGAGGAGGTCGAAACTAACTCCCAAGTGGCATAGTTTGACACGATGTTCAAGTTTTGACGTCATTTTATTGCTATTATCTCATTCTGGCGTAGTAACCTCTACTGAATTACCTGGATACACATGAATTATTATTAATAATTTAGTTATTTTTGGTAGAGATACTTAATTAACAAAAAAAAGCTTTGATGTTGTTATGATCTACTTGAAGAAGAAATATATATGCTATATAATTTTGGTTGATAGCAAATCAGTGAGTAACTGTAAGCTAGAAAAAATATTTAGGATCTTACATTTATAAATAGCATTTTGGGTTCAACCAACTGTAGTACTACCCAGTGTTGACCTTGGTGGTCGGAAATTTATGATGGTACAGTAAAATGAGGCCAAAATATGGATAGGAGGGTTGTGTTTATACACACCCAAGCACACCTTGAACAAATTAAAATTTACAGCTCTTTTTTTTTTAAGGACAGTATTGCTTTCATGGCTGGATTCCCTAACTTATGGCTGAATTGACTGAATTGCCAAAAATGGCCTTGGATGGCACAAGATTGTTGATTGAAACTCGCGTTCAGACAGGGCGACATTTATCACTACGTTTGTGGGCTGCATAAGTAAAATGGTCTAATTTTCTCTTTTTGGTGGACTGGAGTCGTTCTACATTTTTCATTTTCTGTATTATTCTTTCAGCTGAAATTGTCTCCCTCAACTGGAGTCCGTAGTTAAGGAACTGGTGTTAGACAAGTGCTCTGATTCTGGGGCTACTCTTTAGTACCTTGTTATGCTGTGTTGTAGTAGCAATGACATTTATTAATGCACTGATGTTCAATGCATTAATAAATAATGGCATTTCTTCTAATGGTACAAATCGCAGTTTCTAATGGAAACTCTGAAAAGCTGCATTAGTTTCCATTCAGTTTAATCTGATTAGCATTTTGAATAGCATCTTCTGCCTACGGAAATTGTATTATATTTTGCATTTACTTTAAATATTTTCTGCCGTGTACTTCTGTTTTTATGAATGCAGATCTGGATTATAGATTTGCACAAGTAAATTGCAATTAGCAGCGTGCCGAATGATAGCTCACTCGGACCATGGCAACTCCGAAGGGCGTACGGTGGACAATTGTTGGGCAACCCTTCCCCAAAGCATTAAATTTCAAGTTCTCTTCCACCGACAGTTAAGTCATGGTTCCTTAGAATTGTCTCGACTGAGTTCAAGTGCCTCCTTCCATCAATTCTTTCATCTCTCAGCTTAACATTAAGTAAACTTAATGGACTGTGGTCTTGCACATCCGTCTTTATTTGGGGATGGATTACTTAGGAAAACACTTGCTGATGTCAAATTTGAACTATTGAAGCCTGCGTAGAAGCTGTCGAAGAAGATCTTCGAGGATCTTTTGTTATTGTTGTTTTTTTTTTTTTAAATTAAGGCGGTGTTGTTTCTAAAGAAATGTCTCGTAAATCTTTAAATGATATGAATAGCCCAGCCACACATCACTTGGTGACTTGGTTAACCCTCGAGTTATCCGCTAAACGCATTGGGTACAGTAAGCTACAGCTGAGGACCTTTCAGATTCTGTTGAAGACAAAAGTGACTGTGACTCACGAATTCTCTTTTTCGGCATTTATTTTGGAGAGAATTGCAGCTTCTTCGAAAGAGATACAAGCAACGTCTTTCTCAGTATGGGCTGTCTCCTGAAGGATAGGTAAACAGATAGGTTGATGCTTTCACGATAATGAGGAGTGGCTTATTGCGTTGAACACACCCGTTCTCGTCTGATCACTGAAATTAAGCAATACAGCCCCATCTAGTACTAACATGGGTGGCCGCTTGGAAAACTGGGTACTGCTAATACCCAAAAATCGTTGCACTATTGTTAGTGTCTGTGCAATCTCTGCATTAGAACTGCAGGGGACGGGGCTCTAATGACCTTTGTAGTTGAAGGTCCCTAAAACACCATCAAAACAAAAACAAATGCACGATACTGAACCCCTCTGTGTGATAAAGGTATGGAAAATGTAATGCTTTACAGGTTTAGAAACAGACCTCCTGGTGTTCGAAGTATTGCCTTGGCAGCACTAAGAGGTGAACCTTAAATTAAACCAACTCTAACCCGATCTCATACGGATCTAAAAACATTTGCGATTGTTTCGTAACGTTAAATAAGAAATAATGCAGATAATACGGTTGTTGCTTACTATAACTTAACAGTAAGGGGTCCAGAAATTGGTTCTCAGAATTGTTTACAAGATCAGTTTTCCAGACAAAGTCTCTTTTGATCTAAGAGTAGTGTACGTGGCAGTCTGTGAACTGCGGGTTATGTCGACATATTTATCAAGTAGCAATTGAAGATTTTCGATGTTTACTACGTAGCACATTTACACCCAGTTCTGTCTTAAATTGTCTTCATCGCCAGATTTGACAAGTCATGAAGTATTTCCAAATACTTGGGGCGTTTGTGGTTGTGTTCGGGGTTGTTATTGTGAAGCGAAATGTCTGAAAATGCATTTTAGATTTCTCTAGTACTTGAAATAATATATGACCATGTAACACCGTGCCACGTAGTTGAATGTCACTTCTGTGTGCTTTACCTGAAATTACTTAAGTTCTGTTTTGGAATTCTTGTCCCATATTTATTTGTTTGGTTTTCCAGACAAATAAATCAAGAAATTGGTCTTAACTTTTGTTGGAGATTCCTTCCATTGTCACATGATTATATATTTGCTGTTGGATGCTGTTACAAACGACGAACAAGACGATGTTTGTAAGTTTATATATAAAAATAATGAACTAGCTCGGAATGAATTTCAAATTCTAGATGCAGAACTTGAGAAAAACGCTCGGAACTTGAAAGTTTCTCGCTTTATTTAATGAGGTATAATTATAGTTTTGTCACGTCGTTGGTGGCCATTGTTCAAAGTGTACCCTCTTTTACTACATATGAAATTAGACGTGGCTAAGTTTGCACCATAACATGCACTGTCTGGAAAGCATTTAATGAAATTGGAAAATCGTGTGCATCCCACTTCAGACAGTAGGTAACTATGTCTAGGAGACTGGCACAACCTTAAAGGTGAAATTGATCATTAGTAAAAGATTTCGCATTTTTGTTAAGTTTGTATTAAAATCACTAGAAAAATTTTCAGTGAAGGGGAAAAGCTACTATGGGCTAATTCACTTTCAAGTTTGCCTCGTACTGCTGCATTTTCACCGAGTAGAAAGAGAAATTTTAAAAATTGTCCTAAGTTGTATTCAGGGGCGGATCCAGGGATGGATCAGGGGGAGCACTTAAAAGATATGCGCCCCAAATATTTTTAAATATTCAGAATCTTAGTATAAATCTAACTAGCAATTACAATAGGTCCTCCACTGCCCCTTAGACAATGCCCTACCTTCAGTGGTTTTCCCAACTGCAGATTGGACTGGCAGCAAAGTTGAATCATGCATCAGTTAAAATATGCGCCCCATTGAGGCACTAAGGGGGGGGGGGAGCAATTGCTGCATTGCTCACTCCCTGGATCCGCCCCTGGTTGCATTACAGTCTCACATAGTCAAATTGCTGATATGCAAGTTAATTGGAGGCGTTTAATTTGTTTTAACTACTACACGTGCAGTTTCAACCGTAATATTCCTTTATTTCCGGCTATTATAAGGTAGTGCTATGCTGCACACAACAGTGTTTTTCTTAAACGCTTTCAAAAGCCCTTTCACTTCTAAATAGTAGGTATAGTATAGTAGTGGTTTCCGAATGATGTGAGCTATCGCGTAAGAAGATCAACTTTTACTTAATTAGAGCTGTTAATATAGTTACTACTTATTGGAATTACTCTAGGGAATAATAAAACGAATGCTATCGGAATCTAGGACTGCTTCGTTATGATCGACCTATAGATAGTGTATTCATGTTGCTCTGGATTGAAAGGAAGGTAGCAAGGCTGTCGGTTATCCTACAAGACTATGCCCACTGGAGACATTGGGTTTTACGTGTAATATAAACTTACGTGAAATTTCTAACAATAGTGTGGCGATTTTCATAAAGGAATAGGATAAACACGAGACAAGTGAAAATCCGTTTGTTCCTATTTCACTTTTTCCTGTTTTTGGTTCATTGGTGTTTTAGGGCCCTTCAACTACAAGGCCATTAGAGCGCCGTCCACAGCATAGTTCTTATGCATAGACACTGCATAGACACTACACTAATGCGACGATTTTTGGGTATTAGCGGTACTCAGTTTTTCCAAGAGCCTCCCATGTCAGTACTACCGGGGTTGCGTCGCTTAACTTCAATGATCAGACGAGAACTGGTGTGTCCAACGCAATAAGCCGCTCCCAATTTGTTCCTGGAACCCAGGGGATCCTTGGTGGGCTGTTACTAAACTTGTAATTCAAGATAACATTATTAAAAAAAACATTTGTCTCTTGGTTGGCCCCCTCGGTGGTTGCAGGTTACCGAGGATTACCAATTCGCTTCTGTCGGATAGATCCAGTCGTGGTTCCGTGTGGTGTGTAACATGAGTGGCCGTGCAGCGCAATACCTTTTCAGACTGCATTAGTACTATACAGTTGGCGAAGTTCTAATGATCGTTGTAGTTGAAGGGCCTTAAAGTAGCGGTTCTCAACCCGTTTGGAGTAGCGGAGATCTTACATTGCCAGCCAGTTAGTTCGAGACACGCGCGGATCCAAGGTGGGGTTATTGGGGTTGCAACCCCCCTATAGACATATAAACTTATGCGCATAATATATGCGAGCTTTAGCTACCCCCCCCCCCGTATTAGCTCAATCCCCCTGACGAAAATCCTGGATCCGCCACTGGTTCGAGAAACCCGTATTTCATCCAAGCAATATTGAAAGAAAAATTAAATATGCGTAGAAATGACTGTCAACAAATATATAATGTTTTAGGAACAAAAATATCGTTGGCGAATTATAATAAAAATATAATAAAAAGCGAACGGTGACATGAAAGATCAGTCTACTACGGGTTATAGGTGCAGTGAACTACAATTAGAATTAGAATTAGGTGCGGTGTAGTAGTCACTAACGGGAGACCTGGTGATGAAATTCTTTTGCCATTTGCGATATGTAGGGGACGATCTCGGAAAGCTGGAGCTGGTTAGAGATTGACGGCTGGCGTTTGCGGTGCCACAGAGATCTGCAGCGCCTCGCGCCGCAGAGCCCTTAAATTCCTGCTACAGAGCCCCAGGGTTCCACGGAGCACCAGTTGAGAACCGTTGTCCAACAGCAGCGGTTCTCAACCCATTTGGAGTCATGCAGCCCTTCCCTGGCAGCCAGCTCGTTCACGGAGCTCTATTTGATTCAAACAACATTGAAAAGTTAAACATGCGCAGAAATGACTGAAGGCAAATATGCTCGTATAATATGGAATGTTTTAGGGACAAGCTCTTGTTCCGGAAATCCTTGCAACCTTTAACCACTTGTCCATCGCTGGACAACGATCGACACACTGCTACCGCAGAAGAGAACCCTCAAGCAGAAAACGTTAGAAAAGTCCAGTATAGCGAGAGAACACAACTACGTAAATGTAAGGGGCGTAAGTTTAAAATGAAACAGTTGTATTTTCTCATGCACATCACACCTAGAGCTACAGATAGATAGACGGCTGATGTTCGTGGTACCCCAAGGATCCGCAGCGCTTCGTGCCACGGAGCCCCGAAAATCATGCTACTGAGCCCCAGTTGAGAACCGCTGCTCTAAAGTACCAAAAAACCACAAAAACTCCGTGTGATGTGCATGTCACCACCACATATTTTTCAGGTGTTAGCAACTCAGAGGAGGAAAAGTGCCTCGACGAAGAAAACAGACGTCATATAAATATAAGGGCCAACTTTTTAACATTCCTTCCAGCAGGTTGCTCATTTGTCTTATTTGGGACAGAAATGGGCACCCGACCCTGCCACAAGGGGAAAATGGTTTTAGAGATGATTTCGTCTCTTGCTTCTTATTACTGTTATCAAAGTCTGTAAATCACTGTGTCGTTTTGTGGAGCCTGCATTTCCTTCAAGTCGTCATTGCACGCCACAGCCCCCCCCCTTTCCCATGGGCTTCAAAATATTCAAACTCTTTAACGTTCTTAATAGACTAGTCGGTTCTAACCGAACCTACTTTTTGAATAAGTCGTCAACTGTGAGTGAACTTGTTTTTATCGAAGAGCTGATTAATCATTGATGAGCATCTGTGGAATAATCAAACAACATGTGAGTACCATCCGAAAGTGAGTACAGGAGTAGAAAGTACAGTATATAAGCCTGACTCTCATTTCAACTTAAAATATTTAATTTTAATGTTCAGGGCTTCTAGAAGGGAAGTAGAACCCCCTCTGAAATGTTGTCTCCTATAGCTATATAATAACTTAGTAAAAACCATTTTTGGGATGAATTTTGTGATGTGTATGGCGTATACAGTTGGTCTTGTAAGGGTTCGGTGCCTCTTTCTATGCGAATTTGTTTTGATCAGCGTTTTCGTGCCATATTGGAGCTCAAGGAAATTTGAGAGCAGTGTAAAGAAGCGAATTGCTCTAACAATATGTTCATAGTGTAGCAGCATATTGTTCTTCTGCTCCTGCGTCAGAGCAATCGTCAAAACGTATTATTGTCAGCCATTGTTTCTTGTACCAATATTTGTAATTACATAACACACTCTAATCTGTTAGGCACTGCAGTAAATTCAGCAGCTGTTTTTATCTGCCTGCTGACGATTTCATCGAGGCTGTCGAATGAGGTGAACTGCACCGAATTTTTTTTTTAAAATGTTATCCAAATAGTAACATTATATGGTTGAATTTTGGAGAGCTATGCACATAGTACGAAATTGCGAGATAAATCATTTCCCAAAAGCATTTAATAATTGATACCTGCTACTTTCTGTGTAGAACCTTTTGTAGTTTATTCTGCGAATTCGATTACAAATGTGAGAAATCTACATTCTTGTTATTAACGTGATTTCCTTTGGTCTTCTCCACTAAGTTGGTGATATTTTGTGATAAGAGAATCATTATGAATTTCATTCCCAAAGCAAATAATCTTCGTCTTCCGTAATTCAAACATTAGGTGTGGATTACTTCATGATTTCGTTGATGTTTCGTTGATAAAAATAATGGCATCGGTGTCCTAATATATTAAGAAATTCATGTTTTTTATTCTTGTACTATATCCTGAAATAGTTAATTCCTAACGTTTTCAGGAAAGGAAGAAAATTAGAATACCTTTGAGGCTTTCAATATTAGTTGGAAGATCAGTTAGCAGTTGAAAGAACAAATTTTGTGTCAAGATTGAATAACCAATCAGCATTCCGTATGGAAAGCTGGTTTTAAAGTGATAAGGCACCTTTTCTCTCCTTTTTAATGTGCTTCCGGTTTCCTTGGCGTCTTAATTCTTTTAAAGTATTATGCTTGGTTAAATTGTACTAAATTGTACTAAGTCATGATGACATATAGAATTGAGGCCAGTGCTTGAATGAAATGTGCAAACAAATTATCTCAGGTGATGGAATATTGGTAACCCCCATGCAATATTATAACCAACAAAGCATTAACCTACCTGCCAAAGTTTCTATTTTGGTTGTATAATGTGATGTTGGATCAAGTGGGATAGGCCGGCATCCCCCCCCACAGACAATCCAGCCAATATTCCTGCGAGTTTCAGACGCCTGGCTGCGGTGCCCCCAGTCAGAGCATGTTAAATGGACCCTCAGACGCGACCCTGCCACAGGCGGGATATGGGTATGATGATGATGGTGACGGAATATTAGTAACATTGTCACGTGGCAACTACCTAATTTATTTCTTGGTGACCCTCTGTGACTACGGAATGCTTTCATATGTTGTTTGAAAGATTGCAGATTTCGGTTCGATACTTTGGGGCAGTGGTTCTCAACCCGTTTGGAGTCGCGGAGCCCTTACCTGGCAGCCAGCTCATTCACCGGAGCCCCTTTTTGATTAATGCAATATTGAAAAATTAAACATGCGCAGAAATGACTGTAAGCAAATATATAATATATGGAATGTTTTAGGAACAAGTCCTTGTTCCAGAAATCTTTTCAGTTTTTAACTACTTGTCCATCACTGGACAACGATAGACTGGCGTTTGTGGCGTCCCAGGGCTCCGCGGAGCACCAGTTGAGAACCACTGCCTTGGGGTACTGCTGCATGTCATGGTGGAGGAGCTGGCTTGGCTCCAGAGGCTAATAAATCTCAGATGTTTGTGAAACTTTGTAAAGCGTAGCATTGCTGTAAACGGAATGTTCTTACCTACATAAAGGTTTGTGCAAAATCGTTAAGAGCCAGGTGTCTTTCCTGCAATAATTGTTCCCCTCAGTTGGTTGGCCAGGAAGATCAAAGGTTGAATCTGGGGAGTAACTCAGGTTGGCGAATGAAATAACTGATGTTTGTAGGTTGTTCTGCAGGTTCCAGATTTTATTACGGCTCATTTCAGACGATACCGAGGATATCGAAGTCATGGCTGATAAAAATGTAGCTTGTTTTCAAGTTTAAAATACTAACGGAACGTTTTTAGCCTTGAAATACCAGGCAAGTGTTTGAGGTAGAAATGGTAGTTTTTAATCATTGACTTTCTACTAGTCACTAGATGTTGCGACGCACATCGATGTCAAGGTTTACCATTTCTTCAAGAGAAGATTTTTAGTGATTTTTTTTTTGTAATTTTACCTTTTAAATGTGCAGCCAAGTTGCGTTAGACACACCAGTTCTCGTGAGATGACTAAAGTTAAGCAGCGCAAACCCACGTTAGTACCAGCATGGGTGGTTGGTAAAGAACGTTGGGTGCTGCAAATTTCCCCTCTCCTACGTCCTCTACACCTTCCTCCTCATCTCCTGCGAGCAACCTTTTACGTGTTCGTTCCGTTATGCAGGCCCGGCTCGTGAGTTTCAGGCGCCCTAGGCAAGTGGGTTCATCGCCGCCCCCCATTAAATTTAATGCACTTCTAAATTGTCCGAGCGTCCCTCACGCCCTTGGCATTTGTCCCCACGCCAATGCATTGCTAAGGCTCTGCAGAAAGAGACCTGAAGAAAGACAACATTTAAAAAAGGCTCCACCAATCGGAGAAGTTTGGGAACCCCAGAACTATGAACATTTTAAATGACCGATAAACTGCAATGCAAGGAAGTACCTCTGTAATTTTGTCGCCCTAGGCAGCCGCCTAGGTTTGCCTGCCCCATGAGCCGCCTGTGCTGTTATGGCTGCTCCCCAACCCATGAAATTAATCCAGTAATCCATTAATACTTTTAATCGACATCTTCATGTCTTGTCTACTAAAGCCCAGCGTAAAATGAGGCGCAGTCTCCGCAGGCGACGCAGGGTGACTCACAATAAATTTCTGCGGCTCACCTGATAGTATGTAGTCGCGCATGTTAAGTCGCAGGGTGACGTGACTCAGTGCCTGCGCCACGTGACCTCTGCGGAGCGCCTCTAATGACCTTGTAGTTGAAGGGCCCTAAAACACCACCTGCGGAGCGCAGTGCCAATGCCGCAGTTTCCTGCGTGAAGTTGGCGTGACAATAACAAATGTGATTGCCTGCTAGCCACCTAGCCTTCGCCACCTGCGTCACCCTGCGTCTTATTGATTAGGGCATATGACTGTCAATTTCTCCAGTGCTTGTGATCATTCACTCGGAGTAATTGTCCGAAATACATTTTTGTCGATCTTTAAAAAATGATAAATTATTGTATTTCTTTAAATATCAATTGCAATTTCTACTTTCAAAAGCAAGTCAAGTATCCAGGTAATAGTAATGTTTTAACGGTAGTTTTTTTCTGTTATTCGGATGTTAGATTCGATCCTGCTACAGGCCGGAGGAGGGTAAGATGATGATGATTCGGATGTTAGATTAAACTGTCTGAAATTCACTTTTAGAAAAGTTAACTTTAAATCCTATTGACATGCCGAGGACAGTTAGGAATTAAATAGCTTAAGCATTAAACTAAAATTAATTTCACTTTTCCGTTCTTCATTATTTTATGATAGCGCCAATATCCCTCTCTTATAATTCTGATAATTTCGTAATAATTGCACACCCATAGTGGCACTCGTGCTCATAGCTCCCCCCTCTATAGCTACACGTTGTAGAAACGCGCTTGAGCAATTGTATCTTTGCATTGTCCGGCTAAGTTGTGTTTGACACACCAGTTCTCGTTTGATCACTGAAGTTAAGCAACGCAAGCCCAGTTAGTACTGACATGGGTGGTCGCTCGGGAAAGCTGGGTACTGCTAATACCCAATAATCGTCGCATTAGTGTAGTTTCTGTGCAGTATATGCATTAGAACTATACAGTGGACGGGTCTCTAATGACCTTGTAGTTGACGGGACCTTAAACTCCAACAAACAACAACAACAACCAGTTCTCGTGTGATCACTGAAGTTACGCGACGCAAAGCCGCGTTAGTACCAACATGGGTGGTTGGTAGAGAACGTTGGGTGCTGCATATTTCCCCTCTCCTACATCCCCTACACCTAGCTCCTGCTCTCCCTCGAGCAGCCTCCTAGGGGTTTGGCCTGTTATGGCTGCTTGGCTTACTCCCTAACCCGTTAGTGTACCATAGAAACATGAACATACATTGTCAGCGCTCCGCAGGTACTTAAAATTGTTGGGCCGGCGACCCTTCGATGACATTGACAAATTACTGCAGACCATTTAAAATCGACAAGGTTCAGACCTAAGGGAAGATTAGCTTGTGGACGTCAGATGTGGGGAGCGGTATAAATAACTTTGACCAGGGAGACGAAATAGCTGGTTCGGTGCCAGTGGCAAACCCGGGCTGTGATCTGGAGGACCCAGACCGATTTCATGAAATATTTCGACTTTAAAATATATGTAGGTCCTATATAATACAAATTTGGTTGTATTTTGAAATTATCTATGCTGGCCCTAGGGCTGGGTGTAGAAAGTGAGGGTCATAATCAGGGCCTACTAGCGGGTTACAATTTTACAATCGTGGTAGTCTGGACTCTGGCATTGTACCTTACAGACATACCTAATATGTTCAGGACAGAAGAGAGTAGCATCTTGAACAGATGGAACAGATGAATTGCGTTGAACACACTAGTTCTCGTAAGATCACTGAAGTCAACGAACGCAACCCGAGGTAGAACCTACATGGTTGGTTGGGAACATTGCGTGCTGCTAATTTCACCTCTCCTACATCCACCCCACCCTATACGTCACCTTCACCCACGAGTAGACTCCACAGGGCACGGCCCGCTATTTCTGATTGGTCGACTCCCCAACCCATTGGTGTAACCTACTAACAAAAACAATTTTCTGGTGTGTGGCGCAAAGAGCTCAATTCTTCACCAACCCTAATGTGATGGTGCTGTCACCACTGTTCTCTTAATCACTGGCACCTTGAAAGCAGTGCCGGGTTTACCACTAGGCTTAGTAGGCTGAAGCTTAGAGCCTCAACATTTAGCGGGCTTCAAAACTTAAGAGAGAGCCTCAAAAGAGCCTGAAAGGGGCCTCAAAATTGAAATAGCCTAGGGCCTCTCTATCTAAATCCGGCACTGCTTGAAAGACATTAGTTTATTGTAAACAGTGTAAAGCAACACTATTAAAGGAGTGCGATAAAACCATTAATGGCATATGGCTTTTGTCTCCCTCCCAAAAAAACAGGTATTTTGTTGTTGAATTGAACTCTGCATTATCTCTGTGTCCTTCATCACTCATGTTTTGTTTTACTGTAACATTTGGCAATAAAGATTTGTTGAATGTTTTTCAAAACCGTGCAATAGCACAGAAATCACCTCAGGTACTTGATAGCCATAACGAATTCCGCCGTGACTTGCAGCAACTTCTGCTACAAATGCCAACTGTAGTTCTCGAATTTCAAGAGACATGCACAGAACCCCGGAATTGTGCATGATTTCTCTTGGTCTTTTATTCCCCTCTTGTCGCCATGTACTAAAACTTAGATCCGCAAATTGTGAATGGATTTGTTGAACTGGTATGAAAATATTAAGTGTACACTAAATGAATATTTGATCTTGGGTGTAAAAAAATGTTGAGGGAGAGGGGATTTTGAATTTTCGTTTTGGATCCGACAAAAAAAGAGGTTAGATTCAAACTAAGCTGCAAACAAGCAATCAATTCACCTTCTTTACGCATGTCGTTCATTCTCTAGATTTGTGAAGGAATTTGCTGCATATACTCCATGTAGAGTAAAAATAGTCTTTTATCCACTAATCTGAAACATATGATATATGAAGGAATATAGAAATGAATTTTTCTATGAGAAGCATTGAAGAAGAGTAATCTATATTGAAAACTTTCGAAATTTGCACGTCATGTTCAGAGTATTGATTTTCTATGAAAAATAACGAACAATCTTGCTTGGTTCCTGGATCAATCAGGCGAGGATTCTGTGAAACCTTGCCATTGCCAACATACATCTTAGAATATCAACCAATCAATTTCAAATATTGATTCCAATTTGAGATTGCACTCAATTTGGTTTCCAGTTTTGAAACTAGCTAAAATATTTCTGAAATGGTTACTTCTTTGATGTATTTTATCACTGGAAAATTGTACAAAAATCCCCATCAACGAGGTTATCTCATTAAGAATGTTAGGAATGTTCCTCTCTAAATAATCTGACAGGAGACATTAGCATCTCCCTTGCCTGTCCCTGTCCTGCTGTACCTCACATCAGCATAACTTTTCAATTTATTATTAATGAAATCTATCCTTTTCTGCTTTTAACCGTCGTCGGTATGATTTGGATGGTCCTTTTAAACTTTTAAATAAATTGTGTATTCGAGGCGGTTTTGTGTTCATGCTTTGATTTACATTATATGGTTGAGTTGTTATTTATTTTTGGAATTTGAATTCTGAACTGATGGTTCGTCCCTGAAGTTCATATTGAACATTTCTTTCGCTACGGATATTATTATAACTTATCAGCTTATCTTAGATTGGTTTCACATTCATGCTGCTGATTCATATTGATGAGTCTTAGATTAGAAATGACTTATTCGAAGTTGATATTATTGATTTTTGGCTCACCAGACTTCGTGAACCGCCTCTAATCTATCTTGAAAAGAATAGTATAAGATTACGATTGTTACTGAAATAAGATAGAAAGTTGCTTTCCACATTTTGAGTTTCACCGTGCGTGGGCTTTTTACTTTAAGTAGTCGATTGCATTTGCTTGCCTCGATGGCGCTTGGTTCTAGGTTCCATTGTGAGGACTTCTTTCGGGTGAGAGATAGGTCCCCTAGTGCGCCATCCGTCGGATGGGAATAAAAGCCAGAAATCCCGTCTGATCTGTACAATGGCACGTGCACGTAAAAGAACCCTTACAACACCAAGTAGAATATTCATGTAGTCCAGCAAACTTTCAAGTGCATGAGCCCTGTGGTGAAGTAGTGCCCCATGAAGAAAAATAGGCCAGCGATAAGTTGCAGCAATAGGTTGGTAGTGGCTGCGCACAAGGGGCACCAGACTCTGCCGTGGGCGTGAAGAATCTTAGTAGTGGTAGATTTTATTAGAAAGTGTGATGAGTGCTAAACTTTCTGTGAATCAGGCAAGTAAGGATTTTCATTAGCATCATTCTGACTCTCTCGCTTTTTGACATAGGTAGGTGTGAAACCGAACTTGTGGATTAGTTTTGACTTACTGCAACCTCACTGCTTAACGCGAGGATGAATATTTTTAATGTATCACCTGAATGCAAAGCACTTTATAATCCTCTTCCCACCAATGGCAGGGCCTAGTACCCATCTTTGTCCCTCTGAATAGACACATGGGTGATAAATTGGGTGGTATTGTTATGCAGCCGACCAAAGCTGCAGTCCCTATATTTATTTATTGTCGGTCTACTGTTCTTTGGGGCACTCCACGGGCGCCAGGAGGTGGGGGGGGCAAGCTCCTACACCGGCGAATTTTGCCTCATCTACCCGTTTCATCGTAGGGAGGGTTCTTCTACGCGCAAATGGCATTTACACCACACGGGACCGCCGTTTAGCCCCTCATCTAAAGTAAGGCACACTATGGGGCCTCCATCTCCCGCGCGCGCGAAAGGGAGCCAGTTCTTGTCTGATTACTGAAGTTGAGCAACGCAACCCCAGACAGTAGGCCCTACTAGCATGTGTGACAGAGTGGGAACACTGGGTGCTGCCAAAATCCAAAAATCGTCGTAACAGCATAGTATTTGTGCAGTCCCTGCATTAGAACTTTGCGGTGGACAGGGCTCTAATGACTATTGTAGTTGAAGGGCCCTTAAGCACTAACGAGGGGAAAAATTGTCCGAAAGAAGCCAGACCACCTCAATCCAGTATCGACGTAGTAATCACGTACGCTACGTCTTGCGCCGCGAGATAAATAACACATCCCCTGAGTGGATGATGAAAAGTACCATTAGCAACTTTCACGTAAAAGTCAGTCCCTTAGTCGTTCAACGCAAGTCCGTGAAGATTTGCCAATTCTCCATAATCTGTCTGCTAATTCGTCTACCGCAGACTTGATCCTATGCAGGTTGGTGCCACGTGTTCGCCTAACCATTTGTTGTACATATCGCATCATCGCCAGAAGTTATTTTCTCCCAGTAACCTTTTCTGTAACGTTTTTTCTTACTACAGCCATCTTCAATCCCCTGTTGATTGTGCTGGAGTCTGATTTTAAAGAAACCAGATTAGGCCGTGCCCTCTTTTGTTGAAATGTAGTCTTTAGTGCCAACAAATAACTTGAATTAACAGCTTGATAAATGGTTTGGATAACAGATAATTTATTTCTCTAAGGATCTACCCTACATATGTCGAAAGGATTGTCCCTTAAGTTTCTTTGAAACGCATTACAAGATCGGAGCCGATTCCCCGGAGTTTACAGTGTGAATGAAATTGTAAGGTTCGGAGCTTCTGTACAGTGGGAGAAATCGTCGCTGCATAACTTTAGCATCTGGAGACCCGTACCCTTTGAGTTTCTTCTTAAAAAGGGTAAAATTATATCCATTTGTTATTACAAACTGAGTTTTTATCTTGGATACCCTTAAGTGGGAGAGTGCATGTATTTTTTTACAGCTATGGAAGATTGGGACAGTTGCTAGTGCCATTTTGAATGCAGTGTGCGTAATAGAAAAACTTGCTCGAAATGACGCCATAAAAATGAATATTTCATTCTCCCAAATTTGTTGAAGTAAAAACGTCTCTTTTGTAATTTTGGCAACACACGACTCTCGTGAAGCATGGATTTTTTTCTCTCTGATGAAATGAAATGTCACATCCTAACCTTTTGGCTGTAACCACTCAGTAATTTGAAGCCGTCTTATTTCTCACTGGATGATTGAGGGCCTCCTGACAAATAAAATGTCTCTCTTTAAATTTAGAGTCGGGAAATTGGGACATATTTAGATGTTCCTCTTATGAATTTAGTTAACTGAGCTAATGAGACCTTATTTAACTCAGTCATCGACGTTTTAAATAAGCTAATTTTTCGGAAATTCCACATTATTTTTCTTGAAATTGTCCTGCATTCGCTTGATGTTTGTTGTTGCTGTGTGTCCTTTTTGTAGTGTATTTTCCTGTCTATTCTCCACCCCTGATATGACAATGAAGAAATTGGTTTTTGAGCCATCTAGATGACTACTCAGTGTTAGGGAGGGTAGAAGAAATGCGTTTAAGCCCTCTTAGTTGGACTCCCGTCGCCGGACAACCGTTTAAAACGCCTGCAATCCTTTCCTGGCAGGCCTCTCGGGAAGCCTGCCCCCTCCATGAGTAGTTGACTCCTCAACATACACCACGTAGCAGAACGCAACTGTTAGTAGGCCCCCCAGATTACTGATGCTATTCCTGTGGGGAGCGGCGAATTGTGTTGTACACACCAGTTATCGTTTGATCACTGACGTTAAGCAGCGCAACCCAGGCTAATACTGACATGGGTGGCCGCTTGGGAAAACTGGGTACTGCTAATACCCAAAAATCGTCTCATTAGTCTAGTGTCTGTGCAGTCTCTGCATAAGAACTATGCTGTGGACGGCGCTCTAATGATCTTGTAGTTGAAGGGCCCTAAAACACCAAAAACAAACAAACAAGGTAATCCCGTGAACCCATTTCCACTTTAAAACATCATTGCATTCCCGTGATTTGCTAAATTTTAATTCATAATCCGTGTACGAGAGAATAATATCCGAATTTGACAGTCACGGAAGTCCTCTGTCGTCCCATTCTTCGATTTTTTTATCTCTGTAGCCGAAGCCTAGTGTCTGATTGACATGTTAAAAGTCTCTACAAAAGTGTTCATGCCCAATGATTAACGACAAGCCATTATCAAAATATCCCTTCAAGTGATGTTATCCAATGTGACAAAGATCACTGTCAAGAAGGAATATCAATAAAATCCTGTGAATAAAGCAGCTATCGACAATTTTAAGGCAGAAATAATCGACGTGAAATAAATCATGCCACCCTGAAAGTTTTGTTGATCCCAAACGGAGGTGCAGCTAAATATGATCTCAAAAAAACAAACTGTTTTTGATGTGTGTTCTACTGACGTTGTTTGGAAATAAAAAAACCAGCAATATGAATTTATTTAGAGTCATAATGTATCGTTTGTTCCTGCTGTGGCATTTCCTATCCACTACTTTTGACTTGTTTTTCATAAATAATGTTCCATTAGGGACTTGAACTACGTATAAAGGCGATAAAAGAAATGAGCTTATATGAACTACAAAAGCTCACAATAGCTATATTACTTCATAAGGCAAATGCTATATGACGCGTGCACAGGAACTGCCTCAAGTGCATGCCTACGACTGAGAAATTTCTTGTCTGACTTACCTGACTTACCTTGTCTGGCACCCAAGAAGTGATAATTTCTTGAAAGTCTTTTGAAATTTCTATCGACAGTGTTCTGGATGTCAACATTTAAAGTTTTATGCATGTAACACGGGGGCGGATCCAGAGCTGGGAGCAATGCGGCAATTGCTCCCTCCTCGGTGCCTCAATGGGGCGCGTATTTCAACTAATGCAACTCAACTTGGAAACTAATGAGGCATTTTTGCATTGCTTTCCCCATTTCTATGCTGCCAGTCCAATAGTTGCAGTGCAATCTGCAGTTGGCTAAACCACTGAATATGGGACATTGTCTAATGGGCAGTAGAGGACCTATTGCGATTGCTAGCTAGAATTATCCGAGGGATTCTCAAACATTATCATCATACCCGTATCCCGCCTGCGCAGGGTTGGGTCTGCGGGCCCACTGAACATACTTTGACTGGGGTCACCCCAGCCTGGCGTCTGGAACCCACAGGAATATTGGCAAAGTTGTCTGTGGGGGATGCCGGCTTACCCCACACAAGGGATTCCGAATATTTAAAAATATTTGGGACGCCCGTTTTTTGAAGTGCTCCTCCCTTGATCAGCCCCTGGATCCGCCCCTGTTGTAACACAAAGAAATATTAAAGCGGAGGCTTTCAAAGAACTGCCTGTAGATACTGCCTAGTTGGTGCCGTTGCAGTCTTCATTTGGTCCACATGACGTTTCCAGGTTGTCCCATTGTTTAAACATTTGTGACAGTTGCAAACTTCCATTTGGGCCTTGATAGTCGTCCACAATCCCAGTGAGACACAAAGAACCACACTGCTCTCTGTAGCCTCTGTTGAGATAAGCTTTTAGCCTGGACCTTCTGAAGCGTCTGTTTTTTGGACCACAAGTCGAGCCTTCTAGTCGGCCCTGAGTTAACTGCCTACTTCATCGTCATACCCTTATTCTGCCTGTGGCGGGGTCGGGTCTGCAATTACGAACAACCTGTTCCCATGTCTGCTTGAGTCTCCCCTGTCCCAGGTGTTCCCAACTACCTGCATTATTGTAATGAACCTAATGAGTTTCTCCTCTCTTCTCATTTCTGCCTAGTCGTCTGGTAGAAATTAGATTCGCAGTGTTATGACTCTTCATACTTCTGGTTTCTCTTTGCATTTTATTTGGATAAAATGAAATATTGCAGACATGGCGGCACTTTATAGTACTTTCCTGTTGAATTTTTACTCTGGGGTAGAATGTTGAATAATACTTGACAGTAGAACTATGCTCACGTTGGAGTCTTGTATTCCTCACATTTCGACTTTCTTGGTGGTCGTATATTGTCGTTGCAGTGGTTTATCTCGGAGCACCGTGTTTGATAAAGGGCGAAATTTTTATCGAGGGTATTTCTAATGGTTTTATTAGGTAGTCTGTCATCACAAACTTGTGATATGAAATACTGTTCAGTGGACATAACGTTGAGATGACGTAAGATTTTTTCTTTATGATATAGCAGTAATGAGGCAGTGTCTTCTCCAGTTCTTGTCGTCATATTTCATAGAAATCTATTTGTCTCTTGAGACCAATTCTTCATCGATGAGAAATCCCTCTCAATGGAATTATGGCTTCCAAGAAACTGGAAACCGTCATCTAATTTCTTTATGTTTGTAATTCAGCGCTGTTACTGTTCACCTCGAGTGTGTATCCCACGCTTTACCTTTTCAGAAGGGATATTTTTTTTTACTTTTCGTCGGGTATAATCCAAGCTTTGTCTCCCACATTGATTGGAATCAACTCTATCATAGTCTGTACTTTCTATAGCATTGTTGCAGCTCAAGGGATCTGACATTTGGAGTGTGAAATGATTATAATCCCAAGTTGGTGAATTATAACCAGAAAATGATTCAGTTTTAGATTCGACCATGATGTGTAAAATTTTAGACATGATGAAGTATTGTGAGATTTCCAATTGCTTTCTCTCACGCTTTATTTATAGTGATTTTCAAAATGTTTCATCCAATTGTTTCCTAGAAAATCATTGGGAATACCGACTCGGATGACTGTTCCCTGTAATTTTCAAAATGGAAAATAATATGGCATATAGTTTAACTGCTTAAAGTACCATTCTGTTGTTCAATAAAAATTCAATTTCTATTGAAAGACAGAGGGAATTGTGAAAATTACTACGTCTTGAAAGTAATTTCAGAAATGGCACCATTACCTTATTGAGTAGAAATAAATTTTCGTCGCGTTGTAGTATTTCTTACTAACTTAAAGCTACCTCTGGCATTTTCTCTTTCATTGGAATGCTCCTAAAATAACTAAATAAATTTTAAAACTCGTCCACTACACGTTGACCAAATGAATGCTTCTGATACAGTGATCAAGAGCAGCAGAAGGCTTTTAGCATGAATATGAAATGAAATTTAGTGCATGTGCAAGAATGTTTTCAGAAAACCAGTATTACATGTGTCCTTTCCATTAAAGATCAGTATTTGTGCCTGTTTTGTGATATTGACCATAAAATGGATGGTTGTTTAGCTTTTTTGCCATTGCAATTGTGTCTGCAAGTGTTGCAAATGGCTTTCACGTTTGAACTACCATACACAACTTCAATATTTCAACAAACTCAGAATTATGATCTTGATTTGTGCGGTACTATTTGAGTAATTCTTGTAAGGCCCTTAGTTCATCATTTTGACAAAAGTGGCAAATAATCCCATTACTTGTCATCGGTTCAATTCCCTACGGATCCATCATGGATGTCAAAACATCGCCATGGTCTAGTGAGTTCTTTGTTCTCCTAGTCAATATTGACCATTTTTGCTGGCCGTTGTGATCACTGGATTGTCTTTGGCGAGTAAATCAATGAAGAGAAGAATAAGGAGTTGAAATACAACGTCCATAAATTTGGAGTGCCTACGAATTTCTACAGCCGGATTTTTCTTTAATCCATATCCTTGGAGAACGCTCGAGTAAAACAGGGAAGAAAGGTACACCAATACCACAAAAGAACTTAGAAAAACGACTTCTGAAAGTAAGAAAAGAATGATTACTCCAATACTGGATCAGAGTCAAAAACTCACCAGAGATTTCTGCTTCTTTTCGAGTGTCTGCTAGTTATTGGATTTTTTCTTCTTTCTTTGGTGAGCAAATGCTCATTAGGAAGACAACGTTGTACCATTAAGAAATTTACGACAGTCTTTGACCTAGTGATTTGTATTACAGGCATTTCTGCCCCCTTGAAACTAAACTATTTTTAATTAGTACGTCAGAAGTAGGACAGTAGTTGTAAGGACATCCCATAATGTGTAACTATAGTGCCAATTGCTACTCTTGAAGACAACCAGATCTGGTCGCAAGTGAGACAGCATTCCACATGGAATTTGTTCAAATGACATTATTCACTGTTTTCGTTCTCCTATCCTGGGATATTGTGCCCAATGACATGCTTGAAATAAAGCGTGAAGGTTGTCCCAAGACAGTTTGACTTTTTCGATTGCATTAATAATTTCGTTGACCACTGGAACACATTATTTAGTTGGTGATATCAGAAGGCGCCTACTTAATCACATTGGTTACCAATAAAGCATTGGCACAAGCCAGTGATTTTGGGATCTTCGTCAGCAATTAGCCTGATAACATCTTAAAGCCGTTGTGAGTTACGCCTTGCTGTAATCCTCAAAAGACTAATTTTGAAGTAAGGATACAAGGAATTGAAATGGCTCCATTGTAATGGCATTTAGACAGCTTTCCTAAACACAGATTTATCAATATCATTATTGGTAACCTAGGGTCATGCATCCTACGCCAGTATTATCACTATCTTTGTATGACTTACATTGACATTGGATGTCTAAAATGAAATTGTAAACAAAATTTCTGACAATGCACGAATATTCGAGCCCGACAAAAGTAGTTGCACTTTCAAAGCTGTGCAGGAGTATCTTGGCATGTTTTACTTGATGCAGCCGTAAAACACTGATATATTGAGATTTTGGTAAAATTTTGACTGAAATTCGAAATACCTTATATGAAATTCTGAAGTGATATTCAACTGAAAGACCATAAACATTCAAATAGCGCTAATATAAAGTTGGTTGCATGGTGTGACATGCACATCACATTACTTCCAGAGTTGTTTGTTTGTTGGTGCTTTAGGGCCCTTCAACTAAAAGGTCATTAGAGCCCCGTCCACAGCATAGTTCTTATGCAGAGACTGCACAGACACTACACTAATGCGACGATTTTTGGGTATTCGCAGTACCCACTTTTCCCAAGCGGCCACCCATGTCAGTACTAGCTGGGGTTGTGTTGCTTAACTTCAGTGATCAATCAAGAACTGATGTGTCCAACGCAATTCGCCGCTCCCATGACTTCCACAGCGAACACCGAAGTGGTTGACGTTATGGACGTGCTTCCCACTAACGACCTCTGAAAATAATTTCTGGGAAAGCCATCAGAAACTTCCTACAGCCGTTGGGAGCAACTTATTGCATTTGATAGTTCTCGTCTGATCACTGCACTAGAACTATACAGTAGACGAGGCCCTAATGACCTCGTAGTTAAAGGGCCCTAAAACACCAACGAAACAAGCCCACAGCCATTATAAATACCCACAGCAAACAAGACGCGATTATGGGCTTATTATTTTCTTCAAGTGTGCAGCTTTTTCAGTTATTGATCACATGGGTGCCCGGGATCCTGACGGAACTTACTCTGAATACAAAGAGAGGACATAAGGCATTTCACGGTTTTTGTGAAACTAGCAGTAAAGAACATGCAACGCCAAACGCAAAATCAACTAAATTAGTATTTAGATGTTATATTTAAATTTTTATTTTCCAGCATATTCTGAAATTAGTAACTCGTGAGTGGTAGCAAACGGTTTTACTATCCGGGAAAGAGCCTACTGAAACTACATAAAAAAGCATTCAATTATCCCAAGCAATTTCGTGAAAACTGTGGTACATTTCCACTACTAATGTTCATAATTTGTTACACTAGCATGAAATTGTTAGAATAGATTTGCCGCTTAAATTTTATGTGTGATTTCCGAATCACCGTCTTGAAATTTGGTCTACAATATAAAGTCCAATTTAACTCACGGAACAAGACAAACATTGTGATGGCATGGAGCCCTGAGTAAGAATATGTGGTGTCCTTATTCGTTATCAATCAGATATGAATGTAATTTCGGTATCGTGTAGTTGTTACGCCTTTATTGCGTCACTAAAAGTGACCATTATATGGGTGACATTTTAGGGGCTTAGTTGAACAGCAGCAGTCTCTCTCTCTCGCTCTCTCTGATCGTTAAGACTTGACCATCCTTTGGTGAACCATAATGGCCTATATCGTGGATTCTGTTACGTCCAAATTGTAATTGATTTTCTCTGTAAAGTATCTGGATCTTATGTCAGATAATGAGCTGATATTCGCAAAGCAGAATCGTTGATGGTTATGGGTCCACGTTTGGTACAAGCTGTTCAAAAGTGTGTCATGTTGACAAGTATAGCGACATAAAAATGATCATGAAAAAAATTATTTGCTCGCCAGAAATATAGAATAAAATATCGCATTGGTCTCCCCAAATGAGTTACATCCTTGCGAAAAATAACAGTTGTTGATCATCACGCTTAGATTCACTCTCAATTTCATTGAATGTTTAGCTTGGCCATCATCAGTTTGCACAGTGATGGACGTGGTTAAAAGTGTTTGTCAATCTTAATAGCACCACGTTCATTTAGCCGACTACTGATATCTAACTTTTAATTCTCTTTAAAACATTCATTAGTTTTCTTTCTTTTCATCTCCTCGTGGCATAAGGTTAAGAAGGAAGAAATTTCCACTATAACTTCATGCCTGACTGATTGGCTTGCTACTGTGCTACTTTTGCACTGTGCTGTGATGTAGGCCTCTGCAATAAGAAACGATTTGTTAGAATAAAATGACATTTGTAGCTGAATGGCGTATAAAAATAGCTACAAATAATTGTGTTACATATATATCACACATGATTGTCACGATGAATGGGAACAGAAATTGTTAACAGGATGAATTACGAGGGGAGCTGATTTATTTTTTTGGCGTTGTACAAAGCTTGAAATTTCAACAATCTTTAAGAACTTAGAATGATTAATGGCATTGTTTGAACGACAGCGCTAAACTGTTAAAACGTCTATATTTTCTGTCGAAAAGAAATGTTTACAATTGTCTAATATGTTCACCAGTTGTAGTAGCATTTAGGGTGGTGGCTCCTTAAAGGACTGATGGACTATTATGCTCCAAATCTCTCAAATTAAGGTTGATTTGGCTTCCGTTTACAATAAACACAATCGTCCTTCAAGGCAGGCCCAGTTCGTGAGTTTAAGCAACCCTTGGCAAGTGGGTCCATCGCCGCCCCCATTAAATTTAATGCAGTTCTAAATTGTCCGAGCGTCCCTCACGCCCTTGGCATTTGTGCCAATGCATTGCTAATGCTCTGCAACAAGGTGCTTCGAGAAAGCCAACATTTAGAAAACGCCCCACCAATCAGAAGTTTGGGAACCCCTGGACTATGAACATTTAAAATGACCGATAGACTGCATGACAAGCATGTACCTCTGTGATTTGGCAGCCCCTATGAAACTTGACGCAAGGTTTGCCTGCCCCATGAGCCGTCTGTGCTTCAAGGTGTCAAGCAGGAGAGCAGTGGTGAGGTCACCATCTGGTCTCCCTATTTGGGAATTCAACTCAGTCCTGCTACGGCGCACCAAGAGGTGCACCTGATCATTTCCTACAACGACAGGAGACATTCACGGCTGTTCTTTTTGACAGCTTTGATAAGATTATACGAAAATTAAATATATATCCGTTGATACCTGGTCATTGGGTATGTTCTGTAATGAACGATCGTGAAGTAGTGATTTAATGACCGCGATGGCGTCAATTTACACATAAAGTTTAGCGTACTGATATTGTTTGTTGTGAGAATCGGACAGACAGAAAGGCTTTATCACTCTAATTGTTGTTAGTGGCCATAACTGATACCGCTGCTTATTGATTTAACGGCTTCTTAGAGTAGTTGGAAGTGTATTCACCTCTTGAAGTTATGGATGCGCCTATTCGGCCATCCATCGCCGAATAGGCGGATTCTCGTCAGATTTCGAGCAGTGGCATAATTTCTAGGGGCTATGGGGTCAAAGTGACCCGGGCGCCGCACAAAGCACCACATTAGAGGGTGTCTTGTCCGCCTTCTGGAAATCAGCCGCCACTGCACAATGTCTGTATGACGATTTTACGGCAAATAAAAAGTGCCTACATACGTGTACCATGGCTGCTCAGGGTAAGCAACAGGGGAGGGGTGTTTCGAATGTACCTCCCCCGAGCGCCGCAACTGAAGTTACGCTACTGAATTCAAGACTTAGGACTCCATTAGTCTTCAGACAGGTACTGCCTGAGAGCAGTTTTTATGTAGAAAATTTTCACCGGCTCTGAGTTAAGGACACACTGACAACGTAGAAGACTTTCTCTGTGTTCAGGATTTTTTTCAGACGAAGGCGGGCACAATGTGCCTGTGAAGCACACTTTCTAACATCGTTTTAAAATATCAAAAATATTTTTATTCCTTAATTTATTTCTCTCCTCGTATAGCAGACTCCTTTGTAAACAAATTAAAACAAACATGGTTGAGTTTACTAAGAAAAAAAGACTGGATTATTGCATTTTGTTCATTTGAATGCAGGAAGCTGCATGAGCAAATTATGTGACCTGCTCCTTTGAGGACAATGGGATGAAAGTTGGTCAAAACTGATGCCACCATTTATTGCTGTTTTTAATTCCAAAACTAATACTGGGAGGGTAATTTTGATGTAGTTATATGAAGCTACTAGGCAACTGCAATAGAACCATCAAGTGGTTTAAGCAAGAGGCACGAAAATCTGAATGCGCCTGACGGAAGGCTTTTGTACAGGCAAAATTCAGGACGAGCCTAGTGGCAGTAATTTATTCTTGGCATAAGGATACAAGCGGGAGAGAGATGTCTCGAGTGCGCCTTCTTTCGAATGAGAAGTAAAACCGAAGTCCCGTGTGGTATAAATGACATTTGCACGTAAAAGAACACTCTCTACTATGAAACGGGTAGATGAAGGCACTGGCGCCGGTGGAATTCCCCAACGAGCTGTTAACCGACGGTAAATAAGCATGGGGGTTGCAGCTTAGGTCGGCAAACAGCTGCAGGAAAACACTGTCCAATATATCATCTTGTGCCCGTTCAGAGGGGGGCAATATGGGTACCGTGCTCGGTGTTGCTCTACTCAATATTTCCATCCTAAAATAATTGTTATCTTTGAATTTGGTTTATTAGTTAAATAAGACTGTACGGTGTGTTCGTGTGTGTGTGGCCCCCTGGTAGCATGGTTGCCATATTGATTTTTGTCTACACTGGACCCTACATATTGACTAGTTGGGTGCACTTCTATGGTTTTTTTCTTGCATTTATGTCTTAGCTGAAATCCATGTTTCCGTTTTTCTAAGTTATCTTTTCACAGAATGATAATCGATAATTGGTGTACGTGTATGAGAAAATGAGATGTTGCGCGCTTTTAGTTAATTTCTCCAATAAACTACCTGCCTATTCATGATGAAATTAAGGCGGAAAAGGAAAGACAAGACAATCTGAGCATTATACTTGCTTCACTCATTGGGGGATGGA
This sequence comes from Trigoniulus corallinus, assembly GCA_013389805.1. Classification (NCBI taxonomy): domain Eukaryota; kingdom Metazoa; phylum Arthropoda; class Diplopoda; order Spirobolida; family Trigoniulidae; genus Trigoniulus; species Trigoniulus corallinus. The sequence goes on along the minus strand of JAAFCE010001036.1, from coordinate 56,500,854 downwards.
TAAAAAAAAGTGACAGACGACATTAGTAATGGCGGTTCAAGCCGCCACATATGGATGATGATACCACACACGGTGCCACATTTCTGCAAGTATGACGTTTGTGAAATTTCTACGGGCAGATTAGTCGATTATATCGGTGTCGATTTGAGGTATTAATGTTTCTGTATTTAGCATCTAGGTCATTTTGGGTTTTCTAAATGGTTTTGTGTCGTGTTATGAAATATTGACTGTCGAGGATGTGAGGTCGGTGAACTGTGTTAGTATGGAAATACTTTTAAAGTCTTTCAAGTGTTGTTAGTTGCATTATTCTTTTGCTCATAAATTGGATAGGTGTATGACGTAAAAGCGCCGAACTGTTTTAGCTTAAGTTATTTTTTTTTTCAGTGGTGGCATTTTTTGACAGATTGTTGGAAATCATTCAATGTAACCGTTTGCGTGTTGAGACTATTGACCCTAGCGTTGCATTATGTCACATTCATTTACGGTGCTTATTCCTTAAATTTGTCGCAACTAATTAAATGATACACTCTTGCATATTGAGGTTTTAGTTTTGTGACCTGATCATAATTTTTCTTCTTCATTTTACCAACCCTTCCCTCTTCCGGTTGAGCATCTCTAATTTTATAAATATTTTTATGCGCATGGGAGAAGGAAAGGCGGCTTATGTGTGCGTGTAGTCAGATAGTAGATATTTTAAACAGCATTTTCTGCTTCAATTGACTTTAATGCCTCATTAATGCATATTTATTATATTTACGAGTTGATCTGCAGGAAGCAAGGAGCACTGACCTCTACCATCACCTGTGACGTCATCAAATCATATTTTTAAATCATCCTTATATCTTTCAATACTGTAGTTTGTGATTTGTTATTCAGTAAGGATTGGGATTTGGTTATGAATTACGTTGTGATAACTTTCTAAATGGTGGAAGTACAGAGATTTGAGGAGCGGCTTATTGAGTTGGACACGCCAATTCTTGCCTGATTACTGAAGTTAAGCAATACAACCCCAGCTAGTGCTAACGTGGGTGGCTTGTTGTTTGTTGGAGTTTAAGGTCCCGTCAACTACGAGGTCATTAGAGACCCGTCCACTGTCTAGTTCTGATGCAGGGACTGCACAGGCACTACACTATTGCGACGATTTTTGGATACTAGCGGTACCCAGTTTTCCCAAGCGGCCACCCATGTCAGTACTAAGTGGGGTTGCGTTGCTTAACTTCAGTGATCAGACGAGAACTGGTGTGACCAACGCAATTTTCCGCTCCCTTTCTGTGCAATTTCTGCACCAGAACTATGAAGTGGACGGGGCTCTAATGATCTTGTAGTTGAAGGGCCCTAAAACACCAACGAAACAAAAAGAAATCTGAGACTTAACATGTTTCTGAAGTGACACCAACTTAGTTAATGTAGACACGAAAGTTATTGACAAAATTGATGTTATTTTTTTGGTCTCCACTTTTTGAAAAAAGAAAATTTCCCAAGAGATATTCCTTTGCACGTATACATGAATCCCGCAACATTTGAAAAGGGTGGCTTTTTATTATTAAGTTTTGAATGTTTAATAGTGTCTCGACTCTCAGGACTCGGAGTATGAAAGTAATAAAAGGTATTAATATTTCTTTAAGATTGAACTTGGTGATGCTGAATCATTTCAAATGAAACCTTGCGTGACACTTAAATTAAGATATCATTGCAATCCGTCAACTCTCGCTTTCAATTCAACTTCATTTCTCTTACTATAATGACACTGTTTTGAGCGAAAAATCTAGTCGTGATATGAAATAAAGACATTTTCTTGTACTGTAGTTTAAAACACGTTATTGTGTTTCATTCTTCTCTTATTCAGCTCTTTTTTTAACGAAATACTTCATTCCCTTTGTACGATGACTAAGTACCCTTTGACATTCAAGTGAGGATTTTGTTGTTTTTGGTATTGGACCCGGCTTTATATTAAATTATAGCGCCCTTTGAGATGAAGGCTAAACTGATGGTGTTTAAGGTAGGAAATTGAAGTTCATTCCATTGTTTCACACTATAGACGTTAGATGTTTTAATAAGTTTCTTCAGCATCAAAGTTTGCTTTCATACCGCATTTACAATTTGCACGAGTCGCAAGGCGAATGGCAAGACGAGTCGTGAGAGGAATGCATAAACGCCACATTCGCCTTGTGACTTGACTCGCCATTCGTGGCGCTTGAGTTTTTTGCACGCAAGTCAAAAGCTGGCCATACACAGGCATTCTTTTTAACACTTTTGTCACACCAAATGCCAAAAACGACAACTAACACGTGTGTTAAGGGAGGAGTGCATACCACATTTTTAGAGTGAGAGTTGGAACCACGTGTGTAGATTGGTGTGTTTGGAGTGTGTGTTTGTAAGGAACAAGAGTTTTGGAGTGTTATATTTTTGCAGAGAAGAAGAGCAGCAGATCACAGACAAAAGAATTCATGGTGGAATTTGTAGAGCTCCATCAGCAAAGCCCTCACTTATGGAAGGTTAAGAGCAAGGACCATACAAACCAAAATTTAAAAATTAAAGCATATAATGGTTTGGTGGAACTTTGTAAAAAAGGAAACCCCAAAGCAGATAAAAATTTTGTGACAAAGGAAATACATAGGTAGATAGTGAAAAACAAAACAAATAACTAGTGTAATAAAGCATAGCAATAGCACGTTTTTTATAGTCTGGCATTCATTTGTGAAGTTACAAACTTTCCAAACTTTCCAAACTAGATGGAAATCCAAGCATGCCTTCTTGGCATCTGCAAAATGTACACTTTTACTCCATTAACACTAATGCAAGCATTTCACATTCTTAACCTGCAGTTTAAGCATGTAGTAAGCTTCATGTGTTAGTGGGTTTATAAATGTTTGGAACGCCACATTCCAAATACGCATCCTTGGAGTATGGCACTCCAAGTCGGCATTCCTGAAGTGTGTGTGTATGGCCAGCTATTGGTGCGAGTGATGAGGCGGTTGGAGAATGGCAATCTGGCGAGACACTCTGCGGGCGTATAAACAGTCATTCCGGGGGGGGGGGGGGGATACAGCGGCGGGACGAGGGGCAGCACTTCAGAAAAAAAGTGCGCCACAAATATTTTTAAATATTCAGAAACCCTTAGCATTACTTTAGCTAGCAATTACAATAGGTCCTCTACCACCCTTTGGACTGCAACTGATGCAGTGGCAGTATAGAAACGGGGATAACAATGCAAAATGCCTCATTAGTTGCAAAATTGAATCATGCATTAGTTGAAATATGCGTCCCGTTGAGGCACTGAGGGGGAGCAATTGCTGCATTGCTCTCCCTCTGGATCCGCCCCGTAGTCATTCTCGTAGAGTGTAGAAAGTCTCGTCTTGCCATTCTTCTAGCCCAGTGGTCAGTAAACTGCGGCTCTTCCACAAATACTGTTGATGCACAGGCATTCACAGTAGTGTCGTTTGGGTGACAAAAGACGTGGCACAGGCGGCATGTGGCGCTGGGTAGGCACAGTTGACTAAGGCCCTTCGTCCACTGCCACAACGCAACTGCAACTCAACTGAAATGCAGTGCAACTAAAGTAAATTTCAATGTCACTTTCGTCCACAGATGCAACTCTTTGGCCATAGTTGCACTTATGATGCCGAGTAGGTCAGATGAAGGGAGCATTATGCGAATGGTGTGAATTGCTTGACAGTTGCAGTGAAACTGACATGCTCAGTTGCGACGCAACTCGTTTCTAACCAATTCGCAAGAGTGTGTAATAGCGGTATCAGAAGTTCTTCTAGAATAAGAAAGTTTAGTAGCAAAGCCACTAGAAACAAACCTGTTTCTACCAGATTCGTTATACAGTCAGTATATTGCTTGAAAAGAAATGTTTTTTTTTTGGTAAATTCAACCGTAGGACTTGTCTGAGACAGGGACAAGACATATTTATTTAGTAATCACATTCCCAGCTAGCCCGGCTTGGAGAATGGTCCCTGTTAACGTTATTTGGCGTTACCCGAACCGTCTTAATAATTTAATAAACAATAAATACCTTGTTTTCTGAAATGATGTCGATAAAAAAATTTTGAATCGAATTCTCACATCATCATCATAATACCATTATCCCGCTGAGTTGCATTGGATGAACAAGTTGCAGTCAGATCACAGAAGTGTTAAGAAATATAAACCCTAGTTAGTAAAATCAGACGCCGCTAATTCCCCCTCTCCTACATCCACTACACCTACCTCCTACTAACTCGCAAGCAGCCTCCTTAGGGTTTGGCCTGTTATGGCTGCTTGGCTTTCACCCCAACCTGCAAAGCCCGCTTCACAATAACATCGGGAACGAGAACGGCAACGGCCGGGAAAGTTGAAAAAAATTCAACTTTCCCGTTAAACGTAAGCCGTTTGACCAAAAGGAGCGCACCTCCACCACATGACGTAGCCGTCGCCCCTCCCCTCTGCACAAAATACGTTTTACGTTGCCGTTCCCGTTGCTGTTGTGAAGCTTGCTTAAGCATAGGATACTGCGGCATTCGCATCTTGGCTACTTGAACTCCATTGACGTGGCTCTTCCTCACTGCCCAACACTCTGATCCATATAGTATAGCGGGTCTAACCACCAGAGCCGTAACTAGGGCGTGGCGAAGAAGACGGTCGCCACGGGCGCAACTGGGTTTGGGGGGCAAAATGTTTGTTTTTTGTCATTATTGGGTTACTGGCAATCGAAAGTTAGACACTTGCCACATGCGCTTCATATCCCTGTTACGGCTCTGCTAACCACTGCCTGTGAAACTTCCTTTTCAACTTGATTGGGACCCTCGTATCACACATGACTCCGTTTCTCTGTTTCCACTTCAACCATCCCCCATTGATTATGTGGCTCACATCGGCGTCTATCTCCCCATTGCCCTGGAACGTTGATCCTAAGCACTTCACCTGTTGCACCGCTTTCACCAGTTCCTCCCTAGAGAGTACGTCACAATTATTTTCCTGTCCTTAACTATTGAAAACTAAGAATTGAATTCTCACATCAATAATGAGTAATATTTGGAAATTTAATAGAAGGTTGCTGTCAATTAACAAAACGAGCCTTTAGATACGTCTTGACAACACATTTATTCTCGTAATGTTCTTGCAGCCATTAAGCCAATCTGGTAATGAATGTTTTTACCCCACCTCCGCAAGTCTGTCATCCCTTAGAGCCTAAATATGGGTTGTTTTTTAATATATCATTTGCTTCCTGCCGTTAAAACTGTGCATCACTTATTAGATTAAACATTTACCACACGGGCTGGTGGCATATTTCGTCTGTATGTTTAGAGTTTTCTTTTCAAAATTACCCTTTGTTCATTTGACTAGCTCTAATATGAGATCCACGAGAAGATATCCATATACTCGATATTTCTATCTAGAATTGTTTATGTGCTTTTTATGTCCTCTGTTTCTTTTATAACTTCTTGTAATATACCTGTAGGGCTGCAGTGTAGAAGAGCACTTTCCCTTATGATTGTAATGTTTCATTGTGACCTGCTATTCGTTTTCATTTTCTTTTCTTTTAGCAAGGTTGGAAACTCTTGAACAGCCGTAAATAGGAGCATAAACCTGAGATAGGGTTGTTTGGGGAGAAGGAAAGGCTACAGGACAGTTTTCAGGCGCAAAAACTGTGCATCTGGCAGTTGTTGTTCGAGGGCCTTAAACTACAAGGTCATTAGAGTCCAGTCCACAGCATAGTTCTTATGCAGAGACTGCACAGACACTACACTAATGCGACGATGTTGGGGTATTAGCAGTACCCAGTTTTCCCAAGCGGTCACTCATGTCAGTACTAGCTGGGGTTGCGCTGCTTAACTTCAGTGATGAGATGTGAACTGGTGTGTCCAACGCAATTCGCCGCTGGTGTGCATCTGGCGCCAGAATCTTTGAAGTCATCACTGCAAAACGTTCAGGAATATGGTGAATACAATTCTGCCCTAAATCCCGAGTGGCTACTCGTTAGTGTCAGCTTCCTTTCCACTTTGCTAAGTTGTTGTTGTCATCACATTTGAAGTGCTCAGAATTTGTAAGGCATCGTTTCGATTGAAGGACGTAAACGTGTGTGTTGTTTTCAAAATTCAATTCAAACTCTTTGCTTGTGGTCGTTTGCTTAAAGCATTAAAATGTTTACTTGTATAGTTTCTTTTACCCTAGGAAGCACCTGCGGTCCAGTAGCGCACTTCCTTGCATGTTTCAAACATTTTTTTCGATCTGAATTTGTAGTTTACCTTCCTGTCGTTCAAACTATCGGGTGATGGAAATCAAATGTACATGTAGTTCAGCAAAATTTTGAAGGGTAGGAGCTCGCTCTCCCCTGGCGTCGGTAGGGGCGAAGTTCTCCAACGAATCAAAATAGACCGACTATAAATAAGCATAAGAAGTGCAAGATTAGACGGGTAGCCTGCTGAGTAAAATGCACTTCAAAAGATCGTCCACGTGTCCCGATGAGACAAAAATGAACACCTTATCCTGCCATTGGCGGGAAAAAGTTTAGCAATGAAACTCACCTGATGGATGCTTTTGAAAGTCGTTATTCACACCTACTAAATATCACACAGTCAAGAAACCCTTTTTCATAGAACTAACCTAACGACACTTCCTATTGTTGTTTCATTTCACAGAAATGATGGCAATTTCTAAGTTTTATGCTTGTCTGCTGATTTGAAAATGCCACATGATGGCTATAACAGTATTTTATTTTCAACCGGAAGAAAAGTGACATAAAAAGTTGTTTTGTGGATGCGTTAATGGAGCAGGCAGACTGCGGCGCTTTATACGGAACTGTACAGTGAATTACAGATGTGCACTCCATGTCAGTTGTTAAATGATGAAAAACGCAAATTTACTTAAAGTTTGACACTATCATGCTCCTAAAGGTACTTCAGGAGGTCGGTAAATGCGTTGATATATTGTTTTAGTGGCTCCTAAACTGCACGTCAGAGGCTTTTCCTAATAAATCTTGTCATGGTTTACGTGCAGTTTCATAGGATTTGTGCCCCACTTCTTTGGATAGTTGTAAACTTTGTTCGCCTAACATTCATCAAGGATGTTTTTGTCAGCAAATAAAGTACATATTTTTTGCAAGCTTCCATAATCAACCTTATTGATATGAATTATGTTGAGGGAAACAACAGCCAATTCTTTAATAATCATTTATCAGCTTATTCCTATATAAAATCTTGAAGAATTCTGCGATATTGATGAATGTTTTTATTTTTTATCCACACTGTTTACTCTTTGAAGTATCAAGAAATTTATTAGATATCTTGTTGGAAAACTTTGAACAACGATTTTAACTGGAATCCATTCTGTAGCTCATGTTCAGAAGTTATTTCGTCACTGTATATATTTAAAGAATCCTATTCAACACTTCTACCACTTATTAAAAACTGAAAAATCCTTACTAAAAACAATAAATTTCGTTTGAAATATGCCATGTTGATCCGATAAATTGTGATGGCGTCATCTGCCATGGATAGTTTCCTTTAGTAATACCAGGATGCAAGGGCGGATCCAGAGGGGGGGAGAAATGCAGCAATTGCTCCCCCCTCAGTGCCTCAATGGGGCGCAGCTGATGAGGCGTTTTGGCATTGCTTATCCCCTACTCTATACTGCCAGTCCAAAAGTTGCAGTCCAATCTGTAGTTGGCTAAACCACTGAAGATAGGACGTTGCCTAAGGGGCAGTAGAGGACCTATTGAAATTGCTAGCTAGATTTATAGTAAGGGATTCTGAATATTGGAAAATATTTCGGGCGCACTTTTTTGAAGTTCCCCCTGATTCGCCTCTAGATCCACCCCTGCCAGGATGTGACTTACTGTAGTAAGTTGCTTGTTCAGGCTAAGGCAAATGCTTGCTTTTTCTATCCAACAGCCCAAAGTTCCAATCAGATCCAAATATTGAGGAATTCTACAATGATGTCATAACGGCCTCTTTAGATTTCAACTCGAGTTTTAACGTGGCGATTAAATTTCTTTATCTGGAGCTCCAACTGCTGATTAATCTGTAGTTGATAGCCACCTGCAAATGATTGAAACTTTTAAATTGGTAAAACTTTTATTTTACAGTGGAATTGTACAATTTGTTACATTTTTATTTGAAGAATCATTGCCCCATTATTCAGAAGCATTGCCCCTTTTCACTAAATTAGCTCCACCAAAACTGCTGTACTTCGATGCCATTTACTCTGAAAAGAACCTTTACTAAAAGGAATAAGATATGCATGCAATTCTGCAGAATTTTCAGTACAGACCCTGGCGTCGCGGAGGGGCCCAATTGACAACAATAGACCGACGATAAAGACTTTTATTTATTTATTTTTGACAGCACTGCAACTACTCAACTGGGCTAAAGGCCCTTGAGTTTGTAGAGGGTGGAAAAGGATGATTAATTTGAATGAAAGACCGGGTTTAACGGTTGGTTGTTGCAGCATTAGGTTGGCAGCCGACTTTGTACAAGAACCGTCCAACCAATTACTCATGTGTCCCAGTTGAGACATAGATGAGAACGCTACCCTACCCTACCTGACCACAACTGCTGTACTTGCAAACTTCATTCATTTGTCCTAAAGGGGCCATTCAGATGATTGTACTTTCTTCAGATCTCGAGGGTGCAACTTTAATGTCACAGAAGTCTTCTTGAAAAACATTTAATTCCAAAGTTTCCACCCTATTTGCCGCAGTACAAATGTTATTCCGACAAGTATCCACTCCACGGATGCCCCTTCTCCCCAGTATACCCCACCATTTGATGTCCTTCGGCCCGCTTTCTAAGCGACTGACGTTCTTCTGTCATGACGATGATGCACTTGCTGTTGTTCTGATAAAACCTTCAGATTGTTAGACGTTTGGTTTGTATTGCTCACTCACCTGTTTTTGATTTAAAGTCTTTCAAGTTCCGGCTGTTAAAACATGTTAGGACAGTTTCCAGCAGATTTACATTTCAGCCAGATGTTTATTGCAGTAGATACTAGGTTGGCATACTCAATTTCTATTGGAGGTTGTTTAGATTTGATGGAATTTCAGCGCTGTGTGATGGCATTGCTTACTTTAATGTATTAACTTAAATCCGTTGTTGTTGTTTGTTGGTGTTTAAGGTCCCGTCAACTACAAGGTCATTAGAGACCCGTCCACTGCTTAGTTCTAATGCATATACTGCACAGACACTACACTAATGCGACGATTATTGGGTATTAGCAGTACCCAGCTTTCCCGAGCGACCACCCTTGTCAGTACTAACTGGGCTTGCGTTGCTTAACTTCAGTGATCAGACGAGAACTGGTGTGTCCAACGCAACTCGCCGCTCCCTTAAATCCGTCGTCACATTTAAAATGTTTGTTGTCCGTTCTATCAGTACCTTTTCTGACTACCAATAGTTCGACTTTAGTTTTGTTGTTTCGAGAACTTAAATTTCTGGAATTTCAACCCACTTATTCAGTAGAGGAGAAGGTGGGAATATGGAACGGGTTTTGTTTATTGTGAAAAAAAATGCATCTTGAAGGTAAATTCCATGTATGTAACAGTGAAACATGTTTGCAAAACAATTAATTTTATTAACACTTTTATTTTTCTGAGAGAAAAAAATAAAATTGACAGAGATATAAAAAGATTATAAAGCCCACACACCGATCTGAGTATTTGAAACAGAGGTGGCAATATGGAGCAAACGTAATGCGGAGTAAACGATTGGCATAATTAAAGAACTAATATTGTATGGTATAACAATGTAATCATTATCCCGCCTGTGGCAGGGTCAGGTCTACGGGTCCACTGAACATGCTGTGACTGGGGTCACACCAGGCAGATGGCTGGGACCCGCAGGAATATTGACTTTGTTGTCTGTGGGGGAATGCCGGCCTACCCCACGAATTGAGACGATGCAAAATCAAAATTAATAATAATCTGGCAAGCGACTTGCTGTTGAAGGCTTTTGAATGCAGTGGTCAAGACGAACAATGGTCATTAACAATTCTGGAATGCCGACTGTTTACTCAATTGATGACCGTTGCAATTCCAGTATTGACTTTCGTCAGAACGCAGTTTTCCTTTCGTTTCTTCTGACATCTGTTGTCTAAAGCAGTTGCATCTTGGTTATGGAAGGGTCCTTGTGTGATGTTGAATATCAACTAACTATTGTTGAACATATATAGCAATGCAATATGAATTGAAAAAATAATACTAAAAATGTGTTTAATGTATGGAACAGTTTATGAAACATTGTGTTCCATATTCCCACCAGTATTCATCAGTTTATTCAAAGCATATTTTTATGTTAACCTAAAGTCGTCATGAAAACTGAACTTGAAACTTACCCTGTTAAAAGTTTTAAATTGGCAAAACAGTTGGTATAGCCCCACACTTTAGGTGATACTGATTTCAGTGCACTGTGGTGGCCTTCTGTGTTGACTACCTGTAGATAACTTCACGTATTCTATGAAGTATAGCCAGTTCCACCTTCTCTCCTATATCATTATACTGTACCTTCTGGCAGTGTTTTTAAGAGAGTTTTGTTCTTCCGCTTTCCATTCTTCCGCAAGGTCTTGTCCCTCTCGCGTGTCTCTGCTGCCTATAACTTTCATTTCTGTGGTGGACTTAGCCTGCTACTCGTTTCTTTCTCTATATGCCTTTGTCGTTCCACTCTGATCTGTATAGCACACCTGGTAATTCGTTTGAGGTTCATTAGGATATATCAATCACATAGAACTCCAGGGATGTGCCTCCACGTTACCCACACTAAGGCTGTTTCTGGTCACTGTTTGTCATGGTATACCTTAGGTTGCTTAAAGAGTTATGCGCCATTCTGAATGACCCTAAATGAAGTGTAGATGATGATTTTTTCCTAACTAGCCGCATTAAACATTATCGTGGAAGTCATTTCTTTGTATCATTTCTTATACTCGCCAACTTTAATGTTAATTTCCCCTGATACATCATAATAATGACTTTCACTTAACATTGCCAACTTTCTTGGGGTCTTTCTTATCTTATTAACGGAAAACTTGACTTGAATGATCGTAATTGGACAACGGCAACTACAAGAAGTGGCAAGCATGGGTTAAGTCATGAAGCACGTTGTTTCAGTGTGTTGCATATGCTATTCTTTAAATGGGTCTAATTAATAATCATTGGAAGTGTTGAGAGCCGAAAGCTTATCATGAGAATAGTAGAGAAAGAGTTGTTTGGGCTCGATAATAAGATGCAGGGCGCATAGGTAGCAGGCGGCTGTACCGGATTTGCTGAGGCGCGGACCTAGAGCACCAACGGCTGCTAGACTTTCAGCCCGAAACTTTGGCATCATGTCATCTTCTGCAGTATAATTGAGATTTAGGCGCTTGGATCTCCTTTTCGAGGGAATCATTTTCGGGTTAAGATCTATGAATGCCTTTACCTGGCACTGGACGGGGGAACATAACTGAATGGATTAAGCTGGCTGTTGGTGAAAGGCATAGGACTTGGTAGCCAAAGCTAACAGACATGATCTTTCCATAACTGGGATGCTTGAAAGACGGTTGAGGTGAGTGACAGTTATTCAGAGTCTCATAATTGCTCTGAAAGATAGGAAGTAAGAGACTTAAGCCAGGTTTTACTCCAAAATTGCGAAATTTACATTGAGACAGTTCTGAATCTAGCAAACGTAACGAACGCAATAGATAGACTCGGATGTCACCGATAGAAACAATGGAGGATGGTTGAAGTGGAGACAGTCCCAAAATCCCAAAAAGGTTGAAAGGGAAGTTTTACAGCGCAGTGGTTAGGTCAGCAATATTACATGGATCAGAATGTTGGGCAGCGAGAAAGAGTCACGTGAATAGAATGCAAGTAGCCGAGATGTGAATGGAGCGGTGCATGAGTGGGGAGGGCGTCAAAAGCTGATAGAATTAAGAACGAATATATTAGAGGTTGCTTGGGGATATCGCGGAAAAAATGAGGGAGAGTAGATTGAGGTGGTATAGACATGTACTGGGAAGAGGAGAGAAGGAATGCAGGTGGTAGGAAGCACCAGGGGCAGGGGAAGACCATAATGATATGGTAGTGTGTGGGCGGAAGGGGAAGACCATAATGATATGGTAGTGTGTGGGCGGAAGGGGACCTAGTGGAGGGCTAGATCCCCCAGACCCGACCCTACCACAAAGTGCTTATCGAAGCGATGGAACTTTTGTTCAACTTACTACCTGGCTAATTTAAAGCATCTGCCCTTGAAAATCCTGCGTTTTTAGTGCATTTTAACATATTGCATACGTTGCCGTTTAGCTGAAGATCTTGCTCTACTGACAGAATTCTGCAAATATCAGTGAAGTAACTATGAATTCATTGAAAACATTTTTGCTTAAACTTCATGACAACTGAAAGAACAACTAAAACATTGTTTGGGCTCTGAGGAATTCTGGTTAACTACTTGTCAGACGTCGCTTATATCGTAGTGGCAGCACATTTCAAGAATCTCGCAGCACACTTCCCTCTTCTGTTTTGGTGTCACCCCATTTGTCATGGTGCGAGTGGTGTCACGCGGCGCCACCACTGCTCTTAGTGACGCCACTGCTTAAAAGCAGGACAGTGATTCTCAACCACTGTGCAGCGTCACTTTAGTGTGCCGCGAGATTCTTAAAATGTGCCGCAACGGCGTTATAAGCGACGTCTGACAAGTAGGCCCCTAGTTCAATCGATTCTATCCTCTACCAGAGATTGGCTGAACCATTTGGAATAAATATTACAGTTCTGACTACTGACTAACAGAGCATTGTACTAGTTTAGTCTACTAGTCACCCACTTGATGTGTGCATAGGGTCAGGTTATAAAGCAACTCCTAACCCTTTTCCCGCCAATGGCAGGGTCGGGTTCCCGTTTTGTCCCTCTGAATGGACACGAGGACGATATATGGTGATTGTTTTTCCACAGCCGTTTGATGACCAAAGCTGCAACCCCTTATTATTTATCGTCGGTCCTCTGTTTGTTGGGGCGTTCCACCGACACCAGGAGGCGAGCATCTACACCTGCAAATTTTGCCTCATCTATCCGTTGCATAGTAGAGAGGGTTCATTTACGTGCAAATGCCATCTTACACCACAGGGGACCTCGGTTTTACTTCTCATCCAAATGAAGGCGCCCTCTGCATGGGGCTCTCTCTCTCTCTTCCGAAAGAAGCCAGCCCATCTCGGTCCAGAATCCCTACCCAGAATCCAGTGTCCCTATCTAGTTCTTCCGCCAGAGTTTAAACTTTTTCTGAACTTGTATTGCTGTAGTTCTCTAGATATAATTCCCAGGTTCACCTTTGACAACTGTTGCTCTTTTTTAATGGTTATGGGCCTTCTTCGTGTCGTGCCCCGAGTCTAAAGTTTTGTCCAATCTTACCCTCCTCTCTGCATTTTGTCCTGTCTTATCAGGGTCCGCTCTAAGGGGGGCAACCCGGGCATTTGTCCGGGGCGCCATTTTGGCTATAAGTGTGAGAACAGAGCACGCGGCAATTTGTCCTTTTGTCCGGGGCGGCATAAGTGCTAGAGCAGGCGCTGGTCGTTTATGTACTGTTTGTGCTTTCTTGGATATGTAGCACTTTATCCTCTCCAGGTTTTCCCCTGCCCTACGAATAAATTAGTAGTAGTTTATAAAGTAATGTAACCAGTTGACGGATAAAAGAGTGTTATTGGTTAATTTTGTCTGGCGAGATTTCTTTTCGCTTAGTTTTGCTTTGTGGGGATGGCACTTCTTTGATTGCCCGAACAATAAAAATCAAAAGTCTTCGACAATCCCTTTAATGAAAGAGTCGATGATTTATTGATTTCGCAGTCACAGCAGGATTGAGCGAAACCACCAAAAAGAATTTCATATGAATTCAGCTTCTGTCATGGCAAGGTAGTTGTCTCTTGTTTGTTTCCTCCCCCTTGCCCTGTAGAAATTGGCCGGTTTAATCATTAATTACAGACTGTAACAAGGATTTTTTTTCGTTGCCTTGTGGTATCACCCTAGTCTTTGCAATATTTAGCCATTATTGAGGTAGTCATCAGGTAAATTTGGAATTCCGCTTCTATGCGAGAACAACACGGAATCTCTATCCGGTTCGTAGAAAACCTCAAATCAACTTCATTGGTCCTCAAATAATTTAATAAAACTACCCGATGTGTTTTTACTCGTCTATCAGCTGCGAATTGCGTTTATGAATGGAGGTTCAAACCTTGTCGGGAGCGGCAAAGTGCGTTGGACACACCAGTTCTCATCTGGTCACTAAAGTTAAGCACGTAACCCCAGCTAGTACTGAAATGGGTGGCCGCTTGGGAAACTGAGTACTGCTAGCACCCAAAACTCCTCACATTAGTGTAGTGTCTGTGCAGTAGTGTCTGACGGTATGCCATTTCGGCTAAAAATAATTTAGGAGGGGGATGGGATGACAATAGTTTCAACAATTTCAATGGATTTAAACGTCATCTTTAAGGACAGTCTTCGATGGTGTGGACATTTCTGACCATCTGACAAGAGCTATTCATAAAATATGGGATCTTTTCATGAATTGTTAACGTTTTCGTGGTTTCAAAGCTTTGCAATGGAATTTCGTGATTGGTTGCGTTGGACACAGCAGTTCTCGTGTGAGTGGCAAATTGCGTTGGACACAGCAGTTCTCGTGTGAGCGGCAAATTGCGTTGGACACAGCAGTTCTCGTGTGAGAGGCAAATTGCGTTGGACAGCAGTTCTCGTGTGAGCGGCAAATTGCGTTGGACACACCAGTTCTCGTGTGAGCGGCAAATTGCGTTGGACACTCAAGTTCTCGTCTGATCACTGAAGTTAAGCAACGCAACCCCATTTAATCGCAACCCCAAAAATCGTCGCATTAGTGTAGTGTCTATGCAGTCTCTGCATAAGAACTACACGGTGGACGGGGCTCTAATGACCTTGTAGTTGAAGGGCCCTAAACCCAACAAACAAACAACAACCAGTTCTCGTGAGATCGCTGAAGTTAAGCAAAGCAAGCTCACGTTGGTACCATTATGGGTGGTTGGTAAAGAACGTTGGGTGCTGCAAATTTCCCCTCTCCTATATCCTCTACACCTGCCTCATCTTCCGCGAGCAGCCTCCTAAGGCTGCGGACATGATGGAGCGGAGAGGAGAGAGGTCAGGATAATAGTGAGGACTGCTATCAAAACGAAAGTTCGCATTTCAATCAGTGGCATACAGAGGGTATTCAGCGCCCATGGACAAATACCAAAATCTTCACCCTCTGGCACCCACTAAACGTAAAGTGAATTTTAATATTATATCTTCTGGCCATAGTGAAGAATGGAAAAACAACATGGGAAAGAGGTATTAAAAGCAGAGAGGTGGAAACAAAAAAGTTTGTTTTCACAGCGCCATGACCATTTTTCAATACTCCTCTTGTAGTTGCACCTCTTTTCACTAGGTGGCGCCATTTCTCTGCTTTCATTTTGTATACCGCTCGTTTTCCATCTCCTCTCTCCTCTCCACCATGACTGCAGCTTAAGGGTTCAGCCTGTTAAGCCTGCATGGCTTACTCCCTAACACATTAGTATAACATATCATATGCGCAGGGGTGGGTCAATGTTTTTTGGGGCCTAGCCCTTAACCCGTGACGTGGAATTAATGGTACACAAGTGGTGAGGTGTGGTCCCAGGGACCACGTCAATTATTCACTAATTTGAATTAAATATAGCTTCTTTTTTAATGTCCGTCATGCAATAGGCCAACAGGGTCCTTATAATTCAGGAAACACTTTGAAACGATTCCTATAATCTTTTTTTTTACCAAAAAGCCAAGGTAATACCAAATATTGCAAAATTTTACAAGATTCTACATAGTTTTACTTAAACGTATATTTTTTAAAATAATGAATTGTTTTGCACAAAATATCTGTTGTATTGCTAACAGAATAGAAGATATTCAGTTATGAGCATGAAAAGATTATCATAAACTGAATAAAAAGTACTTTTTGCAAATCTCATGCTAATTTCAAATAGCATATAACATTGTCAAATAGTTACATAATCAGTGAGGTGAGGTCCCAGGGACCACGATTTTTCTGTCTACAATTTCCCTTTTTACCTAGGGATCTTGACTGACCAGGATTCTACGAGATAGTAAAAGATGTGAAGGTACTGAAGGAATGACCCTTGTAACTTTATTGTTCTAAAAGATACTAATGAAAATTTAAATGACGTGGTCCAAGGGACCACGGGTCACGGGTTAAGGGCTAGGACCTATTGAAGTACAACAACGTAACATTCATTAAAATAAAACAAATAAAATTTAAATTTTCATTATTATTCTATAATTAATACTAATAAAAAATATTCAATTTTTGAGGGCCCTTGACATTTGGGGGCCCAGCTCTTAAACCGTATTAGGCCCTATTCAGATCCGCCTCTGTGCATGGGCAAGGTGCAAAAAGTCACCGGAATTTTCCTCTTTCGACCAGTGTTAGGTTTGCAACTGCCATGCTTTCTGTAACAAATTCTGAGATCCCAGTAGGCGCCAATGCCTACCAGGATCTCGTTTGTTTTCAGAATCTAGTGGAAGTCAGCATTAAGTCTGGTTGAAAGTGAGATTTACTTCTTTCTTGTGCTCTCTAAATATGAAATCGTAGAGACTAAGCACTGTAATGAACCGCCCATTCACCTAACGAGTTAATCAAGCCTCCAAGTCCTAATTAGAGCAGTCGCTCAGGTGCTTTAAAACTGTTTGGATGCATGTTTAAATATACTATCAACCTAACACTACGTTGTGAATAATTCAAACGCGTTTCAGTCTCATTCAAGGCATGTAATTTTAATATTTTATTCAAATTGAAATTAGGTATTCATATTTCAGTGTCCAGTTATAAAACCAAAGGCCGGCATCCCTCCACAGACAGCCCAGCAGTGCTGGATTTAGATATTGAGAGGCCCTAAGCTATTTCAATTTTGAGGCCCTTTTCAAGCCCTTGAACCCCTTTTAAGTTTTGAAGCCCGCTAAATGCTGAGACCCTAAGCTTCAGTCTAATTAGCCTATTGGTAAATCCGGCACTGCATCCCAGCCAATATTTCTGCGAGTTCCAGACGCCTGGCTGGGGTGCCTCAGTCAGAGCATATTCAGTGGATTGGCAGACCCTACCCTGCCACAGTTGTATAGTTCGACCCTCTCTGTATCTGTACAGTTTGGAAAATAAACACATCCTAGTTAAAGCGAGTGGTTTCTTTTGGGCCTAAGGGAATTGAACGTTAATTACATTGTTCTGCAGATGAAAAGGAAACTGCAAAAAATACTTTGCGACACGCAAATTGATGTTTCCTGGAACACTATCTCAATCGTTTGCTCTACCCTAGGAACACTACCCCAGAGAGAGGGACAGAGGTCGGAGACATTGTGCCCAAACTTTGAGCCAAGCCTCACCCTGGAACACTTTCCCCAAACTTTTCTTCTCCCCTGGAACATTTTGTGCGGACGCCAAGTTTTATTAGACATGGTGGAATTTGATATCTGAAGCTATAATGAAGTTTATTTGAATGCATTGTGTGCTATGTTATGTTACACTGACAACAGCCATAACAGGCCGAACCCTTAGGAGGCTGCCCGCGGGAGATGAGAAAGCAGGTGTATAGAATATAGATAGGGACATTTGCAGCACCCAACGTTCTTTACCAACCACCCATGGATGCTGTTAATAAAGCACCATTGTTCATCTACTTGCTATTGTCATTTTGGACTGGAGATATGTTTGTCATTGTTTACGAAAATCTTTTTTTTTTCTCAAAAGGCTGATTGGGTTTAGGACCTAGTTAGAATTTGAAGCTGAGGTTAAGGCATCAAATTACTAACCAATGGGATAGTGGTTGAAGTGATTCATTATTGATTTGGACCTTGTTGTGTTCAGATCATATTTGATTTCTGAAGACGACTATTGTTATAGGTGATGCGGAACATCATTGGTAATCGAGAATAATGCAGTTTCCTTCCAGGAACAAATGACGCTATCAGAAAATTTCCAGTTACCCCTTTCTCCTCTCCCTAACTCCCTTTTCCAAAGTTATATTCATGCCACCTATAAACGACTGATTTATTCCTTTGTGTCCTAGAATAGGAAATAAATACATTGGGCTTTTTTCAAATGCATCAGACCAAATATGTATTCACTTAATCAGTTCATATGCAGTAATATGTCAGTCGCAGTTGTAGAGAACTGGGTCCGTATGACAAAAATTCGCCTCGATGTTCATGTCTGACTGCTGTAGAAATGTGTCAATTGAAAAAGAAGGCCTATATGATACCCGAATTAAGCCGAATTTTGATAAACGTCACATTTCCTTCTCCATGAAGCAATAAAATATGATGAATGAACCGAATGTATGTTATTCGTTAACGTATTTTTGATGTATTTTTTTACAATGAAATCTTTGAATTGAAGGGGTAATGAACATCAAATAACCAGTGATAATTTCGCCGCAACACTCGGTCAAATGCGTTCCTAATTTTCAGATTGCTTTAGTTCTTTTTTGTCTGTATGTAAGATAAAAATGAGAACACGAGGAGCAAATGAGCATGAAATGGAGAGCAGATATCGGAATGTCTGATATAGAGAACTGTTGGGTCGATTGTAGCCCATGTTCCCTCCCAGGGACAGTCGTCAGTTGATACTCAAATTCATGTACCCTCCTCGGTGGCTTGCGGAGTGCCGGAAGTAAGCACAACCCTGGCGTGGTGTGTTTCTTTCGAACAAGTGAGGAAATTCCAAGTGTTTCTTTCATCAGATGGGGTGAAAGAGAATAACTATGCCCCATGTAGCACTTTCAGGACACATCTCTCTGTCTGCAAGTTAAAGAACCCTGTCTACATGGAGTAAAATCGTTGGAGTTTTAGGACGCTTCAACTTCGAGGTCATTAGAGCCCCATCCACTGCATAGTTTTAATGCAGAGGTTGTACAGACACTACACTAATTCAACGATTTTTGGGTATTAGCGGTGCCCAGTCTTCTCAAGCCATGTCAGTACTAGCTGGGGTTGCGTTGCTTAACTTCAGTGATCAGATGAGAACTGGTGTGTCCAACTCAATAAACCGCTCTCTATGACACAGAGAGGGATGGAGATGGAGAGCGAGAGGCACACACACACACACACACACACAGCCAGAGGGGAAGAGACTGAGACACTCGCAGAGATGAGGAGGAGACTGACACAGACAGAAGGATAGACTGATAAAAACAGTGGGAGAGACAGAAGATCCCGCCCCGGATGGGATAAGTGCATTTTGTGGTGACGACGACAGTTATTTCTTTTTATTTAGCCTAATATTTGTATCATTATCTTATCTTAGATCAAGTTTTTTGTCAGCTAGATGACAGGAAGTGAGGAAAGAAATTTACCTTTAGTCCTCACAGGCAGGATAAGAGAAATAGCTATATTTAGAATATCACCTCTTCGTAAATGTTGAAACTACTTAATTCCTTGATATCCTTCCGTGCTTATAGCTGAAGATTTTGACAATAAAATTGTATAATTCTACGGAAGTTGTAACTTTTTCTTCTTCACTTTGCGGAAAATGACGTCGAAGCCCTTTCTCCCACGTTAATATGTTAGGTTATTCTAAAAATCAATGTTGGGGGAAAGTTTTGGTAATAATTTACTTAGGAGGTACTTATTGTGGTATCTGCCAATGCTCTACTTACAGCTAGTGCCTTTGATTGTGGTTTACCCGTCAGTGACGTGCTTTGGAAGTACTGGCAATTCGCCAGTGCTTCTTGCATTTCTTTATTATACCAATCAGCTTGTAACTCTTGCTAAGAGGCAGGAAAAACCTAATTTCAAACTTTAGAATACTGGCATATTTTCTTCTTTTCCTGTGCGAAGCTGGGCTATAAACTGTGGCTTATTTTTAAGGACCTCTTTCCGGCATTTGTCCGTAAGTAGGACAATGATTTTGACATAGAATCTCATGTTATAACGGATGTAGCTTTCTTGTAAAGGATTATATTTCTACAAGTCTGTCCCGGCTGTTCAGGGGTTAGCGCGACCCCATAATTTTAGGATCCATTGTGAAAGAGTCGGATGGCGAGAAGTTTCCATTGAGGTGGAGAGAAGCAAAATGGAGGTCCCTGGGTGCCTTTCTTCGAATGGGAACTAAATCTGTGTCAACGGGTGGTGTGTACGATCTTATCTGCACGTGCAAAGGCTCGGCCACACAGAACGCCATCTGTCGCAGCCTTAAGAACCCTGGGAGCGGCGAGTTGCGTTGGACACACCAGTTCTCGTCTGATCACTGAAGTTAAGCAACGCAAGCCCAGTTAGTACTGACATGGGTGGTCGCTTGGGAAAGCTGGGTGCTGCTGATACCCAATAATCGTCACATTAGTGTAGTGTCTGTGCAGTATATGCATTGGCACTATGCAGTGGACGGGTCTCTAATGACCTCGTAGTTGATGGGACCTTAAACACCAACAAACAACAAAAAAACAAATTAAAAACCCTTCCTACATCGGGTGAAATGTATCTACACATAGATTTGCAAAATTTCCAAGTGTAGGAGCTCGCCCCGTTTGCCGTTAGTGAAGGAAAAGCGCCCCACACATAGCAGCGAACTTCTACCCTAGGAGGTAATTATTAATCTGTGTAGAAAGGGTTCGTTTACGTCCATTAAAGAGGTTCTCCTAGAGTGGATGTCATATAGGGGTCTCTTACTGCACTTTAGATATTGAAGAAAGTTGTAATTGTTTGAGATTTACTCACCTTCCTGTTTAGTTTTAGAACATTATTAGTTTAAAGCAGGGGCGGATCCAGAGGGGGGAGCAAGGCAGCAATTGATCCCCCTCAATGCCTAAATGGAGCACATATTTCAACTGATGCATGATTCAACTTTGCAACTAATGAGGCATTTTTGCATTGCTATCCCAATTTCTATATTGCCAGTTCAACAGTTGCAGTATAATCTGCAGTTGGCCAAACCACTTAACATGGGACATTGTCTAATGAGTAGTAGAGGACCTATTGCAGTTGCTAGCTGGAATTATACAAGGGATTCTGAATATTTAAATTAATTTGGGGCGCCCGTTTTTTGAAGTGCTCCCTCTTGATCAGCTCCTGGTTTAAAGTGTAATAAGCAAACTGTTACCTGTCATCACCTCTAAAAGTCTGGCCTTGAATTATAGCAGATTATTTATTTTAAGTAAGCATTGCGAGCATTCCAGCAGCATAATACACGTCTCCTAATGTGACAGATGTTTAAACGTAATTTCACCTTCTTTTGACATTGAAGGTATCTTATGTTTGCTAAGAATACAGTATAAAGGAATAGAGCGAGATTTGACAGCAGATCCGACCTCTGCCGTAGGCAGGATAAAGGTTTGACAACGATGTTGATAGGCCCCCTTATTTGCACCTGGGCACCAGGGTAAAAGATATCGCACCATTGTTTTCGCCCTGTGCTGGTATTAAGGGCTGTATAGGTGACTATCAGGGCAACGCCTGGTGTATTGGTGTAGAGGAGAGGGGTGAGATTCGTTGTAGCACAAACTTTATTCGACTAAAATTATTAATACATACTAAAAAATGAAAAGTAATTTGCATATTTAATATAGCTTGCGTGTAATATATTTTCATATCATCAAGGCCACTAAAAACGGTTATGGCACACATTAGTTCTCCTTCCCAGCTCATAGACACCGGACTTCTCCCATAGGCGATAAATAGGTTTTGAAATTCCTTTACTTTTTTGCAAAGTGTTTTCTAGACTCCACTGGCTTATTCATGGTCCTGGAGCAGAGGAGGAAAAAGGGGAGAGTCAAGCTATGTGCTGCAGTGATTTTGGGCATGGTCCTAGAGCAGGGGAGGAGGCGGGGGAGAGGAGGGAGGTGAGTCAAAGAAAATGTAGCAGCAGGCTCTGCGGCCTGACAGTAGTGTATGTGGAGAAGAATTTGACGGAGTACTGGGGCAGGAGCTGACGCGATCCTGCGACAAGCAGGCTGAGGTTGTCTTGTAGTACAAAGTACCTTTGACCGCTGAGTGACATTATCTTTGCCGTTGATAATTCAACAATCCGTCAAAGATCTGATCACTGTTTGCCTGTAACAGAACCTGAACCACGAAAAATATGATCAGGAGTAAGGAGCCGAAAAATTTGAAAATAATCTTTTGAGAGCGGAATCGATTGACGTTGAAGAGAGGAAACGTTAACTTTCTCGGGTTTATAGGTTTGTCATATTTTTAATTTGGGAATTTATTGCTGGTTTTAATTATTCAAGTTTAATAATGCAAGATTTGTAGCGAGAATTTAGGTCAATTGATGTTGGAGATTCAAGTTTTGTTGAAGGGCTTCCAGAATGGGATTGGAAAAGATTAAGTTTTCATCTACCATACCAATAAATGCATTAAGTAATTCTGACTTTAATTAGAGATTAATGAAGCAATTCTGCGACGGTGTTGTTGCAGTCGACATTACTTAGAAGATAAGAATGTCGAAGATCGATAGTCACTTGTTTCTGATGTCACATTTAATTACAAGATAAGTTGAGTTTCATGCAAAGAGGAATCTACAGTTGCATGTCTAATTTTATTAATAACAGTACATTTGGGATGCGTTAAGCCTTTGGGATTAGCTACTTAACTTGACCTGGAATTATAATGATATATATTTTTTTCACTCATTAACCTGACGACGAGAATCGCCTCCTGAACTTAGCAATCACACAAGGCACTTGTCTTATGCGAATGATTACTTTATGGAGCAGTTAAAAATGCCATTGAAAGCAAACGACCATTATGCTTCAGAGAGGCTTAAACTTAGCGAAAAGAGCGTATATCCTCATCTCTTGCGAGCAGCCTCCTAAGGGTTCGTCCTGTTATGGCTGCTTGGCTTACTCCCCAACCCATGAAATTAATCCAGTATAATGAAGGGTAAGATTTGACTGCCACTCTACTTTGGTTCCTCTCTGAATCCCACTCACCGCCGCGAGTAATTGAAGACAGTTAAAGGACAAGTAAAGAGGAGTTTTAAAATGGTATGTGTGGGAACATGAGCAGAGCAACCCTGCAGATCAGTGTTTTTCAACTTTTTTATTGGAACGGAACCCTTTGGAGCATTTAGACCTTTCGCGGAACCCCATACAGTGACAGAAAAAAAACATTAATTGATACAGGTGTGTGTTTTAGCATAAGCAGTTGAATTCATGGCCTAATGTTTGAGAGAGACACCCGAAGTTCATCTTCGACAAACAAAAGTTTTCGTTTCTTGTGTTTTCATTGCTGTTTTTATATTTTACCTTGCCATTGGTGGAACGCTTGGGCGGACCTCACGGAACCTTTATGTTCCGCGGAACCCTGGTTGAAAAACACTGCTGCAGATCGTTCATTGATGCAGGCATTTTGTTCGGTTCGTTGGTGTTTTAGGGCTATACAGAAGCCCCGAGTGCGCCTTCCGATGAAAAGTAAAACCGAGGTCCCTCGCGGTCTACGATGGCATCGTATACCTTGAAATTTTGCTGAACTACACGTATCGATATCTTCTTTAATGTAGTAAGGATTCTTTTATGTACTTCACACAGAGCTACAGCTTCACTAGTTTCCCGAAGCACGAAAGGCACACTGACGAGAGTCTCTCCTCTCCGGTAAGACGCCAATCCATTTCGGTCCAGGTGCCACCCTGGAGCCATTGACGCAGTGTCCAGTACGCTACCTCTGCGCCGTCTAAGCGGCTTTACGAATATGGACCAGAAAATGAAGACTTAAAGTTATCATCCAAAACACCAGGTCCGGGGCTATTACACTTTTTGCCAGAAACTTGCTATCGTTTTCGTTTAGTCAATTTCTCAAGATGTTTGTTTTATAAAAGAATTGGAAGGGTATCTTTCGAAAGCCCATTGCGGCTGTGGGTGGTCGGCTGCAAGGACTGGAACGACACGAGACAGGTTGAATAAATAAAATCGTCACTCAGAATAAACAGGCTGCGAGCATAGAAATCCTTTATTTCCTTCACACACAGATTCGAGATGGAGTCTACGATGAAAAAGCGAGAAAACACGTTGCTGTCGCATGTCGGTGTGTAGTTCAATTCCGGAGACCGAAAGTCTTCTTCCAATTTCCAGTCTGGACCTATATACAGTATATACACATATCGATGCGGTGGCCCTCTGACCAGGTACTAAGTAAGGGGGATTGCATTGTGGAAGGGGTGACCGGATGCTGGACCGTGATAACATTTCGATGCCATCAGTTGGTCACCTCTCTTAACCTTCAAAAGATGTTGTTTAGATAGGAGAGAGTGTGGGACAGGGACCCTGCAATTCGTTGCCGGTCCCAAACATACACGGGCCTCCAGTTTGATACCCCAAGTGTACCGTGTGGGAATTAGGTTAAGTTATGAGACCTTGAGATAAATCCGTCCTAACAGTTTTTCCTCAGGATGATGAGGGCTCCATGGCTGCGAGACCCTGTGTTTAAGCACACCTAAGCACAATGGTAAATCCGGCACTGCCATCGTAGGGTGTCTTTAAATCAGTGGACTGAATGAGTGATGGTTTGGTTCTGACCATATTCTCTTGACAAAGCATTAGTGACCTCAGTAGTACCTGTAAGCCCAGCGCAAAATGAGACGAAGTCTTCGCAGGTGACTCAGGGTGACTCACTATAAATTTCTGTAGCTCACATGATAGTATGTAGTTGCCCCTGTTAAGTCGCAGGGTGAAGTGACTCAGTGCCTGCGCCACGTGACCCTGCGGAGTGCAGTGCCAATGCCGCTGTTTCCTGCATGAAGTTGGCGGGACAATAACAAAAAGCGGTGCGAAGCAGAGCAGTTCTCTTGTTATTTGATGCAAGTATGGTGAAAAACTGCGATTCAATGTGCGGTGATTGCCTGCTAGCAGAATTTCGCAGGGCTGCTACACCCTGAGTCCCCTTCGCCACCTGCGTCTCATTTTGCGCCTTGCTTTAAGGTCACGTAGTCACTCACCCCATAGATTGGCGTTTCTTTTACTTGTTTGAATTTGCCTCTGACGTCAGTGTGGGAGGTTTATCAAAAGTGAATGACCGACGTTAAATTAATCATTCTTGGATTTCGTGTTATCTATACTTGTAAGACTTTATAAGGCATGGATAAGAAATTAATAATTTGTGCAACAATGCTGTGTGTTTCTGTTGCCATAGCAAATGGGAAATTGATGTCATAGCCGCCTGTCTGAGTATATAATTAAAGGAGGAGATAAAGCTGTTGAATAGCAGGCAGTTTTTAAGTCATTATTGAACAGTTGATATCATCTGTTGAGACTGCAGATTCATGCATTGAAACGGATAATCAAATGAAGTTCTTCTACTGTACCTCATCTTGTTGCTAATCTTTTAGATGAATTCTTTTCCTCATGATCGCATCTAAGCTTTAACATTATTCAATTAAAGTCGAATTGTTAATGAAAAAGGTGAGAAAAATATGCACCCACTGATTACACCTTTAGTTTTCTACCAAGATATTCCATTTTCTTTTTAATACATCTAACTCAATTAACAGTAACGCACTCTTGCAAAGGCTTTTGACTGGTAAAACCAAGTCGCATTACCTTGATAAAATCACATTTATCAATTTCTTGCCGGTTGTTCCATGAACTTCTTTAGTTACTCGGTGACGTCAAGGGCAAATCGATTTCTAATATTATATCTGAAATCATGCGCCGGTTCTCTAAGGAAGATTTGGTTGTGCCTGACTGGTTCAAATTGCGATTGTGTGCTGTTAAGTGAGACCCACTTTTCTGCCATCAAAAGTGTGCTCGTCCTAATCAAACATTTTGGTGCCACGGTTCTTATTTTGTTTTCTGTTTAGTGTTTATGTTTAGGAATGATCCGAGATAGTAGTAGTCATTCAGTGATATAATTGTTTTCTTTGTTAGGACAAGAAAATAGAAATGAGAAATCTGGTGCTTGTTCCGCTTGGCTGGTCTTTGGTCAATCACTTTGCTCAGAAATCAAACAGTGTTCGTGAAGCCAAACATCTGAAAATATTTGGATTCTTGGGTCTTAAACATGGCACTCCAATGAAATGTTTTGGCAGAGAAGTCATATAACGAATGCGATTTCATTCAATCTTTATAATTACACCAATATCTCCTAGTTGATCTCTAAAGATTTGATTGCTTCTGACTGAACATTTCTTAATCAGTGTAATTCCTTAGTATATTTTCCTTGACGATCGGGATGGTAATGGATCCCGCCTCGGTGGCACAGTGGGTAACGTGCTCGGTGACTGCGTCAGTAGTTCTAGGTTCCATACTGGAGCGAGGTAGGTTGGCTTCTTTCGGGCGAGGGTGAGGCACCGAGTGCACCTTCCTCCGGATGAGAAGTAAAACAGAGGTGGCGTTTGGGGGATCACGTCAATTTGGCGCATGACAATTTGGCGCATGACAATTTGGCGTATGACAATTTGGCGTATGACAATTTGGCGTACATACACATTCGTACATGCAATTTGGCGTACAGAAAACTTGGCGTATGACAATTTGACGTACATACCGATCTCTTGGGTGCACACATTTGTTCAAAATTGCAACTGTCATAACCAGTGGCAGATCCAGGATTTTCGTCGGGGGGGGGGTTAGCTAATACAGGGGGATTGAGCTAAACCTCGCATATTATGCAAATATAAGTTTATATGTGCATGGGAGGGTTTGCAACCCCAAAATCCCCATCCTAGATCCACGCGTGGGCATAAGTCATTGCAACGGTCCCGTATAACACAGTTGGGTTTGTTTGTGTTTTAGGGCCCATCGACTTCAAAGGTCATTAGGGCCCTATAACACAGTTATGGTAGGCATTCATTGTTCTATTACCTTGCAATGACTGTTGTTATGACCGTTGCAATTTTGAACAAATTTGGGCACCCAAGAGATCGGTATGTACGCCAAATTTGTATGTACGCCAAATTGACTACGCCAAATTGTCATGCGCCAAATTGTCATACGCCAAATTGACGTAGACCCGGCGTTTGGTACTGGATGGCATTTGAACGTGCAGGTGTAGGAGGTCATCCCATGGCGTCGGTGGACTAACGAACAGTAGCCGGATGATAAATAAGTATAGGGGTGCAGGTTTGATCGGCAACAGGCTGCGGAAAATCTCTCCTTTATATCATCGTTGTGCCCATTCAGAGGGATTTTTTTGGGTTTGTTGGTGTTTTATGGCCCTGTAACTACAAGGTCATTAGAGCCCTTTTCATTGCGCAGCTCTAATGCAGAGACTGCACAGACACTACACTAGTTAATGAGACGTTTTTTGGGTATATAAGTATGAAAATGGTATGAAAATAAGCACCCAGTTTTCCCAAACATCCAGGGAGTGGCGAATTGCGTTGGAAACACCAGTTCTCATCTGATCACTGAAGTTGAGCAGCGCAACCCTCAGCTAGTACTGACATGAGTGGCCACTTGGGAAAACTGGGTAGTGCTAATACCCAAAAATCGTCGTGTTAGAGTAGTGTCTGTGCAGTCTCTGCATAAGAACTATGCTGTGGACAGGGCTCTAAGGTCCTTGTAGTTAAAGGGCCCTAAAACACCAACAAAACAATCCCAAGCATCCACACATGTCAGTACTAACTGGGGTTGCGTTGCTTAACTTGTGATCAGAAGAGAACTGGTGTGTCCAATACAATAAGCCGCTCCCGCCATTCAGAGGGACACGATGGGTACCCGTCCCTGCTATAGGCAAGAAAAGGGTTAGGAGTTGCATTTTGCTTTGGAATCGGGATAGTGATGGACTCGCCTCGGTGGCGCAGGGAAGCGGCGAATTGCGTTGGGCACACCAGTTCTCGTTTGATCACTGAAGTTACGCAGCGCAACTCCAGCTAGTTACTGACATGGGTGGCCGCTTGGGAAAACTGGGTACTGCTAATACCCAAAAATCGTTGCATTAGTGTATTGTCTGTGCAGTCTCTGCATAAGAACTATTCTGTGGAAGGGGCTTTAATGACCTTGTAGTTTAAGGGCCCTAAAACCCCAACGAACGAATCTACATATCCTCGTGTGTTGTGCACAATATCATTGGCATATAAAAGAACAATTTCTACTATGCAACGGGTAAATAAGCAAAGTTCCCAGATATAGGAGCTAGCCCCCTGGTGACTGGAGTGCCCAATGAACAGTAGACCGATGATAAATAAGCATAGGGGTTACACCTTTGGTCGGCAGCCGGCTGCGCAAAATGCCGTTCAACCGGTTGCTCTTGTCTTCCATTTTTACAAACATGAGTAGGGGTCCTACGTAGGAGGGAGAGTAAATTGGTCAGGATGATGATGACGATGCCGTTTATGAATAGATCTTAATGGAATTCAAATTTCTTTTTTCCGAACAAATCTGAATGTTTTTTTCTCAGCAGTTTTTAATGATGTGTACTAAAATTGGCGGATGCTCCTGATTGGAGATTTCTTTTGATGTTTAGAGATATGTTTCAAAAAGATTTCTTGCGCAAATTATATTTTTCTACAAGAATCTTACTCGTAGGATGATGAAATAAAGATTTGGTTGCATATAGAATTAGTCCTACTTTATCGTGGAAGAACAGTTGCAATATGCATTAGTGTATTTTGACAAGTTGAATTATTGATCACATCGTTTGGTGTTGGAGAGTTTATCCTTTATTCATGAATCCTAAAACCTCCACTTCTTTTTTTTTATGTAAATTGAAATTGGTGCATGATAGGGTGTTATCTCTGATTTTCTTCCTCATTTTTTGTCTGTGTCATACTTAGTGCAACTGGTGTACCAGATGATGTTTCACTTGCTTTCTACATTTGATACTACAGGTTAGCAGATGAGTTCCTATATGACATCTGATAGTCATTGTTTTTGGGTGCCTTTTCCTTGTTCACGTGCCAATATGGTTTCGGGTCGTTCAGTAAAGAAAGTAGCCAAAATCTTTAAATCTAGTTTACCCTTTGGCACCAAAATACATCCATCTTTGTACTGACATGCAGTTTTTAAGTAATCCGACAGATGGTCAGTACTGCAGATGGTGAAGATCTCATTTTAATTCTGTGAAATGCTCTTCAACGAAGTTGAACAGTGGCTATGTTTTCGACAGTACTTCTTACGGCCCTTTACTGGAATTGTAATTTGGCACTAACTGGCAGTTTCGTGAAAGAACCCTTGCTACATGGAGTAAAATGTACGCGTAGTTCTGTAAAATTTGAAGGTGAAGGAGCTAATCCCTGACGACGCGTCGTAGGAAGAAACGTGCCCCAAACGAATGAAAATAGACCTATGATAAATAAGCAAAGGGATGGGGCATTGAGGCTGGCAGCCGACTGCGTCGAGCAGATCGCTGTTGGACATACTGTATGTCCCAATGAAACAAAAGCAGATATCGGATCTTGCCATAGGTGGGAAAGGGAAGGGAGCGGCTTCTTGCTTTGTACCCACCAGTTCTCGTCTGATCACTGAAGTTAAGCAATGCAACCCCAGCTAGTACTAACGTGGGTGGCCGTTTGAGAAAACTGGGTACTGCTAATGCCCAAAAATCATCGCAACAGCGTAGTGTCTGTGCAGCTCCTGCATTGGAACTAGGTAGTAGACGGCACTGTAATGACCTTGTAATGGAAGGGCCCTTAACCGCAAACAAATCAATCAAAATGAGAAAGGGATTACTCGGATTAGTTATGAGTGAGTGTCTTGGTCTTGAAAAGAAAGTGTTGACAGTCCATCAATGTTTCCATACCTTCACGTCAGATAGAGGGCTAATTTAATTTTCTTTTAAAAAAAGATACGGTATTTATTCCAATAACAGCCGCCCTCTAATAAACACCGCCGTCTATTTAGCGTCGCACCATCAGGGCAAAAGAAATAATAAACGCCGCCCTTCAATAATCGCCGCAGCGTTTTTTTACTAGTGATAAAATATTGTTGAATGAAACAGTGGGGTAGGCCGTTATCCCGCATGTGGCAGGTTCGGGTCTGCAGGTTCTAGCCCTCCACTCCTATCTATCTCCCACCAGGCCCTCGTCCACCCCACACACTGCCATATCCTTACAGGCAACCTGCGCCCCTGCCCCGGGTGCTTCTGACCATCTGCATTCCTGAAATGGGCATAACGAGCTCCTCTCCTCTTCTCATTATGTGTCCATACCACCTCAACCTATTCTCCATTTTTTCGGCGATGGCCACCACCCCCAGTCTACCTTCACTACCTACCCTTCACTACCCTACCCTACCCTCTGATTCATATATAGCATAGTTGTCCTTGATGGGGACCCTCCTATCACACAGGACTCCGCTTCCCTGTCTCCACTTCAACCATCCCCCATTGATTCTATGGGTCACATCAGACAGTCTTAGCCAATGTTCCTGCAGGTTTTCAGACGCCTGGCTGGGGTGCCCCCAGTCAGAACACGTTCAATGGACCTGCAGACCCGACCCTACCATAAACTGGATAAGGGTATGATGATGATGACGACTGCCTATATCGTCGATAAAAAGCTCACAAAATATATAAACGCCGCCCTCTAATAACTGCCGCACCAAAGACGCCACGAATAAATAAACGGCGTGGCGTTTGTTGGAATAAATGCGGTAGTGAAAAATAACCTAAATTTTAATAGAACGAGTAACAATATAAATTTGGGTTCGACCGGCGTGAATTTTATTTGTTGAAAAATTGGCCGGTAGTGGAAATGTTTGACACTCCTGATTTTTATAATTTTATTCTTTGTCAAGTGAAATAATATTCAAATATTCAATTTTCTTTCCTGACGGATTGTGACCCTGTCATGTGGGGGGGAAAAAGTGGCTGATGTCGTTATTTTTCTTTTAAAAAAATGTAAATTTGTTTTTAAGTTCTTATCATGAAAAGTGAGGTGTCAATGTTTTACATACTTAATGTGGCGATAATGGAAAATTGTTCAGTGCTTCAATTACTAAGTAGTTTTTCACTCTGTTTAATCTTCTACTTTAGTTATCTCACAAAGAGATAACAGCGTCACCTATTTTCTCTTTCCTATTTTTGTTCTTCAGTTACTAGTGACTTTAATGCTGTGAGTTCAATCTCTACTTTGTTGGAAGAGGATGCTTGTTCGTCAGATAAAAATGCTTCTGCTGACGTAAGAGAATCCTGTGAAATTTCTACGCAACAGTGGTTAAAGGATGCTCTATTCAAAATTCAAACATAAAATAATTTTTTTTGCTTGCTTTCTTCCTGCCTCTCCAGAACTCTTTCCCGACTTCTGGCATTTTCCTTCATTTTCTCCCCCACCCCCGAATGTCCCTTTCTCGCCTGTTTCTAGCAGTATAGATTCTGTGAAAAACCAAAGAACAACAGTCGTTTACGCAGAAATCTTTAAATTTAAATTATATACTGTATATGTGTGTGGGTGACAGAAATTATTTGACGAACGTCAACCTATTTGAAATTATTTTACAATTTTCCAGTTGCTTTTGTGGCGTTTCTATCCGAACATTTATCTCATGTGCTAACACATCAAGCTCCTGCTTGGTTGGCCCTTGGTTCTTGAAGGTGTGCCCGGTTTCAGATGTTCAGGATTCTTACGAGCGAGATGTCCCGAGTGCACCTTCGTTCGGATGAGAAGCTAAACCGAGGTCCCTTTGTGGTGTACGATGGCGTTTGCACTTAAAAAAACCCTCTCTACTACGCGACGGGTAGATGAGGCAAGATTTCCAGGTGTAGGAGCTCACGTCCTGGCGTCCGTGGAATTTCCCAACTAACAGCAGACCGACGATAAATAGCCATAGGGGTTGCAGTGTTGGTCGGCAACCGGCTGCGGAAAAGCACTATCCAATATACCATCCTTGTGTCAATTCAGAGGGACAAGATGGGTACTCGATCCTGCCATAGGCGGGAAAAGGGTTAGAAGTTGCCTTTTTCATTATGACCGTAAAGTCATTTGGGGAGAGTTGGTGTAGTTCTCGTCTGATCACTGAAGTTAAGCAGCGCAACCCCAGCTAGTACTGACATGGGTGGCCGCTTAGGAAAACTGGGTACCGCTAGTATCCAGAAATCGTCGCATTAGTGTAGTGTCTGCGCAGTTTCTGTATCAGAGCTACACAGTCGACGGGGCTCTAATGCCCTTGTAGTTGAAGGGCCCTAAAACACCAACAAACAAACAAGGGGTATAAATGTCACGTTTAGGAATAGAATCTTCAACTTGTGCGGGCATTTCAGGTCATCTGATGAAGGCAATTCATAGAATAAGGGATTTTAATTTATTTAAGCTTTGACTGGAATTTATCTATCCCTGACTTTATGGCTTGGGTTATCTGAGGTTTTGTAGGTCAGATCATTCGAGCCTTCTCCTGTTTCTGATTGTAAGGGTTGGGCTATTGCTATTTAGGTTTGGTTAGAGTTTTATTCGCCATGGAATTCATATCATTGGCATTGCCCTATCCCGAATGTTGTGAGCAGGGATTGTTGCAAAGTTCAAAAACTTTTAGCCAGATCTTAGACCCAGTATTGCTCAAGAATTTCTTTTAAAATCTTTCAGGTAGGCACCTTACCTTGCCTAAAACGTGAAATAGTTATTTGTTGTTAATGCAATGATTTCTGTAATAAAGTATGAGGTTTATTACCTTATTTCTAACTTGCCCTACTCTGATGTCTTCAAAGGACCTCGCCAGTTGACGATTTTAACATGTTGTTTGACAGAATTTCTATTTTCATTTGTCTCCCCTATCTAACTGAAATGACCATAAGCCTGTTTAAGTTTAATATCATGATGAGAAATTTTAGATTACTATAAAAGCTTTAAGTGTGACTTGTAGGCTTCACTCCTACTTTTGATGAAAATGGCTTTTAAGTGATACTTTTAAACTAAAAGGACTTTTTATGTGTTCTCCGAGGTTGAATCTACCTACTCGCTTATATCTCCAAATAAACTGGCTCTCAACTTTGCTTATAATGATTACTTATTAGTATTTTGGAAACGTTATTATAAATGCAATAAGCCAGTGCTAAGTAGCTTATAGCAATCTGTTTATTAACCTTCTACATGAAGAATGTATTTTCCTGATAATTTAATGCAGTCGGGTAGATGCCTCGTAAAATAGAGCTTATAATCTCTCTCGCTCCCTCTCCCTCAATGAAATTCTCGTATCATTGATATATTTTTCACTGTACAATATAAAAAAAATGGAAGCGAGATTATTATTATGCTTTGCCTATAAATTTCCAATACCTCCTAATGGTAGCTATTTAAGCTTTTATTTTGTGAGAATTGCTGTTTTTGATATTATGTATGAACTATTTGAACCTTTCATGGTCTAATGGAATGCAATATCTGCGAAGACGTTAAAATAGTGCATCAATAATGATAAATTTTTTGAAGGCATTTAGACGAGGGCATTTATACCAGACTGCTGTCATATGGGGAGCAATCCTTTGAGATTTAAAGTCTGCGCGATATCTTTCATTCTGCTGTTTTTAGATTAAAACTCAACTGAGCATGGAGATCATAGAGGATCCCAACTTGCACCTAATATGTGACAACACCTGAGTATGAGCCATTGCCTCACATTTTACTAGTGAGGGCCCTCAGCCATGGCACTCCGGTTACCCAATCCATTTTCACATTCCTCAGGCTTGTAGACGTATGGCCTTATGGTCACTTCTGAGGATGGGGATGGCACAGTTGTTAGTAGATGGAAGTTTAGTCAACCTTAACGTTAAAATTAACAAGTAAAGACTCTCAACATTCGCAAGGGTTGTATTCCAAGTGTTGGTCATGAATGTAAAGTCTCTTATACTGTGTAAAAAAGGGGTTACATTATCACAAAACAAAATGTTAAAAAAATCGTATGCACAAAATTTATAATAGAACTTTATGTAGTGTACATACTCATTCAAAAAAAGGCGACTTCTAACTCTCTTCCCTCCTTTGACAGGGACGGGTACATTTCGGGGCACACAAACGCCAAAGAAAATATATAAGTTGCAACCTAACCCTATGCAAAACCTTGCCTCGGTGGTGCTCGGTAACTGGGTCAGTAGTTTTTGGTTCAATACTGGACCGAAGTGGGTTGGTTTTTTTCGAGCGAGAAAGAGGCCTGAGTGCTCCTTCTTTCGGGTGAGAAGTAAAACCGAGGTCCCGTGTGGTGTACGATGGCATCTGCACGTGGAAGATGCCTCTGTATTATAGAACGGGTAGAGGACCAAAATTTCCAGGTGCAGGAGCTCGCTTCCTGTCTTCTGTGGAATGTCCCAACGAACACTAGAAAGACGATAAATAGCACAGGAGTTGCAGCTTTAGTTGGCAACCGGCTGTGGGAAGAAACACTGCCCAATATATCGCCCTTGTGTCCAGTCAGAGGGACAAGATGGGTACCCGACATCGCGGCACAGTGGTTGAGAATCGGTGCTCTAAGTGAACACATGGGTGATATATTTTAGTGGCATTTTTATGCAGCCGACTGCCGACCAAAGCTGCAGTCCAAATGCTTATTTGTCGTAGGTCTACTGTTTGTTGGGGATTTTACCCCACCTACCCGTTTTATCACAGAGAGGATTTACCACGGTTTTACTTCTCATTAGAAGGAAGGTGGACTCGGGGCTTCTGTCTCCCTCATCCGAAAGAAGCCAACTCACCTAGATCCACTATCGAACGTAGAGCTACTCACCCAATAATCGAACACACTACCCCCTACACAACCGAAGCGTGGTCCATGCTCATTAGGGAGCGGCGAATTGCGTTGGACACACCAGTTCTCGTCTGATCACTGAAGTTAAGCAGTGCAATCCTAGCTAGTACTGACATGGGTGGCCGCTTGGAAAAACTGGGTACTGCTAATACCCAAAAATCGTCGCCTTAGTGTAGTGTCTGTGCAGTCTCTGCACATGAACTATGCTGTGGACTGACCTGTGGAATCATAATTTTATTCTGTTTTAGCTTAAACAGATTGGTACTTTAGGTTTGAGATGCTTCATTTTGCATCTCAGCTTACAATTTTATGTAAGGAGCTGCTGCTTCTTTGATGTTGCGTTTAAATTCTTAGCTCTTTTCCCTCAAGACATGTGTTTATCCAACATTTCACAGAGTGCATTTTGCAGACGAGAAGAGCACCCGGATTCTTCATTTCTGAGAAATACTTTCGGTTCTCCCCTCTTACAAACGGGATAGGAGAGAACCTTTTTTTCGTGGTTTTGGAATTGGTGAGTTAGTGTTTAGACAGAAAGAAAGGAAAAGGGTGGGGAGTCACTAATATTAAATCGGGAAGGGTAGTCTCAGAGGACATCATAGAACATCAGAGGAAGGGTAGTCTCAAAATTACAGAATATTATTAAAATAAGCATCATACATCCGTATATAAGACAACTGCTTGGCCAAATGTTTAAGCGATTGATTGAGTAAAGGTCCGGCTAAGGTTTGGCAAAATTTCGACTCAATTTTAACATTGGGTTTGAAAATGATAAATAAATCCCACAGGTATAGAAATTCATACCAAATATTAAGGTAGTGCAAAGCTGCTGAAACGTTCTTCCACGTCAACTAGTCTAAAGACATCATCATGGCAGGGTCGAGTGTGGGTTCTGGCCTTTGTCTCCCGCCCGTCATCCACCAGGTTCCCACCCACCCTACACTCTATCATATCCCTTTTCATACACCCTTTTCATGCTTGGTCTTCCCCGGATGCTTCCGTTCCGTGACATGGACCTAACAACCTCCCCTCCCATCGTTTTTGGAGTTGGAAACAGGAAAGTTGAATTAAAAACTCAACAACTTCATATTTTGTGGATTCACCTCCTTAGCTGACCTAGAATGTTCGCACTAGTTGAAGATTTAGGAGGAAATTAAGGAAATTTAACGAATAACATTTCACCCTCCCCCTCACATACAGACACCATCTCTGAATTTACCTTAATCCTGCTTGTGTACCTGGGTGCGGGATTTCGGATAGAAAGTAAATATTTTGATGATCTGCTTGAAACTTTGTTTATTATTATCTGACAAACCGAGACATAGTGACGTTGAAGTTTTCTGAAATTTACCCTCTTTCAGAATGTGTAGAATTTGAAACATCCATTCTTCTTTTAATTTATGTTTGGTGAGTGCGCTATTATTTTATCTCATTTATCATTTCCGTTTTCTTCATCTTCAACAATCGCATTTTTCTTCGTGAGGTGCCATAATTTGTATTTAGAAAAATGTTAGTGGCTTCAAGTTGAAAGTGTGTCTTCAACACTCATTTAGCATAGGAAGCTGCATACTCTTTTAGAAGTTCGGTGGCGTAAATGACACCTCCCTTATTTAATACTCATCTTGATCTACATCTTGAATATGCCATCTACTTTTTTAGATGGTGTCAAAGGTAGATATTTACTGGCCGTTAGTTTGCGAATTACTTTGAATATCTTATCTATATGCTAAATAAAATGTGCGGGGTTAGTATTTGGAGAAAGTGTCACTAGGGTAGCTTGATGCTGTTTTACAACAATTTTAGAAGGGAATAAGTGTTCTTGATGGTCATATGTTACTTGAATCGAGAGACTTTTTTCCATTGAAATGCTGCCGTTTGATAGCTTTTAATAAATGTTGCTTTTCTGGCGACATTTCGCGCAAGATTTCAGACAAATGTTAACTTTCACAACTTGACCTTGCTCCAGTCTTGCAGCATGGACGTTTTATAGTTGGATCGACCTTAACATTTTATGACATTTTCAGAAGAAAAAAATCATATTGCTGTGAATATATTTGAATAATACTAAACCGACGAGATGACGTAGTTAATATTACACGCAATAAAGCAAATATCATTGGAACTATTTACATTTTGTAAATATTAAAATTCACATTGATGCGGTGTTGTCCTTTGTTTGTAGATTCTGCGTCATTAGCCAGAGCAAATAAGCAACTATTTATGGGCCTACTGCTTTAAACTTGTCCTTTTACTTGGGTAAATTGTTTTGGTGATTTAAATATTTTACATAAAGTTTTCTCTATTGGTTTAACTTCCTGCTGCAGTTTTGGCTACTGTTGGCCAATGAGGATGATGCTCAAAGCTGAATTCAAAAGAATGTCTGGCATCTAATTTTTAGCAAAGATGAAATCTAAGTTTGAAACATGGAAATGCTGCAACGAATTAAGTGTTTTTCTCGTTAAGAAAACTGCTGTATTTTATTGGATTTGTAAATTTTTCTTTCGTCATTTTTGATGAGATTTCCTACTCAACTGCAATAAACCGGGCGTTGTCCAGCGTGATCAAATCTGATGCTAACGATGTGAAACTAGGTCGCATCTTTTCAAATTACGCAGTTTAATTGTTAAATTAAGTGCTTTTACAAGTCATTAACTCCTGCTCATCTTACCACACACGTAATTGAGCGGTTTTCTGTCCTCAATTTGAATTTACGGCATCACTTTGATTTCTGACTGGTGCCTTGCTCCATATTTAAGATGGCATTTGCATACGAAGTGACTGAAAAATAACTTGCAAATATTTTTTTCTTGCTGCAAAATTTGATCGGTGATGGCGTGAGGTTTATTGAATTTTAAGGTGTAGACCTTTGAAGTTTGAACAACCATTAGGCAACCACACTTTTTTACTTTGGGAGAAGAGGTATGCAGTAATTCTGCTAGAGATACAACGTCCATATAAATATCGTGACCATTCATACTGTAAATTACAAGTTTAGACGTTTATTGGGGAAGTAAGGACATCCACATGTTTCGTAGGAATAAAGGAGGCAGTGCCCAAAAGTGCCTTTTATGAGATGTTACGAATTTTTAACTGCTTTGAGACACGGCATATCTACAGTTTTTTTCTCCTTAGTAGCAAGGAGAGCGAATTCCTATGGTTTAATTAAAAAATTCAATTTACCCGGTTTTCCAGCGTTGATGAGCCCCTTGGTTAATAAAGGTATTTTGACGATTCTCGCGGCCCTTATTCGAAGAATTGCTCATTTATATAAAGTACAATAATAGTAAAGGACTTTTTTCACGCACTCTGGAAACGCTCTTTCATCTAAAGTCTAAACAATATTTGCGGCGAGCATTGTGTTAGAGACTGAAATTACCTTCTAAGCATTTAATATTCGTGCACGACCTTAATAAATATTTAAATTCGCTGAGTCGTCACTGTCTCTCTTTTACCGCCGTTTTTTATTTTATTAAGTCTGTCTTGTCACATTGGTAAACTTTTCTGTTGGAAAAGTGAGAGGAGAAAGTATTGAAATTTATTTAAATGAGCATTCGCAAACGATTTTTTTTTGTTTCATCCATTTTTTTTCCATATTTATGCTATCATTTATTAGTGAAATATTTATTGACAATTTTTGTTGGCATGTCAGTTTTGCCGACTTTAACATATCTTGAAGTGGCAGATGTTTCAGAGTTATCTTAACTTCCGAAATATCAAAGAAGTCATTTCTTAGAAATTATGCTAGAGTCAGTTTTTATGGTGGATCCCGTCTAAATGATGCTGAAGTTAAAAGAAAACATCGAGAACAAAATACAAGAGTTGCATTCGTTTTAAAAATGTCTGGTTAGCAAGATAAATAAGAATTTCTGTCACCCTTTGTTAGAAGTAATTGTTAACCCTTCTCCATGCATATTTGACCAACTTTTCATTGATTTTCCTGTGAATTTCAAGATGTCACTTACAGGTTTGGCATTTGCTTATATGGCTTTTGCAAAAGTGAAGAACAGTCTCTGATACTAACACTATTTCCTTTCCAGACAAGAGTTAACATAGTACCAGAGAGTAGCTAAATTCGTGCTTAACCCTTAACTGTGCTGGTGGACTGTAAAAGACCCTAATGAATTTTATTTTTTTAACAATGCGTTTTTGCAGTTAAAATGTTATTAAATTTTTAGTATTCCTTCTAAGAGGTACCTATTATTGAACGGGTAACTTGGGGTAATAGTCAAATTCACACACTCATAGTAAATGCAGTTTTGGGGTCCATTAGATCAAGACCTCCTAAACAGAAGGCCTTTTCACCAATCTGTGACGTCATCCATAGTAGTGCTAAGACAACTGCCAATAATCATCATTGCTGACGCTTGCCCTTTCACCACAAATTAACAAGTTATTTGTTGATAAAATATCAAACAAATTTTAAATGCACATATAAATATTGCTTTAACTAAATAGACAGAATGTAAATAACTAATTTTTTTATCCACATTTTTGTTAGAAACACATGCAAATTAGTGTGTTTAATTTTGTGAGTTTTGTGTCTTCTAGACATCTGCCTATCAATATTATCATTTTTTTGCAATGATGGTGCAAGTGTCTAAACTGTACATATATGTAAGGTTTTTATCTACCCCAATGGATTGCCATGCTTCAATAACACATTCATTAAAAAATTTTGAAACTAATTTCACATTTTGATGTTGTAAACTAGTAGGACATAAAGCTTTTGGTGATAAATTATGAGTACTTTATTAATCTATCAGCTTTAAAGGTATTAAGATTATTTAATGTACTAAAGTTAGCATAAAGAATCTTTCCTGTTGTGGCATTAAAAAAATGAAAATCTGGACATATCATTACCTGAGTAGTACTCCTTTGCTTAAGCCAATTGCTTCTCACACACTTTAAAATGTAAAATGAATCAAATAGAAAGAAAAGGTGAAAATTGTTAACTGGTTGAAGGGAAACAATTAATAATTTAGGTGGGGGGGGGGGGTTAAAAGAATAAAATACGTTTTTTGTTAATGTTGTTATGCAAATAACATGTATGCCTAACGTTTCTAATGCTATGATTATTTTTCTTAAATATGTATGCAACACTTCATCTGTCTTAGTCTTAGCTGTAATGATATGCACAACACCTAATATGTGTAATACATTACAAGTCTAATACTTAAATTAATTTATATTTTGTAAGCATATGAGTGGAATAAAATTACATTTGCTACCATATATAATGTGGGACCTAACAGTAACTGTTATAAGTACCCCTGCTGCATCACTAATTAAATATTAAGTCTTTACCT
The DNA here is from genome assembly GCA_013389805.1 of Trigoniulus corallinus. Classification (NCBI taxonomy): domain Eukaryota; kingdom Metazoa; phylum Arthropoda; class Diplopoda; order Spirobolida; family Trigoniulidae; genus Trigoniulus; species Trigoniulus corallinus. Next base: position 56,460,976 of record JAAFCE010001036.1, on the reverse strand, counting down.
TGCTGTTTAGTCAATATTCAATCCTATCTCTTAATAGCAGTAATCCATTTTGTCACCATTTCTGGGGTTTTGCAAAACTGAAGACATCAACTTTTGGTACACTTCTGTAGTTTTTTTTCTTGCACTCAGGCACAACACAATTATGTAGCATTTCATTTAAAATTACTCCAAATATAGTATAATTTAAATGAGAAAATTATTTAAGAGAAAATGATCAAAATACTAATTTAAAAAACCACTTAAAACACTGACAATGTGGTCCTTTACATAGCGTCCTAGCACTACTTTGTGTGACGTCACTAGCTTGTGACGTCACACTGCAAAGGCCTTGTTATTTAGGAGGCTTTGATTAGATCCCACTAGCATGTTAACACATGTTTAAATTTGGGGTCTTTTGGAAATCTTTTCAACCATTTTGGACCCCAATAGGTATTATACCCACGACGCGATGGCGGGGTCTGGAAATCAAATTCTGCCAATTTCCCACTAGGTCCTTAACTAACACACCTGATTTGGTCTTTTCCTGCCCTGGATCCCTAAAATAACCTGCATTCTTCTAATGGACCTAACCAACTCCTCCTCCCCTGTTCTCATTACGGGAGCGGCAAATTGCGTTGGGCACACCAGTTCTCGTCTGATCACTGAAGTTAAGCAACGCAACCCCAGTTAGTACTGACATGGGTGGCCGCTTGGGAAAAATGGGTACCGCCAGTATCCAAAAATCGTCGCATTAATGTAGTATCTGTTCAGTCCCTGCATCAAAACTACGCTCTGGACGGGGCTCTAATGACCTTGTAGTTGACGGGTCCTAAAATATCAACAAACAACACAAAATATCGATAATTCGACGGAGTTTCTCTCTATTTATATTTGCTTTTACCTCCCCCTCCTTACTGAAATGACCTTGTGCTGCAGAAACGTAGGGACCCCAAGTATGCAACCCAAAGATGAAGACACTAATCTTCAAAATTATTACATGTCATGATAAAGATATTGAGGTTAGCAGTAGGGCCTATGTCTTGTGTAAGCTGAAGATGGGTAGAGTTCATTTGAAAGAATTTTTAACGATGTTGCCCCCTTAGTTTATCACTTAATTAGGAAAGCAACACTAGCCTTCGCATGGTAAGTCGATCAAAACTTGTCCTATCAGGCTCAGTGTGGCTTTAGTTGTTATCTCTGCTTTATTTTAACATGAGTTTTGGCATTAGTGTAAATGGAATTTCATTTTATTGTTTCACGAAAATATTAGCCAATGGAAGTGTGTTTGTGTTCAAATGTTGAGAGATATATTGCGTTGAATGGTCGATATGCGAACATTTCCAATCGGCTCCAACATTTTATCTTAAAATCATACAACTTTAACATATTTTATGAATCACAAAAAAAGATTTAGCGAATCAAGCCCGTCAAATGTATCGTTTTTGAACTACTACTTTCTTGAAATTATGACATTGTAAATTTTTGCAATAGGTAACCCCCAAGTGGTCCATTTAGTCCTCTTCTCAGTTAAAGTCTTTACAACGTCTTTTTCATGGCAATAATTTCGTGATTTTTTTTATTAGCGTTTATATGGGGAACTACTGTTTTGTAGTTCAGTGACAATGTGCATGTACTTCACATTCAATAACGTCTCAGATTTATGAAAAGGATTCTGCTAGTAATGGAGCTCAGGAGAAATCATCAATAATCGTTAATAATCATGTGGTTGTCTGCACTTTTCTACTCAGAACAGTTGAAGGTTGTCCTCGGGCAAGGTGTAAACCACTCTTAACGATCTGCAGACCTATTGCATGGAAGGAAGCGGTTTTTTTATAGTGATTGGCATCTTTTTCTCTCCTTTACTTTAGTTTTATGCAAGGATTAAATGAGAGTTGTCCTCTCAACAATTTTTTCACTCTCATCCTAGGATCAACATTCACATAAATTATTTAAAACAATCTACTGCTGTCAGTCAACTATTGAAGTCGAGATGTTCAAAGTCACTGAAGAGCACTGCGTTATTAACAAAAAAATAGCTTTCATGTTATCACAAACTGCGCACAGTGAGAGATTCTCAAAGTCACCATTGCCTTTCTTGAGTTGTGATCCATGAAATTATGAATTAGAAACTGAAACAAAAGATCCGTTGGTTTCATTGCAGACGTCAAACTTTTCTTAAAATTCCTTATAATGGCATCTGTTTGTTGATGGAAGCATATAAATGACAACATAATGAGAGTAGCAAAACTGTGGGATGCAAGAGATAGATAACAATTATGAACATCTATTCTCTCAGGGCCTCCACTATCCCCTAATAGAAATGGCAAGTCGCGAAAAGGGGAGAAGGGGAGCTAGTTTAGTTAGGCACAAGGATTCAGGTCGTAAGGAGCAGACGGGGTTAGAGGTAAGTCACAAATAGCTGTTTGATGTGATTTAGGGACCTTTTTGGAAATAAATAGGAAATTAGGACCTGAATTCGCACCATGGGTGCGATGGGGGTTGATGATGATGGACTGCGAAATCGACTTCCTGTCGCATCAGAAAAGTCATAATATTTAATAGGCTAAGAAAACATCCTCCTCTGAGGTTCAGAAATGCATTCTTTTATCTTATGAATCGTAAAGATGCTACCAACTGACGCAAATTTTTATCTAGATGTAAATTTTAATAAATATCGTGATCATTAAAATATTATAATGATAAGTTGACATTGAGGCTGACATTCATAAACATCCTAGGACAAAATTAGAATTACGATTTTGAAAGGGGGGGATTGAATGTAAACGGCTTCTCAAAATGTGTAATGGGACGAAATTTTAAGTTGTTTCTGTTTTAAGAAAGACGTTGTCTAATTTCATCTCCCTGAAGCGTCTTTGGAAATGGTAATCTCGACTCTTACGCAGAAATCATGTTGTTGTTGCAGTGATCAATGCCAAAATTGACAGGGCATTAGGACCTAAATTATACTTAACTGGGTATTTGATTAGGTGAATTCTAAGACATGTTGTTGGATTGTTAATTTCAGCATTGAAATCCTCCAGAGTATTACTTGAATGACAGCTGTTCAGACTACTGCTCCAATTACTAATCATTTATCAGACGGATTTAATTACCTTTAAGATAGTTAGTTGCTCTGGGTAATCCCGAGATGATGAATCTTCTTCATCTTTTGGGGGATTCATTTATATTCACAGATCGATTATAGAGGTAACATGGCGCATTGTAGCTCAAATTTCTGAAGGAAAAATATTGGATTCTAATATGTAATCGTGTATTGTAATTTGATATTGATCCCTTCTTAACCCCCGCCTTCAAGTGTTTTATTAGAAATAGCAAATAATTCAATTTTGAGATAGAGAGAGATAAATTTTCGAAAATCACATCAGAAATACGACTAAATGTGCAAGCAGTCAACATTGCTAAAGTGTTGTCGTCGGTCATTAATATTTGTTGATCCCTAAGCGTACCGAATTTTTTTCTACAAATTTTAGTTTCATCGCCGGGTCCCAATAAAGTTGAAGGGTAAGGTCTACAGAACTGTCGTTAGGCCCGCTATGTTATATGGCTCAGAGTGTTGGGCAGCTAGGAAGAACCATGAAAGGCAAATGCAAGTGGGTGAGATGCGAATGCTGCGCTACATGAGTGGGGTGTCACGAGCTGATAGAATTCGAAACGATTATGTTAGAAGTAGCTTGGGGGTGGGAGACATCGCGGAAAAGATGAGAGTCGGTTGAGTTGGTAAGGGCATGTGATGAGGAGGAGAGAAGAGGAACTGATAGGGTCATTATGGGACAACGGGTGATTGGGGGCACCAGAAGTAGAGGAAGGACATGGAGGCATGCGGGGTGGAGGGGGATTTGGTGGGGGATAGGAGTGGAGGATTATAACCCGCAGACCCGACCCTGCCTCAGGCGGGATAAGGGTGTGATGATGATGATGATGATAAGCCTCTGTAAAATGGCATGATTAAAATTAAATAATAGATATCAAGAGATAAAATCTTCAATGTCAGCCTACCATCTTCTGTCATCTTAAACTTAAACTCATCTTATCATTATTTAGGATAAAAGGGTGTGATGGCTGCAGATGACAGATAGCCACATTACATTACAGAGGACCAAAGAATGTTTTCCAATGGAGTTTGAGTTCGAAATGCATGTTCTACTTTAACTTTTTCGGCAGTTAGTTTGGGTCATGAGCAACCCGCCTTGTCATGCTGAACTAATGTATGGGTAACTTCTTCCAGATGATTGAGAGGGTTGAGAAAGTGCCTGGAAGGATCATATTAGTTAGTTGGTTGGGAGGGCTGGTCAATTCCTCCGTCTGATTAGTAGGGTCCTTCGGGACATCACAAAGAAGGTGAAAGAAACAGCATATATTTCAGTGGTGCGACCAATTTTGGAGTTGAAAGGATACAAAGGAGGGCAGCAAGAATTGTATTTGGCAGGTTTTCTTACAGGGAGAGTGTGTCTGACATAATTAGGGAATATCGCACAGCATTAGTCTTTTTATCAGACTGCTGGGGTGTGATGGGCCTCTGGTTGGAAGTGTGTCCCTGGCTGAGTATAAGGGGAGATTAGGGCACAGACAGCCATACTACTAGTCTTTCTTACCAAGGACCATTCAGCAATGGAATAGCCTTGGAGAGGATAAAGTGGAGGGCTTCCTCAAAAGAAACCCCACCATTGCTAGTATTGTAGGAGGACCACGAGAATTATAGCTTAGGGTTTTAAGAGTTTTATGGTACCGTATGTAAGAATGAGAGTTGGTCTCTCCACTGCCATATTGGCCAAATAAGACTGCTTGCAGCGTAGTGAATTAGAATTAGATGAGAGAGACAGGGAGGCCTTTAGTGCGCCTTCCGCCAGATGAAAAGTAAATCCTGACCCTGTGTTGTGGATGCAAAGTCACCTGCACGTAAAGAAACCCTAACTTCATACGTGTAGTTTGACAAAATTTTCAGATGTAGGTGATGGAGAAGAACTGTCCCAACAAATCTTAACAGACTAACTACAAGTAGCAAATACAGCATCAGGTTGGCAGCCCTCAATGTTACCATAGGCGGAATGAGATGTTATTAGTAATGATAATGCTGAGAAAAAATAGTGAAGATTTGATACTTTTATCGTTTTTATCTCACTACTGAGTTGCGTTGGACACACCACTGAAGTTAAGCAACGCAACCCAATTTGGTGGGGTGATTGGTTGGGAACACTGGATGCTGCTAATTTATCCTCCTACACCCTCACTCCTACCTCACCCTCATCCCGCGAGCAGCCGCTACAGGGTCTGGCCTGTTGTGACTGCTCCGCTGGCTCTCCAACCAGTTAGTGTAAAATACTGACATACTACCCTACACCTGACAATCCCAATCTAACAGCCTGCAAAGCTTTAAGATCAGCGCCCTTTATTGTAAGTATCAGCTCAGAATTTCAGCAAATTCCAAAAGAAATAGTCATGCAAAGTATGCAAGGCTGAGCTCAGAGTTTAGAGATTATCACTGGTGTAAATTCAGTGTTGGCGCCCGGGGCAAGAGGTATTCGAAACGCCCCCTCCCCTGTTGCTTGTCCTGAGTAGACATGGTACACGTATGTAGGCACTTTTTATTTTCCGTATAGGCGTCGTACAGACACTGTGTAGCGGCGACTGATTTCCAGAAGGCGGACAAGGCGCCCTCCGAGGTGGCGCTTTGCCCGGCACCGGGGCAATTTGACCCCATTGCCCCTACAAGTTACGCCACTGGAGATGATGATTAATGAGATCTGTCGAGTCAAAAAGTATCTATAGGACTCATTATCTGATGTTGAAATATCGTCCGACTTTGTAAATTGAAATGTTCAGAAATGATGGCGTTGCCATTGACATAAATCTAGTTGATTTTTATGGTGATCTGGTGCAGAAACAACAATATCATTAAACTACATTTCATTCTTAGATGTGTGAATTGAATCACACCACGTGATTTAATGAATGGCCTGCTGCCTAAAGTAAACTTTACTAAAACTGGACTTTTTTATATTTAGATCTTTTATTATACAATACATACTGATGAATTCGTAATTAGATCTATTGCCTTTCAGTTTATGCAACACAATGACGGCGAAAGAAATGAGAAAAATATTTAAATTCATTTAATTAATGTTGCAACCATCGCTTTTTGACGTTGAATTTTACATGAGAAAGCATCGAAAAATTTTCATTTCCATTGAAATTGTGCGCAATTTTATCTCCGCATTAAAAAAAAGCGCATGATGTGCACCATTTCAAGGTTAATGCAGTTTCCTAATGTGTCTAAAATCTTACAACTAACGCTGACTTTTATGATAAACTCGTCAAGAAGATGATCTATTATCTGAAATGGGCGCGATCAAATTTTTACTTTGAGGTAAATCACAATTTTTGATTGGATAAATTGGTTAGTTAAATATAATTCAAATTTTTGAAATTTCACCATTTTTTGGTCGAATTTGTTTTGCCTCTGACATCAAACTTGTCACATTTTAACTTATACTTTTCGCTAGTTGAAAAACATTATACAGTGGAAGCCGCTTATTGTGACCACTGTGAGATCTGCACCTTTGGATTACAATAACCGGCTGATAAAATTAAGCAGTAGGAAATGCTATTTAGTATTGAGCACTACAACGAAGAAATACAGTAGTAGTGCATCTCAGTGGTGCATCTTGTCCTGAGTGGTGTACGATGGCATTTTAGCATAAAGCAACCCTCGAACAGGTAGATGAGGCAAAATGTACAGGTGTAGGAGCCCGCAGCCACCCCAAACGTTGATGGAGTGCGCGGCTTACTGCGTTGGACACACCAGTTCTCATCTGATCACTGAATTTAAGCAACGCAACCCCAAATAGTACTAGCATAGGGGCATCACTTGAAAAGCATTCGTTCATGTCAGCTGTTTATTCAAGTTCTTCCAAAGCTGAAGTTTCATAATTGATTGTAGAAAAACTATCAGAATTGATAACAATAGCCGAATTTTGATTATAATAGGCCTAAGCAGCATATTTTTAAGGAATTTTATGTCATGTGTAATAATGCGCGAATCCAGGATTTTCGTCAGGAGGGGGTTGAGCTAATACCTGTGCAAGCTCACATATATTATGTGAATATACTGTAAGTTTATATGTGCAGCGTCGAGGTCGACCCACAATTTAGGGGGGGTTGCAACCCGAAAAACCCCATTCTGAATCCGCGCCTGTGTGGTTTGGTACTGACTAATTGTAATAGCAATAGCCGATTGATAACATTTTCTGTGATTGCAATATCCGGCTTCTACTGTATTAGAGATTTGTTCTTTACTTTTCAGAGCAGACAGTGGTGCTGGTGAATGTTGGCGCTCATGTTAGAAATGTTTCACATACTTTTGGATGAAAGGGCCGAAATGTTTAATTAATTTAGAGTGAAAACGCTACTTTGTGTAATCGACATTTGTAGTCCGTCCGTCTTTGAAAAATATTTGCCAACAACAACAACAGCTAAAAAAATAAAAACAATGAAAGGTCAGTTTGTTTCGGCTTCATCGATCTTAAGCAAAGCAAGTATCAAGTGCACTTTTCATCTCACAGGATGTAAAACTCCACCCCTGACATCGATAATGGCTATCAGATTTGACAGGTTGACGTTTAATACCCAAATAAACCAAACGTAATGAACTAGTTCGTGTGAGCTTTCGTTTCGTACTATACATCACTAGTGAAGGAACCTTTGAGATGTAAAAGAACGGCTCAAGTTTTAATGTCTGGCAGGGAAACAACAGGCTAAAGGTCACTAGTGAGAAGTACTATTATAACTGAATTAGGATAGGCACGGAGCCCCGCGATTTGACCTGGCGCACACCTGGGAAAAAGCGACGTAGTGTGTCGAGGGCTGGCCCAGGCCTTGCGTTGAGAAGAATTTCACATTTTGAAATTTGTAAGGAAAATGTGGTAAAAGAACTTTTTGCACTGTAGAACAAGGTAGAGTGCTGCAACCCCGCGTCAGTAATTTCATGATTGATCCTGGGAAGTAAAGGTTGTTGTTTGTTGGAGTTTAAGGTCCCGTCAACTACGAGGTCATTAGAGACCCGTCCACTGTATAGTTCTAATGCATATACTGCACAGACACTACACTAATGCGACGATTATTGGGTATTAGCAGTACCCAGCTTTCCGGAGCGACCACCCATGTCAGTACTAACAGGGCTTGCGTTGCTTAACTTCAGTGATCAGACGACGGAAGTAAAGGTGTGATTCCGTGAGGTGTATACGATGTCATCTACGTCTGCTTGTAAAAGAGCCCTTATACCTGTAGTTTGGCAAAAGATGTAGTAGCTTGGTCCCTGGAGTCGATGTTGTATAGAGGTTGCAGCATTAGGTTGGCAGGCGACTGTATAAAGATGGGCACCCGAACGTTGAATAGACTGGGAGGAGGTTATTGATAATGGTGATGACTGTCTTTTTTCTTAAAATGTTGGTTTCCCGCTAATTACTTTTTTCCGAGGCCCTCAAAAGCTCCTGATGATCCTACGTTTTTGTCCTGCAGCTATTCAACTGAAAAGTCGTTCGTGTGCGTCGAGTCTTACAGGTCGGAATAACCTTTCCAGCAATGACAGATTTCGGGCCAAACCCAGCGCCAACACAGGGGAATTAAAAAAGAAAAACAATGTGACGGAAAGCATAAAATACATCTGAAATGAGTTGTGGGAAAGTGGCCATTCTTTAGTCTTCTGTTATGAAGATGCATCGTCACATTTGGTCTCCATTTTCTCTCCTGGAACTCAAAAAAAAAGACTTGAAAATGGATTGTCGGACTCGTGTTACTCTTGCCGCGCAGACTGATTTTGGGTTTTCAACGTTAACATTGCAAATCTCCATACATCCCTCTCCTACATCCCCTACACCCATTTCCTCCTCTCCCGCGAGCAGCCTCCTAAGGGTTCGGCCTGTTATGGCTGCTTGGCTTACTCCCCACCCCGTTAGTGCAGCATAGTCACATATTGTCCATGTTCAACCACTTGCTATGTAAGAGATGCAAACCACTTTATTTTTCACAAAATATTATTCATTTTCTCAAACTAATCAACCTTAATTAAAATAATATCAAATTGAGATAAAGAGGTTTTCAATGTCGATTTTTAACAATGACACTGCAATAATTAGTTGATTAACTTAGGCATTTTAACTTTTAACCCTTGCCTTTGACCGTGTTCAGTAGTCGAATATTAATTTACATTATACAGCATGTGAAGAGCAGTATCTACACAGTTTTGATATTTCAGTCGCGTTGATTAGTCATTAGCGTTGATAGCGTCAACACTGGTGTTAACGACACGTCCAGCTAATCAACGTTGTCAAAATGTCAATTCTGTATATTAATCCACTTTTTTAAAGTGCATCACTCTTTCTACATTATAACATTATGGCGTCAATTCAGCTGTCATTTCGCATACAAGTTGCATCTCAATATTATGATGCTTATCAGATCTCCGTTTTGATGAAAAATCTTCAGACAGGACTTTATGAAAAATGTCATGACAAGACCTGAGAACTGCAGCTGGTACTGAACGTGATACGTTATCATTTTACCTACTGTATGTAGCATTAAATATACTACTAACACATCAGCCTTTTATTTTTTTGGATTAGTTGCAAGGGTTGGGAAGTTAGCCAGGCAGCCATAACATGGCGAACCCTTCGGAGGCTGCCCACGGGAGATCAGGAGGTAAGGTGAAGGGTAATTTGCAGCACCCGACGTTTTTTACCAACCACCCATGTTGGAATTGACGTGGACTTGCGCTGCTTAACTGGTTTTGCTTTGTTGATGTTTTAGGGCCCTTCAACTACAAGGTCATTAGAGCCCCGTCCACTGTGTAGTTCTAATGCAGAGAATGCACAGACACTATACTAATGCGACTATTTTGGGTATTAGCAGTACCCAATTTGCCCAAGCAGCCACTCTAGCTGGGGTTGCGTTGCTTAACTTCAGGTGCCAGGATATTAAAGGCGTCTTGGTGCTCTACTTCTTTTTCTTAGATCCAGCCCCCTAATCTGCCATAGCCAGAAATAGGACCGATGCCCATATTCATTAGGCTGTCAAGTCACTATTCATTATTTTTTGTTTTCCTAAGTTACCATTCCTAGGTGATGCTGTGAAAAATGTGTGTCATATACCAGTTTATTGTTGACTTTTTTTAATTCGGCAAGTGAAGATAGGGGCGCCAACTACACTGCTCAAAACATTTACGGGATATTTTGAAATAACCTAAGAACGCTGCAATAATGTACAAAAGACACGTTCTTGCAATCACATATTACTTTACATTATGGTATACTGACAGAAAACGAAGGACATGATTCGTGTGAGCCTCTCAGTGGTGTCCCCATCAAATGAAGTAACAGAGAATAGGGAAACAAACATAGCAACATTAACACTACAATAATTGTTGGCCATGGGTGCAAATGTTCCTTCAGTATGGCGTATGGTCTCCTTGAACAGCCAGCACTGTCTCACGCCTGTGAGACATTGAGGCAATGAGATTATTATTGCACTCTTGCGAGATACTTGTCTGCTCTTCCATAAGAGCAATCTCCAGCCATAGAACAGTTGTTGGAGGTGCTGGTCTGCCTGCAATGTGCCTCCTCAATGCATCCCACAAATGATCAATCAGATTTAAGTCTGGTGAGAAAGCTGGCCACTGCATACGCTCCATACCCACATTCCAGCTACATTCCAGCATGTTGTTCACCAATGCAGCTCTGTGGGGACGAGCATTATCGTCCATCAATATCGTCTCATCTCTGTTCCTGGTCAAATTACCACCTCAGTTAATCTAGAGGTCTGTACGTCCACCAATACTGATGCCTGCCCACACCATCAATCCACAACCACCATACAGGGCTCTTTCTTGGGCAAAAGCTGGGTTGTTTGATTGGCCCTCGTTCCCTCCAGATGAGCACTTGTCGACTGTCATATTCCACGTTGAATTGGGACTCATCAGAGCAGAACTGCTCTCCATTCAGCATGCTGTCACTCACAATGGTGCACACCATGGCCCTACAGGCATAGAGGCCACCTCCATGAAGTTGATTATGGACAGTCTGAGTTGACACCCTGCGTCCTGTTGCTGTTTTAAGGGTACTATGGAGTTGAGTTGCATTCTGCCGCCTATTCTGATGGGCTCTTAACAAGAGTCAATGGTCATCCCTTGCTGTTGTTGATCATAGGCGACCTTGTCCTGCCCTTTTGTTGACAGTGCCTGTTGTTTGAAAACGATTCCAAAGTCTGGAAATCACCCTTTGAGACACACCAATGGCTGGTATCACCTCTCGTTGTGTCTGTCCAGTTTCCAACCTCCCTATGGTTCTCAATGCCAATGATTCAGGTAAATAACGTTGTTGAGGCATTGCTGTCACTAAATGGAGCCAACTACAGCAGCACAACTTGTATCCCCCCACACATGCCCTTTGATATAAAAACTACAGACACTACCTGCTGGAGTGGTATACAGGTTTCATAATGACATCCAACGTGTTTTACATTCTTTTGGATTACAAGGAAGTCAGTGCATCAAACACTATTCCTAAAATCACTGCATTCTTTGGTCATTTCACTATATTCCCTAATTTTTTTGACCAGTGTACATTCTTTCCCACAGCTCCAAACACTACTGGCACGCCACTGCAGGCGAGAACTGGTGTGTCCAACGCAATAAGCCGCTCCCTTGAAATTAAAGATTCTGTACTACTGATAGTCAAAATTTGATAAATCGCGTTTTTTTTACAGGTCCACAGGTCGAAAAGACACGAAATTGAAAACGCAGTCTCACTATTACCCTTATCCAATTCATGGAAGTTTATCACGCCCCATTTACTCTAAGGAATTGTTTACATTTTGGCCTTCAAGTGTTCTTCTCTCTAAATGTGCCCGTAAACGTTCTGGTAAACGACTGATAATGTTTTTAAAAACTCAGTTCCAGGTCAGTGAACTTCCTATTTATTTTATATCAGGTTCGGTTTTGATTGCGTATTCGTGACACTTTCCTGTCTGGACGGCTAATAGTATGACTCTTTAAGACTTTATGTTCCTCCCTCACTACCACACTATTGTCACAGTTACTCTTTCTTTTCCATTTAAACCTATTCCTTTAATTATATTTGTTAGGCAGTGTCGTCTGTGTTCATCACTTAAAATGGGAGTAGGCACCTGCAAGCCGCCACCAGGTCAGGTTACTAACGGAGATGCAGATGTCAGGTAGCGCACTAAAGTAAACATGAGAACTGGTTATTCGACGAGATAAGGCACATTGAGCGGTGAACATGGTCCTGGTTAGGAACAAACCTCCCAAACCATCCCATCACAGGCAGGATAAGGGTGGGAGCGTCGAATTGCGTTGGACACCCCAGTTCTCGTCTGATCACTGAAGTTAAACAGCGCAACCCCAGCTAGTACTGACATGGGTGGCCGCTTGGGAAAACTGGGTACTGCTAATTCCCAAAAATCGTCGCATTAGTGTAGTGTCGGTGCAGTCTCTGCATTAGAGCTATGCTGTGGACGGGGCTCTAATGACCTGTGTAGTTGACGGCCTCTAAAACACCAACAAACAAACAGGATAATGGTGTACTGATCATGTTGTTTGCTCCCCAACAATTAGCCTACATATAAGAAATGTCTCTCTCTTTGCCAAAATATTTCGACGACCACTGACATGTGGCTTATTTATTGTTACAATAAACTAATTTTACGCCGAATGAAAGGTTGGGACACGGGAGTTCAGGAGAACCAAGCAGATACGGAAAGGAAGAATACAGGAGCGAGAAATGGGTTGAATAGGAAGTTAAAGATAGCTCATCTCAGCAGGAATGTAAACAGGGACGCAGAAAAGGAACCCATGGGTGAATTGTTGTTGGATGATAGTTTTACTTGGCTCGTTGCCGATGTAACTCAGCGTGCAATCCTTTTTTGTCATGTTTGTCAAAGTATAGAGATAGGTGATAAGGGTGGATGAAGATAGGATTGATCTTGATTGATGAATGCAGCCAAGTTGCGTTGGACACACCAGTTTTCGTGAGATCACTGAAGTTAAGCAGCGCAAGCCCCTGTTAATACCAACATGGGTGGTTGGCAAATAACGTTGAGCGCTGCAAATTTGCCCTATCCAACATCCTCTACACCTGCCTCCTTATCTCCCACAAGCAGCCCTCCTATGGGTTCGGCCTGTTATGGCTGCTTGGCTTAGCCTACTCCTCAATCCATGAGGGAGTGGCGAGTTGCGTTGGACACACCAGTTCTCGTCTGATCACTGAAGTTAAGCAGCGCAAGCCCAGTTAGTACTATCATGGGTGGTCGCTCGGGAAAGCTGGGTACTGCTAATACCCAATAATCGTCGCATTAGTGTAGTGTCTGTGCAGTATATGCATCAGACCTACACAGTGGACGGGTCTCTAATGACCTCGTAGTTGACGGGACCTTAAACTCCAACAAACAAACAAACAATCAATCCATGAAATAATTAATTCTCGCTAAAGGCAACGTAGAAAGTGTGGATATTATAGAGAATAGCTAAGGCAATGGATTCCCGCACGTGGATGCACTCGGGAAAATTCTGTACAAAAAAACGTGATACCTGCAAAGTGCAAAGGGACACCCGCTGAGAGGCGGCCAAAATACTATACAATTAATGTAATAATAGACTTTTAATGGTTTGTTATAAGCTGTTACTCATAAGATTGCGGAAGCAGTTGACAGGCTCTGTAAGGTCTTGGCTAGCACTTTGGAAGGCATGTGGTGGAGAATGTTTTGTTGGTGTTTTAGGACCCTTCAACCACAAAAGTCATTAGAGCCCCTGTTAGTGGAAAGTAGTAGAAGTTAATGAGCGCATCCAGTTACTTGGAGTGAAGCCTAGAAAATGGTCATGTGGTCATCACACCGTCAAGTAATTCATGTTGTAGATTGGGGTTATACGGATTATATATCAAGGCATCCAGGACAAGACCAGCAAGGCAAATTTCAGTTGCTGAGATTACTTCCACGCCTATTAGGGAAGCAAGCAAAGCAACTCCTAACCCTTTTCCCGCCGATGGCAAGGTCGGGTACACATCTTGTCCCTCTGAATGGACACAAGGGCGATTTGCTGGTCATAGTTTTTCTGCAGCCGGTTGCCGGCCAAAGCTGCACCCCTACGCTTTTTTTATCGTCGGTCTAGTGTTCGTTGGGGAATGCTACCGACTCCAGGGAGCGAGCTTCCTGCACCTGGAAATTAGTAGAGAGGGTTCTTTTACGTGCAAGTGCCATCGTACACCAACACGGGATCTCAGTTTTACTTCTCATCCGAAAGAAGGCACACTCGCGGCCTCTCTCTCGCCCGAAAGAAAGCAACCCACCTCGGTCCAGTATCGAACCTAGAACTACTGGCGCAGTTGCCGAGCTTGCGGGGAAGCGAACGATAATTATAATTAGAGGTAATGTGATAGTTGAAAGGGCAGTTGACGCGCACACCTTGATGTTGAATTTCTGAAAATGGGGGTGAGCTACTGGATTGCGTTGGACACACCAATTCTCATCTGATAAATGAAATTAAGCAACGCAACCCCCGCTAGTAATAGAATGAGTGACCGCTTGGGAACACTGGGCATTTTTGTTACCCAAAATCGCCGTAACAGTGTAGTGTCTGTTCAGACTCTGCATTAGAACTACGCAGTGGACGGGGCTATAATGACCGTTGTAGTTGAAGGGCCCTAAAACACCAACGAAACAAAAACATCCGAATTGGACTAATCAGCTCCTGTTAATTAAGGAAGAACAATAAATTCTTCATAAATTTATTTTAACTGTTCATCACTCGAGAATTTTCGCATCGAATGACAGCCATAAAGCATTTCCTTCAAACCTGCATTTCATCAAAATATGTTGCCATACAAATGTTTGTGAGGAACTAATCATCATACCTTTATCCCGTCTATGGCAAGGTCGGGTCTGCGGGTTCTAGCCCTCCGCTCCAGCCTATCTTCCACCAGATCCTCGTCCACCCCACACACCATCTTATCCTTTCGGACAACCTGTTCTCACCTCTGCTTCCATCTCCCCCTGCTCGCGTGCTTCCAACCACCGGCATTCCTGAAATGGACCAAAACGAGCTCCTTCTCTTTTCTCTCGGGAGCGGCGAATTGCGTTGGACACACCAGTTCTCGTCTGATCACTGAAGTTAAGCAACGCACGCCCAGTTAGTACTGACATGGGTGGTCGCTCGGGAAAGCTGGGTACTGCTAATACCCAATAATCGTCGCATTAGTGTAGTGTCTGTGCAGTATATGCATTAGAACTATACAGTGGACGGGTCTCTAATGACCTCGTAGTTGACGGGACCTTAAACTCCAACAAACAAACAACACACCAGTTCTCGTCTGATCAGTGAAGTTAAGCAGCGCAACCCCAGCTAGTACTGACATGGGTGGCCGCTTAGGAAAACTGGGTACCGCTAGTATCCAAAAATCGTCGCATTAGTGTAGTGTCTGTGCAGTTTCTGCATCAGATCTACACAGTGGACGGGGTTCTAATGACCTTGTAGTTGAAGGGCCCTAAAACACAAACAAACAATCTCCTCTTCTCATTACGTGTCCATACCACCTCAGTATGTGAGGAACACCACCAACCAAATATTTTCTGCTTCGCTATATCAGTTAGAGAGAAAACAGGTCAATAAGCTCACCAGTTTGTCAGGGATTACCGAATTTTCATAATCACTACATTCTGGTCTGAAATCTGAAGCGTTTCTTCAGACCACTTCAGACCACTACCTTTAAATTAGGCCCAAGCCTTGAAAAGACCTGGTGCTATTGAAGTTTAATAGACATTTTGATCTTAATTATCGACCCGAAACGTTCATATCCGGTATCTATATTTGCATGCATTCGTAGTTGGGTTATCATTTATCATACCATCTTAAAGGTCCTCTGCTATATAAAATTTCGGATGTGAGTTACGACCCTTCCTTTAGGGGTATATTTCTAAGTCCCACAAGGCTCTGCCCGTGATACTCTCTTGGTAGTGGGAGGAGGGCGATAGTCCAGGTTCACTCAAAGAAATTGTCTATTGGCTTGAAGTTTGAAAGTGGTCCTTTCAAGCTTGGTATAGCTCCCTCTACATAATGCTGTCGTGATGTTGTCGCTGTGACAACTGCTACGGTATTACTCGTAATTGAGCAAATTAAGGCATTTTTGTCTTGTATGCAATTTGAAGAAAAAAGTATATATCTGCAGATCCTCAATTTGCATTTCATTGAAATTGTTAATGAATATTTCTTTCCGTTTGTCGTTGCCTGAAGGGATTTAAATTTGTATTGAAGATGGAGTTTTGTTAAAGCGGATATACCGCATCTGCTCAAGAATTGGAGTATCCAGTCACAACAAATACATTTTTGTAGATAAAGGACCCTTTTTTTCTTTAAGTGGAACATCGTTAAAGGATAAATGTTGCAGTGTGTCCTTAATCCTTTCCCTTTTCTTCTTTTTTTTTCTGAGACTTAAGGTAGTCTATACTTCTTATCAGTCTGTCTTTGAGATTCTGCGAAATACTACTTATGATAATTCGATCAGTGTTGCTTAATTATCATATTTCCTAAATGAAATTAGGGTGCCAGTAATGGAATTTTCTTCTTGACGTATTGATGATGTCGTTGGTCAAAAATGCAGCACTCAGCCATAGTCCCCGTGAGAGATTTGATTCTTTCAACAATAAAAGACCTCTTTCTGCGACTCAACTAAAGTAAACTTTACGTGTTATTGATTGTCATGTTATATGGTTACTTTAGGATGTTTGACGTGAAGGATTGAGTGAAAGTAAATGCAGAAAAGGTTTATGTCTTTCTCTCCTTGGCCTTAAATCCCCTCTCCTGTCTCTCTCTCTCAATCCGCCGCATCTCCCCCGCCTCCTCCTCTTACTTCAACACTGGGCTCTCTTCTTTTGATAAGAATTGTCTTGTCAGAAAAGGACACGGTTCTTCCTCTTCTTAGAAGGAATGAATTCATTTTTGACTTCTGGCATTTGACAATATGAGATGTTGCCTGTACATTTCTGGCAAAAAAAATAAGCAGTCACATGTTCGAACAGAAGAGGGTGTCGTACTACTGTCTGCTACAGGAACTGAGAAAATTTTTTGTCATTATGAACAGCTTATAGAAGATGATTGTGGTTCCAGCTGACTGCATGCCAACCGTACATTAATCATATGATTTTGAAATAATGAAATTCTTGCCCTCTCGAAAGTATGCTAAGCTCCTTTATTCCCACTACTTTTATTCTGCCATCTCTTTAGGGCCATTATGTGCTTTTTCTCTTTCTGAACAGTTTATTAGATTTTTTTTATCGATAACATAATCATAAATGAGGCTTTTTCACTTTTTGTTCCTCGTTTTGGGTCCGTGCTGTCTAGGGGTTCAATTAATATCATGCAAAATTAGATGAAGAGGCGAGAAAATGAAAGTTTAATTCGACTTGTATTCATATTACATTTTTCGATAATTTGGTAATGGTTTTTTATTTATATGCTCAGTTTTTTTTTTTTTTTGCATAATATATTCTTTTAATACCCGCCTCGGTGGCGCACAGGTAGCGTGCTGGATTGCTCATTGTGCAGTCAAGTTGCATTGGACACACCATTTCTCGTGAGATCACTGAAGTTAAGCAGCGCAAGTCCACGTTAGTACCAACATGGGTGTTTGGTAAAGAACGATGGGTGCTGCAAATTTCCCCTCTCCTAAGTCCTCTACACTTACCTCCTTATCTCCCGTGAGCAGCCTCCTAAGGGTTCGTCCTGTTATGGCTGCTTGGCTTACTCCCCAACCCATGAAACTAATCCAGGACTACTGCGTTAATGATTCCCAGATCGAGGAGAGAGAGAGGTCCCAGGGCAGCGTTTGGAGGATAGGGAGCAAATCCGTGGTCGAGTGTAGTGTCCTCGATACCATCTGCACGTAGAATATACAGTACATGTGGTTTGGCAAAATTTCCAAGTATTGGTAGCTTGACCCTCTGGAATCGGTCGAAGTAAATTTAACTGTTAAATAAACATTGGGATTGCAGCATTTTTGATGAATATTAGGAAAACACCTGGTAATAGTAGCAAGTTCCATCTTGAAGAGCAGGGCCGGTCCGTCCATAGGTTCAAAGTGTGCAAAGAACGCGGGCGGCTGCCCTGATGGGGCGGCCAATCAATGTTAAATTGCAGACATTAAGAAAATTAAGTAAAAATATTATGAGGTGGAGCGGGACGGCCTCATAACTGCACGCGAGCGGCCGAACCCATAGGACGGGCCCTGTTGAAGAGGCGTATGGATTCTTTTGAGCGTCGGGTCAGAGCTATATAAAAAGAACCAAGTACTCCTTCCAACCCATGAGGACAGAGGTCATGTGCTTACGATGCTCTTTATGTAAATTGAAACATAGGAATGAATTGCAAAACTAAGGTGTGGAGAACCCCTGGCGTCAGTAAACTACCTCCATAGGTGTGTCGATATATAAACTTGATTCCAATCTGGACGTCTTTGAATATTTCGTTGATTCAAATAACATTGAGCTGACATTCAGCCAAGGTACTGGAATTTCATGACTCCTCCCTCCAGTTTTGACGTTACCATAAATTGGCATTACAGTCATTATTGCATCCTACCCCCATCAGATCCTTTAAACACTTTCTTAAAGAACTGAAGTTTCTGATGCCCTGTATATTTATGGGAAACCTTCGGGCAATAGAACGAAGGAACAAATTTATGTGAATGACATTTTGGAAACTTCAGTTTTTCAACTTTTGTCTACGTAATGGCCGACATTTTTCACCTCGACGTTTCATTCTGCTCTCCTCTTTTATTTCTGCCGAAGGTGATGTCTGGTACCCATAATTTCGAATGGTTAAAGGGAGAAGTCGAAATGAAGAAATAGACAGAATAGTATGGAAAAAGATGAATGGAAAGTAGAATAATAAGACGTATGGAGGAAGAGAGGAGACGTCATGACAAGTTAGGGAAAAGAACAGAGGGTAGAGAAGGATAGCACTCGTGAACGAACATTTTATTAATGGCATTACGTTTATACTGTATGTGCTGAATATAATATTCAGGTTTTAATAATGGTCTAAAAGTCGACTTTCGCAGTCCCTGAAGCGTCATCATTGCACACCGGCATAGCATTTTCTAATTCCCTCTGGTAACCCAGTAGTTGGTATGCTTTACCTCTTCTTGGTGAGGTTGGAAGGGCAGGGCTAGGCTCGGTTCCTTACTAGAGACTACATTCGCGTCTGTATCCCCTATTAGAGAGCTTGAGTGATCCGTTTTCGAACAACGCATGTTACGCATAGCAGACGAATATCTTACTGCGCATGTGCAACATTCCAAAGTAAAGTTAGAAACGTGTGTTTGAGCGTATGCTGAAGTAATCATACGTTCTACGTAGGTTTAAACGAACGTTACGATAAAATGGCGGACCCATTCAAAATATCAAAAAATTCTAAAATTACTTTGAAAGGAACCAAGTTTCACGTTCCAACCAATAGAGGGCAGGACGTTAAAGATAACGTGTGGTTCCAGATCACTCAAACTGTTTTTTTCACAGAACCATACGTTCTACTGTGTTTTTATGTTGTGTAACACACGTTGTTCTATAACGGATCACTCAAGCTCTCTAATATTCAACGGTCAGTAACAGGTTGAGTTACCAGCGAAATTCTATCTTGCTTTTAAATAACTGCAGTTGCCTGCAATAACTGCAGCACTAAGAACCTAGACATTAGATAAACGCAACAGTGGGAGACATCTAGTGAGTCCCCAAGTGCCTATCAAAGATGAATAGGCTGACGTACTGATTATGAACCGACAATAAAGAGTTGAGTGTTGGGACTGAGCATGGGTACTTCGGAGACGATGGCTTTTCCCTTGATAAACCTAGTTGCTGTACAGACACCTTTACATTTCTCCCAAGTGCTCATTTCCTGCTTCTACCTATTCCGAACTTGCATATAAAATCAACCGTTAAATAAGTGAATGTGTGCTTAGCGATGAATCTTGGAAAAGAATCTTTTTCAGAATAGATCTTAAGGGAGGTGGTTTCTTTAGGTTCACATCACTTTCAATGCTGTCTGATTATAAAGTCCTCCATTTTCTAGATAAACGTGGCATCAGCGGAAACGAATTGTAGACAAGTTGGTACAGTTTCAGTTTTTGGTGTTTTAGGGCCCTTCAACTACAAGGTCGTTAGAGCCCCGTCCACAGTGTAGTTCTTATGCAAAGACTGCACAGACACTACACAAATGCGACGATTTTTGGGTATTAGCAGTACCCAGTTTCCCCAATTGGCCACCCATGTCAGTACTAGCTGGGGTTGTGTTGCTTAACTTCAGTGATCAGACGAGAACTGGTGTGTCCAACACAATTCGCCGCTCCTAGACAAGTTGGGAAGTACGTCTCGAGCAAAGAGAACTTCGAAATTGTATTTACCGTATTTATTCCAATAACACCCGTCCTCTATTAAACGCCGCACCAACGGGGTAAAAATAATAAACGCCGCCCTCCAATAATATTATTGGAAGAAACAGTGGGGTAGGCCGGCATCCCCAACAGACATCATCATCATACCCTTATCCCACCTGTGGCAGGTTCGGGTATATGCGGGTTCTAGCCCTCCACTCTCGTCTATCTCCCATCAGATCCCCGTCCACTCCGCACACTGCCATATCATTACAGACAACCAGCTCCCACGTCTGCTTTTGTCTCTTCCTGTCCCGGGTGCTTCCGACCACCTGCATTCCTGAAGTGGACCTAACGAGCTCCATTCCTCTTCTCATGATGTGTTCTTACCACCGCTACCTATTCGCCCTAATTATTTCGGCGATGGCCACCACTTCCAGGCTACCTTTAACATACTCATTCCTAATTCTATTCGCTCTCGACACGTCACTCATGTACCGCAGCATTCGAATCTTGGCTACTTGCATCGTATTGCTGTGGCTCTTCTTCACTACCCTACCGTCTGATTCGTATAAGCATAGTTGTCCTAACCACTGCACTGTAGAACTTCCCTTTCAACTTGATGGCGACCTTCCTATAACACGGACTCTGCTTGCCTATCTTCACTTCAACCATCCCCATTGATTCTATGGGTCACGTCAAACAGCCTTAGCCAACATTCCTGCGGGTTTTCCAGACCTCTGGCTGGGGTGCCCCCAGTCAGAGTACGTTCAATGGACCAGCAGACCCGACCCTGCCACAAGCGGGATAAGGGTATGATGATGATGATTTATTGGAATAAATACGGTATACAGTATTAACTCTTAGAAGTGAAGAAAGACATCCAGATGGATTGGTAGTGAGGGGTTGAACAGTGGTTTTCTTTAGCCACCTGAAAAACCGGGTAACCACCAAGAGTGCAAGCATTCGATGCAAACGTTAATAAACATTGAGCACTTTCAGCATCTGACAAACGTAGAGAACCAGCTTTTGGTTTGTGTAATGCAGGGATGTCAAATGCCACGTACCATTTTTCTAACAAGTAACATTCACGCGTGCCGCTCTTCATTCCGCTTTTCATATTTGAGATTTTTATTTAAAGAAATATCAAATTAGAAGCGAAATTAAAACATAAAATGAATGTTTCGTTTCATTATCAAGCTGTTGTTGTCGTTTGTTGGTGTTTTAGGGCTCTTCAACTAAAAGGTCATTAGAGCCCCGTCCACTGCATATTCTTTTGCAGAGACTGCATATCAATATCAGTACTACCTGGGGTTGCGTTGCTTAACTGCCGTGATCTGACGGGCACTGGTGTATCCAACGAAATAACCCGCTCCCTTTGATTATAAAGAAATTACAATTACTGTGTGTTAAAGAAAAGTGATGGCTAATAATCACAATAAAGGATGCAGACGTGGCATGTTGCACAAGTTGTTGTGGGGCCGCAAAATTATTCTTTCAGGGCCCGAAATTATTCGTCGAAGTCCACATGCGGGTCACTAGTTTTAAACTCGTGGCGTACTGCCAATAGAGCTGTGCAACAAATGTGGTCGCCACCAGTCCTCCTCAGAAATCCCTGGCGCGCCAGTAGTGTCTGGCGCCTATGTGCAAGACATTATTTGGCGCCCCTATCCTTGCCCTCTAGCCTAATACAAAATCGTTATATAAAAGAAAAGTAACACTAATAATTTGGAGAAAAGTAATTTATGCAATTCCGAAAGAAGCCATTATGATTGGCACCTTTTATAGATGCTTAGAGCATCATCATCATAATCATACCCTTCTCAGCACGAAACTGGGTCGGATCTGCGAGTTCCAATCCTCCACCCCACACACACCCATGTCCTTTTGTACCACCTGCTCCCACGTCCTCTTCGGTCTTCCCCTCCCCCTGACGCTCCCAACCACCTGCAGTTCCATGATGGACCTAACCAGCTCCTCCTCCCCCTTCACATCACATGCCCATACCACCTCAATCTGTTCTCCCTCATCTTCTCCGCGATGTCCCCCACCCCCAGACTACCTCTAACATGGTCGTTTCGGATCCTGTCAGCTCTTGACACCCCGCTCATGAAGCGCAGCATTCGCATCTCAGCCACCTGCATTCTCCTTTCATGGTCCTTCCTCACGGCCCAACACTCTGAGCCATACAGCTTTGCCTTTTACCTTTACAGGCACCCGGCGGTCACACAGGACTCCACTTGCCTGTCTCCACTTCAGCTAACCTGCCTTAATCCTATTAGACACATCCGAGTCTAGTTCCCCATTTCCCTGGAACACTGATCCTAAGTATCTAAACTCCTGCACTTCTGGTATCACCTCATCTCCTGAGCATATCTCACCTTCTGACCCCTGACTACTCCAGTTAAAGGCTAGGTATTCTGTCTTTTATAGATGCTTAGAGCATATGCAAATATTTTCTTCTCCCCTGACATCTGTGGCGCCTGTGTGCGTTGCACACATTGCACGCTGTGCCAGCACGCCACTGCAGAAATCCAAAAGGAATGAATGCAATTCAAGCTGTTTCGAGCATAGACGAGCGGCTGTATTGCGTTGGAAACATCAGTTCCCGTTTGATCACTGAAGTTAAGCAACCCGACCCCAGCTAGTGCTAGCAAGGATGACCGCTTGGGAATACTGGGTACTGCTAATACCCGAAATGGAAACACCAACTAAACAAAATCGAGGATAGGCAAACGCCTTTGAACGCTCCTTTAATCGTGACGTCTCAACCAAAAAGCATTGAGCTTGTGTAAATATTGTTAGCATTCGCAAGCGTTTTGTACAGCTAAGGGAGTTTTGAAGATGCATAGAAACAGTTTTTCTGAATATTTTACCGAAGAACCTACCTGGGGTTTGAGGGTGACTGATTGTCTTTGAACACAGAAAGGTGATTACCACCTACTCGATGTCATGTTCTTGGCAATGTTTTCTAGTGGACAGCTGTCTACGAAGTGTACTCGCAGAGTGTTTTAACAAACTGCTGAATGCTTATCAGTTGCATTCTGAGTTGTACCACCGTTTTTTTCTCATAATTTGCATCGTCGTTTGCTTGTGGTATAGTGTTCATTAAGGAAGGCTGCGAATGATAGGCCCCTGTTTACCGTTACTGGCATCCTTGGAGACGTTTTAATGCTGTTCTCCATGACCTGAAGGAAGATTAAAACAAACTTGAATGTATCCTGATAATAATCGCTTATTAAATATACAACTGTTTCTAAGGCAACAATGGTAAAATTATCTGAGAAGTAAATTTGCATGTTTATTGGTCGTCGTGGAACATATTCCTACATCAACTTATGATCACTTTCCGCCTTTCAAGTTTGGCGTACATGCTGATAATTACTAACTTACAAGAAGGATGATGAGGTGGGTGATGCTCCTAAACCCTAATTCTTAACAATGCATAAAAATAATTTGAAAGATTGCGCTTTGTAGGACCTTAGTCTAAACGGGACTAAATTCAGATCTGCATTTTCTAAGGCGATCAATGTTTTTCTTTTCTTTTTTTAGAAACTTGTCTTTTACATCTTTTGTTTTACTCCCTACAGTCAAGGTATTGATTCGCCGTAATGATGTTTATTAGCTTGCTTTTACTTTGAGCTATTATTATGAGAGATTTTAAAAAAAATGCTTCGAGACAAATCGAAATTACAAACTTAATTAACTTTCCAACTTAGAGATATCCGCCATTTCTTAATTTGTAGCTGATCGAAGTATAAATGGTGTCCGGACCTTCTGTCGATGATCGACAGAAAATATTATTGAAAAATAATTGTTTCAATTTATACTGTATTTTCGTGCAGTTGTGTTAAGCAACTTGGCAATTGATTTGTTGAAATTTTTTCTTGCAGTTGCCAGTCCTCCAGAAAAGAAATGTTCAAAAGATGATAGTGAAATTAATACAGTGGCATCAAAAAATGGCCAACTTTCAAGTAAGTTGAATTTACATTTTACGTTTGTTGTAGTTTAATAACGTTGGTATAGTCAGCCTAAGATCATTTACTGACACTAGAGGGCCAACATCTGTTTGAGAACTTTCCTGAATGTGTATGGTTGCACATGCAAAAACAAAGGTTCCTTTGTGTCCTTGGTGTCGTGATCCACACCATACGGACCACTTTATCTCCCTTCGGACTAAAGTCACGTCAGCTTAGAATCGGCTGCCGGGCTTCTTAAGCTTCGAGAAAATGTACAGTCGAACTCGGATATAAGAAACACCTTGGGAAATCCAAAATATTCTCTTATATCCGGGCCATGTAATAAAGACCATATTTTGCAATATGGCAGCGATTGTCAACCACTGTGCCGCGGCACTTTAGTGTGCTGCAAGATTCACGAGAGTGTGCCGCGAGGTCGGGTACCCATCTTGACCCTCTGACTGGACACAAGGGCGATATTACGCAGTGTTTTCCCACAGCCGGTTGCCAACCAAAGCTGCAACTCCTATGCTATTTATCGTCTTTCTACTGTTCGTTGGGACACCGAAGACAGGGGGCGAGCTCCTGCACCTGGAAATTTTGGTCCTCTACCCATTCCATAATAGAGGGTTCTTCCACGTGCAGATGCCATCGTAGACCACACGTGGCCTCGGTTTTACTTCTCACCCGAAAGAAGGTGCACTCAGGGCTTCTGTCTCGCCCAAAAACGCCAGCCCACCTCGGTCCGGCATTGAACCAAAAACTACTGACAGTTACCGAACGCCACCGAGGCAAGTTTTTGCATAGGGTTAGGTTACAACTTACAGTATATATTTTCTTTGGCGTTTGTGCGCCCCGAAAATGTGTCGTTGTTAGTGTGCCGCCAAATTTTGAAATTAGTAAATG
>JAAFCE010001036.1:56335841-56435678 GCA_013389805.1 Trigoniulus corallinus | reverse complement strand
AAATGTGTCGTTGTTAGTGTGCCGCCAAATTTTGAAATTAGTAAATGTGTACCGTGGCGAAAAAAGGTTGAGAATCGCTGCAATATGGTATACATTTCTAAGTACAGCACTGTAATTGTCAATTTTAATGTTGATTATGCTTCATAACATTCCAAAACAGATTAAAAAATCCAGATTTAAAAACTATAGAGCATCATCATACCCTTATCCCGCCTGTGGCAGGGTCGGGTCTGCAGGTTCACTGTACAGTAAGTCCTCGACTTACAAGATTTCGGACTTAGGCGAGTTTTTTTTAGAACAAAAAATTTTAGGCTAGGCGCACACAGTATAGTCAAGACTGTTTGACGACAGTCTATGTACCATGTACGTAATTGTTAATCAGTTTTCACTATTAGCCGCCTTGCTACCCATTGGTTTTCATTGCCTGAGCTGAGCACACTGACTGCCTTCAGACAGTCTGGACTATAGTGAGCGCCTATCCTTAGGTGTGACACTGTGGTGGTGGGGTAACTCAGTTGTGCGCTTTGCTTTCTGTAATGTCCACCACCCCAACGTACCTCTAATACACTCATTCCTAATTCCATCAACTCTCGACACCCCACTCATTTACCGCAGAATTCGCATCTCGGCTACTTGCATTCTATTGACGTGGCACTTCCTCACTGCCCAACACTCTGATCCGTATAGCATAGCTGGCCTAACCACTGCCCTGTAGAACTTTCAGCTTTATTGGGACCCTCCTATCGCACAGGACTAAAAAGGCAATTTACACTGGACCAATACGTTAAGTAGCTCATCTATAAACACAGTATGTATGCAGATTGTTATGTGCAATATGTCCAATAAATATGTGCAATAAATAATATTTTCTTAGGTTATCTAGATAGAGCTATTTGACTTTCACCTAACGTTTAAAACTAAAATATCTTTTGTCAAAAATGCTAAATACTGTATAGTGTTTTCCTCGACTTACGCGAAAACCTCTGGAACCAATTAATCGCGTAAGTTGAGGACTTATGTACATGCTCTGACTGGGGGCCCCCAGGCAGATGTCTTGAGCCCACAGGACTGTTGGCTGGGTAGTGTGTGTGTGGATGCCAACCTACCCCACTTGTTAAAGCATCACATTATACAACCAAAATAGAAATTTGGCAGATAAATTAACGTTTGTTGGCTATAATAGTGCATGGTGTCTGACCTATTGCACAATAACAATGCACAGGGGTATTCCAGACTGCGTGCAGATTAAAAACTATACAGTATATTACAGTATGCCGGTATTTATCCATAGGGGTATGGTTGGTTTGGTTGGTTAGCGTTTTAGGGCCCTTAAACTACAAGGTCAATGAGCCCTGTCCACTGCATAGTTCTATTGCAGGGACTGCACAGACACTACACTTATGCGACGACTTTTGTGTATTAGTGGTACTCAGTTTTTCAAAGGAGTCACCCGTGCCAGTACTAGCTGGGGTTGCGTTGCTTAACTTCAGTGGTCAGACGAGAACTGGTGTGTCCAATGCAATAAGCCACTCTAGGGATATGGTGGTGTGTGGGGTGGACAGGGACCTGGTGGGAGATTGACGGGAGTGGAGAGCTAGAACCTGCACATCTCACCCAGCTACAGGTGGGATAAGGGTATTATGATGACTATATATTAAAAAAATCATTTGAAGAAATCTGTGATTTGTGCATTGAACCTGCTTCTTTAAAGCTTCACTTTCCACCATTTGCATCAGCATTAATAAAATGCCTGTGCAGATTCTCTTTTATCAGAATCTCTTATACGAAAGTTGAACTGTAGTAGTAAGGTCTAAAATTAGACCCTTGACAGCGAGGCCTTGAGGCCGTTCTGAGCTGACGGTAACCTGCCTTGGCGCCCTCCTCTTTCCGTGACTCAGAATAAAGGTCCTATTTTCTTCAAATCAAACTGAAAGTGTAAGACGCTGTATGTTGGCATCAGATTTAGGGTATGTGGTATCTCAGCACAATCTGGTATAGTCAATAATGCCTGATGCAGCTTCATTTGGCAATTATCTTCATACGGGCCCTTGATATTCTCAAGCCTCTCCCTTGATATTCGGGCTGAAAATGAATTGTAGTGTTATGTGCAGTGTTATCACCCACTACATCACCTCTTTAGCCAAGTT
Organism: Trigoniulus corallinus; assembly: GCA_013389805.1. Classification (NCBI taxonomy): domain Eukaryota; kingdom Metazoa; phylum Arthropoda; class Diplopoda; order Spirobolida; family Trigoniulidae; genus Trigoniulus; species Trigoniulus corallinus. Next base: position 56,433,531 of record JAAFCE010001036.1, on the reverse strand, counting down.
AAGGAGGAAGCAATCTCTTTCAAAAAGAAATCCTTTTTTTTTAAAAAAAAATGCACGTCATGTGGGCCCTCGCGACTGGTTCATCATTTACTGTATATTTTGTTATTCCAAAATTGGTCGTCGTCAAATTTTCATAACAGCCAAGGGCCATGCGCCTTTTCAGTTGTAACGTAAACTGGTCCTTATAGATGCAACTATTTAAATTTTCTTCACTATTTCCCCTTCAGGCCTTGATGGACTGTTTAATAACAAGCTTGTGACAAACGTGTAAAATTTGATCAATACCCCTACCGGCTCCAGTATCTCTGTCGCAATGTTCCTCATACCATATCTCGAGGGAAATTTGAGGCAATTGGTGGATCGTCCAAAATTAATGAACGGCAAGATGGTGCTCTGATGCTGGTGTGCATGTAAATAGGAGCACATTTGCCGTATTTGAGTTGTTCTGGGCGCCTTCTTTTTTTTTTGCTCGTGACCACCAAGACAGATCTTATGTATTCCGGACATATTTAATGAGCGGCCTGTCTGAAGAGTTGTTGGTGACTTGACTAAAATATCGGAAGCGTATGAAGGCGGCTTTATGGCGGTGGTACATTATGTCAACATCATGAGCTTATTAGCAAATGGTACTTGTATAACTGCAGGATTATTCATTGGTCGTAGATAGGCAATGATTAGAGCAGGGATATCAAACTCATTTCAACCCCGGGACACTTTTTCCAACCAGTAAAATTCATGCGGGCCGCATGCATCTAATTTTTCAAGTAAGGATATAAGAACTGGCAACTATGTACTAAACGGTTTACGCATTTGACTGCCGACCAAAAGTGCAACCCCCAATGCTTATTTCTCGCTGTCCTACTGTTCTTCGATTGTTGTTGTTTGTTGGTGTTTTGGGGCCCTTCATCTACAAAGGTTATTAGAGCTCCGTCCACTGCATAGTTCATATGCAGAGACTGCACAGACACTGCGCAATGCGACGATTTTTGGATATTAGCAGTACCCACTTTTCCCAAGCGGCTACCCATATTAGTGCTAGCTGGAGTTGCATTGCTTAACTTCAGTGATCAGACGAGAACTGGTGTGTCTAACGCAATTCGCCGCTCCCCTTTTCTTGGCGGCACACCAACAACACCAGGGAGCAAGCTTCTCACCTGGGAATTTTCCCTCATTTACCCGTTGCGTAATATAGAGAGGGTTCTTACGTGCGAATGGAATCATACACCACATGGGGCCGTTGTACATCCTAGTACATCCATGAATATAACGAAATATAAAAATAGAGTAAAACCAAGAAAGGCTACAACAAACAACTTATATTTTTAAAGGTATTATTATAAATTTATTTAACATATTGTGAAACTTTGAAAACCACAAAAAGAAAGATGAAATGAGGAAAACGTGCTAGATCTTCGAGATGCAGTCAAAATGTTGTGATTTTACAACTGAAGGAACCTTTGGATGAACAGATGATATTTTCTATTTTCTACTGCATTTCTGACCTCTTCCTTCAGGATTAATATCCAAAACCATGCTTTAAAATAAAATACAGTATGTATTTTCTAACTTTATCTTATAACTCGTTTAGTTAGAAAAATATTAGATTAAGTACCTACTATATCATTACCTTGCAACAAACTCTAATGTTGTATACATCCTTACTACTAATAGCAATATAATGCACAAAAATGCTATTTGAAGTACAAGCAATTTATCTAATACCAAGGTCTAATTGCATCATGAGGGCATTACTTCCTAAAAATATAAAACTTCAACCCAAGACTAGAGATTCGACTTGAAAAATGAAATACTATAGCCCTCTTTGGGCTTATCTAAAGATTTTAAATGTATCATATTTGCAAAGTATTGTCTTGCCTTTAAAAGTTTTTTTCATTTAACTTCAATAGATGCAAGTATTATAAGCAATAGAATTTATATACAGTAGAGTTCGGCTATAGCGAACCCGTTAACAACAAACTCTTGGTTATAACGTACTGTATTTCAACAATAAAAGTTTCCCAGTGAAATCTTTCACCCGTATTAACGAACTTCGGATATAACGAACCGCTTTTAATACATTTTCCTGGTTCGTTACAACCACACATCACTGTATAAGTATTTATTTTCAATTTTAGAGACAATGTTCTAGTTACTATCACCTTTTCAAAATTAATGATTATAAAAAACTAGAATTCCAGCCAGGAAGCAAAACAGTGATACCTAATTCATGTTTTTGGATGGTCTTGTACATCTCAAATATAGCAGTCGTTATGTTTTTTCTGAATTACTTTTAATGCATGCAGTTTAAATAAAATTACAAGTCGTAAAGGTTACAAAATGGAATTTAATGCTTTGTTTGGTTATAATATTGCATGGTGTCTGACTTATTACACAACAACTATAATGCAACAGGAGTCAGGCTAATGCCCCTACTGTTTTATTTAAATATTGCAAAATATTGTGCAATTTGTTAGGACGTTGTGCTACCAGATAACCTTCAGTAATTTACCTGCCAAACATTTCTATTTTGGTTGTATAATACAGTGTTGGAGAAGTGGGGTAGGCCAGCATCCCCCCACAGACAATTCAACCAATATTTCCTGAGTGTTCCAGACGCCTGGCTGGGGTGCTCCCAGTCAGAGCACGTTCAGTGAACCCGCAGGCCCGACCCGGCCACAGGCGGGATAAAGGTATGATGATGATGATGATGATAATGAAATAAAACAGCAGCTATGGTTAATATTTACTGCATAAGCTGCTGTGTTTTTTACAGAACCAGCAGTTTGACATCTCTGAGTTAGGGCATCTTGAGAGGGGTAAAGCGGGACTACTTTCGACTTTATAACTTTAAGAAAAATCTAAATGTGATTCGCTTATCGAGAGATCTGAATGTGGGTTCCGACACCATCAATGGTGAAGAGGGCCCTTTGCAAAAATAAGAACATGAAGACAAAAGATTGGAGAAAATAGTGTAAAAGACAACCTCAAGAGACCTACTTCTTTTATAGTATCTGAACATCACGTTATAAAATTTATTATCTTTGAAAACGCATCAGAGTGTTGTAATTAAAAATTATCAAGATTATAATGAAATGTGCCTTTCTCTCGCTGTAGTATGCAATGTTAATCCTTTCTTGAATTTATTTTTATGCCCTTTGATTATTGCCTATGCAGGGAGGTTATAAAATTAATCTCTCCATATTATGCTGAGGCATGATGTCAGTCTGTGTTGGCCTATTACGGTGGCCTACATGCCAAATGACACGCATTGCCGGTCTTAAGACTATATAATCCTCGACCTTATTAGTGTGAGCTACTTTTTGAAACTTCATGTTGATGTAAAGTTACATTATTTTACCACTAAGTTCTTTGGGACCTAATACTCTTCCTTATCGTATTGCAACCAACGAAGCATTATTGTGATGCTTTTTTTGATTTTCGGCAAATAATTGGTCTTTTACCAAATTGGGATACCCTCATGCAGTGCTGGATTTAAAATTTTATGGGCCTTTGACTAGAGGATGCTATGGGTTCCTAAAAACCATCAAATGCAGATATCGTCATATTTATTCAATAGTGGTCCTTATGATAAGTGATACTCCAACAATGATGATGCAAATAAACGTACGATCAAAATATCGGTATATTAAAGATCACCAGATCCCTTCGGAGTCTGAACTCAATCCTGTTGCTCCTACATTGAATTTAGTCGACGTGCCCCAATCCGCATGTGGAATTTTTAAGCCCGAAGACATAATAATACAAAAGTCCGAAACTATAGAGAAGTTATAATAAATAAATGTCACTCGATGAGTGCAAACGTAGACCACTGCTTTGGGAGTTATTAAACAAACCTCTTGGGACTTTACAGTGATCCTATCAATGCTAAAGTCCCCATACACTGTCAGATTCGTCTTTAGTTTTAAACTGTGCAGTCAAAACTGTACAAAATGTCGTCAATTGAGACTGAGACGCACGTGGCAATGACCATCATCATCATCATCATCATAATATTCGATCCATCGCATCTGCGGGATCCATCGAACATGCTCTGACTGGGGACACCTCAGCCAGGCGTCTGGAACCCGCAGGAATATTGACTATGTTGTCTGTGGGGGGGGGGGGGGTGCCGGCCTCCCCAACGTGTTCCAACACCGCATTATACAACCAAAATAGAAATTTTGGCAAGTGAATTAATGCGTTGTTGGTTATAACATTGCATGGTGTCTGACCTATTGAACAATAACAGTAAGCAACAGGAATACTCCAGGCTGCATGCGGCTATTATTGGTAATGAACAAAATTTAATCTTGAACTGGCAGATGTCAACTGCGCAGTTAGATACAGTATTTCGCCACTCCAAAAGACCCACAGTTCAAAATTTCTATACGTAGGCCCACAGTCACAGTCAATAATATATTGCCATGTACGTGCGATCTGCACAGCTAGAACTGAAGTTGAAACTGACAGTTTGTGGGTTCCCTCAACGTTTTTCCCAAATTTTTGGCACCTGTGTATGCTTCCGTAATTTCCGGGGAGCGGCGAGTTGCTTTGGGCACTAGTTCTCGTCTGATCACTGAAGTTAAGCAACGCGAGCCCAGTTAGTACTGACATGGGTGGTCGCTCGGGAAAGCAGTCTATGCATTAGAACTATGCAGTGGACGGGTCTCTAATGACCTTGTAGTTGACGAGACGTAAAACACCAACGAACAACAACAACCGTAATTTCGCTAAGCGCCGAATTCAATCCTTTCGCATCACTCTTTGGAAATATATGTAGTCACCTATTTAAATCACCCCTAATTACAACGTTACTCTCTTTTCATAATACAGTGAAACCTCTCTATGGCTCCACCCCTCATATCGGTACAGATTTTTCAGGCACCGATTTTTCGCCCATAGGGTTAATGCTATTACTACCCCCCTTAACGGTACACCTCTCTAATGGGTACACCCCTCTGTTGGTTCACCTCATACATGTCACCACTTTTCAGAAAACCACCTCTATAATGGGTACACCCCTCCATTGGTACATCTAATACATGTCACCATTTTCAGAAAACCATCTGTGTAATGGCTACACCCCTCTATTGGTACACCTAATACATGTCACCATTTTCAGAAAACCCCCTCTGTAATGGGTACATCCTGCTTCGGTGACGCAGTTGACAGGGTGCTTGGTAACTGCAGCAGTGGTTCTAGGTTCGATACTGGACCAAGGCGTGTTGCCTTCTTTTCTGCAAGAGAGATGCCCCCGAGTGTGCCTTCCTTTGGATTAGAAGTAAAACCATAGTTCCATGTGGCGTTCAATGGCATTTATACGTAAAAGAACTTTCTACTATGCAACGGATAGGTGAGGCAACATTTCCAGGTGTAGCAGCTTGCCACCTGGCATCGGTGGAATACCTCAAAGAACAGTAGACCTACAATAAATATGCACAGGGGTTGCAGCTTTAGTCTGCATCTGGCTGTGGAAAAACGTAGTCCAAAAGATCACCCTTGCATCTATTCAGACGGGCAAGATGGGTACCCGACCCTGCCATAGGCAGCAAATAAGAAGGTAGCTTGATTCTAGACAAACGTCCCTTGATTGATTTGGTTGTAAAAATTAAATTTGTGTACTTCAATAATTTTGTGAAATATTATATTATATAATGCATTTTTTGATTTGTTTTGATTAATTTATATACCCATACCCCTCTTATGGGTACACCCCTCTGATGGGTACACTTTGGCTTGGTCCCGCAGGTATACCAATTAGAGAGGTTTCACTGTACTTGGGCAAGTAGGTACCACCCTGCTACAAGCAACTGGTTTCTTAGGCGAAATGTATTCCCTTCCCAAACAAACCCCCGAATTGGTCCCCCTACATAAAGACCTCTCTTAATCAGTCCCCCATACAATCGTTTGCTAGCGTGGACGGCTTTAGATCATTTCAGGGAGGGAGAAGTAAATAGACAGAAATGGCAACGGATATAAACGTCACTTTTGGGAATACAAGCGTTAATTAGTGTGGACATTGCAATAATGAAGGCAATTTATAAAATAAGGACCTTCTGGAATTGTTACTGGTTGATTTGATTAATTTACTTCAACATTCGTTGGCAACTTTTATAATATTTTTTTACCATTTTTAAGCCCATCTGTGACTCTAATTTTAAGGTAGTGGTTACTGTGTTGGCAAGAAAAAATCAAAAAAGAAACTGTGAACCACGTTTTGGGCGCACTTATAGTCATTAGTTTGAATTTTTTTGCCAGGTAGCTTGTCTTGTTTGTAATGTACGATACTTAATTATTTTTAATCCAATACTTTGTGTAATGTTTTCTCATGGCTTATTCTTATCTGTCCTTCTGTGACCTGCCTCACGAATTGATGAATTCTGCGTAAATTCGACGTGAAGATTACCCTCTCCAATCTATAATGAGCATAATCTGTATGCATGCAAAAGGGCGTAAATAAAAGTTGAGCAGCAAAACGTATACGGGGAGACATTCAAAATTCCGGCAACCTCCGGACCTGAGGTTGCCGGAATTTTGAAAATGCCGGCTTTTTGATGGTTAGGCCTACTGTATATACAGTATACTGTAAATATTTAACAGAATATCTCAACCTGTGCAGTCCTTTAAAGAAGGAAAACCAAATACAAATGAAAAGCAAATGAAATTTTAATTTTCACCAACTAAACATTAAAAGAAGCTAAATAGCATATGGGCTGTTAGAATCATCGTCTTCATCACTGAAATTGACAACATCCTTAGCAAATGCGTTCCGAAATCCATGAAGGAAACGGATTATAATCCGACCGATGATAATTACCGATGGTCGGATTATTTAATGTCTACCTGTACTTTCACATACAGTAGTTGGTCACATTTTTGGGCCTTCTTCCTGAACCATTGGCACCCAATTTTTCCCTCCCCTGGATAGATTGCTGTGGACGTCCGTGAAATTTGAATGTCTCCTCACTTTTTTTGGGTATCACTCTGGTACCAATGTAATGCTCTCTTTTTCCTGATTCAAGTGTCCCATGAATTCAAGCCCACTTAGGTATGTGGGACAGGGGCGGATCCAGAGAGGGGGGGGCAATGCAGCAATTGCTCCCACCCTCAGTGCCTCAATGGGGCGCATATTTCAACTGATGCATGATTCAACTGTGCAACTAATGAGGGATTTTTGCATTGGTATCCCCATTTCTATACTGCCAGTCCAACAATTGCAGTTGTCTAAACCACTGAACATGGGACACTATCTAATGGGCATTAGAGGACCAATTGCAATTGTTAGCTAGAATTATACAACGGATTCTGAATATTTAAAAGTATTTGGGGCGCCCGTTTTTTTTAAGTGCTCTCCCTTGATCAGTCCCTAGATCCTCCCCTGATGTGGGATGTAGCCATTTTAAAAGAGACGAGATAATGATTATATAAGAATGCTTAGAGTAGTAATGAATTTCTCTCCTGAAGTGTTATTCGAATGAGAATCTCAGACTGAAATATTGTAAGTACAGTCCAACCCCGATAATGAAAACCCCGGATAATGAAATTTTCTGGTTAACGAAGACAGTTAGGTAGGTCCCAGCCAAAGGTATATGTCAATACATGTAACTGTACCTTGGATAATGAAGACTCGGATAATGCATAATGAAGACAACTTATGCTTTTTCTGTATATGTGCTACACTATAATTTCACTCTGGATAATGAAGACAGCCTTACAAAAATTTCAAAAGGACATAGTCTAGCTTGTTCTAAGCAGTTATAAGAGGGTGGTTAGGGATTTTGTTGGAGCAGAAAGCTCTATCCTTCAACCCACTACTGAGAAGTAAAGGGTGTACAGTATTACATACCTGCCCTTGTAATTGGATAGCTAGTCTTATTTGTAAAAGCCCATCTTTAACATACATTATACTCTCATTAACGGACAGCCATGGGGAATTAAGGCTGTCCACTATTAGGTGTCCACTATTGGGAATAACGATTTATCACTGTAAGTGAACTTTGGGACAAAATGCCATGTACCACTATAGAGAGGTGTTCATTAAGGGAGGTTTCACTATATGCTGATGTTTTCATTAAATTTATCAATTTGTTTATTGAAATTTCATTTAGAAACGTTATGTTATACGTTTTAAGTGAAAAAAAAAACACAAACAAACGCTAAGAAGCTATCATGGGCATGGATTAGACCTAAAATTGTACATTCTGGATAATGAAGACACTCGGTTAATGAAGACACTTATGGTTGGTCCCTTAGAGGTCTTCATTATCGGGGTTGCACTGTACTGGATAAATTTTGAAAGTTGTTGTGCCGCTAATTGCTACTAATGGTAATGTTTCAGTTGTTGGAAATTAATAATTTATGGATTGCGCATTTGTTGCTCATAATTATAAAGGCACTCTGAACATTGCATGATGTGGATCAAGACATGGCGGGAAGTTAGGGAGCGGCGAATTGCGTTGGACACACCACTGATCACTGAAGTTAAGCAACGCAAGCCCAGTTAGTACTGACATGGGTGGTCGCTCGGGAAAGCTGGGTACTGCTAATACCCAATAATCGCCGCATTTGTGGAGTGTCTGTGCAGCATATGCATTAGAACTATGCAGTGGACGGGTCTCTAATGACCTTGTAGTTGACGGGACCTTAAACACCAACAAACAACAAGCGGGAAGCTAGGGCTGAATCTCAGTAAATTGCACACGATGATATAATTAGTAATCGGATAGGAGAATATTTTTGTTTTGGGCCAACCAAGAAATTCAAGCAACGTTTGGAGAAAAAAATTTGGAATGCTGTGTTATCGGAAATATCCCGCCTCGGTGGCGCAGTGGGTAGCGTGCTTGGTACGTGCGTCAGTGGTTCCAGGTTCGATACTGGACCGAGGTGGGTTGACTTCTTTAGGGCTAAAGAGATGCCTCGAGTGCGCCTTCCTTCGTAGTTTACGATAGCATTTGCACCTAAAAGAACCCTCTCTACTATGGCAAAATTTCCAGGTGTAGGAGCTCGCCTCCTGGCGTCGGTGGAATTCCCCAACGAGCAGTAGACCGACGATAAATTAGCATAAGAGTTGGAGCTTTGGTCGGCATTGTGCCCATTCAGAGGGACAAGATGGGTATCCGACCGTGCCATAGGCGAGGGAAGAGTTAGGAGTTGCTTTTTTTGTTGTGTATCGGAGTGGATACCTTCGCATCTTTCAGCACCAGTTGTTGTTTTCATTGCAATATTTTGCACATGTTCATATGGGCGTAGGTATGTGTATTTTAAAACGACACAAAATGATTTCAACACTCTCGAAGAAAAGCAAATGTTCCTTTTTTTTGCAAATTTTTTTCTTGCAGCTAGCAAAACACATTGCTGTCAATATTTATGCTCGCAGCTTCTTCATCGAAACTGTTTCCCCATATGACAACGCCATGACACAAACTTCCCTAATGTTTTCCTTCAACACAACAGCAACAACAACGACATGCGTATTACCTCCTAACAATCTCTGGAATGTAACCACCAGTTGTTTACAGGCTGGCGCTTTCACCTTGTTAGTTCGAAGAACTGCTTGAAAATAACACTTGTGGCGAAATGCATATTTTCTATAAAACTAACAGCTCTGTTGATGGTTGTGGCTGACGACTTGAGGCGATGGGAAACTCCATGTGTACTCCGTTATAAACTTATCTTCCCCAGGGAAGGCTCACTTGCCTGTTTTTCATGTAACATGTCACATCATTATCATCACCATACCCTTATCCCACCAATGGCAGAGTCGGGCCTTCAAGTTGGACCCTCCATTTCACACCAGGCCCCATACATCTCTCATATTATTGTATTAATTCATAAAACCTGATACCCACGTCTGCTTTGGCCTTCCTTTACCCCGGATACTTCCAAAAACTGCATCACCATAATGAAGCTAACCAGTTCCTCTTCCCTTGTTCTCATAACATTCCCATACCATCTCAATCTATTCTCTCTCATCTTTCCCGTGATGTCCCTCCACCCCGAAACAACCCCTGACATACTCATTTCTAACTATAGTCTGTCGAAATGTCTCAAAATCTGCAACAGGGAAAATACCACTGCAAAATCATGAATAATTCACAATGAGAGCAGGAATTCAGCAAGGTGATGCCGAAAATGAGGCGAATTGCAACTGCCCTTCCAAGTGCATCCCAAAAATGTTCAATATGATTCAGATCTGGAAATCTGGGTGGCATTTCAATCCGTTGAATATTCTTTCTTTGAAAGTATTTACCTACCACTTGGGCCCATTGTTGGCGAGCATTGCCATCCATAAAAGGGAACTGAGAGCTCTCTCCACCCTTGAAAAGTCGCATATAAGACTGTAACATCTCTTCTCTATACCTCTGGACAGTCTTGGAGCCAGTGTCGAACACGAACCCAGTGTCCATCATGATGCCTACCAACACCATGGTATCTCCACCACCACGTGCGGATCCAGGGTGGGGTTTTTGGAGTTGCAGCCCCCCCATGCACAAATAAACTTATTCGCATAATATATGCGAGCTTTAGCTCAACCCCTCCTCCCCCCCTCCCCGACGAAAATCCTGGATCCGCCACTGTCCAACACAATAATGGTCCCCTTCCCTGATGTTGGGACTAGTTACAGAAGAGAACGTGAGCCCATTGAGGTTGTACCGACCTTCACTGGGTATTTCCGCGTACATATCCTGAACTATTCGAATAAACCCCTCTTCTACCCCTATTTCTTAATACCTCCCAAACTACCTGTCATGGAACACTGCCTCAGAATGAATATTGGTTCTATTGTGGACCTACCTGGCATGAACCCAAACTGATTTCCACGGTCAAAAAAATCGATACCTGCACTATAGCATTATTATTAGAAAACAATTTCCTGTTTTGAGTTCAGTACTTTTGAGAAATTTTCATTCTTTCGCACCGCCCAACACTCTGATCTACATCATCCAGCTGGTCTAACCACTGCTTCGTAGAACTCCTTCTTCAGCTTTAGTGGGACCTTTGATCATAAAGGACTCCACTTTCCTTTCTCCACTTCATCCACCCCACGTGGTCTTTTGAGTCACTTATGCACTCCTGAAGGACCAAATAGCAATAAGAGGAAAGAGCAAAGGAGAATGAAATCTAGTGTGCAGAAAGGTAAAGATTAAGGCAATGTCCTCACATAAAGAGGAGAGAGAAAGTGGAACTCTGAGAAGACACTTGGGAGATAATTTGACACTGCTGACTCCCGGCCCATCGCTACAGTTCCTTCAATAACTTCTGACAGGGAATACAATGGGTCGCGCATTCTGCTCTGAAATCCACAAGGGGTTGACATACTCCTTTTGGTTAAATGTACTTCATGGGTTAAAAATTCACGTCTCGTGCAGTCAGTAAATAATTATTCATAGCTGAAATAACCGCGTCATATAACCCTTACAATCAAGCGAAGCTAGTGGAGTTACTCATGTGGAATGATGATAATGCTTCCCCCGACAAAGAGTCCATTTCTATGAGAATAATTGTTTAGATTGAAAACATTCAAAGGTTTAGATGCTCGACCTCTCCCGTCAGTCGCATCTTTCAGCAGTTGATGGAATACAGTTAACTAACCTGTATAATTACTCTTCAAGAGCATTCTGCGCTCCACAAACACGTAATCAGGCCTAATTAAAAGATACCTCAATCTTAATCGAGCATATTCAATGGTTTTGCATCAATTAATATGCGAATGGATCATTGTGCGCTTTGAAACAGGATTCTCCAACCGGTTGTGACAATTGACGATAGCCGGTATCAACACCATACTCCAGTAGTTCACGTTTACCACGCTTTCTTCGCCCTGTTTTTTTTCCAGTGTGAAATAAAAGTTATCTCAACCTGCCATAGGTAGTGGGAGCGGCTTATTGTGTTGGACACACCACTTTTCGTTTGATCACTGAAGTTAAGCAGCGCAACCCCAGCTAGTACTGACATGGGTGGCCGCTTGGGAAAACTGGGTACCGCTAATACGCAAAAATCGTCGCATTAGTATAGCGTCTGTGTAAACTCTGTATTAGAACTACGCAGTGGACGGGGCTCTAATGACCATTGTAGTTGAGTCCTAAAACAACAAGAAAACAAAAGCCATAGGTAGTTGTAAGCGACTAACTTTTGATAATAGAATTGTGTAAGGTTTCATAAGCCCGCGTAAGTGACCAAGAGGTAGTGAGCTGGTCTACTGCCTCAGCGGTTCGAACCTGGATCGAGGCGGTTGGATTCCTTTTGGAACGAGAGAGAGAGAGAGGCCCCCGGTTCGAGGTCCATATAATGAGAGATAAAGCCGTGGCCCCGTGTGGTGTGTACGATGTCATCAGCACGTAAAGGAACCCTTACTTCGTGAAGCAAACGTGGCAAAATTTTCAGGTTTAAGCTCGACCACTGGTTTCCGTGGAGGATTAATGCCTCAACGACGATAACAAAAAATGGGCCTGTGATGATAAATAAGCAGAAGGGTTACATGTTCGGTAGGCAGCCGGCTGAGTAAAAATGCCATCCAACAGATTGCTCATGTGCTGCATTGAGATACATGAATGGTTAACGATGTAGCAATTGTCCCCGTTGCAAATCATGGGAACCTTAAGATATTTCAAAGACACTCCAGGTGAAAAACAGTAGGGGAGAAGGTAGGAATATGAGATACCCGTTATATTTTGGAACCTAATGAACTTCAGAATAGTCATAAATAAGAAAAGAATGTTACAAATGACGGATAACATCATGTGAAATATGCTGAGGTGGGGCACTCACTGCAACTGACAAATCATCTGATTGCATCTGTGCCATGGTCAATCTCTTGCTATTTGATAGTCTCGTATTACTACCCATCAAAATCTCGTATTACAACCATTCCACCGTTTTTCGTTTTCGTAAGATATCACACTCAAAATCATAATACAGTATATGTGAAATTCTCTTTGTTAATATGAAATGGCAATTCATCATCATCATCATCTCACCCTTCTCCCGCCTGAGGCAGGGTCGGGTCCGTGGGTTCCAATCCTCCATTCCCGCCTATCTCCCACCAAGTCCCCCTCCACCCCGCACACCTCCATGTCCCTTTGCACCACCTGCTCCCATGTCCGCTTCGGTCTTCCTCTACCTCTGGTGCCCCCAACCACCTGCAGTCCCATAATGGACCTAATAAGCTCCTCCTCTCCCCTTCGCATCACATGCCCATACCACCTCAACCGGTTCCCTCTCATCTTCTCCGCAATATCTCCCACCCCCAGGCTACCTCTAATGTAATCGTTTCTAATTCTGTCCAATCGCGTCACCCCACTCATGTAGCGCAGCATTCGCATCTCGGCCACTTGCATTTGCCGTTCATGGTTCTTCCTAACTGCCCAACACTCTGACCCATACAGCATAGCTGGCCTAACGACGGTTCTGTAGACCTTACCCTTCAACTTTATTGGGACCCGGCGGTCACACAGGACCCCACTTGCCTGCCTCCATTTCAGCCACCCTGCATTAATTCTATGGGTCACATCAGAATCTATTTCCCCATTGCTCTGGAAAACTGATCCTAAATACCTAAACTTTTGTACCACTGGAATCCTGTCTCCCCCACAGTGAAGCTCACCCCTTGCCCCTGGTTACTGAAATTGAAAGCTAGGTACTCTGTCTTCTTCATGTTCACCTTGAGACCCCCACTTTCCACTGCTGTCTTAATGTCCTGTAGGCCCTTTTGTGCATCCTCTTTGGACTCCTCTAGCCGTCCCACATCATCAGCAAATACCAGGCACTGAGGAGCCCATTCCCCTTCTCCCGTCAGCAGCTCATCCATTACTAGCGTAAATAGAAATGGGCTAAGTGCCGACCCTTGATGCACCCCAACCAGCACGTTGAAACCTGCAGTGTTTCCCCATGCTGTCCTCACCCTAGTGATGCAACCTTCATACATATCCTGCACTACCCTAATAAGGCCCTCATCAACCCCTTTCTTCCTTAAAACGCTCCACAGTACCTGTCTAGGGACACTATCATAGGCCTTCTCCAGGTCAACAAATACTGCATGGAGGTCCTTCTTTGCTACTCTATGCTTCTCTATCATCTGTCTTAGAATAAAGATTGGTTCCATGGTGGACCTACCAGGCTTAAATCCAAATTGGTTTCCCCGGACCCTAGTTTGCTCTCTGAGGCGACACTCTATGACTCGCTCCCACAGCTTCATAGAGTGGCTCATTAGCTTAATGCCTCTATAGTTTCCACAGTCCTGGGCATCCCCCTTGCCCTTGAACAATGGAATTATCCAACTCTCACGCCATGCAGATGGCATCCTATCACCTTTTGCTAACTTATTAAAAAGCTTCACAAGCCATGCAATGCCTGTGGTCCCCAAGGTGTGCCAAACATCGATGGGGATCTTATCTGGGCCTACTGCTTTGTGACCTTTCATTTTGTGAAGGGCTCTGATGATTTCAGCCTCACTCACCCTGTCCACTGCCTGAGGAATTATGCTTGGGTTGCTTGCTGTGGCTGTTACACTGGTGACAGTATTTAAGAGGCTGTGGTAGTATTCCTCCCACCTTTTGATCACCTCTGTTGGTTGGAACAGAACCCTACCATTGGTATCCTTGACTGTTATAGCCCTGGTAACGTCCTTACTCATTTTATCCCTGGTTTTAGCCAGTCTAAAAACTGCTTTCTCTCCTTCCCTTGTCCCCAATTTTTCATATAGTGCCTCATACTTCTGATATTTGGCCAGGGCAATGGTCCTTCTGGCATTTTTCTTTGCCTGAACATAGTCTATCTTTGAAACCTGGTCCCCTATTTCTCTCCACCTATGGAAAGCTACCTTCTTTAGTTTGATTGCAGCTTCCACCTCCTCAGTCCACCACCATGTCTGCCTACCCTGATAAGCTCCTCCTACTCTACCCCTACCTAAGAGAGCCTCACCACATCTCCTAATTTTCCTAGCAACCCTGTCCCACATGGCATTGGCTGACCCATCCCATTCCCAGTCAACCTGGCTGAGAACCTCCTGCTGGCTAACATGTTGCCTAACTGTCCCCATCATTAGTAATTTATCATGGGCAGCTTATGGCCACTCTCCTTCTGGAATATGAAATGGCAATTATTACAGCATATTTTACCTTTCTTGTATTTTTGAAAATGAAAGAATCAGCTAATTTACCCATTTTTGGAAATGGATACCATAAAACTTACGGCAGTTAAAAAAATTTCAATCTTCCACCACGCAGTCAACCTCCAACAACCCCTGTAATTCAAAAAATGTACCATGTACTATGGCAACTACGTCCCAACTCCTCCTACAAGTGCCAGTGATGAGCACATGCCAAAACATTGGTGTCTCATATTCCTACCTTCTCCTATATAACATGTAAGGAGAGGCACGAAAAGGGGATGTGGAAATAATGTACTAGTCACTGCCCCGTGTGCATAATTAAGACCTGGGGACTTCTTTTGCCCTTCTGGTTGGCAGGTGGCAGAAACCGTCAGCAAAGTTTTGATTAACCAAGGGCTCCAATTAGGAACCACTGCATTGAGGTAACTGGCTGTTGATTATATATCAGCATTAGCGAGACCACATGAAAGCCACTGGTGAAAAATTATGGTTAACAATTTAATTTTCACCTTCTTGTGGTTATAGGATGATTATAAACTACTATTTTAGGGTATTTATTTTAGGGTCTACTATTTTAGGGTTTTTATTGAGATCATTGAACTTTCTGCTAGTCATTTTTATTGTTTTAATTTACCGTTTTTATATGCGAGTTAATGTTTGGGTGTTCTGTACATTTTTAGAGCAAGGAGGACTGAGGATTTTTCGGAGATCCACATTAAAGAGGACACCACTTACGAGGTCAACTCGTGTTCAGAATTCAACAGATGATGAAGCTACTGAAGCAGTGGATCTTCAGGTGGATAATATGCCCCCGGCAGAAGCTCCCGAAGCTTGGGAAACAGCCGCTATTAGGTAAGTGGATTACTGCCCGTACCCGTGTTCGTGTAAGTCGAGAGGTTTACTTCTTAAATGAGGTGAGGGGTTGATCCTATCGTCTGAAATCTATCGTGGGCGCTAGGGATGGATAAAACACCTCCGCCATTGTGGAAAATCTACGTAGAAAACGATGCAAATATCCGGCAAAATATCCAGGTGTAGCAGCTCGTCTTAGTAGGCCGACGATAAATAAGTATAGGGGTTGTTGCAGCATTGGGTTGGCATCCGGCTGCGTAAAAATTACCTTCTAATGGCACGAAATGGCCGACCCTGCCATAAGCAGAAAAAGGGTTAGTGATGGCGGCAATTGCATATACTGAATTTTCCATCTTACCTTATAAGCAGATCAATATCTTTTAGTTTCTATGTAAAAATTCTTCCGCAATTTGTAAATAGAGGAATCTTATTTCAAAAGTCGATTTTTCTGCCTTCGGCATTTTCGGGTACCATGGAAATCGATCGGACCAAGCAGATGCAGTTCGGGAAAGATAGAAGTTGACCAGTTAGAGCCATCGACAACCTGGAACCGTAAACAAGGGGTTTGAGGGACACAGAAACAGACACTATCAGAAATCAAGAGAACCAGGAACTTAGTGGGCAAATTGTTGAACGGTGATTCTGCATGGATCACTCCCAACCGAATATCTCAATCCTTTTAGTCGCCTCTAAGAACATGTAGCGCTTACATTTTGCCCTGGGCCTATTCGTAGGCTGCATCACGTCCACTATAAAGGAGCCTATACATTAATTAATTTTTGGTTAAACTCTCAGGTTCAAAAGTTCAATCCAGAAATTGCATTAAGCAAATGAACTTCTGGGTAGAAGGATCATATAATGGGTTATCGTGAAATTTCTGGATATTCTTATATATTACTGTTTGATTTGCATGCTGAGAACGTGGTTTCTCGACTACTGGATTAGTTTTTGGGTTGGGGATAAGCCAGGCGGCCATAACAGAATGAACCCTTAGGAGGCTGCTCATGGGTGAGGAGGTGGTAGGTGTAGAGGATGTAGGAGAGGAAGTGTGCCTATCCAGGAAGTGCAATCGTGTTAGTCATACTGCCAGTTGACCTACAAGTTCACCTACAATAGTATAATATAAATAGGGTCCCTAGAAGGCTAAAAACTTCATGATTATTCCTGTGCTTGTGGGTCAGGTTGTTTTTAAAGAAGGGAAGGGGTTTTCCCTCCGTGCCCTTGCTGCCCCTGTGCTATTGCTTATTGCGTTGGACACACCAGTTCTCGTCTGATCCCTGAAGTTAATAACCGCTACCCCACCTTATACTAACATGGGTGGCTGCTTGGAAAAACTGGGTACTGCTAATACCCAAAAATCATCGCATTGCTGTAGTGTCTGTGCAGTCTCTGCATTAGAACTACACAGTGGACGGGGCTCGAATGACCTTATAGTTGAAGGGCCCTAAAACACCAACAAAACAAAAATCACAACTAAGGTTGATTGAATTTTTATCCATTTACACTTTGCCCACCCTCCCCTGAAATGACCATAAGCCACTTTATTTTCAAAAGTGAATTAGTAATGAACTTGAGTGGTGGACATCGCGGAAAAAATGACGGAGAATAGGCTGAGGTGGTGTGGACACGTAATGAGAAGAGGGGAGGAGAAGCTCGTTAGGGCCATACCAGGAATGCAGGTGGTCGGTAGCACCCGGGGCAGGGGGAGAGCGAAGCAGACGTGGGAGCAGATTGTCCGTAAGGATATGGCAGTGTGTGGGCTGGACGGCGACCTGGTGGTAGATAGAAGGGAATGGAGGGCTAGAACCCGCAGACCCGACCCTGCCACAGGCGAGATGAGGGTATGATGATTATTATGAATTAGTAATGATATTGTAATTGTTATGGAAATATATTTCTGTTACTTAACCATGATTATTTTATATTTTCTATTGCAGACTCAGGACAATATTAAAGCAACTTCAAATTGGTGAGGTCCCAGTTGACATTCTACAACGGAATTTACAGTTTGCAGTACAGGTACTAGAAGCAGTGTATACAGAAGATAGCAGGTAGGTTTTATAAATGACAGTTGACATGTTATATCTTCCAATAATTAGATTCAAATAACTCGGACATGTAAAGAAATAAACATCTGCAGAAAAATAACAAATGACTTATAAATAATGCATGAGCTTTGAAAAAAAGCAGCAGAAGTTTGCATTCACTTGCATACAGTATGCGTAATTTAAATATGAATTTGCATCTGCAGTACGACAAACGTGTCCTAACACACATATTTTATAACATACTGCAATAAATGCATGCATCTGTAAGGCTCGCTGCACACCAAAATGAATCTGAATCAGTCAGACTCAATCCAAATCACGGTGAATCTCGCTCACCAAGATTCAGCTTAGTGCTCCACAACTCAAATATGCCCAGAATCACGCGCTGATCCAGGATGGGGTTTTTGGGGTTGCAACCCCTCCCTATGCACATATAAACGTATTCGTATAATATATGCGAGCTTTAGATCAACCCCCTCTGTAATGGCTCAACCCCCCCCCTGGCGAAAGTCCTGCATCCGCCACTGTCCAGAATTAATTTTTGCCTTCCCACCAGTCGAATGTGATTCAATCCAAATGAGACTGATCATTGGTATGAAGGCAAGAACTGATTCCAGAGATGGAGCAGAGCAACAATTGCTTCTCTCTCAGTGCCTCAATGGGGCGCAAATTTCAACTCAAGGCCGGCTCGTGAGTTTCAGGCGCCGTAGGCAAGTGGGTCCATCGCTGCCCCCTCATTGAATTTAAAACAGTTCTAAACTGTCCAAGCGTCCCTCACACCCTTGGCATTTGCCCCAATACCAACATTTAGAAAAGGCTCCACCAATCAGAGAATTTTGGGAACCCCAGGATATGAACATTTGACCAGTACACTGCATGGCAAGAAAGTACCACTGAAATTTGCCGCCCAGGTTTGCCTGCTCCATGAGCCGCCTTTGTTTCAAGTGATGCACTATTCAACTTTGCAATTGATAAAGCATCCTTCCATTGTATTTGCTGTTCCCATTGCTATACTGCCAGTCCAATCTGCAGTTGGGTAAACAACAGAAGATAGAACATTGTCTAAGGGGCAGTAGAGGACCTATTGTAATTGCTAGCTAGATTTATATTAAGCGGCTGAGATGCGTTGGACACTCTACTCTCGTCAGATCACTGAAGTTAAGCAATGCAGCTAAACATGGATCTCCAACCTCCCTCTCATCCGCGGGCAACCTCTACAAGGTTCGGCCCGTTATGGCTGCTTGGCCAACTCCTCAGCCCGTTAGTATAACACACTAAATATACATGAACTTGTATCTAGAACAAACATTAAGGGATTCGGAATATTTAGAAATATTTTGGGCGTACTTTTTTGAAGTGCTCCCCCTCCGATTCCGCCTCAGAATCAGCCCCTAACTGATTCTGGGAGTAGTTAGGTGGTAGGGCACTAAGTTAAACCTTGGTGAGTCAGATTTACCGTGATTTGGGTTGAGTCTGATTGATTCAGATTCATTTGACGCGAAACGAGCCTTACTGTGACGTCACCAAGATGTACTCTAATTAAAATGTAGAATTATTTGTTAATATAATGAGGTTTCTGTGATTATATGCCAATTTCAACCATGGTTTTGCGAACTAATCAAAGGATAGCTTTTCCTTGTGCAAACACGAATTTGCGCAAGCAAATGGCATTCTACCGTTGACCTAATTGGCTGAAGTCAAATTATTTGCGTAAAACATGAAACATATTTTAAGCGATGGGAAAGGGCCATTTCGGCTATTTCAATACTTTAAATAGTCAACCCCTATTCTTATTTATTGTTTGTCTACTGTTCGCTGGGACACTCCACCGACGTCAGGAGACGAGGTCCTACACCTTTCAATGTTGCCTGATTTACTTGGGACCCACCTCGATCCAATATATGGGAGCGGCAAATTGCGTTGGACACACCAGTTCTCGTCTGATCACTGAAGTTAAGCAACGCAACCCCAGTTAGTACTGACATGGGTAGCCGCTTGGGAAAACTGGGTACCGCTAGTATCCTAAAATCGTCGCATTAGTGTAGTGTCTGTGCAGTCCCTGCATCAGAACTACACTGTGGACGGCGCTCTAATGACCTTGTAGTTGAAGGGCCCTAAAACACCAACAAACTAACTAACTCGATCCAATATCGAAACTGGAGCCATTGACGCAGTAACGGAGCACGCTACATTGGCGCCACGGAAGCCGATCCATGTTGACTCCCTATCCCTTCCAAAATTTATGTCCATCATGAGCACCATGCTCCCATTTCGCTACTAGTCTGCATATCCTGACTTTAGTTTTTATGTCTTTAACAGTGCCGGATTTACCACTAGGCTAAGTAGGCTGAAGGTTAGGGCCTCAACATTCAAAACTTAAGAAAAGGGATTGAAAAGTGCCTCGAAATTGAAATAGCCTAGGTTCTCTGAATATCTAAATCCGACACTGGTCTTTAACCAGGTACTGGGTACCTCATGGACAGTGGCGTCACTAGGGCGGTGCGGGGGATCGGGTGAAACCACTCGCACCATGAGAAGTGAGGTTACACCAAAGCAGAAGAAGCGGCTTTTTTTCGGGAGAGGGGGATGACACCATGGTGTCACCCCACCGGGTGACGCCAACCCTAGCGACTCCACTGCCCATGGAGCAGAACAGAACTACTGTATTGAGATCAGCGTATACCCAATGAATTACTGTGCGGTTACTTGGCCTGCATCAAACTATTGCCATCAATTTTTGATTTCGGATTTAATTCCGCCTCTGTGAAGTAGACATACTGTAGGTAGGACCAGGCTCGATGGCGCAGGGGGTAGTGTGCTCGAGTACTACGTCAGTGGTTCTAGGCTCGATACTGGATCGAGACTGGCTTCTTTTGGGCGAGAGAGAGACTCCGAGTGCGCCTCCCGTCGGATGAGAAGCAAAGTCTTAGCCACTTGTGGTGTATGATATCACATAAACGTTCAAATTGCCATGTGGAGGAGCTCGCCCCCATCGTCGGGGTATGGCAAGTGCCCCCATGGAAGAAAAATAACTATCGATAAAGAAGGGAACGGCTGTATTGCGTTGGACACACCAGTCCTCTTCTGATCACTGAAAGCGAGCGGCAAATTGCGTTGGACACACGAGTTCTCTTCTGATCACTGAAGTTAACCAGCGCAACCCCAGTTAGTACTGACATGGGTGGCCGCTTGGGAAAACTGGGTACTGCTAATACCCAATAATCGTCGCATTAGCGTAGTGTCTGTGCAGTCTCTGCATAAAAACTGTGCTGTGGACGGGGCTCTAATGACCTTTGCAGTTGAAGGGCCCTAAAACACCAAGAAACAACAACAAGAAACTGATCACTGAAGTTAAGCAACGCAACTTCAGCTAGTACTGACATGGGTGGCCGCTTGGGAAAACGGGAAAACTTGGTACCGCTAATCTGTAGTCTCTGTATTCGAACTGCGCAGTGGACGGGGCTCTAATGAACTTTTAGTTGAAGGGCTCTAAACAACAACGACATGAAATCGATAAAGAAGCAAAAGCAGTTGCGGAAAAAATGAGGGAGAGTAAATTGTGGGTGTGGATATGTAATGCGAGAGGGGCTCGTTAGGTCCATTACATGAATACAGGTCTTTGGAAGCACCCGGAGGAGGGGAAGATCAAAGCCACGTGGGAGCAGGTTGTCCATAAGAATATGGTAGTGTGTGTGTGTGTGTGTGTGTGTGTGTGTGTGTGTGTGTGGACGGGGACCTGGTGGGTTATAGGCTGGGGTGGAGGGCTAGAACTCGCAGACAGGAACCTGCCACAGACGGGATAAGGGTATGATGATGTACAGTATTTGTGAGTGGGATATTCTGAGTTTTATAGGATGATTTGTTGCCCAGTGGCGCTCCAAAGATACTGGCCGCTCTCCTACTCACAGTTCATTCACCTGTCCCGTTCGTTGAAATTCTGATGATGTAGCCACGGCTAACAAGATGTGCGTGATCCAGGAAGGCGAAAGTTGGACTTGTGTAAATGAGATTTCATGGAACCTGCAAACGTTTATGCGATTTACTGCGGGTTGAGGGAATTTGATGGTTCAGCGATCGTTCAAGTGGCGGGTGTACTTAGCGTGAAAGTATGTGTTAGGAAACCATCAACACAGTGGTGGACAATAATTTTTTGCGGATCTAATTGATGACTTTATAGATGTCATAACCTTTTCATTCTCATTCATTGCCGGATAACACGCGAGCAGCTGAGCTCATAATCGAAGATGGTTCAATTCCAGAGATGGGTGGGTCTGTATCTTATGGCAATTGAATGTGGATTATGGACAGTGTAATGTTGTAGATGTTTTCAGACCTTCGTTTACTCCTGCATGGTTACTTGCATTGTGTTTGTTCCCATGATGACGTGCACTGCCTGTTTCAACCATTGTCACATGTTGTAATGATTCAGGCACCTTTCTGTAGGTAGCGACGAATTGCTTTGGACACACCAGTTCTCGCAACCCCAACTAGTACCGACACGGGTGGCCGCTTGGAAAAAACTGGCTAATCCCCAAAAAAATCGTCGCATGAGTGTAGTGTCTGTGCAGTCTCTGCTGACGTAGACGGGGCTCTAATGATCTTGTAGTTGAAAGACCCTAAAACACCAAAAAAACAACAACAACCTTTCTCTCGCCCTCATTTGACCTATCATATGTAGGACTTCCAGTGGTGCATCCATAAATTAATTCGTGCCGGAGCGCTGATTACTTTACTCTTCATTGCGTCCAAATCTGTGAGGTCGTGGACATTTTCGTTTGTTTTTATCTTTGATTGATTCTATTTTATTCTATAGTTGGACAACTTTGGGTGGCGCAGGAGGTAGATGTACCTTATGTAACTAGTAGATTTAGGCAAAATTCCTTTCCCCTACCAACAGTAGACCGGTGATGAATAAGCATATGGGTTGCAGCTTTGGTGGGCAACCGGCTGCTTAAAAATACCATCCAAAGTGCATGAAAAGTGCCGGGGTGCCACATCACTGAGGCTATCGCGTCGGTATCTCACTAATAAATAGGGCAATAGCCGTTTCAATACAGGGATGCGCGCACCATTCATTCCAGGTTGCACTCATTGCCTGTTCTTCTACCTTTGACAGTAAGGCACCTAGGTATCCTGGATTTCAAAGTTGAAAGAGAATTGTGGAAAGTGGGAAACAGAAAAACAATATCGCCAATGGAACGATCTGAATACAGGGGCGGATCTACGTAGGGACTAAACATTTCACGGATGATTCTGCGATCTTCCCCTGTTGTTGTTTTCTTTTTTCGTCCTCTTCCTCTAACATTTTCAACACACTTCCTTTCCAGCTATTTGTTTTACACATTTCTTACTACTACATTTTTTAATATTGAGGTTAAATATAGAAGTCAATTGATATAAGAAATGCCGATGTACGCATGTTAGAGGGTCATAAATTCCTTTTAAAAAGTATTAGGATTAACGTTAAAAGCAGTGGCGTCGCTAGGGTTGGTGTCACCCCCACCAGAGCCGGCCATCCGCGGGTGCAGAGGGTGCATTGCACCCGGGCTCCACGATTGAGGGAGGCTCCATCATCAGTACCCATCAGGGCCCTGATCATTGCTAATATTAAAATTTTAATACGTCATTGTAGGGGGCAACGTCCCTCATTCGACCCTGCAATTCAACATAACAACCCTTCCATTGAACTACACCAGGGTTGTACACCTTTCTGGTGTTGTGGGTCACTCGACTGCTCCATGAACTGATTGCCAGCCACAGGCTGTCAAAACCAAACCGGGTGAAGATAACGTTAGGTGTTGCATAGCAGGTAGGCCATAATGCATAATTAGAAATGATGCACCATGGGCCACATTACAAGCCTCAATGGGCCACAGGTTGGATAATCAGAAGTGCAATAAAAAAATATAATGACACAGGTCCAACTGAAAATGTTCCAAGGTATGGATGTCCACATAAGCTTTCAGACCAACTCATAAATGCAATGGCGACATATTAGGACACATGGCATCATCCAAAAATGTAATACTGTACCTTCCAAAATTAGGAAGGATCTGAGAATGCGATAGGTGGGCATCTAAGAGGAGTCCATTTACTCTGAATTCTTTTATTTTTACTTTTGAAAAAATATTTTGGGGCTCCAAAAGGATTTTTGCACCCGGGCCTCTTTATAGAGAAGGCCGGCCCTGACCCCCACTCTCGAAAAAGCCGCTTCTTCTACTTCGGTTTCACCCAATTTCTCATGATGCGAGCGGCATCACCCGGTGCGGCCCGTACCCCCGCATCCCTCTAGTGACGCCACTGGTTAAAAGTACATTGTAACATAGGGTCGTCAGTGACTCAAACGCACCGTTGCAAGAAGGAACACGTCAATCAGTTAAATAATTACAAAGATATGATGCATTTTAAGATTCTTGGGGTCACCGATGACCCAATGTTGTGATTCTAAGTTTAATCACTGTAACATTATTGGACTTCAATAACCCTTGGCCCTAAAAATCCTAGATCCTCCATGCTCGAATATCTCGTGGACATCTCTGTCCGTCAGTTACCTCTCGAGACAAGCAAAGAGAGATGAGGCAATATATTAAAGGCCATTTATTATCATTCTTGAAATTCGAGTGCATCTTTCTTTCTCTCTTTTTTGTCCAGTGAATTCTGTGCTGTGGCCCATAAGCACACTTGAATTGCAGAAATGTCGATGCTTTATATTGTTATTATTATTCCTGTGAGGCTATTTTGTGTAAGCAATATGTTAACTGACTGGCGTCTGTATAATTTTGTAGCTGAAAAATCCGATGAACTGCATCCACTTTGCTATCTTCTCAAAACTATTTGAAAAACTCCATCCAATATAAATGTTAATCATATAAAAAATTATTATAGTGTCTGGATACATCTTTAGGCTCCATCTTGATGATGTATATACTGCACGTAGAGCAGCTTGCGAAGAGTAACGATTGTGGACTTGTCCCACAACACACAAATCGCAAATTCTGGAATAGACGTCAACCGCTTAACCCTTTCTCCAAAACGCCCTTTCCCCCCTTTCCTCTCCTTCAAAATTCTGTATATAGAAGAGGGTGCTTATAGATGACTATGAAATTAAAGTCAATATAAAATATAGTTTTTAAAATGTATTGTGGGAGTATAAAAGAAATACAACGTACAGTGTTGAGTCCTAGACTTATGTGAAGGTCGTTGGAAATTTATACCGAATTGTTATTAAGAATAAGTGCACCCCTGGAGGTAAATATACCCATAGGGGCGGAGCACAAATACTGTATGTTTGTAACTTGTATTTCTAATACGGCTTATGATGAATACATAGTTGTGGTATCTGTACTGCCATTCAAATCTGTAGGTTCTTAAAGTGGTGGGTAAAAATCTATATTGCACTGGACGCAATGCCGGTTAGGATTTTTATGGACCTTAGGCCGACAAATAGAATGGGCTCCTAAGGATGAGGTGAGCGGCTGTATTGCGTTGGACACACCAGTTCTCGTCTGATCACTAAAGTTAAGCAATGCAACCAAAGCTAGTACTAGAATGAATGGCCACTTGGAAAAACTTTGTGCCGCTGATATCCAGAACTCATCACATTAGCGTGATGTCCGTGTAGTTTTTGCATTAGAACCACGCGCGAATCCAGGGTGAGGTTTTTAGGGTTGCAACCCCCCCCCCCATGCACATGTAAACTTATGCTCATAATATATGCAAGCTTTAGCTCAACCCCTCCTGACGAAAATCCTGGATCCGCCGCTGATTGGAACTATTCAGGCGGTCGGGGCTCTAAGCCCCTTTTAGCTCAGTGGTGGGGAACCTGTAACCCACCGTACAATTTTAAGTGACCCAAGCGTGAATCATATCTAGCTTATAGTCTCATAGTGTGTGTGGTGGACGGGGACCCGGAGGGCTAGAACCCGCAAAGCTGACCCTGCCATAGGCCAGATGAGGGTATTATGATGATGGTCTCTATTTGCTACTTTAATAAAATAATTTATTCATTATTAAAATTAATTTTTTTGTTCATAAAATTAAATAGTGCTTGCACTTGATCCGCGAAAATCTTTTTGGTTTCTTTTTCGTGCTATCGTGACCCGTCTTCCAAAAAAGGTTCGCCACCACTGTTCTAGTTGAAGGGCTCATAAACACCAACAAAGCAAGAAAAGAACTGAAATTAAGCAACGAACACCAGCTAGTACTGGCATGGCTGATCGCTTGGGAACACTGGGTACTGCATATACCCAAAAGTCGTCGTAACAGCATAGTGTATGTCTGCGGTAGAGCTTCGCAGTGGACGGGGCTCTAATGACCTTGTAGTTGAAGGGCCCTTAAACACCAACAAAACAAAACACAACTGGAATTAAGCAACGCAACCACAAATGGTAGTGGCATGGGCGATCTCTTGGGAAAACTGGGTACCGCCAATACCCAAAAATCGCCACATTAGCGTAGTGTTTGTGCACTATCTATATTAGGGAGATTGAGCGAATCGTCCTGAGAGGACGAAACGGTAAGGAAGAGACGATTTCGCATGGGATGGTCGCCAGCAAAAAATCAGTTTGAGCAGATCAGTTCAGCAAGCGCCATTCAGTGGCCAAATAAGTAAATTATATTCTAATTCTCCTAGATCCTAGATGATCCACCCTGTAGCAGACGACAAACCTAAGTGTGCATGCTCACCAAATATCGTCGGATACACTAACCAGGAAGATAAATGACCAATTTATCGTACCCAACTATAGCTACGAAACGATGCATGGTACGATGCGCTTTGGGTTTTTCGTTTGCCATCGGGTGTAGCATCTACGAGGACGATTCGCTCAATCTCCCTGTTAGAGCTACGTAGTGGACGGAATTCTAATGACCATTGTACTTGAAACAGAGATGAATCCAGAGGGGGAGCAATGCAGCAATTGCTCCCCCCCTCAGTCCCTCAATGGGGCGCATAACCTGATGAGGCATTTTTGCATTTGCTGTTTCCACTTCTATACTGCCAGTCCAATCCGCAGTTGGCTAAACCACCGAAGATACGACATTGTCTAAGGGGCAGTAGAGGACCTACCGGTATTGTAATTGCTAGCCAGATTTATACTAAGGGATTCTGAATATTTAAAAATATTTGGGGCGCACTTTTTTGAAGTGCTCCTCCCCTGATCCGCCTCTGACTTGAAAGGCCCTAAGACACCAACGAAACAAAAAGCAAAGAAGCCAAAGAAAGAGGTTCCAACGGGCCCGAAAAACAAATTTTAAATGGCTTAGTGGTACATAATCCAATTCTGGATAAGCAAATATAGAAACATGTTGGGCCCTAAAGTTAAAATTTTAATAACGATTACATATACAGTGAAACTCGTTTAACACGAAACTGAAGGGACCAAATTGTTTCTTCGTGTTAAAAGAATTTAGTGCTAAACGATGCATGCAGAAAACCCATCATTGTTTTGTATGTCGTCATATTTTATTAATTGGATTTATTGCTAAAAGTTACCCTGGTAATTTTTAGTAACATAACCAACAAAGCATTAATTTACCTGCCAAAATTTCTATTTTGGTTGTATGATGCAATTTTGGAACAAGTTTGGTGGGCCAGCATTCGATTAGACAACCCGACGAATATTTCTTTGGGTTCCAGTTGCCTGGCTGAAGTGCCCCCAGTCTAGAGCATGTTCAGGGGGTCCACAGACCCGACCATGCTGAAGGTGGGATGAGGGTGTGATGATGTTGACTAAAAGATACACTTGTGGGCATCATATTAGATTCAATATTTCCAATTTAAATAATGATGTACACGTGCATAATTTAAAAAAAAAGCCTAAAAGAATTATTGCTTTTGGGATAAATGTGATTTTTTTTTGCAGTGTCTTTTTGAGCATAAATTGCCAATAAAAAGGCCCCTCTCCCCATAGTTTGAAAGGTTTGTCAATGGTATGCCTCTACCATCCCAAACCCAGGCTGTAATCTAGTAACAGTGGCAACCATTGTTTATTTGATTAGTTTAACGAAAACTACGATATATGTTGTATATCCAGTATTTTCTTAGCTGAGAAGGAAAATAATTTCGTGTAAAGTAGGGTGACCAGACGTCCCGATTTCAGACATCATGTCCCGCCGTCCTTCTCTTGTCCCGGCAGGACGCCCGTTTGTCCCACTTTGTCGGCAACGTCTCAGAAGCATTCACTCGTCAATGAAATACTTGTACAGAGCACCCACACAGAATGATCCTTCTAGGTTGGCAACTGATCATCGTCTGCTTCAAATTAAAATATCAGGCATCCTGTGCTGGACCCGTCCTGTGACTCGTATAATCAATGGGGATGGTTGACGTGGAGACAGGGAAACGGAGTCTTGTTTGATACCAGCGTCCCAATCAAGTCTGAAAGGAAGTTCTGCAGGGCAGTGGTTAGGCCTGCTATGCTTTATGGATCAGAGTGCTGGGCAGTGAGGAAGAGCCACGTCAACAGAATGATAATAACTGAGATGGGAATGCTGCCGTGCATGAGTGGGGTGTCGAGAGCTGATAGAATTAGGAATGCGTATATTAGAGGGAGCCTGGGGGTGGTGGACATCGAAAAAAATGAGGGAGAATCGGCTGAGGTGGTATGGACACGTCATGAGTAGAGGGGAAGAGGAGCTCGTTAGGTGCATTCCAGCAATGCAGGCAGGAATGAGACCGAATGAGACATGGGAGCAGGTTGTCCATAAAGCCCGCTTCACAATAACATTGGGAACGAGAACGGCAACGGCCAGGAAAGTTGAAAAAATTCAACTTTTCCGTTAAACGTAAGCCGTTTGGCCAATAGGAGCGCACCTCCACCACATGTTGTACCCGTCGCCCCTCCCCTCTGCACAAAATACGTTTTACGTTGCCGTTCCCGTTGCTGTTGTGTAGCCCGCTTAAGGCTATGGCAGTGTGTGAGGTGGAGGTCTAGAACCCGCAGACCCTACCCTGCCGCAGACGGGATAAGGGTATTGATGATGATGCATCCTGTGCTGGCTGGACACACGTACAGTAGGTACGAAGTCACAAGTTTTGCTCTTCAGGAAAGCATGTCTCACCACCCCTACTTGGGGCCACTCACCAGAAGCCCCCGTCCCGCTTTGCCCTCTGGATAATCTGGTCACTTTATGTTAAGCAATTTTTGTTTCGTGTTAAAAGAAAGAAAATGTATGGAATTACATAGTATATTGTCTGGACTGCAGTGTTATTTCGTGTTAACCGTTATTTCATGTTAAGCGTTTTCGTGTTAAACGGATTTCACTGTATGACATAAGTAGCACAAGGTCTCTCCAGACTCTAAGCCAGGGCCTACTTCTAGCACTGCTTGAGCACCTAAGGAAGTGACTCCCAACTGCCCGAAAAATATCACTGAAATGGTTTAGTAACGCATAATCCAATTCTGGATTAGCAAATACAGAAATACAGATGCATTTTGATTGTGGGCCTGGACTCACTTCGTTCCACTGGGACTTTTTCACCTCGCATTTTCCAGTCGTTGCAGCCCTATTCCAACCAATTCTATGACAAATAGTTGCAAACAGTTGGCAAATAACCATGTGTTCTCTAACACATGTGCTGAAATCTATTTAGTGTTTTAGTACATTTCGATGAGCGTAAATGGACTTACTTTGCCATAATGTTCATTATTGAAGGGAAATAAAATCGTTTAATGAGTGCCATGTCTAAATTCGATGTAGCACATGGTGAAGTAAACCCTCATAATTATGTTCTAACGCAAATTATAGACTGATACGCTCAGTAAATGAAGTGTACATAACTGATTGCACTTGAGCTCATTCGTAATCCAGGGCAGTGGTTCCTTTTCAAATTTTGAGGAATAAGTAAACCTCGTGGGCCTCCTGCGCAGATGGAACTACTAGAACTGCGGCCTCCCCTTCAGATACACCCTATACCTACACAACTTTAAGAATACTTAATTGTGGAATTTTTTGATGTTTCAAATATGGGTTGACATGAGGAATGCTTTAAGTGGATACTTATTGGATCTTCGTTCCAGTAACGATAAACGGCGCCTGGAAGTAGGATATATGACTTTTCAATTTAAATAATGTTCTAAATTTTCAGTTATGTTTCATCATCATCGTCATACCCTTATCTCGCCTGTGGCGGGGACTGCGGGTTCTACTCATCCAATCTCGTCTATTTCCCACTAGGTCCCCGTCCACCCCACACACTGTCATGTCCTGATGGACAACCTGTTCCCACGTCTGTTTCCATCTTCCCCTACCCCGGGTGCTACCGACCGCCTGCATTCCTCGAATGCACCTCACGAGCTCCTCCCCTTCTTCTCATGACGTGTCCATACCACCTCAGCCTATTCTCCCTCATTTTTTTGGCGATGTCCACCACCCTAAGGCTACCTCTAATATGCTCATTCGTAGTTCTATTCGTTCTTGACACGCCACTCGTGTTCTGCAGCATTCGCATCTCGGCTACTTGCATTCGATTTATGTGGCTCTTCCTCGCTGCCCAACACTCTGATCATATAACATTGCCGGTCTAATCGCTGTCCTGTAGAACTTCCCTTTCAACTTGTTTGGGACCCTCCTATCGCACAGGACAGGGTGGCCAACTTTTGGGTACATAAGATCTACTTTTTATCTTAAAAAAGTGTCGCGATCGACTTGTTGTCATTGGCGAAGTCAAAGTGGGGAGGGGAGGTTCGATACTGGACCCACTTCGGTCCAGTATCGAACCTTGAACCACTGAGCCACTACGTCATCGAGGCTGATCTTAAGTCAACACATCGCGAGCAATCGACCAAAGTTGGCTTCGGGATCGACCGGTTGGCCACCCCTGGCACAGGACTCCGCTTGCCTGTCTCCATTTGTACGTGCGGAACTGGTTCACATCGCAGCCCAGGAAATTTTATGAGACAGCCATTCACTGCCTCGTGTCACAGTGGGACAAGTGCCTCAACAGCCAGGGCCAATTCTCCTAACATACAGGTACTGGTTTCCATCATTATGCCTCCGGCTCGTTACTTTTTGAATGCACCTTATAATTATGGTATTCTAAAGACATTTTCGTGCATTCCTTGAGTAAGGAAATTGGCCATACATTTTTCAAAATAAACCGTTTTGCCGAGTCGAAAAACCGTTTCCCTAATTTGAGCTCCAAAATTTACTTTCAAACCAACGAAAGGTCCACTTGATCAAGGCCACCTTAAGGTTTTTGAACGCCATAGACTCAAGACACAAATATACTTTACGGTACCTTCTGTAGCACGCTCGGTAACTGCTTCAGTAGTTCTAGGTTCGATGTTGGACTGAGGTTGGTTGGTTTCTTTCGGGCGAGAGAGAAGCCCCGATTGCGCCTTCTTACGGATGAGAAGTAAAACCAAGGTCCCGCGTTGTGTACGATGTCACTTGCACGTAAAAGAACCCTCTCTACTACGCAACGGGTAGATGAGGCAAAATTTCTAGGAGTAGAAGCTCGCCCCCCCCCCCTGACGTCGGTGGAATGCCCCAACGAACAGTTGAAGATCGGTAAATAAGCGCGTTCCTGGGACCTCCAAAATCAAGCGGGGCGTCAAAATTCAACTCTCCAAAATGAAATTAGTTATTTTGCAGTATTCTCTAAATTAAGTGGACAAGTGAATAACGCCAGCGAGAGTAAAGCCGTGTAGAATACACATTTTAGAGTGTAGGACTAAAGAGCTAAATCCGCCAATGGTCCATTCAGAAGGACAAGATGGTACCTGATCCTGTCATAGGCGAGAAAAGGGCTAAGGTCGGGTTCCGGCGAATACTCCGGCTCTGGGTGGAGGAAACGTGCCCCAATGAAAAAATAGGCCGACGATAAATAATCGCATAGGGTTTGTAGCATTAAATGACTAGGCATCCGCGTAAAAATGCTATCCAACAAACCCCAATGGGACAAAGATGGGTAGCCGACCCAGCCATAAGCGGGATATCTCCTGACGACGTGGACATAAAATTTCAAATCAAAGTGTATATACGTTTGAATACTGAACTATAGGCAGTTTTGGCTTTTATTCGTCATAATGTTTCTTCCTGGCATTTTTATATTGGGCCAACATCTGGCGTGGCGATTTTAGGCACCTACAAACTCATCTTCGACTCGCTATTTTGCGAGGTTTGTGTCAGCGATTACCGCCTTGAAAAGTCTAAGAATTACATAAGCCATTTCATACAACTTTCCATATGTATAATTTCAGTTAGTTGTTTATCTTTGAGCAGCGATATTTTTTGTTTACCATATACAATAATATCCATTCTCAGTAAACAAATGCTGAGTGTTGACAATTTAAAATCAGAATATTTGTGGTATTTTCGCATATTTTTAAGTCTTTCCTCCTGTGATGACCTCAAAAGACTTCACGAGTTGATAAAATTTGTCGACGTTGACTGCGTTTCTCTCTGTTCACTTCCCCCACCCATCCTCTAAAATGACTAGCCAGCAGGGCCCGCTGTAAGGGGGGGGGGGTAACCCGGACATTTGTTCGGAGCTCCATTTTGGCTGTGTGAGAACAGAGCACGCTAACAGAGCGCAGCTTTAAGGGGGCGGCAATTTGTCTTTTTGTCCGGGGCGGCAAAAGTGCTAGGGCAGGCGCTGTAGCCAGTAAGGGGTGAGCGATTGTATTTCATTGGACGCATCAGTTATCGTCTGATAACTGAAGTTAAACAGCGCAATCCCAGAGAGTACTGACATGCGTACTGCTAATACCCAAAAATCGTCGTAACAGCGTCGTGCCTGTGCAGACTGCATAAGAACTACGCAGGCAGCGACCTATTGTGTTGGACACACCAGTTCTCGTCTGATCACTGAAGTTAACCAACGCAACCCCAGCTAGTACTGACATGGGTGGGCGCTTCGGAAAACTGGGTGCCGCTAATACCCAATAATCGTCGCATTAGTGTAGTGTCTGTGCAGTCTATGCATTAGAACTATGCAGTGGACGGGTCTCTAATGACCTTGTAGTTGACGGGACCTTAAACACCAACAAACAACAACAATACCCCAAAATCGCCTCATTAGTGTAGTGTCTGTGCAGTCTCTGCATTACAACTACGCAGTGGACGGGGCTCAAATGACCTTGTAGTTGAAGGGCTCTAAAATACCAACGAACCAAAAACCATAAAAAAAACTACGCAGTGGACGGGGCTCTAATGACTAGTGTAGTTGAAGGGCCCTAAAACACCAACGAAACAAAGTTATCATCATCATCATACATTTATCCCGCACAGGGCCGGCCTTCTCTTTAAAGGGGCCCGGGTGCTAAAATCCTTTTGGGGCCCCAAAATATTTTTCCAAAAATAAAAGTAAAAGGATTCAGAGTAAATGCATTCCTCTTACATGCCCTCCTATCCCATTCTGAGATTCTACCATTTTGGAAGGTATTATATTTTTGGATCTTGCCATGTGTCCTAATATGTCGCCATTGCATTTATAAGTTGGTCTGAAAGCTTATGTGGACGTCCACACCTTGGAACATTTTCAGTTGGACCTGTGTCACTATATTATTTTATTACACTTCTGATTATTAAAGGTATTTTGGTTTTAACAATCCCAAAATAATAGCATTATTAAATTATTGACTCTTAACCTTTAATTCCGGGTTGTCTAACCTGTAGCCCATTGAGGCTTGTAATGTGGCCCATGGTGCATCATTTCTAATTATGCGCTATAGCCTACCTGCTATGTAACACCTAACGTTATCTTCACCCGTTTTGGTTTTGACAGCCTGTAGCTGGCAATCAGTTCATGGAGCACCCGAGTGACCCACAACACCGGAAAGGTTGTACAACCCTGGTGTAGTTCAATGGCAGGGTTGTTAGGTTACGTTTAGGTTATGTTGCATTGACGGGTTCGAATGAGGGACGTTGCCCCTACAATGACATATTAAACTTTTAATATTAGCAATGATCTGGGCCCTGATTGGTACTGATGATGGGGCCCCCTCAATCGTAGGGCCCGGGTGCAATGCACCCTCTGCACCCCCCCGAATGGCCGGCCCTGATCCCGCCTATGACCTGGTCAGGGAGCGGCGAGTTGCGTTGGACACACCAGTTCTCGTCTGATCACTGAAGTTAAGCAGCGCACACCCACGTCAATACCAACTTGGGTGGTTGGTAAAGAACGTTGGGTGCTGCAGATTAACCCTCATCCTTTCACCTACCTCCTCATCTCCCACGGGCAGCCTCCTAAGGGGTTGACCTGTTATGGCTGCCTGGTTTACACCCCAACCCACAAACTAATCAAACACAAGCGCA
The DNA here is from genome assembly GCA_013389805.1 of Trigoniulus corallinus. NCBI lineage: Eukaryota > Metazoa > Arthropoda > Diplopoda > Spirobolida > Trigoniulidae > Trigoniulus > Trigoniulus corallinus. Next base: position 56,399,262 of record JAAFCE010001036.1, on the reverse strand, counting down.
GTTAGTACTGACATGGGTGGTCGCTCGGGAAAGCTGGGTACTGCTAATACCCAATAATCGTCGCATTAGTTTAGTGTCTATGTATTAGAACTATGCAGTGGACGGGTCTCTAATGACCTTATAGTTGACGGGACCTTAAACACCAACAAACAACAAAGACCTGGTCGGCTCTGCAGGTTCTAGTCCACCATTCCCGCCTTTTTCTCACCAGGTCCCCGTCCAACCCACACACTACCATCAACAAACAAACTTGATACATAAAGCGTAATTTGAATTCGCTGTCTAATTGCAGTCAATGGGACAGATGGGTAGAGGTAAAAACAATGAGGTACGTAATGCCATTGCTGTTGTAATTAAAACCTGTTTATTCAAATATTTCTACTTGACTAGCAGTAGCATTCATGAGAATTTATGTTTAGTTTTCTCAAAACACGATTATAATAATGATTGTTACCAGATAAATGATGAAATCTAATGCTAAAGTAACATTCACATTCTGTCAACCATTGTGTATCCAACTTGACATCCATATTTCCAGTATGATGAATTTAGAGGCGGGTTGAGAGAGGGAGACAGAGAGAGAGAGAGAGCAGGTAGAATTACAAGACAAAAATCAATATGTGATTTTATTCGGTAAACAGCAGCAGTAGTCTATTATTAGTAACCAACTACAAGAATTGTGTTCTTACCATAGTTTCTTAAATCTACTTGTTGCGATTGAGTTTCTCCTCTTTGCCGTGTGTTAATGTATGTATTCAATTTGATGTTTGCATTTGCAGTCGGTTAATGTGTTTCTTGTTTACTTGCTTTTTAGTCTTTTTAAAGATAAAATGAAAATAATCTTTATTGTATATTAGTTTTGATTTCCTAACTGATTTCGTGGAGAACTTTCAGTCGCGAACGCAGGTTAGAATTCATTGTATGAAATGTCGTTTTTGAGCTTCTCGTAACACTTCATCAATTGTGATCAGTCATTTCTGTCTGTCTGCTAGGAATGGGTTCTAACTTAATTCCGGAGCGTGTTGGATACACCAGTTCTCGTACGATCACTGAAGTTAAGCAACACAACCCAGCTAGTACTGACATGGGTGGCCGCTTGGGAACACTGGGTACTGCTAATACCCAAAAATCGTCGCATTTGTGTAGTGTCTGTGCAGTCTCTGCATTAAAACTATACTGTGGACGGGGTCTCTAATGACCTTGTCGCTGAAGAGCCCTAACACACCAACAATCAAACAAATCTAACTTAATATGTGAAAACCGACGATTACTTTTCAACATTTAAAATCTCCTAGACTCTAGTCGGTAAACATTTTAGTAAACATCTGTCCTCTAGGACCAGAGGACAGATGTTTACTAATTCTAATTCATTACACTGCAAGTAGCCTCTTTGGCCAATTTGGCAGTGGAGAGACTACAGAAAAACTCCCAATACCCCAGGCGCCCTAGGCTATAGTTGTTGTGTCCCCCTACAATACTTGCAATGGTGGCCTTCCTCTTCAGTAAGCCCTCCACTTTATCCTCCCCAAGGGTATTCTATTGCCGAATGGTCCTTGGCAAAAGAAAGACTAGTAGTGCGAGTCTGTCTGTGCCCCTATTTCCTTCAATTTAAATGAATGATCCTTTATCCCCTTATACAAAGCCAGGGATACATTTCCAACCAGAGGTCCGTTACACTTCATCAGCTGCAGTCTCACGAAAGGACCAACGTTGTGAGTTACACTAATTCCCTAATCATGTCAGACACACTTTTCCTGCGGGAAATCCTGTGGAGTGCAATTCTTACTGTCCTCCTTCACACGTGTTTGCAGGAGAGGGAAGAAATCTAGGACAATACGTGGGAGAGCTCACTTCTGTTTCGGGCAAGAGTTGGGTCACTGTAGAAAAAAAAAACAGAGGTTGGCAAAGATCACAGGTAGAGAGTAGAGTTGTGGATTATGTGGGGATCAAGTGGAGGATAGTAAGGCAGGCATTTGATCCTGATATTTTCAGCGCTGGACCACTAGACCAGCGGCTAGAATGGGTGTGGAAGGCAAAGGTGTTGCTATGGTGCTGGTGGAGATCTAGGCATATGGGTCTAGCTTGAAAAATCTCACTAGCAAGGTGTTTGCCACAAACGATTACATATTCATATCTATACAGCGTTTGTTATTTAATTTGCTGTTAGCGGACTGGACCTGAGTCAGTAATTCACCAGGTGAAGTACTTTACTCTGGAGTTTATAGCAAGATTTTCTTGATCCATTTTAACGGCATGCTTTCTATCGTAAGAGAAACTCCGTGAATTGAGAAATAAAGTCGCCGCGGCGCTGTGCGCTTTGTACGATGTCATTACTTGGACACACCAGTTCTCGTCTGATCACTGAAGTAAAGTAATGCAACCCCAACTAGTATTGGCGTGGGTGACCGCTTGGCACACAGAGAAGTGATAACTGCTAGTGTACATGGAGACTGCATTTGAACTACGCAGTGGACGGAGCTATAATGACCTCTGTAGATAATTGACCCTAAAACATCAACGAAACAATGACGATGTCACCACTACCCGTAAAAGATCCCCTTTTTGCATGAAATGAAAAACTATTCTCTTACGTTGCCAAAATTCACACCCGCGCCTTGCATATGTGGTTCAGATTCATCATCATCACACCCTTATCCCGCCCGTGGCAGGATCGGGTCCGCGAGTCCCAAGAACATGCTCTGGCTGGGGGCACCCCAGCCGGGCGTCTGGAGCCCGCAGGAAATATTGGCTGTGGGGGGATGCCGGCCTACCCCGCTGTTCCAACACCACATTACAAAACCAAAATAGAAATTTTTGGCAGGTGAATATTGCATGGTGTCTGACCTTTCGTAAAATAACTACAATGCAACAGGAGTTAGGCTCATGCCATGTGTAGTTCAGATTCGACAGCGTTAAATAACCAACCAATTTGTTATGTGAATTTAGCAACTCAAAGCCATTTTGTGGGTAAGGTTCTTTTGAACGTCCCCAGTTCAATACATCCGATACTTCACACAGGTTTATATTACGTCTTGAATTTATCAAGACTATTGGTTTGTCAGCGGTCTAGAAAAGGCCTTTTGTTTTCCCCTCTTCTTAGTGTACTGAAATGACCCGCTTCGGTGGCGCAGTGGGTAGTACTAGCGCCAGTAGTTCTAGATTCGATACCGGACCGAGGTGGGTTGGCGTCTTTCAGGCGAGTGTACCGTCCTTCGGTTGAGAAGTAAAACAGAGGTCCCGTGTGGTGTACGATGGCATTTGAACGTCAAAGAGCCCTCTCTACTATGTAACGGATAGCAAAAAGCAACTACAGTAAAACCTTCCTAAACCGGACCTTGTATAAACCGGAAACCTGGCCAAACGGAAAATAAATTTCGGAACGGAATAACTTCCCATTTAAAACACTACCCTAAACCGGAAAACTACCTAACGCGGAAACGGAATAAGTTTTGGGAACCGTTTGTATAAATAACCTGACTAAGACGGATTATTTTAGGCATAACACTACAATGCAGACATTAATTTTGAGTGTGACTGTACATGCACCGAAGTTCTAGGGACCATAACGGCCATATACACACAGAGCTACCCAATAGTGAAGCAACGACAATGTAATTTAAAAGACATGTGGTGACAGGGGCGGATCCGTGGGGTAGGGCAATGCAGCCATTGCTCCCCTCTCAGTGCCTCACTGGGGCGCATCCGTCAACTGATGCATGGTTCAACTCTGCAACTGATGAGGCATTTTTGCATTTGCTATTGCCGTTTCTATTCTGCTAGTCCAATCTGCAGTTGGCTAAGCCACTGAACATAGGGCATTGTCTAAGGGGCAGGTGAGAACCTATTGTAATTGCTAGCTAGATTTATACTAAGGGATTCTGAATATTTAAAAATATTTGGGGTGCAATTTTTTGAAGTGCTCCCCTCTGATCCGCCTCTGGATCAGCCCCTGTGTGGGGGCAGAGTAACTTTTTAGTTTATGGACTTTTATTTTAAATTTTATTATTCTAATAAAAAGTGATCATATTTTTTGTACTTTGTTTCATTAAAACACAGCCCTTTGTAAAACGGAAACCTGTGAAAACGGAAAAAAATACGGGAACGATCAGGTTCCGTTTTAGACAGGTTTTACTTTACTAACCCCTTTTCCCGCCTATGGCAGGGTCAGGTACCCATTTTGTCCCTCTGAATGGACACATATATTGGTCATAGTTTTTCCACAGCCGGGTGCCGACCAAAGCTGCAACCCATATGCTTATTTATAGTCGGTCTACTGAAGGAAGAGCTCCTACACCTGGAAGTTTTGCCTCATCTACCCGTTGCGTAGTAGAGAGGGTTCTTTTACGTGCAAGTGACATCGTACACCAACACGGGTTCTGTCGGTTGTCGCCCAAATCTGCAAACCGCATGCATATTTTTCGTGGGTCTACTGTTCGTTGGGACATTGTACCGACGACAAGGAGTGAGTTCCTACACCTGGAAATTTTGCTTCATCTACCCGTTGCGTAGTACAGAGGGTTCTTTTACGTGCAAGTGACATCGTACACCAACGCGGGATCTCGGTTTAACTTCTCATCCGAAAAAGACGCACTCGCGGCCTCTCTCTCTCTCTCGCCCGTAAGAAGCCAACCCACCTCGGTCCATTATCGAACCTAGAACTGATGACGCAATTGGCGAGCTTACTTGCCACTACGCCACCGAGGCGGGTCCCTAATATGTAACGGATAGATGAGGCAAAATTTCCAGGGGTAGGAGATCGCCTCCTGGCGTCCCCCCAACGAGCAGTAGACAGACAATAAATAAACATAGAGGTTTCATCGTTGGTTGGCAGCCGGCTGTGGTAAAATACCTCATAAAATACTTCCCGTGTGGCCACTCAGAGGGGCAATATGGATATCCTGCCCTGCCAAAGGCGGGAGATGGGTTAGGAGCTGCTTCTGCTTTCATGTTACTGCACCGTTTCCATCAAACATACCTCAAGTCTGCGGACGTTGTTTTAGTAGGCCCCTATAAATAAAGAAGTAGCAGTGCAAGAGTTGCGCTCAGTTTTCGTTAAATGATTAATGCTGTTGCATGATTTTTAATACAAAAATTGAAGTTATTTGGTTGAGTTTTCTATCACTGAATAATTAACGACGCAAAAATACTTTATTATAGTCACTTCGCGGATAATACTTTTATTATGAAGTAAATTTTTAAACAGAATTTTGTATTTTAATAAACGAACGCATGTAGGGCCTACGTGTAAGGGCTTCATCAGCTTTCACGTTTTACGAAGAAATAAAGCGTTGTATTATGTAATTGCACCAGTCGTAGGTCTTAAACCGAATCAATAAAGTCTGGGATGGTTTCAAATGTTTTTAATTTCCATTTTCAAACTAATTAACATGCATTAGAATCAGAGCTTGTGAACTGTATCGAAAATTCAGAGGTTAGTGCTAAATAGGTGTAATGACATTGTAGCATATCATTTCCTGAGTTACTTTTAATGGTTATTTTCATTGCTATTATTAAATAATGTTGTTGTTTATTTGGAATTGATGAAGGCATTTGATTAGAATTCTGTTATTAATGATCGCATCGAGGAAATAATAGTTGGGGTGTCGACATTGCACCAAGATAGAAACATGAAAGTCTACTTTTGCTCTCTCTCAACCAAGATTTATCATTATCTGCCGGTTATATTATGTTCGTGAGATCAATTTATTACTGAAAGGGATGGGTTCGGGAGATATACTACGTGTGTGCTCTGTGCTGCACCCTGACATGACCACCATCCACTATTTTGATACACTAGCAGTGTAGAAATCTCACTTCACTGTGAAACTCGTCTCATTTGTATTGTTGGGATTGACTACGCAAGATTGACTGCACACCCACATTTGCATTTTATAATTAATTTACAGATTAATCATTTTATTCTCGTGCACAAGTCGGATTGTTTGACATTCCTTGATCGATTTCTTCACAATGGAGTACAGTTGTGTGACGCTAGTTCCTCATTTTTTACACCTTTCAGAGGGGCTTCCGTGGTTCCATTCTGCTCAGTTTAACCTTCCGTTCACAAGGTAACGATTTCTGGCACACACTGCAAGGTGGGGTCTGTTATGACCCCAGAATGACTTCTTGATTTTGAGCCCGAAATACAGTAAAACCCCGCTATAACGATCTCGGATGTAACGAATTTCCTGGTAATAACGATGAAAAGTTATAAAAGTTTGGGTAATTTGATTGGATATAACGAATGATGGACCTTATAAATAATTTTTATTTATGGATTTAACACAAACTTCTACTCAATGGTCACCACGTATTGAATTGAACACCACTGACAGGCTGATGATATTAGAAACGTTCATTTTCTCATCATCATCATCATCGCCACCATACTATTATCCCGCCTGTGGCAGGGTCGGGTATGCAGGTTCTAGCCCTACACACCTGCCTATCTTCCCCATGACCCGCCATTCACCCCACCATTACCGTATCCTCTCCCTCTTCAGGAATTAGATAGACTGGAGAAATATTCTCCCCACTCATTTACCTCAGAAGGATGAAACAAGACTCTGCCTTTTCTATCCTTCGCTGTTATGGCTCAGGGTAAATCTTTATCGCCCTATCCCTGGTCTTGGCCAGTCTACATTCTTTCTTCATCCCATCCTTTGTCTCTATCATAGAGGACCTCATACATTTGGTGTATGACCAGTAGCATATTTTAGAATCATGGTCCCCTATCTCCATCCACCTATGAAATGCAGCCTTTTATTGTTTGGTGGCTGCCTCTATTGCATTATTCCACCACTTTGTCTGCCAGCCCTGGTGTGTACCTTCTAATCTAGCCTCACTTAAAATGGCTTCCCCACATTTTCTAATTTTTCTGGCGAACTTGTCCCTTCCCTGTCCCTTCAGCTGTCTTCGAAATCCCAATCTACTTGCCCATCTACTTCCTGCGTAAATTCCTCTGTTTCCAACACCTAATAACCTGCACTCCCCAAGAATTGACTGCCCTTCAATACTTAAGGGCAATCATTATAGCAAACCAGTAGTCTGGGAGAATACCAACTGCAAGAAAACTAAATAAACGGGCATTAAAATACAGTAGTAAGAAAAACATGCAGAAATGTTTCATTGGGATACACACGAAGGTACACAAAGATTAGAAACCTAATGTTTTGCAGAACTACCAAAGCCACAGTATCTTGATATTTGGGGTATTATCACAGACTACTGGTTAGCTATCTAGGGTTAAAACAGCTTTCCTGGTTGTAACGAATTCCTGGCTATAACGAATGTAATTCGTTATGTGTGATTGCAATTCGTTATAGCGGGGTTTTACTGTATTCAAATTAAGGGCATTATTATGGATATTGAATTAAATACCATCCATAGAAAGGGTAGGCAATGAAAATAATTTGGGAACATGCTAAAAAATTCTATAAAACCCAAGAAGCCCAAGACATCATCATCACCATACCCTTATCTTGCCTATGACAGGGTCGGGTCTGCAGGTTCTAGTCCTTCACTCCTTCCTATCTCCCACCAGGTCCCCGTCCACCCCAGACACTACCATATCCTTATGGACATCCTGCTCCCACGTCTGCTTTACTACCCAGTGTTTTTTACCAGCCACCTATGTCGGTACTAACTTGGGTTGCATTGCTTAACCAGAAATAAAATATGCTAATTACTTAGGAGACCTGCCAACTTCCCTAGATACTGTAGGTAAAGAAAACATGGGAGAACAGGCACTCAAAGGTTGGTTAAGATTGGAGAAAGTGGTAAATATGTAGACACAATTTTGCAGGTCTGGGGTCTGCCGAGACTCCACCTTGTGAACGGAAGGTTAAGATTGAAGAGTTGATTCTGACAACTGTACAATGTTGCCAGACTGGGCTACAAGTAGCGGATTGGGCGAATTTTTAAGTGTCCTTGCTACAAAAAATTCAAATTTGGCGACACGTTACTTTTTTGGGGTACTTTTAATTGTCTGCGACCTAGAAATCATTTAATATACGCAACCTTATTATATTGATATGAAGGTCCCTAGGACTATCATACCCCTAACCCGCCTGTGGCTGGGTCGGGTCTGTACGTTCTAGCCCTTCACTCCAGGTCCTCGCCCACCCCACACACTATCATATCCTTACGGACAAGCTGCTCTCGCGTTTTCAATCTCCCCCTGTTTCTGGCATTTTACACTGACATTTTACACATTTCAAGTCTTTCTTCTCTATTTATTGGGTGCTGCATGATGAACCAACAATGATTTTATGTTCATTTATATCATGTTGGCAAAGCCAGATCCAGAGACGGATCAGGGGGAGCACTTAAGATCCCTTAATATAAATCTATCTAGCCATTATAATAGGTCTTCTACTGCCCCTCTGACAATGTCCTAGGGATGGACCCAGAGGGGGGAGCAATGTAGAAATTGATCCACCTCAGTTCCTCAGTGGGGCACAACTGATGGCGCATTTTTGCATTGTTATCTGCATTTCCATACTGCCAGTCCAACAGTTGCAGTCCAATCTGCAGTTGGCTAAACCACTGAAGATAGGACATTATCTAAGGGGCAGGAGAGGACCTATTGCAATTTGTAGCTAGATTTATACTAAAGGATTCTGAATATTTAAAAATATTTGGGGTGCACCTTTTTTGATATGCTCCCTCCCCCCGATCCACCACTGCTGAATGACCTATCTTCAGTGGTTTAGCCAACTACAGATTGGACTTGCAGTACAATGTAGATGTGGGAATGGCAAACGCTAAAATACTTTTCATCAGTTGCAAAGTTGAATCAGTTGAAATACGCATCCCATTTAGGCACTGAGGGGAAGGGGGGGGAGCAATTGCTGCATTTCTCTACTGTGGATCTGCTCCTGCACGTTGAACAGTTGTTGGTGTAGTCAATGCAGAAATGGATGCAGTTTGAATGCAAGAGCAGTCTTGCTCCGAATTGGCAATATTGCCAAATTACCAATGTGGCCTTCACAAAGGTACCCCTGAGGGTACCTGTAGGTCATCCTGATATTGCTGCTGGCTCATCCCCACCCTCCTCTTCAATAAATAAAGCAATAGATGTCGCCACTAATGCATCTTCAGGATCAGAGTAATGCCATTTTGCAATAGGGTACACATGTCCCCGGGTAGTAACTAGTGTGAAAAATTCTGGGTAGTAACACAAGGGTTAAAAAAAATAAACGGCGCGCCATTTATTAGAATAAATACGGTATAAAGGTCAGTTGATATAAAAGAAATGCCGAAGTATGATAGAGGGTCAAAACTTCCTTCTATAAAATTATAACAATTAGTATTAAATACGTATTGAAACATGAGGTAGTGAGGGACCCAAACGCACTGTTGCGCTGCTTTTGGTGTTGATTCTCTATGATTGATTGAATGATTAGTTTGTGGGTTGGGGTGTAAGCCAGGCAGCCATAACAGGTTAACCCCTTAGGAGGCTGCCCACGGGAGATGAGGAGGTAGGTGAAAGGAGGAGGAAAAGGGTTAATTTGCAGCACCCAACGTTCTTTACAAACCACCCAAGTTGGTATTGACGTGGGTGTGCGCTGCTTAAATGTTTGAAAATCAAACTAAGCCGACATTGCGTGCTCAAGGAGGAGAATGAAAGGTATAAGAAGGAACACGTCAATCAATTGAATAACAACGATATTCATTTTGAGATGTTTGGGGTCACCGATGGTCCCATGTTGTCGTTCGTTGGTGTTTTAAGGCACCTTCAACTCCAAGGTCATTAGAGCCCCATCCACTGTGTAGTTCTGATGTAGAGACTGCACAGACACTGCACTAATGTGACGATTTTTGGGTATTAGCGGTACCCTTTTTTCACAAGCGGCCACCCATGTCAGCGCCAGCTGGGGTTGCGTTGAATAACTTCAATATCAGACGAGAACTAGTGTCATCATCACCACACCCCCATCCCGGATGTGGCAGGGTCGGGTCTGCGGGTCCAATGAACATGCTCTGACTGGGGGCACCCCAGCCGCGCGTCTTGAGCCCGCAGGAAATATTGGCTGAATTGTCTGTGGGGGATGCCGGCCTACCCCACTGTTCCAAAACCGAATTACATAACCTCAATAGAAATTTTTGGCAGGTAAATTATACGTTGTTGGGTATAATATTGCATGGTGACTGACCTTTTTGCACATTAACTACAGTACAATGCAACAGGAGTCACGCTCATGCCCCAGACGAGAACTACTGCCCCAGCCGCTCCCCCCCCCATGTTGTCGTTCTAGTGCTAAACCTGAAATTTCTACTTCATTCTCGATATACTGTACCCCATGATAAGGCCTCTTTTGGGAACGCAACCACCTCAATAACTTGGTTGTTTATCAATTAAGCCTGCTTTTCGAGACCAGTGAACTACTTTGCGCACCTTCCGTCAAATGAGAAGTAAAACAGTGCCTTGGTGTGTGGATTGTCACACTACGCAGATCTGCGAAATTCCTAAATTTTGGAGCCGTGATGTCTGTAAATAACCTTCAGAACTGAGAGACCAAGAGTAAATAACACAATAAATAAATCTTTTTGCCGAAAGGTCACATTCCATGTTTCTATTAGACCTCGCCCATCTTTGGATGGAAAACATCTGCCCAGGACCACTAATGAACTGTATGCGTTGATTGAACTCTCCTGCTATTTACCAAAACCAATGGAAATTTTTTTTGTTGCTCTTGCCAAGGGGAATACTGAGGTTGTGAAATAGAATCCTGGAATCAACTTCCGGTGTAATCCTGACAGGATAAACTAGTTCACCATTAAATAACCACAAGTTACATTTTGTATATACAGAGAGGTGATGATGAACATAATTGACGTAATTATCTGGAATGTAAGACTTTGTACTGCCCCGGACGGGTGAAATATGTTTTTCAGATGTTTGGCCTATTACTGCTAAAGATTCAAGGTTTCTGTCTTAATCGTTGGCTTTTTCAAGGCACATCAAAGAAAATTGTTTTACACCTGGAGGCTGATGTTATTACCTAGTTGTTTTGAAGATAAGGGTGAACAAGACGGAACATGCTTTTCTTGTTGACTGTTGTGTGATCTGTTAGAAACATCTGCCGGAAAAGAAGTTCCGTGTCCAAAAGGAGGTGGTGAATTATACCACCGAAAATTTCAAGATAGTCTACTGGGGGGGATATCACGGTTTATCATCATCATCATCATCTCACCCTTCTCCCGCCCACGGCGGGGTCGGGTCTGCAGGTTCTCCTCCTCCACTCCCTCCTATCCCCCACTATGTCGCCCTCCACCCCACACTTCTCCATGTCCGTCAGCACCACCTGCTCCCACGTCCGTTTTGGCCTACCCCTACCTCTGGTGCCCCCAATCACATGCCAACCCATAATGGACCTAATAAGCTCCTCCTCCTCTATCCTCATTACATGCCCATACCACCTCAACCGCCTCTCCCTCATCTTCTCTGCGATGTCCCCCACCACCAGGCTCCCTCTAACATAATCATTTCGTACTTTGTCGGCTCGTGACACTCCAGTCATGTAGCGCAGCATACGCATCTCAGCCACTTGCATTCTCCTTTCATGGTTCTTCATAGCTGCCCAACACTCTGAGCCATACAGCATGGCGGGCCTGACGACTGTTCTGTAAACTTTGCCTTTCAACTTTATTGGGACCCGGCGGTCGCACAGGACTCCACTAGCCTGCCTCCACTTCAGCCATCCTGCATTAATCCTATTGGTCACGTCTGAGTCTATCTCCCCATTGCTCTGGAAAACTGATCCTAAGTAACGAAACTGTTGCACCGCTGGTATACCCTCACCCTCACAACGGATCTCACCCCCTTGACCCTGGCCGCTAAAATTGAAAGCTAGGTACTCTGTCTTATTTGTGTTTACTTTGAGACCCCCTCTTTCCATTGCTGTCTTAATGTCCTGTAGGCCCTTTTGTGCATCCTCCTTGGACCCCTCGAGCTTTCCCACATCATCAGCGAATACTAGGCACTGGGGGGCCCATTCCCCTATCCCCGTCAGCAGCTCATCCATTACCAGAGTGAATAGATATGGACTAAGTGCTGACCCTTGATGCACACCGACCTGCACATTGAAGCCTGCAGTGTTTCCCCACGCTGTCCTCACCCTAGTAATGGCACCCTCGTACATATCCTGCACTATCCTAATATGGCCTTCATCAACCCCCTTCTTCCTTAAAACGCTCCATAGCACCTGTCTAGGGACACTATCATATGCCTTCTCCAGGTCAACGAATACTGCATGGAGGTCCTTCCTTGCTGCTCTATGTTTCTCTATCATCTGGCGCAGAATAAAGATTGGTTCCATGGTGGACCTACCTGGCATAAACCCAAATGGGTTCCCCCGGACTTGAGTTTGGTCTCTGAGGCGACATTCTATTACACGCTCCCACAGCTTCATAGTATGGCTCATTAGGGGGGGATATCACGGTTGAAAAACGAAATTTAAACAACTTCTGATAAGGAGTAGTATGGTAAATTTGACAGATGTTTAGAACTGTTTTGTCTGTCAAGGTGAGGTTAGAACCAAAGTGTGACCGGATGCTGGACCGTGTTATCAGTTGATCCGATCCTTATCACCCGTGCCGGATTTAGATATTCCTAGGCTACTTCAATTTTGAGGCCCCTTTCAAGTCATTTTGATGCCATTTTCTTAAATTTTGAAGCCCGCTAAATGTTGAGGCCCTAAGCTTCAGCCTAATTAGCCTAATGATAAATCCGGAACTGCTTATCACACACAGAGGGGAAGAAGGACAAGTGAGGGACAAGGGGAGAGTGAGGGACAAGGTCTTTACTAGTGCCGGATTTAGATATTGAGAGGCCCTACTCCTAGGCCGGTGGTGGCGAACCTGTGACCCACCATGCAATTTTAAGTGACCCGAACGAGAATCATATCTAGTTTATCGTCTCATAGTGTGAGGTGGACGGGTACCTGGCGGGCTAGAACCTGCAGACCCGAACCTGCCCCAGGTGGGATAAGGGCATTATGATGATGTTCTCTATTTGTTGCTTTAATGAACTAATTTATTCATTATTAATCATAATTTTTTCATCCACAAAATTAAATAGTGCTTGCACCTGACCCACGGACAACTTTTTTGTTTTTTTTTTCGTCTTATTGTGGCCCGTCTTTAAAAAAAGGTTCGCCACCACAGCCCTAGGCTATTTAATTATTTTGAGGCCCTTTTCTCGCCCCTTTTGAAGCTCCTTTCTTAATTAAGTTTTGAAGCCCGCTACTTAGCCTAGTGGTAAATCCGGCACTGGTTCTTAGAAATTCTTTTGGGGAAAGAGACCCGTAGAGCAATTTTCTTTGGATGGGAAGTAAAACCATGGCCCTTTCTACTATGCAACCCCAGCTAGTACTGGCATGGATGACAGCTGGAGACACTCAATACTGGTAATACCCAAATCGACATAACAGCATTGTATCTGCAGATTCTGCAATAGAACTGTAGAGTAGACGGGGCTCTAATGACCATTGTAGTTGAAGGGCCCTAAAACGCCAACAATAAATACTAAGCAACTAGTAGATCGGCAAAATTCCCAGGTGTAGACGCTCGGTTTCTGGTGTCTCGTGGAGGGCCCCAATGAACAGTACGCCGACGATAAACAAACATCGGGCTTGCATCTTAGGTCATCATCCGATTCCATAAAAATATAGTACAACAGATCGCCCATATGCCACAGAGGGACAAAAATGGCTACCCAACCTTTCCAGAGGCGGGAAACGGCTTTATAGTATTAATTACTTTGTCTGTTGCTTCTCTTTTGTCCCTTCCCCAGCTCTGACTAGGATGGATTTCTAGAGGTTCTTAGCAGAAACCTCATATTAAGCATTTTAGGGTCTAATGCAGTGATTCTCAACCACTGTGCCGCGGCACTTTAGTGTGCCGTGAGATTCACGAGAGTGTGCCGCGAGGTCGGGTACCCATCTTGTCCCTCTGACTGGACACAAGGGCGATATATTGGGCAGTGTTTTCCCACAGCCGGTTGCCAATCAAAGCTGCAATTCCTATGCTATTTATCGTCTTTCTGCTGTTCGTTGGGACATTCCACTGAAGACGGGGGGCGAGCTCCTGCACCTGGAAATTTTGGTCCTCTACCCGTTCCATATACAGTAGAGAGGGTTCTTCCATGTTCAAATGCCATCGTACACCACACGGGACCTCGGTTTTACTTCTCAACCGAAAGAAGGTGCACTCAGGGCTTCTCTCTCGCCCGAAAAAAGCCAACCCACCTCGGTTCAGTATTGAACCAAAAACAACTGACAGTTACCGAGGCAAGTTTTTGCATAGGGTTAGGCTACAACTTATATACAGTATTTTCTTTGGCGTTTGTGTACCTAGAAATGTGTCGTTGCTAGTGTGCCGCCAAATTTTGAAATTAGTAAAAGTGTACCGTGGCGGAAAAAAGGTTGAGAATCACTGGTCTAATGGATTAAATTTTAAATACTTGTCAGAAGGACAGCACACAAATCTGGTTGATCATGTCATTGTTAGAGGACCATTAGCATGCTACTGATTCCCTTACCGCATTTCAGCTTTGTGACAAAGCTTTTTGGTATTTAGTGATTCGTATTCGTAGCCCCTTGCATTCTTCTAAGATCGAATCCTAATCACGATAAAGTTGAGGAAGGAAGGGGGGGGACCTACTTCACAAATTTAAAAAATCTACTTCTGAAAAGTTCGTGTCAACAAAACGCAACTCCTAACCCTTATCCCGCCTATGACAGGGTCAGGTACCCATCTTTACCTCTGACTGGACAGAAGGGTGGTATATTTGATATTGTTTGTCCGAAGCCGGTTGCCGACCAAAGCTGCACCCCCTACGCTTATTTATCGTCGCGCGGTCTACTATTCGTTGGGGAATTCCACCAACGCCAACGGGGCAAGCTCCTACACTTGGAAATTTTGCCTCAGCTACCTGTTGCATAGTAAAGAGGGTTCTTTTACGTGCAAATGCCATCGTACACCACACGGGGACTCGGGGAATTTTTGTGAAATGAAAAATGCTTCCCAGAATCAATCACATATGCATTGAGGGAGAGGGGGTGGAGGAGACTGTGTTGATTTGGTCCTATTTTTATAAATTGCACGTTTTAATACAGTACACCGCTAAGGAGGCAGTGGGAGATCCAAGGAGCCTTCATGATGATAACTATACTGTAATATTCATGATGATAACTATATTGTAATATTCGTACATAGATCCATTTACAGAAGAGCTCGGATTGCAGCCGGAGGTCTGCATTTTCCTACGCAATATCTATTGCGTATTTATTGCCAATATCTTTGCATTTTCTTTTCTATTCCAGGGGGCAAATGCTCCATTTTCCCAATTATAATTTGAGCGAATGGGGGACCGTGATGGACTGACATATGGGAGAGCTACGGCGCCTTAGACTAAGCCCTGATATTTTGGGATAAAGGCGTCATTTTAGTGTCTCCTCTGAGTGCACCATTCAAATACATTCGCGGGTCACAAATTATAAAAAAATGCTCGCCAATTCATGTTGTCGGTGCAGGTGTCCGTACCCAAAATCGAAAAAGCGTCTAACTTGCGTTGGACACATCACTTCTCGTGAGATCAATGAAGTTAAGCAACGCAACCCCACGTTAGTGCCAACATGGGTGGTTGGTAGTGAACGTTGGTTGCTGCAAATTTCCCCTCCTACATCCTCTACACCTACCGCCTCTTCACCCGCGAGCAGCCTCCTAAGGGTTCGGCCTGTTATGGCTGCTTGGCTTATTCCCCAACCCGTTAGCGTAACATAGTAACATATCGTTGTGAGAACATCCAAGAATGTTTGTTGTTCTAGGTTTCTGAGTGCTCACAGTGGAGACACCAATACTATATACTGGTTAAATTTGCAGGAAGCAATGTGAATCTGTTAAAAATGCTCACAACAGATCTCATCTCGGTAGAGATCTGTTGTTGGGAACAATGGTAGTGATGCTAATAAGAATTATAATGTTTACTTCGGTTTTCAGAGGATAACCGGAGTGAGAAGGGAAACTGATTCAAGAAAAAGAGCTGGGGTATTCCGCTGAAGTTTTTCATTGGTGTTTTAGAGCCCTTCAGCTACAATGGTCATTAGAGCCCTGTCAACTGCGTAGTTCTAATGCAGAGTCCTGCACAAGCACTGCACGGTTAAGATGATTTTGGATATTTGCAGTACTCAGTGTTCCCAAGCGGTCACTCAAAAAGCAACGCAATCCCAGTACTATCTGGGATTGCGTTGCTTAACTTCAGAGATCCGGCGAGAACTGGTGTGTCCAACGCAGTACAGCCGCTCGTAACGACCGCCGTGGTTCTGGAACGTCAGCCGTCATAGCATCTGTGTGTTCAAGCATATATTAAAACACGTTTATTTCGAGGGTAATCAGATCTAGGCCTCACATAATCATCATACCCTTATTTCGCCTGTGGCTGGGTCGGGTCTGCGGGTACTTGAACATGCTCTGACTTGGGGTACCCCAGCCAGGCGCCTTGAACCCGCAGGAATATTGGCTTTGGTGTCTGTGGGGGGATGCCGGATACCCCACGTGTTCCAACACTGTATTATAGAACCAAAATGGAAATTTTGGCAGATAAATTAATGCTTTGTTGGTTATAATATTGCATGGTGTCTGACCTATTGCACAATAACAGTAAGCAACAGGGAAATTCCAGACTGCAGACGGAGACTGGGCCTCGCATATGAGTTGCTTTTAACTTGTTCACTCACATACTGTAGATTAGGTCAAGTTAAGCAACGCAACCCCAGCTAGTACGAACATGGGTGGCCGCTTGGGAAAACTGGGTACCGTTAATACCCAAAAATGGTCGCATTAGTGTAGTGTTTGTGCAGTCTCTGCATTAGAACTACGCAGTGGACGGGGCTCTAATGACCGTTGTAGTTGAAGGGCCCCAAAACACCAACGGCATAGATTAGCTCAGGGCCCGCTCTAAGGGGGGGAACCCGGTAATTTGTCCGTGGCGCCAAAAATTAGGGGCGCCATTTTGATTGTAAGTGTGAGAACAGAGCACTGCTTCAAGGGGCGGAAATTTGTCTTTTTTGTCTGGGGCGGCACAAGTGGTAGAGCAAGCGCTGATTATCTCCGTGATATTAAAGCAAGAACTGCTTATCCCGAAGATTCCCTCAGAGATCTTACGAGTGTTCTGGAAACTGTTGTCGGATATACAACAGCCGTTCGAGCAAGCAACTGTCCCTTTCACTATCAGTGTTCGTCAGACAATGCTGAAATTGCTTTTCCAATGCCTTCATCAGGGCATTGAAAAAAATTTCGTTTTATGCAAATGTGGTCTGATTACTGACATTTACTGCAGGCGATTGTTTGCTGCTGACGTCATGACCTTGCTTCTGGCCCAATAATTAAGTCAAATATACATGCATGATGTTTTCACAAAATGTTTGCTGACATAAAAATGGTTGAACTGGCATATACAGAAATTGAGCTTGTGGAATAAATAATGAACTAGTATTTGAATTCATTTATTTAAACAGCTCGCGAAATTCATTGTTTAAATCTTAAATTCATCCGCGTTATGGTACACGCTTAATGCAATTAAAATAACTCCTATGTTGTATAAATATTTTTTAAAATAATAAGAAGTTAGTTTCAACAAACTAACGTTGCATGAACAGTCTAAATTACACAAATAATGAAATATATTTCTTGAAGGTTTCTTCTGTAAATACTAACTGTACCTTTTATAAAATGTATAATTTTAATGAAAGATTGCGGGATTAATATTTAAATGTTGACTGAATAACTGGCATTTTTCTATGAATATAATTTGATATTTTCAGTTGGATTGTTCGACCTTTTTTATTGTTAATCATTTTTTTCATATGATCAGTAATTGCTGTTTTATTTTTTACAGTTAAGCAGCTTGTTTTGGTTACTGTAATTTCTGATACTCTTGGCAACAACTGTCATAGTCTAAATGGTCGATATTAGTTCTGCTTTGCTCATTTAGTTCACCTAATTAGATGTAGATTTGTACCGGAAGTAGAATTGATACTCATTAAAGAATGGATCTACTACAAAATATGACTCTCATTGTTCCAGAGCATCAGGCACTCCCAATCTTCACTAAGCAACAAGAAAGTAAACAACACACCCTGTTGTCTTTTAGCTGATGGATGTGAGCACTTCTTGGTGCTCTTGAAACCGTCTTAAAATTCCTTTTCCAACTAAAATCGACCAATTTGCTGACTGGTTAAACATTTGAAATGTTGGCGTGTTGATGTGTCTTGTCCCCTGTATATTTAGGGTAGTGGGCTCCGAAGACGAGCACAGTCCTCCTCCCCCTGAGAAGGTGATCAATAAGGTCCCTGTCCGTACCACTACTACAGCTACTACTGCTTCTTCCACTACCACTGCTACTACAGCGTCATCTACCGTTTCTGCTGCTAGTGGCCACAAGTGTACTGCACAGTTTGTTTCCTCCACTACATCTTTTTCTTCCTCTACTTCTAAACTCTGGACCAATAAAGTCAAAAGGTTACTTGACATTTCGGCTGCTGCAGCAGCGGTCTTTCGTTGGTGTTGTGGCTAAATTAACCACCTCCAACCTAACTCTTTTATCTCCTTTTTTCTTCCTTTCTATCACAGCATGAAATTTTTGACCGTTTCTCCTATTAATGTTAGTCTCTTTCCCCACTTTCCCCAATGTTTGTGATTTTCATAATAATGTTTCTATTTTATATACTGCCATTGTTTCCTTCTCTAAACCCCCCAATATGCCAATTTACCAACAGGAGCCTGTTGAGTTTTTTCTGTCTAAAATTCTATTATGGCCTTTTGTACTGATGTTTGTCATAAAAGCTCTTTCACTGTGCATGCCCATCGTTGTTTCATGGAATTTTTAAATCAATGTCGATGAATTTTATGTTGGTTATTCTGCCACTGTAGGCATTCTGTGGTATTTGAAAACATTCTGTAAAATTTCAGTCTACTCTAATAACAACAACAAACTGTAATATCCTTTAAATACTATCTTACCCCCACAGAAGGCATTTTTTCAGGTAATCCTGACAGATACGGAAGGTTTTTATTTCTAATTGTTATCTCCATCATTTTACTACCCAATTGTATGATGAGTCTTCGCCATAAGAATGTATTTAATATAAGTTGATATTATAAGAAATTTAATAAGAATTCATGCTTATAGCGAGTGATATTAGGTTGTTTTATGAAATTTATTGCTCGCTCTCTCTCTCTCTCTCTCTGGCTGAAAGTTATATTTAGTATTATTATTTGTCTGAAATTCCTTCTCACTTGCAGAGAATAAATATTTGCTTATTTCAGACCAATAATCCAGACTATTTGAAGATTACACAAGTTAGATCTCTAGATCTGTGGGAATGTTCTGGCTACATTTTATTTGATTTCCAACTAAAATTACCCTATAACAAATATGAAAGAGGAAATTTATTCATTCTGATCCATAGGGAACAATAACGAATCTACAAATTGCAGTCGATAGTATCATTTAGAGATTTAGATTGTAGACAATTTCATATTTCTATTGATTAAAAGGATTGGGATAAATCCCCATATGAGTTTCTGCGTCCCCATCATTAATAATAAAGTAATTTAGTCGTGGTTTAAAGCAAATTTACAGGTAAAAGCTGAGGAATAAAGTTTGTAAGGAGTTTGTAGAAACACAGACTTCTGAATTTATAATGTACCATTCTTTATTGGTGCTTAAAAGTTCATTCCTCATAAATTCATTAGTCTCATTTTGCCCATTAGAACTGCTTCTGAGAGATAATTTTTACTAATTTCCCTTCAGAATGACTTAATATAGGTTAAATCTCCAACAATCCAATGCTGACCTCCTGATAGTGGCCACGGTGGTTGCTCATTCTCTGTACCGTGTGGCGCAATCACGTCATTGTTATGTTTCATTAGGAACTGACCACAAAATAAATTGATTTTAAAGTACTGTTCATCTTTTGGACTTGATGAATTTGCTTATTATTAACTTGATGTCTCTAGGACCATGTTCTTTGAATGTTTCGCACAACTAATTCTTAAATAACAGGATTAACTCTTAAGCAATCAGCAAGTGGCATTTGTATTTGTGGGAAGTAGAGAGGAGTCTTAGTGTCAGCCTGACATCCATTGTCGTTAGTGTAAATCCTTGTTGATGGTCCTCTCAACTTAAAATGCAGCTCCTAACCAAATGCATGTTAGAGACGTTTAACTGAAAATGGTTGTGTTTTCTGTAATATAGTTCTCATTAGATGTGATTTTTGTGATTGGACCTTTTTGAAAAAAAAGAGAAGCATAATCCTATTATCGATTAGTTGTGTGTCCTTCTAGTTGAACTATTAGCCATCTATTGCCTCGGTTGTTGTTGTGTGGCCACCATTCAGCGGAAGTTGTATCTGTTGCTCTCTAGTCATCTATTGGACTTCAGGTTAGATTAATATGGTTGTTATTAATTTATGTCTGTAGGCGAACTACCGACGATGAAGATGATTTGTCTGAAGTTCAACCTGATGCGGTCCCTCCAGAAGTTCGAGAGTGGTTGGCCTCAACTTTTACAAGACAGTTGAGTGGAAGAAGGCGGAGAACCGATGAAAAACCACGTTTTCGCACAGTTGCTCACGCCATCAGAGCTGGTATATTTGTTGAAAGGTAAAAGAACAAGTGTTTTGCACTTCTACTGATTATTAACCAGGCTGTTATTTTTCATTTTAGTGGCTCAGGTTTATAGATTTCATTTAGGGTGGAGGGAGAGTCGGGACATTAAGAAATCCTACAGTTGTTGCTCTCCTGCTAAATAGCAACGCAAATGTTTATTTGAAATATCATCTTTAGAGAGGTTCAGAGCAGACCAACTTAAGAGAGGCGTCGAATTTAAAGTAAAATTTCAGTGCAGATTATAAATAAGCTTCTGATAGTATAAAATCCTTAACATTTTTCTAATATTATGTGACGAATCTGCATCGATTCTACGTGGGAAGATTCTGAGCAAGCACCTGCAAATAATGCCGCATTTGCATTAAATTTGCACTGTCGTACTGCCATTCGTCTGCCCTTTGCAGCTCGTAAAAAGTTGGTTTATTTTATTAGTCCCAATGAAACTTGTATATAATAGACTGATCTCGGTAAAAATAGAGTGGGCCCTCGCGCGACCTTAACTGAGACCCAACATCACGAACTCCACTTAATTCTGTTTAATGAATTTTAAGTGATTATGTAAATTGAGAGACGTACCAGGAAACTAGACATCTGTTTATAGATAGTTTGAAATTTACTACTACTGCTGCAAACTGTAATAATATAACATTTGCTTGATATAGTAAGGTCGGGTCCTTACCGGATTGAGGTTTTTATGGGCCGTAAACAAAATAACAACCCCTAAGCAAGAATCGCCAAACGCCGAAATCCTGTCTTCTATGCAGCAGAAGACCCGGTTATGGTATAATAAATAACAACCCAACTATGAATATGCAAATTTAGAGATAAACGAAAGGTTTGGAGCTCACTGTCATAAGTTCCAGTCAGGGCACTTGTCCCAGTCCTATTTGACTATACGTAAATTTGACAATGGGTCGGATGAATAGGATGTGAGGTACGTCAACAGGTAACGAGGAGAAGGAGAGTCGGATTTCCAGCGGGAAGAGGACTCAATCATTACACCCTTATCCCACGGTTGGATCTGCGGGTTCTCATCCTCCACTCTTGCCTATGCCAATGTCCTTTCGTAAAACCTGCTCCCATGTCCGCTTTGGTCTTCCCCTGCCCTGGGTGCCTCCAACAATCCGCACCCCATAAATGGACTTAACCAGCTCCTCCTCCTCCTCTCCTCTCATAATATGCCCATGCCACCTCAATCGATTCCCTCTCATCGTTTTTGCAATGTCGTACACCCCCAAGCTACCCCTAACATATTCGTTTTCAATTTTATCAGCTACCCACACCTTAGTCATGTTCCACAGCATTTATATTTCAGTAACTTGCATTCTCCGTTCGTGGCACTTCCTAACTGCCTGGCATTCCAAGCCGTATACCACGGCTGGCCTAACAACAGCTGTCTACACTCTTTCAACTTGACTGGGACCCACCTATCATACAACACTCCACTAGCCTGTCCACTTAAGCCACTCCACATTGATCTTATGCACATCACCATCTATTTCTGCATTACTCTGAACTATATACCCTATGTATTTAAATTCTTGTACCCTTTGGAATCTTCTTCACGTGCACCTCCAGGCCCCTCCCCCCTTTTCCATTGCTGCTCTGATGTCCTGGTAGACCCTTTTGTGCCTCCTCCTTCGAGTCTTTCAGCCTCCCCGCGTAGCGGTACACTCAGGTGACCATTCCCCTACTCCCGTCATCAGCTCATCCATAACCAGTGTGAAGAGGAGTGGATTAAGTGCTGATCCTTCATGAACCCCAACCTTCATCTGGATGCCTCCAGTATTTCCCCGGGGGCGGCTTATTGCGTTGGACACACCAGTTTTCGTCTGATCCCTGAAGTTAAGCAACGCAACCCCAGCCAGTACTGACATGGGTGGCTGCTTGAGAAAACTGGGTACCGCTGATACCCATTAGTGTAGTGCCTGTGCGGTCTCTGAATTAGGGCTTTAATGACCTTGTAGTTGAGGGGCCCCAAAACACCAACAAATCAGTCACTTAAATCCAATATTTCCCCATATGCTGCTTACTCTAGCAATGGAACCATTATGCATATCTTTCAGTATCGTGATATGTCCCTTATCTTCTCTCATCAGTCCCCTTTTTGGTAATAGGGATGACTCCCATGGCTCCAAAATCAGACAGCCACTTGTTATTCAGGAACACTGTATATAGCGGACCTTGATTTCTCGCTGTGCAGATTTCCTTAGTGTCCTTTTTTATTTTGCCCTCCTGTGACGGCTTCAAGAGGGGAGATTTTTTTATCAGTAGCAGTGCCGAATTTACCATTAGGCTAAGTAGGCTGAAGCCTAGGGCCTCAACATTTAGCGGGCTTCAAAACTTTAGAAAAGGGCCTCGGGCCGAAAAGGCCCGAGATTATGGTAGTGTCGCTACGTGTTCAATAGCTATAGACCCGATTGAGAGCCCTCTTGTAGTTCTCGTCTGGTCACTGAAGTTAAGCAATGCAACCGCAGCTAGTACTACACGAGTGGCCGCTTGGGAAAACTGGGTACTGCTAATACCCAAAAATCGTCGCATTTGTGTAGTGTCTGTGCAGTTTCTGCATAAGAACTATGCTGTGGACGGGGCTCTAATGACCTTTGTAGTTGAAGGGCCCTGAAACACCAACAAACAACAACAGCAACCGCAGCTAGTACTACATGAGTGGCCGCTTGGGAAAACTGGGTACCACTAATACCCAAAAATCGTCGCATTAGCGTAGTGTCTATGCAGTCTCGGTAACTAGAGTCCCTTGAACTTGAAAGGCCCTGATACTCAAACAACAAATTGTATGTGAAAATAGTAATGATGATGAAAATGAAATGCTGTATATTTGTGGCTTTTCGTTTCCTGATTTTGGCACACTGTGTAAAGCACTCACTTGTTGTGTGCTTTATTTTCATTCGAATATTTTATAAATGTTGTAAGAGAAAAAATCAATGTGCATGTATAAAATAAAGTTTGCAAGCGATGGTGTGAGTCTTCAGGTGTAAACGAATCAGAAATCCATGTTGATATTCAAAAATGTGATGTTCAAAACGAGAGACACGCGACGCCAACTGCATCATCTCTTAACCGATAAGTGAAAAAAATTCACGTCGGTATCTCTTTGTGGTGCAAAGAACATGCCATGAATTTTTTTTTTGAGTTACTGTATGTTAATCAAGGCTAGAATCTGTGGTGCTCGCCAATATGACATTACCAGGCCCGTCTCGCGAGTTTCAGGCGCCCTAGGCAAGTGGGTCAATCGTCGCCCCCCCCCAATAAATTTAATGCAGTTCTAAATTCTCCGAGGGTCTCTTACGCCCTTGGCATTTGTCCCATTGCCAATGCATTGCTATGACTCTGCAATAAGGCGCCTCGAGAAAGCCATTAGAAAAGGCCCCACCAAATCAGAAAAGTTTGGGAACCTCAGGACTTTGAACATTTCAAATGATCGATAGACTGCATGGCAAAGAAGTACCTCTGAAACTGGCCGCCCTAGGCAGCCGCCTCGGTTTGCCTGCCCCATGAGCCGCCTGTGCACATTACAGTGACCTCCGGCGTCTTCTAATAAGCACCCGAATAATTGGTACGGGGATGGAATGATGCGAATTTCCACTAGGACAGGAGGGTTACATCTTCATTGAGTAATGGGCCAAAAACAGGAATGACTTCCTCATACCACATTGCGCACCATCAAATTTCTATAATTTTTAATTGGTTGCCATCTCGTCATCATATGGCAGTGGCGTTCCGAGGGTATTCTGCGCCCGGGGACAAAGACCGAAATCTGCGCCCTCTCGCACCCTCTAAACTTAATGCGAACCGCATTTTTGCGCTCCCTGTCTACTGCGCCCGGGGACATCTGTCCCTTTCACTCTTGCCCTCGGTACACCTCTGACATATGGTCATGTGAAGTTACTGGGCAATTTTAGGAATACTTCCACCCAAAAGAGATTCACATTCACGCAGAGCTGTAGTAGTCCAAATGGAAAGGCAGAATTGAACTCCTTATTAAATAAATGTAATCCAATAACAGTTGCATGTCAGAGATCACATCTACCTGGGGAATCGCATTGGTAAATAACTTTATTAGATGGCAGGTCGGTTCATATACACCCTTATTATTCAAAAAAGTGAATTTTTCCCTGGACAAAGCCACCATCACATGTATGATACTGGGGACTACCCACGTCTGCCAGACTACGGATTTATTCATCATGTTGGTAAAGCTTTGACTTAGGACTTCCGTTTCTCTGATTTTAGGAAAAAATTCCTTCTAACTCACTGTGGAGTGGAGAGACTAACTCTCATTCCTACATATTATACCGTAAAGATCCTGAAACCCTAAACTATAATTGTTGTATCCCCCCTCCTCCTACAACACCTGCAATGGTGGCCTACCCTTTCAATAACCTCCACTTTATCCTCTCCAAGGGTATTCCATTGCCGAATGGTACTCGGGGGAAAATGACCAGTAGTACGGGTGTCTGTGTGCCCTTATCTCCCTCAATTTATATGAATGATCCGTTCTCCCCTTATACTCAGCCAGGGATATACAGTACTTCCAACCATAAGTCCATTGCATCCCATCAGTAACAGTCTGATAAAAAGACTAATGCTGTGAGATACACGCCTGTGGCTTAGTGTGTCCCACCCTATTTCCCTAATCATGTCACACTCTCTCCCTGCGAAAAAAACCTGTGGAGTACAATTCTTGCTGCTGTATGTCTTCATCATACCCTTATCCGCCTGTGGCAGGGTCGGGTCTGCGGGTTCTAACCCTCCACTCCCGTCTGACTCCTACCAGGTCCCCCTCCACCCCACACACTGCCTGTCTCCTGTCTCCACGTCTGCTTCGGTCTCCCCCTGCCCTAGGTGCTACCGACCACCTGCATTTCTGGCAAGGACCTAACGAGCTCCTCCTCCCCTCTTCTCATGACGTGTCCATACCACCTCAGCCTATTATCACTCATTTTTCTGCGATGTCCACCACCCCCAGGCTACCTCTAATATACTCATTCCTAATTCTATCAGCTCTAGACACGCCACTCATGTACCACAGCATTTGCATCTCGGCCATTTGCATTCTAGTGACGTGGCTCTTCCTTACTGCTCAACACTCAGATCCATATAGCATAGATGGCCTAACCACTGCCCTGTAGAACTTCCCTTTCAGCTTGACTGGGACCCTTCTCTACTTCAGCCACCCCCAATTGATTCTACCTATGGGTCACATCCAAGTCTATCTCCCCATTGCTTTGGAACGTTGATCCTGAGTACTTTACCTCTTGCGCCTTTCTCACCAGTTTCGCCCCCCCCTCGAACGTACGTCACAGTTATTTTCCTGTCCTTCCCAATTGTAAGCTAAATACTCTGTCTTTGGGTAAGTCGGGAATATTATTGATTGGGGGTCTTAGCCACTACAAATTCATACTGTGTGTCAATTTACTCCGAGGTATGTCTGGAACTCCTTAGGACTTTGTAAAGACGTATCCAAGAAGCCTCCAACGCAATTTTTGTTATTAAAAATGTAGATATCTGTCTAACATCGATTTGTAGCTCTTGTATAGAATCCTAATTTACCAATACCTGGTACGCTAGTTATTTAATTTAACTAATACATAAAATTTTTCGTTTATTTGTAGAATTTATCGTCGAATATCAAGTCTGTCCATGCCACAGTTTCCTCCACAAATTGTGGCACTATTAAAGGTAAGGTCACTAACTTAATGAATTCTAATGTTTAGCATAGCAACATGTTTTCTTGTCCATATATATTTTTATAATGGACGTCGAGCACGTATTGTTTGGAAATTTCCATAACCAGCTCTGAAAAGTCCAACCTAAGACCTTTGATATCAGAATAGCAAAGCTTTTTGATGGCAAATATATTTAGCTTCAAAATGGTGATTGAACTGGACAGCGGCTTGACGTCGTAAAGCATGTAGTCGCCATAGCAATTGACTGTTGCAGAAACATATCTTCATTTGAAAAAAAATTGCAGTCCTCATTTATTTTTATTGTTGTTGCTCTGCTGCTGCTGCTACTTGAAATTGTTGCTATGGAAATGTAATATCCTAATATTGAGAATTTGCTATCCATTCGCTACAATTGAGATTATCAATTAAAATCGCATATTAGATTATGGTGACATGCTACCACAGTAATTTTTCGTCAATTTATGGCGCACTGTGTGATATTGCTAATGCATTTTTGATAACTCATATGCGTAGTTTGGTTGCCATGACAAAAATGAAAATGATTTTGGTGTGGTAGGAAAAGGGGTGAATGTTTATATTTAAACGTTATGTCGAATGTCATCTGGTTTTTTATGTGCTTTTTATACACTTGCTGAACTGTTTTGATCTGAAAAATGGTGACAATAACTAAACTTTACACACTTTATTCATACATTTTCTAGAATTTGGATGACTGGTCATTTGATGTATTTGCTGTGAATGACGTCAGTGTTGGTCAACCACTTCGCTATATAGGATTCGATTTATTAAATCGATACGGTGTTATTCATAAATTTAAGGTGTGCAATCATTTCTGTTGTAATTTCTCATTCGTATAATAGACGATGTCTATATTCTATCCAAGTGACTTTTACTTCTGACTGATGCTGAGATTTTGAATGCTTTCGACGTCAGATCGTTCCTCTTGAGGCTGCAATTGTTATCAGTCACGAGTTTCTCTCTCTCTGGCAGCTGTATTTCGAGTTCATGTATTAGTACTGTAGTTCATTTATTGTTGTTATCCTTTTTCCAAAACTTAATTTATTTGTCCGAATGTATTTTAATGGTTGCTGTTAATTGTGATTTAGGAATTCGTCCACTTTATCTTATTTGAATTGAATACGCTGCAAGCAGCCCCTGATAGGCCGAATTGGCACTGGAGAGAATGACTATCATTACTGATTTCTAACCAATTGAAACCCCCCAAGGAACTTGAAGCATAGCATCTATTCTGACATATATTGCCTGCCTGCTATAATATATATTATAACACCTTCTTGCATAAAGTTCCTCACATTATCCTCACCGAGAGCATTCCATTGCCGAATAACACTTGAAAGAAAAAGACCAGCAATAAAAGTCTTTGCGTGCCCTGATCTCCTTCAATTTGAATGGATGGTCATTTCTCCTTCTATATTCTGCAATAGATAAGCTGCCACTTGTAAGACCCTCGTACCCTATTTTCAGCAGTCTGTTTAAAATAGGGTACGAGGAAAATGCCCCGCAATTTCTGATTTCTCATAAACCGGTGGTAACAGTGCTCCCTTAAGAAAATTTTCTGGTTCCTCTTTGGACATTTCTGATTTGCATTGGGCACACCAGTTCTCATCAGATAACTGAAGTTAAGCAATGCTAATTTCCCCTCTCCTACATCACGCACTCCTTCCTCCCGTTATGGCTGCTTGGCCAACTCCCCAACCGATTGGTGCAATATACTAACACTCATCTGGGTTACAAAAAAAGGAAAGCTGCTTATGCAGTAGACAAGAACCAAGAACCTCAGTAAAATTTCTTATTCGTGTTTTCCTACGGACTTTGTAATGATAAATTTATGATTCCAAATCATTTGAGTCATTGGTGGACTGGGATATCAATTTGGCTTGTGAGATGACAGGCGAGCCTTGTGTGAGCCCTTTCCCCTGTTGCTTGTCCTGAGCAGACATGGTACACGTATGTAGGCACTTTTTATATGCTGTAAAGTCGTCGTGCAGCGGCGGCTGATTTCCAGAAGGCGAACAAGACGCTCCCATTGTGACGAGAGCAACGAATTGCATTGGACACACCAGTTCTCGTCCGATCACTGAAGTTAAGCAACGCAATCTCAGCTAGTACTGACATGGGTGGTCGCTTGGGGAAACTGGATACTGCTAATACCCAAAAATCGTCGCATTAGTGTAGTGTCTGTGTAGTCTCTGCATAAGAACTACTGTCCACTGTGGACGCGGTTCTAATGACCTTGTAGTTGAAGGGCCCTAAAACCCACGTGATCGACACAGGCTCTCTCTTTGCTCAGAGGTATAAAGAAGAGATCTAGAGCCTTATGTGCGACTTTTCAAGGGGTAATTGCCTCTGAGTTCCGTTGTATGGATGGCAATGCTTGTCCACATAGGGCCCAAATAGTGGATGAATATCTTTAAAGTGACGATATTCAGGATTGATTGACCAGTCACAACTCCACACCTACATCCTATTGAACATGTGTGCCTAGAATTCACTTGAGAGAGTAAGTGCAATTCGCCAACCACCTCTTGAGCCATCCAGGAACTAAGAACTGCTTCGGTGCAAGAGTGGATGCAGCTGCCTTAGGGACTCGTCAACTACAGTATATCATAAAAACTGTAGTACTGACCATAACCCTTATTAGCGTCATCTTTGGTGCCATTTTCAATGTTGCGTTTTACACACCAGTTCTCGTGATATCACTGAAGTAAAGCAACGCAAACCTACGTTAGTATCAATTACAAGGTCATTAGAGCCCCGTCCACACCCTAGTTCTTATGCAGAGACTGCACAGACACTACACTACTGCGACGATTTTTGGGTATTAGCACTACCCAGTTTTCCCAAGCGGCCACCTATGTCAGTACTAGCTGGGGTTGCGCTGCTTAACTTCAGTGATCAGACGAGAACTGGTGTGTCCAACGTAATTCGCCACTCCCAACATGGGTGGTTGGTAGAGAACTTTGGGTGCTCCAAATTTTCCCTCTCCTACATCCCCTACACCTACCTCCTCCTCACCTGCGAGCAGCCTCCTAAGGATTCGGCCTGTTATGGCTGCTTGGCTTACTCTCCAATTATTATTACTGTATTTTGAAATGGAATTTTCCCGGTTGTAGGGCATCAATTGTTGTATATTACTCTGTCTCCATATCAAATTTTACCAAATTCTGGCCAGTAGTTTTGAGAAATTTCAATAAACGCGTTGTTCGGGGGTCATTTGCAAGCACTATTTCATTTTACGAATAAAAATAAATTATTATTAGTAATGAATGAAGTTTATTAAAGTAGCAAATAGAGAACATCATCATCACACCCCTATTCTGCCTACCTCCCACGAAGTCCCCGTCAATGTTCCCTCTAACGATTGCTGATTCGTGTGCAAAATCAAACACTTGTGAGCAGAGTTTTATTAGTCATACTGACCGATCCTGCGCTGAGCTAATAATCTGTGCGCGACGAACCCGAAACTGTGCGCCAGCGCAGCTTAGAGGGAACATTGGTCCCTGTCCACCCCACACACTAACATATCCTTACGGGCAACGTGCTCCCACGTCGGCTTTGGTAAAGTAGCATACTTTTATAAACTAGATATGATTCACGTTCGGGTCACTTAAAATTACACGGTGGGTCACAGGTTCGCCCCACTGGTGTAGTACAATGACGTCTTTTTATATCTGGAATATTTATTTCAATTGGTTGGTAATTTAGCGATGGTAACAAAGTGCGAATTAACCGCACACATTGTTAGTCAGATTTTATATGCGCAAAATATATTTTGAAAAATTGTATGTAAAGTTTAAATGAATTTCTATTCTAGATCAATTCTTCAGTTCTGGAATCATTTTTGTGTAATGTCGAGCAGGGTTATTGTAAATTCAAGAATCCATATCATAACAACATCCATGCAGCAGATGTGACACAAACTGTCCATTACATGTTGTATCAACTTGGCCTCATGGTATGTAATGCAAATTTGACATCTGAATCCCGAAATGCCTCCTAATTCATCAATAGATACGCGGTTTGGTGATTCTGATATTCGATTTTTGGGTTTCCCCTTGTTGGATATAAATTCAAAATGACATATTCTAGCACTGAATTGTGGAATTGTACCAATGTGGGCAAGACAGTTGCATGCTACGTCCGAAAGCCATATCCTGCCAGATGCAAACTTCGGTCCAATTATTATTGCTGATTGCAACAAAAAGCAATTTGTGACGCATTTGAATTCTAATAATTAATAATGCTCATTTTCTTTCAGCATTGGCTAACTGACTTGGAGATGTTTGCGACGATTATTGCAGCATTAATTCATGATTTTGAACACACTGGAACAACTAACAATTTTCATGTTATGTCAGGGTAAGTAAATGACATACAGTATAAGCGAATAAAGATCTTAATTTCATCTATGTCGCTTTGAACACAACTGAAATCGTTGCTTTTTTCATTTTGTAGGTCAGACACAGCATTATTATACAATGATAGGGCAGTTCTTGAAAATCACCATGTTAGTTCGGCTTTTCGGCTCATGAGAGAAGATGAACACAATATTGTTTCAAATCTATCAAGGGAGGAATTCAGGTGAATAAATTGTTATAAATTTATATACACATTTGCAGAATCTGGCAGTCCCCGAACCCGAGTATGCAGGTGCTTGCACACCAGCTCCCTACTCAGTACCATAACGAGAGTATTGTGAGAAAGGCCCAACTGGGTTTGGGGCACAAAACAAAGGATAGCGACCCGGTTTGGAGTCGCACGTGATTTTATTTTACTTACGCCTTCTAATCTACATGAATCAACATTGACTGTCACATTGCATTTAGTAAAATTTAACCTGTTACATTAAAAGTCTTAATTTTTTTGTCATTATTGGGTTACGGGGAGGCGCAAGTTAGAAATTGTTTGTCATTATTGGGCGCTTCATACCCTCGTTGCGGGACTTCCCTACTAACCAAGGTGCTGCTTTCTCCAGTTGTGCATCAACATAGCCTTTAACTTCTTCAATCCTCTGTGTCCAATCATTATGTCAAGATGCGTTTTCCCCCTTTCCCTCATAGTCCTGACACCCTACTCATTGCCCAGCAGCTGTTGCAGGTTCTCTTCTCCCAGTCGTTGACAGTGACCATACACTTCCACTCTGTACAATGCTGTTCCTAGTGCATATCAATGAACTAGGGATTAGGCTCCAAGATAGAGGGCTAGGGTTTCCTCTGGGGGATGATATCAAATTGCCTGCCATCTTTCAGTGTAATGATATAGTGCTGCTGACAGAGACAGATGGAGAGCTCCAAGAAGAAATGGATATCTGTGAAGAGTTCAGTAGGGAATTCAGTTAAATTTGGTCAAGACAAAACAAAGCTGATGATCATAGGAGAGGATAATGCACTGCCTAGCAATAAGATACCAATAAAACTTGGGGAGAGGGATATAAATATAGTGTCAGAGGTTACATACCTAGGGGTTAAACTCACAAATGATAGGGGGTACCTAAAAGCAATGGAGGAAAGCATCATTTTGAAGCTAAAAACTAGAGAAGGATTACTAAGGAAACTGGCATTTGATTTCATTCTCAAGGTATGAAATGGTTAGGGGCTTATGGAAAGCAATAGCAGTTTCAGGGTTAACGAATGGAAACGAAGTTCTGTGCATTAGTAAAATGGTAATGGACTTCATGGAAGTAGGCCAAAGAACGTTAGGTAGCAGAGAGCCTTAGGAGGAAATAGGTTTGCAGCTGTTGAAGCAATACAAGGTCTACATTTGAACACAGAAATGATTAGTAAGTTGGTATACCTATGCAGGATATGGGGACTCCAGAATAAAAATCCAGTATGGCAGGTCAATGCATGGGTAAACAATATGATGGTATCTACCAGCTAGGGGAGGAGGATAAACAGGATAACAAAGAAGATAGGCATAACACTGTACCCCAGGGAGGGCGAGGAGGGGGCAACAACATTGCAGAGACTAGTGCAGGACAAAGTTAAGGAATGGGGGTTAGGGCAGTGGC
The DNA here is from genome assembly GCA_013389805.1 of Trigoniulus corallinus. NCBI lineage: Eukaryota > Metazoa > Arthropoda > Diplopoda > Spirobolida > Trigoniulidae > Trigoniulus > Trigoniulus corallinus. Next base: position 56,366,847 of record JAAFCE010001036.1, on the reverse strand, counting down.
GACAGAGTATGGAGGGGAGGGTGGCATAGAAAACGCTGGGGGTGTGTGGGAACAAGCTTAAGATAGAGAGGGAGGTAATCTATGATAATATGTGGAGAGTTCATTTCTGTTTCGGGCAAGAGCTGGGTCACTGGAGAGAAACAAAGGATGCCAAAGATCACGGGTGGAGAGGAGGGCTGTGAATTATGTGGGGATCAAGTGGAGGATGTCAGGCATGTGGTACTGGCATGTCCAGCGTTGGATCACTGCAGGAGGGGTTGGGGAACACCCCCACATTGGAAGAGGTTCTGGGGGTGGTGGGTGCGAAAGGCAAAGGTGTTCCTAGGCATATGGGTCTAGCATGAAAAATCTCACTAGCAAAGCATCGTCACAAAGGAGTACATATTCATATCAAGCCTTACGACCTGCCCCAATGTCTGCTTTGAGCCATCTTTTCCTCATCTTCTCCTAACTTATATCCTTGGCATAGCCCTAAGCTGCTCCTCCCCTCTCTTCTGTGTCTTGCTTTCTATTTTCTGTGCCACTCTGCACTTCAGGTATCACATGCTTTCATACTTTCACTCATTTATTGTAGTTCACTATAGCTATTTTAGGTGGTTATTAGAGAAAGGCTTATAATGAGAACTACATTCTTTTATTACAGGGAATTTCGTACCTTGGTGATTGACATGGTGCTAGCGACAGACATGTCATATCATTTTCAACAGATTAAAATGATAAAGAATCTCCTTGCCTTACCAGAAGCAAAGTAGGACTTGCAAAGATAAAATTTTATATTTGTCACTAAGAAGTATTAAATCGCATTAATAGTGATGACATTATATTTTACAGTATTGATAAATCTAAGGCACTTTCTTTACTATTGCACTGTTGTGACATTAGCCACCCTAGTAAAGACTGGAAGTTACATTATCGGTGGACAGAATTATTAATTGAAGAATTTTTTCGCCAGGTTTGTAACTCGTTAATTCCTATCTGCTTCTCGCTTCTGTATTCCACGCAAGTCTCAAGCTGCTTCCAATGTCTGTGAGCAGCTGAAGTTAAGCAACGTAAGCCCAGATAGTACTGCTAATACCCAAATCGTCATAACAGCGAAGTGTCCGTGCAGACTCTGCATTAGAATTATGCGGTAGACGGGGCTCTAATGACCATTGCAGTTGAAGGACCTTACAACACAAACAAATCAGTCAAATTACAAGTCTGTATTGCACTAGATCTTACCATATGCAAGAACAGGATGAAGTAAAAAATGAGCCCGAGGATGCCTGACCTACACATTGAAACCTTCAGGCGTCTTTCACACCTTCTATTTATTAATTTTTGACAATTATGCTCCTCGTTATCTGACTGGGCAGGCCGAAATGCATGAAAACCTTACAAAAACTGCTGTTATTAGCAGATCACTCCACCCATCAGGTGCAAGACGCAGGCCTTGAAACTTCCTGGGAGCGGCGAATTGCGTTGGACACACCAGTTCTCGTCTGATCACTGAAGTGGAGCAACACAACCCCAGATAGTACTGACATGGGTGGCCGCTTCGGAAAACTGGGTACTGCTAATACCTAAAAATCGTCGCATTTGTGTAGTGTCTGTGCAGTCTCTGCATATGGACTACACTGTGGACAGGGTTCTAATGACCTTGTGGTTGAAGGGCCCTAAAACACCAACAAACAAACAAACTTGAAGCTTCCTAAAGTTAGCAGCTTTATGTCTGTGACAGAAAAGGCTAAAAATAGAGATTCATTTTTAAGGAAGCGATTGATTCGATAACATTTCTATGGTGGTTAGGGCAGTAAGGCCTCAGATCAAGGCTATGTTTGGGAACTAGAAAAGTGTTGCGTTTTGGGGCCTCCAAGAGTTTTATTTGTCAATGTCTGCTATTGTTAGAATTTGGTCGAGCAACAAGAATGGCAATACTATTTAAAGTATTATCCTTGATGAAATTTAACCTTGTTTTTAATGTGTTCTTTAGGGAGACACTGAGAAAGAGCTTGGTTTACCATATTCACCACTATGTGATAGAAACAACACATTAGTAGCAGAATCTCAAATAGGTAATTTTTGTTTACTATAAACGATATTTTTGTATTGCTGTCCTCGCATAATATGTAATAGATATAATCCGTAGGTTAAAGTTGTTTCTTAAGCTAGAGACGAGTGTTTTGAGGTGGGAAGTAAAGCGCTGTGTCAATGTCGGTGTACCTAACCATCACCCTTTATCTAAAATAATCGTCTCTATATGTATGCCGATAGCGGATAATGAAGGGAGCACTTCAAAACAAGTGCGACCAAATATTTTTAAATATTCGGAATCCCTTGGTATAAATCTAGCTAGCAATTACAATAGGTCCTCCACTGCCCCTTTGACAATGCCCTATCTTCAGTGATTTAGGCAACTGCAGATTGGACTGGTAGTTTAGAAATGCGAATAGCAAATGAAAGAAATACCTCATCAGTTGCAAAGTGGAATCATGCATCAGTTGAAAAATGCACCCCATTGTGATATTGAGGGGGAGCAATTCCTGCATTGCTCGCCCAGATCCGTTCCTGATATATGTCTGTATTTCTAAATAAAGTACTATGGAATTAGCCCAAAGAAGGTTAGGTAGGATGGCATTAGGGGGAAATAGGTTTACAGCAGTTGAAGCAATACAGGGGGATATGGGGTGGGCTACATTTGAACAGAGAGAAATGGTTAGTAAGTTGGTGTATCTGTGCAGGATATGGGGGCTTCAGAAGGAAAATCCAGTATGGCAGGTAAATACATGGGTAAACGACATGAAGGTTTCTACTAACTGGGAGAGGAGGGTAAGCAGAATATCGAAGAAGATAGGCATAACACTGCACCCCAGGGAGGGCATGGAGGGGGCAACAACACTTCAAAGACTTGTGCAGGACAAAGTTAAGGAGTGGGGGTTGGGGCAGTGGCGACAGGGGATGGAGGGAAGGACGGCAAAGGAATCGTTGAGGGTGTATGGAAACAAGCCTAACATAGAAAGGGAGGTAATTTATGACAACACGTGGGAGAGCTCACTTCTGTTTCGGGCAAGAGCTGGGTCACTGGAGACGAAACAGAGGATGGCAAAAATCACAGGTGGAGAGGAGGGCTGTGGATTATGTGGGGACGAAGTGGAGGATGTTAGGCATGTGATACTGGCTTGTCCAGCGCTGGATCACTGCAGGAGGGGTTGGGGCACCCCCACCCTGGAAGAGGTTCTGGGGGTGATGGGGTCTGGGGTGGAGCGGCTGGAATGGGTGCGGAAGGCAAAGGTGTTGCTAGGGTGCTGGTGGAGATCTAGGCAAACTGGTCTAGCATGAAAAGTCTCCCTAGCAAGGTTTCCGTCACAAAGGATTATATATTCATATTCATATTAAGTATGTGGACAAGATTTCATGGTGGAGAAGACGATCACCACCTTGGCCCTCCCCTCCTTAATTAGAAAATGATGCCCTAACATAACAGGCTGCCCTGAAAGCTCTGTAGATCAAAGAGGATGACGCTAAAGTTACTGGGAGCGGCTGCATTGCTTTGGACACACCAGTTCTCGTCTAATAACTAAGTAACACAGCCCCATCTAGTTATAGCATAGGTGATCGCTTGGGAACACTGAGTGTTGCTAATGCCCAAAAATCGTCGTAACAGCGTAATATCTGTGAGACTCTGCATTAGAACTACTGTATACAGTGGACGGGATTTTAATGACCGTTATAGTTGAAGAGCCCTAAAACACCAATGAAATGAAAAACGAAAGCCAAAGTTGCTGTCTTGTTGTCTCAGGGGCGGATCCCGAAGGGGAGCATTGCAGCAAATGCCCCCCCCCCTCAGTGCCTCAATGGGACGCATATTTCAACTGATGAATGACTTAACTTTGGAACTAATGAGGCATTTTTGCATTGCTATCCCCATTTCCGTACTGCCAGTCCAACAGTTGCAGTGCAATCTGCAGTTTGCTAAACCACCGAACATGGGACACTGTCTAATGGGCAGTAGTGGACCTCTTGCAATAGCTAGCTAGAATTATACAAGGGATTCTGAATCATCATCATCATCATCACCATCATCATACCCTTATCCCGCCTGTGGCAAGGTCCGGTCTGCGGGTCCACTGAATATACTCTGACTGGGGTCACCCCAGCCAGGCGTCTGGAACCCGCAGGACTATTGGCAAAGTTGTCTGTGGTGGATGCCGGCCTACGTCACGCAAGGGATTTTGAATATTTAAAATTATTTGTGGCGCCCGTTTTTTGATGTGCTCCCCATTGATCAGCCACTGGATTCACCCCTGTGTTGTCCATACAAACTAGTTCTCTTGATTCAGAATGAGTTCTGATAACATTTTAGAATTTTTAACATCAATTACATTTTTTTTTTCAAGGATTTATTGATTTTATTGTGGAGCCCAGTATGCATGTATGTGGTGATATGCTGGAAAAAATTCTTACTGCTATGCAATCATCAAAAAACTTGGATGAATCAATAACTGAGGAAACGTTTGACAACTCTAGCGCAGTATCAAATCAAAGTAAAAGTTAGTGAACCACTTTATTTCTACAGTATATTTGTCGTTTCACTTGAAATTTTAATAAGAAAGATAGATTACTGAAGCTTATTGCTGCCATTAATGGGTACCCTTATCCCGCCTGTGACAGGGTCCGGTCTGCGAGTTCTAGTCCTCCACTCCCGCCTACCTCCCACCAGGTCCCCGTCCACCCCACACACTAGCATATCCTTACGTAAAACCTGCTCCAACGTCTGCTTTGGTCTTCCCTTGTCCCTTGGCCTGCATCCTTGTATGGGACCTAACCAGCTCCTGCGTCCCTCTTCTCATAACATGCTCATACCACCTCAGTCTATTCTCTCTTAATTAATGGGTGCTCTGGCAGAAAAATGCAAAAATGACGACTGGGTGCCTTGTAGGCCTACTTGGTAGGTCAGTGAAGGTCGCGAAACATTCCATTGTATATCCTTGCACTTTAAACTTCTATTAATAATTCATATCACTTTACCCATTAATGGCGTATTTCATGAATGTAATCTATGGCTATTATCCGAAATGTTTTTGGAACTTTTTACTCCTTTGACCTCATCACCATAACAAATGGTATATTTATTTTAATATGGCTGTGTTTAGATAAATCTCCTCATATACAGAGATCTCTTGGAAGTGTTGGGTCTGTTAGTAGCTTGTCTGCAAAATCTTCTGACGGAAGTGCTCCAAGTTCACCAAGAACTCCCGTGTCCCCAAGCAGAATCGAATTCAAAAGGCCATGGGTGAAATGTTTGATGGACAACAAAACGCAGTGGAAAGAGAAGGCTGCTCGTGGTATGTCTCTTTTTTTTTGTATTTCTTATAACCCCTTTGAATATGATCATTAATCAGACGCACCAATTATTTGAAATTCTTACTTAGATGCTGAATTGCGATCTCAGAAGGCCTCTAAATCAGATTTAGGTAATGCCAAAGGTGCAAATGATGATAGCATTAGTTTACAGAAAAAGTAAGATGTTTCATGAACTATAAATTAATATGGCAGAAAAAGCATAAGAGTTATCTATACAAAAACAAAACATTATAAGACACTTGTAAATGGAATTTGTATATTGTTTTTAAATATTGCTATTGTATTCAGGTAGAAAAAGATTTATTATAATTGCTATATTTATTATAAAAGAAATTGTTGTAGAAGAAATGTGCATTCATAATTATTGAAGCATTTACAAGAAATAATGGTTTTGTAAATATTTTTGCTTAAAAGTTATCTTTGAACTAATTTCACTGTATTATGTTATTGGTCCTTGTAGTTGGGTAGAATTAGATCATCACTGCCTCAGCTGTGTTCCTAACAATAAATAAGCTGGATTTTCAAAATAATTTCTCTATTTTAAAAGGTAGTAATTGCATTTCAGAAATTTGTTAATAAATTTCTTCTATGTAATGCAAATTGTAGTGTAATTGGAATATCACGTCATGGAATTTGAAACATTTAATTAGTTTTTAAAAAAATAATACTGTATTTGCGTGAATGTAAGATTATTTTCTTTTTTTGACTTCCAAAATGAAGGAACATTTTCCTAAATTACATTTCACAAAGTGTGGGTTAGTTGTCTTACTCTCAGCAAATACAGTAAATTACTGAGACACGGTCCATGGAAAGATGCCCTTTGATCCATATATTTTAGACTAGTGCCAGTGATTTTTTTTCTTTTTTTGACAAAAAAAATCTGTTTTCTGCAGCAGTGGTAAGTTGTTTGAATTCGTTTTACCTGTTATGTAGAATAAGAGTTGAGGCAATTATAGTTTGCAATTAAATATAAAATTTATTAACGCTTTAATTCCCCCCTCCCAATAGGTAGGAAGAGGCATGCCCTTAATAATTAATTCAGGAACATATGTTACTATATTATCTAATGTGCACAATCTAGGTGCTTCTGTAACTGATTTGTGCTCATTAAGGAATCTATATGATGAAATGTTATAAATATGTATTTGCACATGAAACAAAATGTTGCTATAAATGCATTATGCAGTGATTTGTAAAATCATTATTGTAAACCTATTTTATTGTATATAAAATGTTATTTTAACTAGATTAGTCCAAACAGAAGAATTTAAGAAATCTATTCCACATATCAGAGTCTGCTACAATTTGCATTAATATTTATTATGTATCATTTCCCAGTCATTGTTTAATTTTCATTATGGTTATCTAACCATTTTACTAGTGCTCTGCAAATTTGAACTTAACCCCAGAATAGATGACATGTGCTTGAAGCCACAATGAACTTCTTTGCAGTGTTATATACAATGAACGAGAATAATGTCCTTCTGAAGAGAATGGAACCTATGAGATTAACAGGGAATGCATTTTTCTTTGTAGCTTCAGTATTCATTACAGAAAATTAAACAAGTGAATGATAAAAAAATTTAAGTTTTAAGTTCTTCTGATAATGCTAAATGTTTCCCTTCCTCTCACTCACACTCTCTTATTCTCTTTCTAAAGCCTGCTATACACGTAATGTTTTGCCATCAGTCTTGCACGATCTGCAAAGACTGACACAAATAGTGTGGCTACACAGCTTAAAACATTCACTCCAACTTTTGCCCACACTTTTGCTCAGTCGTTCTGAAACCACCATGGAGGAAGAACAGCACGTCACAGTGGTCGCGGGAGTGGTTACTGAAGAGAGAGTCATTCCCCCATATGAATGTTCTCCGAGAACTACAACTTGAACCAGAAGATTGGTGCAATTGTTTGTGTATGGATCTACACCAGATCTAGACACTAAATTGTTAACACTGGTAACCCCAAAAATAGAAAAGCAAGACGCTGCCATGTTGATGGCTGTCAGTCCCCATGAGTGTATGCTTGGGTTTTGTCTCTGTTGCAGTAAAAATCCTTGATTTTACTTGCCAGAGGCAAGATAAGCTTTGGTAGAGCTCTATAAATAGTGAGACCAGTGCATTTTCTTTCAACACTAAACGCAATAAAAATATCATTTGTAACCTACAGGGTAGCCGAAAGCAGACGACAGCAAAGCAAAGTTTGACCATCTTGTATGTACACAAAGCTCTAGTCCATCAGTCTCTTGAGAGGTTTGTCCAACCTCTTTAGTTCATGCAAGACGTCCAACTTGTTGTCTACACGTAACGTTTTGTTTGTCAAATCTGGCATGATCATGCAAGACTAACGAAAAAACGTTGTGTATACCGGGCTTTACTCTCTCACTCACCTTCACAATCTCTCTCACGCTGTCTCCCCCTCTAACTCTCTCTCTCTCTCTCCCAAGTAATCTGCCTACGTTTATTTCATTTTGTTTCTTCTGCAACGTCTTTTATGTTGCTATCTCCCTGATGGCTGAACTGTAGACTTACTTATGTTGAGTTCACTGTACTAATGATGCACTTGTTGACTGGATTCATGTCACACTTTTCAGCATTTACTACACTATAAGAAGTTGGAAAATCGCTTTATAATTTGACAGTTGTTTTGCAGATGAAACTAGAATCATGACGCTGCAGACTACAGTGAGATAAAATTCTAATTCTGTACTGATATAATTAATCTTACTTTTTAATGTGTTATTAACCCACCTCGGTGGCGCACAGGTAGCTTCCTAGACTACTGCCTCCATTTTCGATTCTGGATCGAGTTGGGTTGACTTCTCCCGGGTGAAAAAGATGTTCCAGTACGTTTCCGCCAGGTGGGAAGTAAAGCCGTGCGGTGTGCATGATGTCACTTGCACGTAAACCCTCTCTACGTAGAATATGCAGATTGGCAAAGTATTCAGATGTAACCCTGGCGTGGTGGAGGAATAAGCATTGGGTTTGCAGCTTTAGGTTGGAAGCCAGTTGCATAAAAGTACCGTCAAACAGATCGCCCATGTGCACCTAAAAGGCGAAATAAGGTTCCCGACCCTGCCTCAGATAGAAAATGCTTGTAATTCGTTATTAGCACCACAAGGTCAGAATATGGATGGCAGTTTTAAAGGTAAATACTGGTGATGAACGATGATCAACATAGTTAGGTATAAGCAGGTAGATGACGGTGATTGCTTGTCAGGCTGAGAACTATGGCAAACTAAACGTTTCTTTTCCACATAAACTAGGTCTGCGGCAGACACCAAAAAAATGCAGGTATACTTAATCCACCTACGTCGACTGGGATTGCACCTGAGTACCATGGCACAAGTGTTCGGGATTTCTCCAATTCAGTTTTAGAAGCGTGCGTTAGGAACATAAAAAAGCAATGCAGCGAGAGAGGCAAGTACATCACATTCAAAAAATTCACTTCATCTAATAGGGGCACTACCGTCTCAAATATGCAAAACGTCTTTAATCTTATTAAGGTTTCTCTGACTTGAAGACGACAGGCAATGAACACATCAACTTAGTAGGGAGATCATCATCATCATAACCATATCCCACCTGTGGCAGGGTAGGGTCTGCGGGTTCTAGCCTCCCACTCCCTCCCTACACCTTTGCCCCAGGTGCTTCCAAATTCCTGCCGAGCTAACGAGCTCCTCCTCACCTCTTCTCATTACATGTCCATACCAACCCAATCTACTCTCCTTCATTGTTTTCTGCGATGTCCTCACCCCCAGGCTACCTCTAATATACTCAATACCACTCGTCCACTGCAGCATTGGCATCTTGGATAATTGCATCCTATTTACGTGGCTCTTCCTAACTGCCCAAAATTCTGATCCATATAGCATAGCTGGCCTAACCACTGCTCTTTAAACCTTGCCTTTCAACCTTCCTTCAAACCCTCCTTTTCTTAGCACCCTCCTATCACACAGGACTCTGCTTGCCTGTCTCCACTTCAGCCACCGCCCATTGATTCTATGGGTCACATCCGAGTCTGTCTCCCAATTGTTTTCAAACGTTGATCCCAAATACTTTACCTCTTCTAATTCCCCTTCCAGTTTACCTCTAGACAGTATGTCACCATTATTTTCCTGTCCTACCCAATTGAAAGCTAAATACTCTGTCTTCATGTTCATCTTTAGCCATCCCTTCCCAATGTTCCTCCAATGCGCTCACTCGTTCCCGAGTTCAGCTTCAAGGGGGCACCTTTTGCCATGTCTTGATTGAAACTCTTTATAAAACTTAAATATATGAAAGCGGGGTACCGAGAGAGTGCTGTCCTCACTTCCACACAGGGGCGCGTTGCGGATTCATCACGAAGGCAACTCCTCTTTCAACAAAATGTGGCTACTTCAGCAAGCCAAGTCAGGGAGCGTTAGTTGTATAGTTTTTACCCTGGCGCTAAGTATCTTAGGTATGCCACTGGGGATATATCCTGTTTAACTTTCGTAAGGCTCTGCTTACAGGATTCTAACTCTTCTAGTTCCGTTCCCAAACCACTGTCCTCGAAAATCAGGTCCCGAAATCGAAGCCCGCTGGTTAGGTTCTCTAATGCTGGGTCCACACCGGCCGCACCGCGCTGCGCCAAACAAGAAATCGTCGTGCGGCGCTGCGCTGACGATCGGTTTTGACGGCAAACAGCGCAACAATGTGCGAAGTTGCGCACTGGCGAACACGATCGGCTGTTTCGTGCTGCAAACACATTGCTGTGTTATGCGCTGTTTTGAGAAGTTCTGCTCCATTTTGAACAGAGCGCTGTTGCAGAGCGCAGCGCGGCACAGTGTTGCGCAGCCGGTGTGGGCCCAGCGGTTCTGGCCCTCCACTCCCTGGCCTTCCACTAGACCCTCATCCACCCCCACACAATCATATCCCATCGTACAACTTGTTCAGACGCCTACTTTGATCTTTCTCTGCCCTAGTGCTTCGAATAACTTGCATCCCGCTAAGGGACCTAACCAGCTCCTCCTTGTTGTTATTGCTGTTTGTTGGTGTTTTAGGGCCCTCCGGTGTCAGTTAGTGAGTTCCTCACTTCCCAACTACCTCTAATATACTCAATCCGAATTCTACCTGCTCTCGTAACCCCAAAAATGTACCATAGCTGGTGCATTTTTTATTCTCATACCTTTTTCACGGCTCGTTCGCACTGCACAACACTGACCCATACATCAAGGGGCGAATCCGGGGGGCAACGATGCAGCAAGTGCTCCCCCTCGGTACCTCAATGGGGCGCATATTTCAACTGATGCAAGATTCAACTTTGCAACTAATGAGGCATTTTTGCATTACCAGTCCGACAGCTGCAGTCCAATCTGCAGTTGACTAAACCACTGAAGATGGGACATTGTCTAAGGGGCAGTAGAGGACCTATTGTAATTGCTAGCTAGAATTATACTAAGGGACACACTTTTTTGAAGTGCTCCCCCCTTGATACAGCATAACTGGCCATACCATTGTCCTGTAGAACTTCCTCTTCAGCTTTTGGGACCCTCCGATCTCACCGAACTCCATTTGCATGTCTCCACTTCAACGGCCCTATATTGATCCTATGGGCGACATCTGAATCCATATGGTATGAGAATATCGAGGAAAGACATAATCTTTTCCTTTCCCGTTTATTAAGAAACAATTCGTAAAGTTTGTGCGGATTGAATTCATGTGCAAACTCACAACAATTCAAAACTTCCGTGTTGGACGAACCCAAGTTCAATCGCCAGTTGTAGTCATACATGGTAATGGTGACAAAATGCGCAAGAAAAGGGGTAAACACTGCTACCGTGAATGTGATTGTAGTTCGGCTCGTTCTAATCTTCGTATTGTGCATTTCTAGGATAGAAAATTAATACTGAAAAGTTTAGTAAACTAACGTGACAGTCAGACAATCATAAATCCATAAAGTCCACCAACAACAGGTCTAGCGATATAGTTACTTCGGTTACCAGCTACAGTGTCATACCAATCGCATAATGGTGCAAGTGGCAGTGTACTATTGGCCCACTTGTACAGAGCGTTAAAAATCTTTTTCTGACCATTCACATCAGCTGCCAATGCAGCTACCAAAGATGTTACTTCTAACTTTCCAAATGTGCTTCGACTGTCCAGAGGCAGACCATAAGGGTTCAACCAATTATTGAGATAATAGGTCAGTTCTGCTTGAATGACGTCGTCGGAGAAAATATTTAATCCTAATGCCTTATCAAACAAGAAATTAGACTTCAGACTCCAAGTTTTTGGTGCGTCATATTGCAACTTGTAATGATCACCATCAATGGCTAGATCGAGCCACTTGGAAGCAAACGCCTTTGCTTTATTCAGGTAATAAGTCTGATCGCTTGTAGATCCAATGATTCTGCAAAGCTCTGAAAAGGCTCCAAGACCAATAATTCCTTTGAGGGCAAGGTTAGCATTGTGCTGAGATGGCGCTATAAGATCATCAACGGAGGGCTGAATTCCAGGATCGGGCAATGCCGTGACCAGGTAATCAGCCCAACCTTTCAGAATAGACCAATACATGGGATACCACACATTTGTGGATTGATAGCCAAGTTGTTGTGTGACAGCAGCTAACATGATTAGCATGCTTGCTGCTTCATCCATTGGAAAAAGTAATTGCTGAGTTGATAAAATATCTGCTACGGGATAAGTTCCAAGATTACTAGGAGCCCATTTGCTTTTAAAGTTGAAAGTTGAATTCCCAGTCTCATTATTGCTGTAAGATAATAGAGGTAGCAGCATACATTGCAAATATTCTGGATCGTGATATATGAAAAGTGGTGCTGATTTAAATATCACGCGGACCATATTTAACGAACCACCCGTAGCGATGGACTTTTGAAAAGCGTATGGTAACTCGAGTTTATCATGCCAAACAAGTTTACTTGCCGCCATTGTCTGCCTGTAGACTATTGATGCCAAAGTAGCATATTCGTCTCCGCCTTTGTCTCGAAGCTCTTGATAGGTTTGCCTGTCAAATTCTTCACAATCCATCAACAAAGTGCTGTAGTCTGAAATGGCCTCACTCAAAAGAAAAGTAATGTCTGCAAATCCTGAAGGCCTTCTCCAATACGGTTTCAGATCCCGATTGAAGTATCTTATTGAGAAAAGGTCATCATAGGCGAAAGTAAGAAACTTGCTGATTTCACCGGTTGCCCCCAGGTTAATGTTCCATGCTACAGCAAGGATAGGCCAATCGATATTGGCCGCGCGTGGGGCATTTCGATCATCTGAAGTGGGAATCGTTCCTGTTGAAATAAATGTTGAACGAGCTTTTACAGCACTTGCGACGACCACGCTTACTGATGAATCTTTCTGTACAGCCGTATAAGCGTAACCCCAATCAATGTAACTGGTGTCATCCCTCACGTCAAATTTCCCCTGAGACACGGTGCCAATTTCCAAGGCAGTGATGTTTATGTCAAGTGTTGAGAAATCAATGCGGCGCCAAGTAACCTTTTGCTTCACATCATTAACAACCAGTTCAGCAGTGTTATCAGAATATAGTTGAACACTGTGACTTGAACCATCGAGAGATTTGATGGTGTACGTGATGTACGTGATGGGCCTTGATGAAACGTCCCATCTTTGAGGTAGAAGAGGAGTTGTGAATTGAACTATGAGGCGAACTCTTTGTTGAGGATCATCAAATTCGTATATTGTTCTTGTTGGCCAGACAGTGACAGATATTTGATTTACAGCGCCAATGTTAATTTGATCGCTATTTGGTCCCATGAAACGATACGAGTCACCATCGACACGAATCATACCACTGAAAGCCTTAATTTGACCACTCCAATATTTTGGCCAGTCGTCATAAAGATTATTTGAAGTTGACCAGATATTTATGTAAGGATCTATCATGATTAATGGTACAGAAGGAGGTCGGAATTCTGCAAGAGGTGCGTGTTCACTCGGCTGCATTTTATCTTCTGAGAGATCTGAAAAAAATATTGACAGATGATTTTCTGAAAACATTTGAATAGTGACTAAATGAAAACCTGATTCTTTAAGCAAATGACGCAATATAGTCTAGCAACTTGTCACTAAATTGCTTTAATCCAGTAATGCACCAGCACGAAGTGTGCATTTCGGCTTCAATCACGGGGCGGTGTGGATGGAAATAAGTACATTTCTTTTTCAAATTGATGTAGTGTCCCTCTAACTACAACATAGTTGTGTTTTATTTCACTACTGCATTATTTTTTACAGGACAGCCCAATGGGGAATCCTGGTGCCCCATATAGACCAGTCCATTCTTGACAGTACGGCTGGCAAGTATCAATCAATTAATTAATATCCAAAATAATACTTACTCGGATTGCACTTTATCAAGTTCTCATTCCAAGAATAAGTCCCATGCTGAAAATTATAGACAGGTACTCGTATTACATCAATTATTTGAAATTTACCAATTCTCACCAATTCAGGGGTGAGTATATTAGGGGGAAGCTTAGGGTGGGGGAAATCGTGGACGGATGAGAGAGAATATATTGAGGTGGTATGAGTTGTTGTTTGTTGGTGTTTTAAGGGCCTTTAACTACAAAGGTCATTAGAGCCCCGTTCACAGCACAGTTCTTATGCAGAGACTGCACAGACACTACACTAATGCGGTCATTTTTGGGTATTAGCAGCACCCAGTTTTCCCAAGCGGCCACCCATGCCAGTACTAACTGGGGTTGCGCTGCTTAACTTCAGTGATCAGACAAGAACTGGAGTGTCCAACGCAATTCGCCGCTCAGGGTGGTATCAGTATGTTACAAGAAGACAGGAGGAGGAGCTAGTTAGGTCCATTCGAGGGAGGCAGGTTACTGGAAGCACCTGGGACAGAGGATGACCAAAGCGGGCGTGGGAGCAGGTTGTACGAAGGGATATGATTGTTTGGGGGTCGATGGGGATTTAGTGGCATACATGCGGGAGTGGAGGACCAGAACTCACTTAAACGTCTTGCAGTGAGCACCACCGTCGACAAAAACGTTCGACAAACCCAGAAAGTGTTAGAGAGCCTAATCAGAAACCACCAGAGGGGCTTCGATTTCGGTACCTGATATTCGAGGGCAGTGGTTTAGGGATGGAACTAGAAGAGTCAGAATCCTGTAAGCAGAACCTGATGGAAGTTAAACAGAAGGGGACGAGGAGCTAGTTAGGTCCATTACAGGGAGGCAGGTTATTGGAAGCACTTGGGGATGAGGAAGACCAAAGCAGGAGTGGGTGCAGGTTGTTCGAAGGGATATGATAGCGTGTGGGCTGGATCGGGACCCGGTTGAAGACAGGCGCTCAGAAACTCGACCATACCACAAGCGGGATATGATGATGACTGATACTTACAAAAGAAATGAGACATTCTTTTTCATAATATGAAAATGCAGCGCTAATTTGATATTCATTAGGTGAATTCGATTGAGCAAGCAATTCACAGGAGCCCTTTAAAAAGAAAAACATTTTTTATCGGTAAATATCAAACCCTTTCAGTCCCAAATTGCTTTACCTTGAATGATATTCCAATGGTAGAATTTGTATTGAACCCTTCACAGGTAGAATTTTGCAAACAACGATTCAGACAACTCTCAAACGAAATTTTGGCATCGGCAAAGATGCCAGTAACTCTTCGCATATCGTCGGCAACTCTTCTAAATTTACCTACTAAAATTTCAGTTGTTAAACTGTAATCATATAACACATTTGAGATGATCAAAAAGAAAGCTAAACTGTTTTGTGACATGATAACAGCGAGAGGGATATGTGACTACTAACTCCTTTTTTATTTACAATGACATTTATACACGATTTAAAATCTGATTTCTGTTCACCTATGACATATTAACGACAGGTGTGAGAAAAACGAAAAACTACAAACTGTTGTTGACAGTTTCATATAGAAGTGTGTAGCCATACGCTGTCCATCAAACTCAATTTCTGACACGCAATTCATAATTCTGTTAATGTTTAGTCATTGACAGAGTGTGAAAATATTTGAGAGTCAAGTCACGAATGGTTATCTTTATATACAATTGCATACGTATGCTTTATTTATTAAAAATAATTCAAATATTCATTTTAAATTGGAATCTAAAAATTACCAAAAAAATATCACTTCTTTTATTGATCACAGACGAATGAAAGAAACGGTGCATATGAAAATATATTCACTTTTGTGCACCTCACTCAAAACACATTTTAAAAACGAAACAAATTTCGCTTAAAACTGTTATCGTGATCACTGTAAAAGCAAAACTACATTTGAGAAACAATGTACAATGTGTCCTGCCCCCTAACTCTTTTAATACAATGCAGGGTTCATCATTGTCATAGCAGATATTTTTGAAACAGAAAGCAAATTTTACGTTAGATTAGGAACGTGGAATTTGGGGACCCTTACAGGCAAAACAGGGAAATTAGTTAGTATTACTGGAACACAAGTGGTTGAAAGCACCCGGGGCTGGGGAGACCAAAGCAGACGTGGGAGCAGGTTGTTCGTGTTGTGCGGTGAGATTTCGTTTGGTTTGTTTGTGTTTTAGGGGAGTTCAACTACAACGTCATTAGAACGCCGTCCACTGTGTAGCTGTAATGCAAAGACTGCACAGACACTACACTAATGCAATGATTTTTGGGTATTAGCAATACCCAGTTTTCCCAAGCAGCCACCCATGTTAGTACTAACTGGGGTTGCGTTGCTTAACTTCAGTGATCGGACCAGAACTGGCGTGTCCAATGCAATAAGCCGCTTCCGGGGACAGTGAGGAAGTAGCTGAGATGTGAATGCTGCGGTTTACGAGTGGGGCGTCGAGAGCTGATAGAAATGGGAATGAGTAAGCTAGTAACCTGGAGTCGGGGACATCGCGGGAAATAATGAGGGAGAGTAGATTGAGGTGGTATGAACATGTCATGAGAAGAGGAGAGGAGGAGCTCGTTCGGTCCAGGGGCTCATTCGGGAAGCACCCGGGGCAAGGGGAGACCAAAGCAGACGTGGGAGCAGGTTGTCCGTAAGGATATGGTAGTGTACGGGGTAAATGGGCAAGACCCGACCCTGCCACAGGCGGGATAAAGGTATGATGATGAATGCAAATTTTAAAATTGTACCTGATTAAAATACAATCATCGAATGTGCTTGCTTAAGAAATTTAAATACGTTCTAAAAATGTTCGGGAACATTATTAAAATCAACAGACTTTTAAAAGGTGAGCTAATCTTATAGCAATTTGTGTCACTGCGATGTTGGTTTCTTTTTGTAATTATAATTATTATTCTTACTGTTGTTTGGGGCAGAATTCTTTTTCTGCTTTTTCTTAGAGTTTTGTTCCTTTGTTGCAGATGAGGGATCTTTTGTTCTCTGCTGTTCAGCAGCTCCACGATTTTTAGCAACCGTTCTGGGATGGTTCTGCCAGGGTGTAATTTTTGCATCAACTGAAGAGGAAGCAGATGACTGCGGTTTGATCACAGACGGAGCAGAAGAAGTTGACGTTGAGTAAAAGGTCATCGTCAAAACCTCCTGTTGTTGATGACGAGGTTTTCCCGATATATTCCTGGTCGTATTTTGCTCACAGATGCCATTCTGCTGCACTATGTTAGTCCTAACGACGTAAGAATGTGGTTTCTTCAAGATGTCACCGGATTTTTCCATCTCAAATGGATTCTCTAACATATAGACCTGTGAGGGTCCCGACAAAGACAAGAGGTTCAAATTGACACCTAGGATGACGTAAACGGAATCTGTGGAACTCGAACATTTCTCGGCAACTTCCCACTCGTGAGCAGAAATAAGAAACGACAAAGAATTTACAGCATGACCTTTCACCTCCACATATACCGTTGTGCCATCGGTCTGCTTATACCACATGTCATATCCTTTAGTATCGTCGCAATTTGTGAAAATGACGGAATCGTCTTCAAACTCTTGTCGATTAAATGAGATCCAGTTGTTCATGTCAAATGTAACTGGAGGAAAACACAAGCGGCGACTGGTGGCACAGAGTGGTTGTTTAGTTTGGCAAAGGTGAACAAAGTGATTATAAGCTGCTTTCTCAGCCCAACAACCGATGTTCTTTGAAGACTGACCTTCATTTTCAATTCGCCATAGAGTTTGCCAAAATGACGACACTACGCCAGAAGAGCTCTCCGCATTTACCGGCTCTAACTGAAGTTCTAACTGTTTCCCCAACACGCGACTTTCTATTTTTTTCATTGAATCGTTGGACCAGGACCAGATTTCGTCCCGTATTCTTCTTAGATCATCTCCTCGATGATACGAAGCGTTGAACCTCTGTTTCCCACCTTGTATTCCAGAAGATGGTTCCGCATGGTCATCAGAACGTCTGTCAGGTAAATTTACATCCATAATTTCAGCCTCTGGTTCTCTGAACTCACTGCCTTGTGCAATATTTTCATTAAAGTTCTTCTTGACGGGAGAGCCTAACAAAGGACCGGGCAGTTGTACTGTAGAATTGTCAATGTGATCATTGGTGTTTTGTACTCCTGGTGTAGCTGAAGGCTCGCGTTTCAGAAGTGGACTAGAATACGTCTTTGGTAGAGTATCGTCACTCTTTCTGTGCACCGGCGTTTGCTGCTCTGAAGTATCGGTAACGACTTTATTGGTTGGCTGCAATGTATTTCGTGGATGGTGTGGAAGATCAGGAAAATCCTTTGTAGAATTCACAGGTGGGTCAGGACACTGATTATAATGGTGCTGACGTTGTGGTGATGATGACAAATCTGGTGTGAATTTCTGACGAGGAGACGACTGAAGAATGTCTTTTTGTTGTTTTACACTTGCAGGCATTGGCATGCTACGAAGAACAGGATAACTCGTCCTGACAATACGACGATGTGAAGACGAGTCGTCTGACGACGTTTTGCGGTATTTCTGTACTTCGGTGACAATTTCAGAATCGTCAACAATAATTTTGAATGGTATTACTTTCTTTTGATCAGTTGTTATAAGGTACTGTGAATCCAGCTTAGTGATCAGTTCACCACACAACATTCTTTTAACGAGCATCTTCATGTACTCATCAATTTCTCCCATTGCTGGAAACAGCTTCTTAAGGACATGCAAGTTCACCTGATCTTCAATGGCTTTCATTAGGGTGTTTGAAGGAACGATAACGTAATATTCACCATCCTTAGTTTCATGAATGAAGTAGTCCTCTTCAACCATCCTTGAGATGCCATAAATGGTATACGCCGTTGGAATAAAGGGACAATCAACACAGGAAACAAAGACACTAGTGGATCGAATCAAATTTCCAATGTGTATGCGCTCCCTATCGGTGAGTGTTTTTGATGACACATCTCTGAACCCTGCTAGTAACCCTCGATATAAATTCGTTAGATTCGATGACAGAACCACAGGAAATTCCACTTCTGTCTCGCCAGGTGGGATGACATAATATCCATACCACTTACTAGTAACAGGGCATACATTCATTAGTTTGCTTAACGAAGGAATCTCCAGGGCTTTCAATGCATCGACTACAAAAGGAAGTCTGGCCACTTCAGTATGGACAAACAGCACGGGGCAGTAGCCCTTGCGCTCACCAATGAACTTGCCGAATAGATGCTCGTCATCTGGCATTACCAAAAGATGAGCTGACTTCCTGCCCCTCAGATAATAATTTCTATCGAGCACTAAAGTGATATGAGAATATTTATTGCCATGTTTGCTTTTATTGGCGAGCATGTCATTCATCAGGCTGTAACACTCTAAAATTGGTTGCTTGTAACTTTCCTTACAAGGTTTCTCTGTCTTTAGCAGGATATGGCTGAGAAACTGATGTAAATCTTTGAATGTTAAACAGGGAAACCAGCTTGCTATTTGTGGATTTAAAGCATAGAGATCCGTCGGAAACTCAATTAGATTCGTGTGAGGCTTCAGGATATCAGGAATTTGACAACGAATCGAACTCAATTTAACGAAGTCACCACTTCCATCAGATGTTGGTATGAAAACAAAATTTGGGACACCATTAAGGCGATAAATTGCATCGTAAATCTTACTCCAAATTGTCACATCTTTAAGAGGTTCGTCTGCAAGTGATTCAGGATTTTGCAAGAATTTTATCATGCGTAGTAAGCCAGCAACGGATAAAGTTCTAGGTATTTCAAGATCGGTGAGCATATCGCGGTCAATTAGTCCAGTAAAGGATGGAAACTTGATACACGAACTTCCATGTGAAGTTGCAATTAGCATTTTGTAATCATCAAGATCTGGTAATAATTCTCGGATTAGGATATTTTCATAGCCTGATTCGGACGTTTTGATTTCACTAACCAACCTTTTGCACATTTTGAGAGTTTTCCAATTACATTGGAGATGAACAAGCAAATCGATCCACTTTTGTGGCGAGCCAGTACAAGCACTTTCTCTAGCTCTAGTTATGGCAAAATTCAGCTCATCTGATAGCTCATAAGATTTGAATATCCTAATGACACGCAGACTATTGTTTACTCCTAGTTTTATGGTCAAAAAATTGGTCCATTCTTTAGTTGTAGCGTGCAAATCAGTTTCTGAATCTGATTGATTCATGTCCAGAAACATCACTCTGTTCTTAAGGTCTGGGTCGATTTTGTCAAAAACAGTAATTAAATGAGGCAGATATGTTAAGTTAGAGTAGTGATAAGAACAAGGTTTTACGTCTGATGACGACTCCAGGTCATTGCCTGCACTGTCTTGCTTTAATAAAGATTCTTTGGTGACCGTTACAGGAACCAAAAGTCCTGCTTCTACGTATGGATAGACTTCTCCAATATTCTCCCAGTGGTCTTTCACAAAACGAATTTGTTCCCAAAGCTGTGAAGACGTAACTTCTGTCGTAGTTTGCACCACAGTTTGAAATGGGCGTTTAAGTCGATATTGAAATTTCAAAATAGAGTTTGCGATATCTACTGCAGTAATCTCTTTGATACCAACCATGTCTAAGAATTTTCGTGCTGGATCGTTGGAATCTTGGAGAACAATAATTTGTAAGTCAAGCAGTCGCAGAACTTTAGGACCTAGATCATATTGTCCACTAACAGCAGCTATAAAAATTTCTCCTTCTTTCAGACTAGTAACGCCTCCTGAAACCAAAGGAAAGATTTTGGCAAAGAAAAGAGTGTGAATTATGTCCTGTGTGCTTTTGATATCAAGTCCAAAGAAGGTGTAGATTTTGTGAAACCAATCATTAGATTTGCCGTTCACGTTAAAGGTGTCATGATTGATTATCAAAAGGGCCTCATCAGAATTAAGGTATTGACAGCCGAGTCCATAAACTGATTTTTCTGTCAGTCTTTCCGACACCCACTCCAACTGTAAAGCACTGAACAATTCATCATTTGTAAATAAATCCTTAAAGAGTTTGGGACGTACTCGAACTTGGTGAGGTTTAGCCCATTTTCCAGTTTCGGTAAGAACACAAGGTGTTTCTAGGACGGCATCGCGTATTCCTTGCATAACCCTTCTCCAAAATCCGTCCGTTCCACTTTCTGAACTGCCACTTCTAGCCAATTCCTCTTTGGATGGAAGAAAGAAGAACAAATCATCCTTGAGATGATTATTTAGCACATTACAATCTTCGCCAAGACCGAATGCTTCCTTAAATGCTACAGGAATCATCCATGAAAGCCATCGGTTGTACAAATCCTGCGTGTGCACTTTATCACGACTTGAAACCAAATGAAAATTCCCTTGAATCACAAACCTGAATCCGGCCCTTTCGACTGGAAGATACGAGTAGACTCTTTGTATTTCCAAGGCGTGTATATCTATAGATGGGTCTTCAATAATCGGAAACACCAGTATCAACTCTGTTCTGGTCTGTGGTCGACGACCACCGTGCATTTCTTGAAGATCTCTAGGAACGTCAAAGGTTTTGCGAAACACTCGATACTTGATTTTACGAACAGATACATTATTGACACCTTCATCCGTGAATTTCTTCTCTTCCACAGAAAGCGTTAAAGTTTCAAACCCTGATGACAGATGATTATTCACAACATCACGGTTGACAACGACAGTTTTCTTTTTATCGCCAAGACACAGTTCCAAATGGTGCAGCTGTCTAAGAAACAACGGTATCAAGTCAAAGCCTTCGTAAAGTTCTTCTGCTGGAAAACACGATGTCTTGGAAAACGGAAAATAAAAGTGGGTCATATTCGGGTCAATCGTTTGTGGAGCTATCACAGATTCGAGTTCTTCTTTATCCACCCACTCTGGTAGAATATAACCAATGTTATCTTCGGCAAGATCACTGTCTAAATTGAATCGGAAACAGAATTTCTTTGAAATGATGTAAGGGGTCCTGGTTACTTTGAAGACTGATTTAAATCCAATTCCTTTGTGGCCAGTATAGCGACTGGAATCCTTTTTTGTGCTACCACCGACATTGGATATCGCCAGCACATTCGCGTTACTGAAACCTTCTTCATTATTAGTGATCCACAAGTATTTGTCACCACTTACAAGGATTGACAGCAATGGTGTTGTACCTTCGCTATATGAATTGTCATCAGCATTTTGAATGATTTCCAATATTATCTGAGATTCATTTGAATATATGTCGCCGGCTAATTTTTCCAAAGCGGATCCCAATTTCGTTCGCATGGCTTTAAAAACCTGACGTTGTCTTCGACTTAAATAACCACTTCCAACTCCCAAGTCACGTCTTATGTGGTTGATTAGAGCTTGGGGCTCAAGTTGCAATACTTCATCATCAGTCAGCTCAGTTAAATCTGCTTCTTCATCATTCACGCCAATTTCTTCTGTATCGTCATTTATAATATCGGTAGGAGTCGATATTCGTCGTTCTTTCTTCGAGGCTAGTCGTTCTCTTAGCTCAGATATTTGCGACTCCAATTCTGCCACAGTTAAATTTTGCGCTTCGAGTCTTTCCTGCAGTTCATTTTCCTGAAATTCTTTCAGGTTTGACGGAGACTCGTATGACTGCAACTTCTTTATTTTCTCCAGAAGAATTTCGATTTCTACTTTTTGGAGTGCAACCCTTTCTGATAATTTGGTAATATGAAGATGTTTCAGTTTTTCAGCATTTTCCTGTACTTTTAACAAAACAGCTTTGGTCCATCGTTGCTGGATATGTTGCAGCTCTGTATCAATAACCACTGCCGAGGGTGTTACACCATGAATTAATTTGGTTAAGGCTGCCTGTCTGTCAGCAAACTGAATCACAAAGGTGTGAAACTCGTCCACATTGTAGTGCATTTCTAATAAATTATTGCATGATTTTACTGAGCAGTTTGTTGCTACCTAGAATAATTAAAAAAAGTACTACTATTACTAAAAATAATCGATATCTTTTGTATGGCAGGGTTGGGTATCCAGGAATGGAGAAGCAGAATAGCAGAGATATGAAGATAAAATGCGTGGAATACACAACAGAATAGGAACAGTAATTTGCAGGGATGGAAAGACGGATTGGTTTGCCTTGTTGGCTCAATGATAGCGTGTTGTGCGCATGCCATAATTCCAAGTTCAATCGTCGTCAAAAAGACTTTCCTTCAATCAAGAAAGATGCCTCTGATGTGTTTTCCTTCAGATGGGACGTAAAGCCATGGTCTCGTTAGGTGTGAGCACGTAAGTAACCCTTTCTATATTAATATAGCTTAAAATAGATACAACACATTGCCAGACAAAATTCCTAGGTATAGGAACGGTGTTCTCATAAAGAGTTATCCGTTTCTTTCCGGTACCCCTATCCTCCTGTAGGCAGGAAAGGACGTTAAATGAAAGAATACCAGTGACTAACAATGGCTAACAACTATCAAGAACTAAAAGCTTGATATCCTTTAATTAAAAATGTTTTATGGATTAAAAACTGTTTCACGTTAGTCTGTACCTTTTTGCCAACTGAAATATCTTAAAATTGTTCAAAATCTACGATGCCAGGGTTTTCATACTGTGCACTAACTATCCCTGGACTTTGGAACCTCTGTAGTAGTATACCATAACCAGTCTTAGTTGACACTGATCACATTATTCTTATTTAAACTTCGTGTATGTTGCAAAGTATTTGATGGCCGATGGCCAAGCCTGCCTCGGTGGGGCAGGGGTAGCATGCTCAACTACTGCGTCAGGTGGTTTGGCTTCTTTCGGGTTAGACAGTTTTCGTCAGTGTGCCTTCCGTAATGCGTAAAAATATTATCTAACAGATCGCCCATTTGTCCCAAATGAGACAAATATGGGTACCCGACCCTGCCATAGGCGGAGAAATGGTTAGCAGTTGTTGTATGTTAATAGAAAATAATCTAAGTCATTAAAACTACCAACTTTTCCACTCTCTCTTGGTGGAGGAGTTGAAACTTGATTCAAAGACTCCTTTTTCTTGATTTTCTTCTCTTCTTTCTCCTGTATTTCTTTTTTCTGCTTTTTCTCCTTTATTTTGTCCTTTTTTTCCTTTACTTCCTTTATTTTGCTCTTTCTCTCCTTCACCTCCTTTATTTTGCCATTTCTCTCCTTCTTTTTCTTCTTAACCTCCTTTATCTTGTTTTCGCTCTCCGTTTTCTTATTTTTCTTGCTGCTTATCTCCCGTCTCTCACTTTTCTGGTTCAAAATTCCATTTTGATTGAATTCTTCCTGCATCAGGTGAAACGTAGATTGCAATTCCGAGATACATGTAGTTTAAAATAATAATGAATGAACTGAATACTATACTTCCATCCCATCTTTATAGATTTTGGAGATAGCTTCTCATAAAGGGTATTGTGGGATTTACTATGAAAAAAGGGGGTGGAAGAAGACTTTATAAGGATAATTCATGATATGCATGATGTTTCCTTAGCCAGGGTAAGACCTATCTAAGGAAATGCTGGTGGATTCCAAGCGAAAGTTGGAATGCATCAAGGTTCGGCACTATGATCATACCTCTTCATTCAGGTTATGAATAGATCCAGATGGGGTCCATATGATTAATGCAGGGTAGGTAAAGGTGGAGACCGTCAAGTGGAGTCCCGGTAAAGCCGAAGGGAAAGTTCTACAGGACAGCGGTTAGGACCGGTTGTGCTATATGCATGCATCAATGTTGGACGGTGACAAAAAGCCATGGCAATAAAAATTGGTATCAGAGGCAGAAAATTAGGAATGAGCATAGTAGGGAGAGTGGGAGACATTAAAGAAAAGATGAGAGAAAACGCATTGGTGTTATGGGCATTTGGGGATGTAGGTTTTTAGAAGCATCAGGAGTAGAGGAAGGTCAAAGTAATCGCGGGAGGAGATTGTACGGAGTGATATGCGTGTGCGTTATGAAAGGTGACCTGGTAAGAGATAGGCGGGAGTGGACAACCAGAACTGGTGTCCAAAAAGGGTGTTGTTGTGGTGATGATTGTAAGCTGACAAAATGTGATGCATCTCAATGATATTAAAAGTTAACTTGCCTTTGAAGCCACGGCTTCTTGGTGACAATTTTCAGCATCCATGGCACTATTGTAGTCGAAGTTCGCCTTGGTAACTTCTAGAAAACAAGAACGGCTAAATGGTGGAATTACTGGATTATAAAGTATCCATTTCAGAGAAGATGATGATGTTGATACCAGTGTTAACAGCTTACTACTGATCACTGCTGATTTTACTGCTAATCTGATTAGGTATGATGATCAGATTTTTGAACTTCCATTGATTTCGCTTATCTTTCATTTAAAAACGAAACGTCTTTATCAAACAAAATAGTTCACATTAAGGCTCAGAAGTAAAACAATATTATAAAAGTACCTTATGGTGGGTCTTGATGCTGTCTGGAATGCCTCCTCTGTGGTGCGCAGTTGTTCAAGGGTTCTTAAGCAACAAATGGAACTTCCGTGGTCTTGTTTCTGTCCAGTTATCGGA
The DNA here is from genome assembly GCA_013389805.1 of Trigoniulus corallinus. Classification (NCBI taxonomy): domain Eukaryota; kingdom Metazoa; phylum Arthropoda; class Diplopoda; order Spirobolida; family Trigoniulidae; genus Trigoniulus; species Trigoniulus corallinus. The sequence goes on along the minus strand of JAAFCE010001036.1, from coordinate 56,341,680 downwards.
ATGGAGAACTATTAATATAACCGCAGAATATCACAAATTATGATAAGAGACATTACATTATAAATGAATATCTTGAAACAATTCATCAGAGAGTTGGAGTTGCTATAGCAGTCGGTTAACGCCCGAGGTTTATCAGACTTATCAATGATTTTACTGGAAAGCCTTTCTTTCAATCGTTGGAGGGATAAACATGTTATACAGTTCTCTTCGCATCATAGTAATAATCGATAAAAACAGTATTTAATCAAAATTTCTGCAGGTTCCAATAACGGTTAATGATCGGACTGTGACCTCTACTTATCGCACTTCTTGTGTATTACAGCAAAAACAAGTAATGAAAGAGGGACTCGTTTAAGGGAATATGTCTGAGAGAATCCTAGTAGAGATAGTCCACCTAAGTTTCGTTTAGTTTATTTCGTTATTTAACGTCGCCCTGTAACTACCGAAGGTAATTTGCCCACATCAGATGACGCCAGACAAACCCCACACGGTACTACGTCTTTACTTCCTTCCCATCGGATGAAAAAGTAGCCCGTGGTGCTTCTCTTTCACCTGAAAGAAGCTGTCTTGAGTCAGGATCGCACTTACATTACCGGACTCACGAATCTTGTAGTTGGCCGAATAATGCCCAAGACGGCTTGCTTATTTCGAGAGGGAAGCCCTCATACGCGATTTTCGTCAATTACGTCAATTACGAAGGTCTTACGGACAAGACCATTATCATACCCTTATCCCGCCTGTGACCTAGTTAGGACTGCGGGTTCTAGCCTTCTAGTCTCGCCTATCTTTCACCAGGTTCTCGTCCACCTTACACACAGCCATATACTCAAGAATAATTTGTCCCCACGTCTGCTTTGGTCTCTCCCTACCCCGGCTGCTTCCAACCACCTGCATTCCTGTAATGGACCTAAGGAGATCCTCCTCCCCTCATTTCATTACGTGTCCATAACATCTCAGTCTACTCTTTCTCATTTTTTTCCGCGATGTCCCCCGCCCACAAGCTACTACAGTAAGTCCTCGACTTACGCGATTTCGACTTACGTGATTTCGTACTTACGCGATTTTTTTTAAACAAAAAAAAATTTAGGCTAGGCGCACACTGTATAGTCAAGGCTGTTTGACGACAGTCTATGTACTATGTACGTAATTGTTAATCAGTTTTCACTATTAGCCGCCTTGCTACCCATTGGTTTTCATTGCCTGAGCTGAGCACACTGACTGCCATAAGACAGTGCGGACTGTAATGAGCGCCTAGCCTTAGGTGTGACACTGTGGTGGTGGGGTAACTCAGTTGTGCGCTTTGCTTTCTGTAATGTCCACCACCCCCCCCCAAGGTACCTATAGTACACTCATCCCTAATTCTATCAGCTCTCGACACCCCACTCATTTACCGCAGAATTCGCATCTCGGCTACTTGCATTCTATTGACGTGGCACTTCCTCACTGCCCAACACTCTGATCCGTATAGCATAGCTGGCCTAACCACTGCCCTGTAGAACTTCCCTTTCAGCTTCATTGGGACCCTCCTATCGCACAGCACTAAAAGACAATTAACACTGGACCAATACTTGAAGTAGTTCATGATAAATACAGTAGTGATGCACCGATATATCGGCCTGTCTTTATGATATCGGTATCGGCCAGTATCGGCCAGCTTTAAGCCGATAATTTTAAAATTTCATAAGTATACTGTATTTGACATGGATTGTCAAAAGGACCAATGCATATATCAAGTAAAACTGTACTAGAAAACTTATTTCACAATATTCTCACTTACAGCACTGATGGCAGTCTGTGTGATATGTGGTTGTCAATCAGTTTTGTCTATTCGACTCCTTGTTTCAAGTGTGCAGACACCCAATGGCTTTTATTACCGAAGCTGAGCACATAGACTGTCTTCAGTCATTTCCAAAACATGAAATCACTAGACATTGACTATATATCGGCTAGCCGACATATCGGTGCATCTCTAAAATACAGTATGTATGCAGATTGTTATGTGCAATCATCATCATCATCATACCCTTCTCCAGCACGAAGCCGGGTCGGGTCTGCGAGTTCCAATCCTCCACCCCCGTCGATCTCTGACCAGGCCCCCATCCACCCCACACACACCCATGTCCTTTTGTACCACCTGCTCCCACGTCCTCTTTGGTCTTCCCCTCCCCCTGACGCTCCCAACCACCTGCAGTCCCATGATGGACCTAACCAGCTCCTCCTCCCCCCTTCGCATCACATGCCCATACCACCTCAATCTGTTTTCCCTCATCTTTTCCGCGATGTCTCCCACCCCCAGACTACCTCTAACATGGTCGTTTCGGATCCTGTCAGCTCGTGACACCCCACTCATGAAGCGCAGCATTCGCATCTCCGCCACCTGCATTCTCCTTTCATGTTCCTTTCTCACGGCCCAACACTCTGAGCCATACAGCATAGCTGGCCTAACCACAGTTCTGTAGACTTTGCCTTTTAGCTTTATAGGTACCCGGCGGTCACACAGGACTCCACTTGCCTGTCTCCACTTCAGCCAACCTGCCTTAATCCTATTAGACACATCCGAGTCTATTTCCCCATTTCCCTGGAACACCGATCCTAAGTATCTAAACTCCTGCACTGCTGGTATCACCTCATCTCCTGAGCGTACCTCACCTTCTGGCCTCTGACCACTCCAGTTAAAAGCTAGGTATTCTGTCTTTTTCATATTCACCTTCAGGCCCCCCTTTCCCATTGCTACCTGGATGTCTTGCAGGCCCTTTTCGGCCTCCTCGTTGGACTCTGCAAGCTTTCCCACATCGTCGGCAAATATCAAGCACTGGGGGGCCCATTCCCCCACTCCCGTCAGCAGCTCATCCATGACTAGAGTGAATAAGTATGGGCTAAGTGCTGACCCTTGGTGTACACCCACCTGCACGTTGAAGCTTTTTGTGTTTCCCCAAGCCGTCCTCACCCTAGCAATAGAGCCCTCATACATATCCTGCACTATTCTAATGTGACCTTCATCTACTCCTTTTCTTCTTAGCACATTCCATACTACCTGTCTAGGAACGCTATCGTATGCCTTCTCTAGGTCAATGAATATTGCATGGAGGCCCTTCTTTGCTGCCCTATATTTTTCTATCATCTGCCTTAAGATAAATATTGGCTCCATTGTAGACCTGCCAGGCATAAACCCAAATTGATTTCCCCGGACCATAGTGCATTTTCTGAGGCGGCCCTCAATGACTCTTTCCCACAGCTTCATGGAGTGGCTCATTAGCTTGATGCCTCTATAGTTTCCACAATCCTGGGCGTCACCTTTGCCCTTGAACAATGGAACTATCCAGCTTTCCCTCCATGCTGATGGCATTCTGTCTCCACTTGCTACCTTATTGAAGAGCTTTGTTAGCCACGTTACTCCTGTGGCCCCCAGGGTATGCCAAACCACCATGGGAATCTTATCTGGGCCTACTGCTTTGCGTCCTTTCATCTTTTGGAGGGCCCCAACTATTTCTTCCTCTGTCACCCTGTCGACTGCCTCTGGGGTGCCTGGGTGGCTCTCAACAGTCCTTTCCTGGTTGGCGGCATTTAACAGGCCATGATAGTACTCCTCCCACCTCCTGGTTATTTCTGCTGGTTGAAAAAGGACTCTACCACTGCTATCCTTGACTGTTATGGCCCTGATAATGTCCTTACTTGCTTGATCTCTGGTCCTGGCCAGTCTAAAAATGTTTTTCTCACCTTCTTTTGTCCCTAACTCATCATATAGTTCCTCATACTTGTGGTGTTTGGCCAGGGCAATTGTCCTCCTAGCATTTTTCCTTGCTTGAATATAGGCAGTTTTAGATCCCTGGTCTCCCATGTCCTGCCACCTATGGAATGCCACCTTTTTAAGTTTGATGGCTGCTTCCACCTCCTCATTCCACCACCATGACTGCCTGCCGTGAGGGTTGCCTCCTACTGTTGCCATACCAAACATCATCTTTCCACATCTCCTTATTGTCCTGGCAACCCTGTCCCACATGGCATCAGCAGACCCTTCCCAATCCCAGTCAACCTGGCGAGAAATCTCTTGCCTGAAATCCTCTGAGTTAGCTGGCAACCGCCACCACCTAATAACTGGTTCTCCCTTCCATGCATGCCTCCTGACTGCCCCCTTAATTTGCATCTCCAGCATGAGCAACTTATGCCCACTGGCCTTCTGGAAATCTTCACTGGAAAGTGCCCGGCAGTCACGTATCTCTGTCCTATATTGCTGCTCTACCATGAAAAAGTCAATTTGGGACCTGCCCTGTGTGGAATGAAAGGTGATGAGGTGCTTTTCCTTCTTTGCAAACCATGTTATGTGCAATATGTCCAATAAATATGTGCAATAAATAATATTTTCTTAGGTTATCTAGATAGAGCTATTTGACTTTCACCTAACGTTTAAAACTAAAATATTTTTTGTCAAAAATGCTAAATATAGTGCTTTCCTCGACTTACGCGAAACCCTCCGGAATCAATTAATCGCGTAAGTTGAGGACTTACTGTACTAATATACGCATTCCTAATTCTATCAGCTCTTAACACCCCACTCATGTACAGCAGCATCTCGGCTACTTGCCCTCTATTTACGTGGGACTCTTTGTCACTGCCCAACACTGCTCCATATAGCACAGCTGCCCTAACCACTACGCTGTAAAATTTCCCCTTCAACTTCATTGGGACCTTCCTATTACACAGGACGCCACTATCCACCTACAGACAGACCAAATTTTGGAAGTCTTCCGAGATTACCGGCTGTAATTGTCAACAGCATTATTTTCTAACTTGACCCTGGAACTTGCCCATTAAGTACAACATCTAACTTACTAATGTCAATTTATTTGACTATGATAATGAAAAATCAATGAACACTTGTATGAATGCTGATAAAAAAAGTGAGGTCCGAAATGTGACTGACATCTGGTGCATCTGATTCATCAGTATATAAAATATCCGCCAAAAGTTGTACTGGCTCTGTAATTTAATTTCATATCAGGTCTCACATTCACCCCATGCACTACCGCGAATCGTATATCACCTTCTTAGCATCCAGTTTTAAATCTGTTTTGTCACCCTTCAGTTCTATAATGTGCTTATCCAAAGTTGAAAACATTTTTTAATGAGCTGGTCAAGGAAATAACAATATGAAAATTTTTACGTAAACTTTTAAGAGAACAACACTTATTCTAGTAAAACTAGACGTTTTGGGGGTACCATGTTTTAAATACATACGGTAACAAGGTATTCTATCAAACCACTTTTATTTAACACAGTAATAAGAAATGATCGTTTGATCATGTTTCGTTTTTTATCCTTTTGTAGTCACAGATATTCATAATTAATTATAATACAGTAAAACCTCTCTATGGGTACACCCCTATAAAGGGTACACCTCTTATATTGGTACAAATTCTTCAGGCACCAATTTTTCATCCATAGGCTATTACTACCCCTCTTATGGGTACACCCCTCTGATGGGTACACTTTGGCTGGGTCCCCCGGGTGTACCAATTAGAGAGGTTTCACTGTAATTAACATCATCTCAATTCGTGAGTAGGCCAGCATCCCCCACAGACAACTCAGCTAATATTTTCCTGCGGGTTCCAGACGCCTGGCTGGGGTGCCCAAAGTCAGAGAATGCTTTTTGGACCGGCAGACCCGACCCTGCCACAGGCGGGTTAAGGCTATGATGATGATGATATAGTCAAAACTATAAAACTGCTGACTTTTGGATGCCTTGACATTTGGAGGTCCCAAGCGTGAGCGCTATGGCTGCGGGATGATCCGCCACTTCTTCGACCCATGGTCAACTTTGATTTCAACAAAAGACTCAAAA
>JAAFCE010001036.1:56308976-56335441 GCA_013389805.1 Trigoniulus corallinus | reverse complement strand
CCGCCATAGGCGGGATAAGGGTATGATGATGATGATGATGATGATGAATTGATCATTAAAGATTACTCCTTAAATATTGTGTTCAAGTTGTCAGAACCGTGTAGTTGTGGTGTAGTTCTTTTATTATTGCTGGGATCATAAATCCGTCTTCTTTGAAATTCTCAAATTCGTCCCCGGGACGGATTTAGGACCCTCATAATGTATTGCTTTTTTTTATTCTAAAATTTCCCAACCCCTTAGACTAGTTTTCATTCATATATGATCACGTGTTGGCCTTTTCATAATGTGTTTACCACTTCTATGGCTAATTATTATAATGTAGTAAAGCTGAAGTTCTATGAAGAATATCATTCGAAAATTGATATTAGACCATTTTATTTAAACAGTGAATAAAAAAGTTTTCTCTCAAGACATTTATTATGAGAGATGTCAACTGTGTTTTTATGAAATTTCCCATAAAACTAATTCAGTAATTGTTAGCTGGAAAGGGGGGGGGGGCGGATTTGGGACACCTTTTTTAGAAAAATCAAACTCTGCGTTCTTCTAACTTTTAATTTTTTTAAGGTTTAGCAAGTTTTATTTAATAGTATCACACCAGCTATACAATTCGGTAAGGAGTTCAGAAACTTAAATCAGTTTTTAAATTATTTTTCCTGTAAATAATTTTTTTCAGAATTGAAGATTTTGCTTTGGGGGATGATATTTGGGCACTTTACTATATATCCGACAACGACAAAAGCTGTCTTAACGGAATTGGGAAGCACAAAATGTTTGGGCTTCCCCATCATAAAAACTTCAGGTGCCGCAGATGACTTTAAACACTTATAAAATTTGCATAAAATTTGCGTTTTTAATTTATCGATGCAATGATTTTTGCACAGTGAAAGCAAATTGTTGAAACAAGGTAATATTAAGGTGGCCACACACGATAGATCCATTTGGGCTGAGTCCATTTGGACTCAGTCACTGACGACCGCATCAATCCACACCGAGCCAGGCCACTTCCAGTTTGCTTTATGCCACCAGGAAGTGTACATCTTTGAATTTTTAACTTAACCCTAGAATCACAACTGGGAGTAAAATTTACTCTAGCTCGTAATTGTGGCTTCAATTAAAACTATCACAACCTGTCTGAAAGGTCCATCTTCATGTTGTGTATTATTCAACTTGTTGCCAGTAATTTACATATTGGCATTTTCTATAAGGTGAATCTTTTCATTGCTTTTCGAGGGTTTCAAAACTGTCCGGGCGTTCAAGACGTTCAGAGTGATTCTGATGACAGTTTAGTGAATCCAACATGAGATGAACGACATGATCATTTTTAAAGAATTTCACCATGATCACTTTACATGCATTATGTAATTTTGTGTTTATAAAAAAAATGAGGAAACTTTTTGTTTTAAGGCACTTTTTGCCATGGGAGTCAATTTTACGCCTCTGATTGCAGTGAGTCCCACCCTAATTCTGTGATCTTGCCTGAGACACTCAATCTATGAGAGAAGCGATTCAGCACAATTCTTGCTGCCCTCCTTTCGATCATTTGAATTTTCCAAGATATACCCTGACTGAAGGGAAACTAAAGTGGACTTCAGTACTCCAAAACTGGCCTTGCCAGTGAAAAATAGGCTATTTCTTTTACTTCCTTTGTGCTGTCCCCAGCACTCTTCTACCCAAATGGAGGGTACATGCAGCCTTCCCAATCAATTTGTCAATGTGCTCCTTCCAGTGTTTAGAACAATTCCAAGTTGCTTTGGGTCTCAATCCTATTAACCCTAAAACCACCTATGCAATAAGTGAAATCAACCTACTTAGTCTAACGAAGCTACATTTGTGCAGATTTAATGGCAACTCTCACTTTCTGCTCCAATCATATATCTTGTTTAGGCCCTGTTGCACAACCCTTGCAATGCATGTGTCATCTGCAAATAGCTCAAGAAAGGATTGTATGTCAAGTTCTATAACGTTAACATAAATCATATAGAGTAAAGATCCCAATATTCTTCCCTGGGGAACTCCTGATTTTGCAGGTGTCCCCTCTGAAGCCTTGCCATCAAAAAGGACTCTCTGCTGCCTGCCATTCAGGTAGGCCTTTATTCACTCAATAACCTTACTATATAACCTTACCTGTGGCAGGGTCGGGTCCGAGGGTTCTAGCTCTCCACTCTCGCCTGTCTCGCACCAGGTCCCCGTCCACTCCACAAACTACCATTTCCTTACGGCCGCGGTTTCCAACCTGGGAGGCGCGACTTCCAGCGGAAGCACGGACTATTACCAGTGGAGAGTATGAATCATTGTCCTGCAGTATGTGAAACGGCCTTTTTGGCACTGGTTGAAATGAAAACTAAATATCCTAACCAGGTTAATATTTCAAAAAAGAGTTACGAGTGGCACTCTCCAGATTGCCCCTTTGTGCCAATAAACAAAAACAACTCTTGCATTAAATGTTGATGCATCAGATGTAGTTAAATTACTAATTTGATATAAAAATAAATATGCATGTTCGACGACACACACGACTTCTATAAAAGCCAGGGAGGCACAGAGAAACCACTGCCTTGCGGACAATCTGCTCCCACGTCTGCTTTGGTCTCCCCCTTCTCCGGGTGCATTCCTCTAATGGCCCTAACGAGCTCCTACTCCCCTCTTCACATTACGTTTCCATACAACCTCCATCTACTTTCCCTTACTTTTTCCGCGATGACCCCCCACACTCAAGCTACCTCTAATATGCTCATTCCTAATTCTATCTGCCTTTGACACCCCACTCCTGTACCGCAGCATTTCCGCCTCAGAAGTAAAACCGAGGTCCCGTGTGGTGTACGATGGCATTTGCACGTCAAAGAGTCCTCTCTACTATGCAACGGGTAGGTGAGGCAAAATTTCCGGGTGTTGGAGCTCGACTCCTGGCCACCGTGGAATGCCCCAACGAACAGTAGACCGACGATAAATAAGCATAGGGGTTGCAGCAGTGGTTAGCAACCGGCTGTGGAAAAACACTGTCCAATGTATCGCCCTTGTGTAGGGTTGCCATAATTGCCGGACCACCGACCGGGACACCCTCCCTTAAAAATATTTATTTCAACAAAATAGCAAGAGTTCATATTATAAACATTCATAGCTTGATTCAAAAATTCCATAATCCTTTCACTCATTGAAGTCTAAAATATTTTAGAGGACCCAAAAAACGTTGGGATCAATCAATGGCGGATCCACGGGCGGATCAGGGTGTGGGGGGGGGGGGCAGCACTTTCCTACTCATAATCCCTTAGTACAATCCCTAATCCCTTACAAAAAGGTCCTCTCCTGCCCCTTTGACATTAACCTATCTTCAGTGGATAGCAATGATATAATACCTCATCAGTTGCGCCCCAATCAGGCAGTGAGGGGGGAGCAATTGCTGCATTGCCCCTCGTCTGGATCTGCCCTTGGGATCAGTGGTGGATCATTCCCAAACAGTCAGTTTCACTGGCAAAATGTGATGTGCTTTCATGAACGAGTCTGAACCAAATCTCTAGGCATGTACTGTATATGCGCAGTACTGAATGCAATGATATTATCAGAAAAAAATTCTAATTCTAGTTCACTGCAAGCAGCCACTATGGCCAATTTGGCAGTGGAGAGACTAACTCTCATTGCTACATAACCCAGAAATCTTCTAAGACCCCAAGCTATAGTTGTGCCCCACTATAAAATTTGCAAAGGTGGCCTTCCCATTCAGAAAGCCCTCTACTCTATTTTCCCCAAGAGCATTCCATTGTCGAATGGCCCTTGGCAAGAAAGACCAGTAGTATGAGTCTGTCTTAGCCCTTAGTTCTTTCAATTTGTATGAATGGTCCTTTCCCCCTTATATCCAGCCTGGGACACACTTCCAGCCAGAGGTCCATTGCACCCCATCAGCAACAATCTCGTGAAAAGACCAATACTATGAGATAATCGCCTGTGGCTCAGTGTGTCCCACCCTAGTTCCCTAATCATTTCAGACACTTTCCCTGCGTGAAAACCTGTGGAGCACAATTCTTGCTGCCCTCCTTTGGATTCTTTCAATTTCTCATGATAAGTCCTGCCTGAAGGGAGACCAAATTGGGCTACAATACCCTAAAATTGGTCGCACCATTGAAGTATAGGCTGTTTTTTAACTTCCTTTGTGCTGTCCCCAAGAACCCTACTAATTAAACGGAGAAATTGCCCAGCCCTCCGAATCAATTTGGCAATACGATCCTTCCAGTTACCTTTACTATTTAAAATAAGCCCAAGATGTTTGTGAGTAACCACCCTCTCCACCAACTCACCACCAATGTGGTAATCAAAATCAACAGGGTTACTTGATCTGGATATCCTAAGAAATCTACACTTATGGAGGTTCAAAGGCAATTCCCATCAAATGCACCAGTCATAAATTTTATCTAGATCCTGCTGTAATTGTGCACAGGATGATATCCCCTCATCCAATACCCGAGCAATACATGTATCATCTGCAAATAGCTCAAGAAAGGAGCTAATAACAAGCCCTATGTCATTTACATAGAGAATGTACAGCAAAGGACCCAATGCACTTCCCTGAGGGACCCCAGATATTGCGGGTTTCATAATTGTTTAACATGCGAAAATTTTAAATCGACCGGGACACTGGGAAACAGACTTCAAAACCGGGACATGTCCCGGTGTAACGGGGCGTATGGCAAACCTACCCTTGTGTCCATTCAGAGAGACAAGATGGGTACCCGACCCTGCCATAGGCGGGAAAAGGGTTGGGAGTTGTCTTACCTCACTGTCCCGTATAGCATAGCTGGCCTAACCACTACCCTGTAAAACTTCCCTTTCAACTTGATTGGGACACTCCTATCACACAGGACTCCACTTCAACCATTCTCCATTGATTCTATGGGTCACACCCGAGGGACCAAGTCTAGACAGTTTTACACTCTTGTTTTAATTTTTATATCATCTCCAGATTGGGGAAAGGACGGTATAGTTTCAATGCTTTTGTCAGTTTTATGTCCTCTCTAACTATGTTTATAAATACGAGTAATTTTGACGGGTGTATCGATTTTATATTCAGACATAAATATGAAATATAAATGCCTTACCTGAGACAGGGCTTCGATCTACAGTATAATCCAATCGACTGTAGCACTATTGGTATACAACTAAAAATATATGACTTTCACCGACTGCTGCTCGAGTACTTTTCTTATGCCTCCTTTCATTTCATAATAGACCGAGATTTGAACAGGGAAAATACCCTAGTAATGTTCATCATCGTCATGCTTAAAGATCAGAAAAAAATCACATGCCATGTGATGTAGGACATCATTCATTGGTCGTTTAGTCATGTGACGAGTCAGTAGAGTTGATAACAAAATGAGTTGTCTGATATTTGATGACACATCTAAACAAATGTGCGGGTTGAGACATGCATTGAGATTAACGATAATAATTAAGAGCTGTCAAATTACAGAACACAAATTTTTAAATTCGATACTGCATGTGATCGTTGCTAAGTCATCGGACAGTCTTTATCAATAACTGCCGCAAATCGTTCGCAGCTTATAACCGGTCCTTTTCTTACAGGAGATTTAATTCCTTTAAATTGGCGGCAGTAGCGTTAATCATCTAAACGTATCACTTACAAATATGGGCTGTTCGACATTTAATAGCAATGGGAATATACTGTATGAAGTAGGCTATAACAGGAACGCCATTTTCACTATCGGAAATAGAAAAGCAAAAACCACATATCCTTCTCTACCACTAGGAGCGCTGATGTTTTTCCGTGATAAAAATGCACGAGTTAACGCCACGAATGTCTTATTTATTTTAATATTTACGTTCCACGTATACATCTGTGTCTGTTTTGTAACATAAACGTCTAAATGAGTTTTCAAAGAGGAAACACTAACAGAAGTCGACCGCAGAAATATCAAAACAAAGTAGCATTCAAAAATGATTTGCACGACAACACGCCTCAAATGAAGCTCATTAATAGTTTAGACATTGCAGGAGTTTGTCCTAGGTGTAAAGATATAATTGAATGGAAAAGGACCTATAAGAAATATAAGACTTTAACAGTTCCCAAGAAATGGTAAGTAGTTATATTCACTACAGAAGTTTCAATGCCGTAATAAAATTAATTGCCACTGTACGCCTAATAACTTGTTACTGTATATTGACTTGTTTTCCTTCAGTGCACAGTGTGAAGCAAAAAATATTGTACATGCTTATCATGTCGTCTGCCTTAACTGTGCGCAAAAGAAGGGTATATGTGCAAAGTGTCTACAGCCAGGAAACGTTATTGAGTAAGTTACGTTCCAGTAAATGAAGGTAATTTTCATACATTCGGTTGGCAAAGAAGGTATTTTTCTACATAATGCAGTGTAACCTCTTTAAGCACTACAAGCTCAAGTTGAAATTCTCATCAAAGGGCGATTTAATTTTTTTTAGGAAATTATGTAACCGAACACTGGAATTTCCTGAAGCATGAGCCTAACTCCTGTTGTATTATAGTTATTGTGCAATAGGTCAGGCACCATGCAATATTATAACCAACAAAGCATTAATTCACCTGCCAAAATTTCTTTTGTGATTGTATAATGCAGTGTGGGAACAGTGAGGTAGGCCGGCATCCCCCACAGACAACCTTAGCCAATTTTCCTGCGGGTTTCCAGACGCCTGGCTGGGGTACCGTCAGTTAGAGCATGTTCACTGGACCCACAGGCCCGACCCTACCACAGGCGGGATAAGGGTGTGAGGATGATGATGAACTCTCTGTAATGCTTGAAGACTGTCTTGGAAAAACGTGTGACCCAATGTGGATCAACTACTCAAAGCAAATGATGAAAATGAGGATTCTATTCAGTCCGTTTACAATGCAGATTGTTCTATGTTCAGGATGCTCAGGACACTGAATCCTATCACATCAATGATAATAAGGACATACATCCTTTTAATCCATACATACAGCCTTTTAATCCATATTTGTACACTTAAAACGCTTATTTGAAGCAGTCAGTGTAAGTGAAAAAATCGTTATATTGGCTCTTTTTTCCCCCAATTAGTTCGGATTAGTTAGGTTGCACTGTATGCCCATCTTGAGCGAAATATCTATTACATACTATACCAGTGTGTAATAGATATTTATACAAGTAGTAGTTAACAAATATTTAAAATTAAAAAAGTCAGCGTGCAATGCAAAATCGTTTCTGCACACTACACATATTGAAGACTCAATATTTGGTGCGGAGATCTTTAGCATTAATTACTGCTTCAAGTTGACGCGGCATAACAAACTTTTGGAATATTTTAGTTCCATTTTATTCTGCGATTTATAAGCAGCACTTGCACTTTATGCAGTATGAAGTTGTACTCTGCTTGTTTTCATCATACCCAAACGAGATTTTGTTGTTGAACTACCTTCTCTTCCATTATTAGTCCTTTATCTTGTTACGAAGCAAATTTTTATCTGGAGTTTCATTTGTTAAGATGAAAAGTTAGTGCAGGTTTTTGCCTACTTTCTTATTTTATCACTTTTTTTCTGCTTAATGTGCACCACTAGACCAAAGCTGACATCTCAAGAAGGAGTAAGAGAGAAACAGCGGTATGAACAAGAACTTAAACTGCTTTCTGAAAGGCAAAGACGTTAGTAATTTTTTTAAATTTTAAGATTTCATAATTCTTATTTACTTACAACGTATTTTCCTGTTTTGAAAATTGGGACGGGCAATATGAGATGGTTTTTCGAGTATAGTAACAGGGAGCAAGGGTGGTTGAAATTGTGAGAGTAAAGGCTGATACCTTTGTTGACTTTTAACGATATTTGTATGTTGTGCCTAGGAACCCTTCTTAGAGCTTCTGCTAAAGCAAGTACAACGAAGAAGAATGGTGTAAAGGATGATTCCACACTTTCTGACAGTAATAAGGAAGAAACCTTCACGTGAGACAATTGGTGTGTTGAATTTTGATGCTGTTAAAGAAAGGCGGTTGAGTTGCATTTTATTAATACTGTACAAGTATATGTTCTTTCATATCTTTTGCAATATCGTAATACATTTCTGATTTAATTGAGCACCCAATGTGCATAACAAAAAAAGCAGTTTATTGTGAAAGGAACATCAACGCTGTTTGAACATCTTGCATTGATCAATAAACTGCTGAAAGTCAGAAGAGCAGTTTCTTATTAAATATCCAATAATTTTAAGGCTTTTGAGCTTCGATTTTGATTTGAAAGGAGGCAACAATCAACTACAGTTATGGACTTTCATATCTTTAGCATTATTTCCCTTAAATGTTTCCATGAGTTCTTATTTTGCTTATGATGACTAATATTAGTAGAATAATGTGGGATGCCATCATAGGTGTATCAACTTTTTGCGCAGTACTATGCAATATCTGCTTGTGAGAGGTATTCCAGTCTTTTTTGTTTGGAACATGCGTCCATTAGTTCTAAAACAGGACGGGAGCGGTTGTATTGCGTTGGACACACTAGTTCTTATCTGATCACTGAAGTAAAGCAATGTAACCCCAGTTAGTACTTACACGGGTGGCCGCTTGGGATAACTGGGTACTGCTAATACCCAAAAATCGTCGCATCGGCCTAGTGTCTGTGCAGACTCTGCATTAGAACTATGCAGTGGACGGGGCTCTACTGACCTTTGTAGTGGAAGGGACCAATGGAAACACCAACAAATCAATCTAAATCGTGACGAACGCCATATATAAGAAGACATCCTAATTAAAGCAAAATGTCAGGTGTGCAAGACTATTCGAGTGCAATTCTTAGTTGCTGAAGACATGATTGTATCACTACAGCTCATTACGTTTTTCCTATTGGCACTGCCAAGGATGTGATCCTGTTGTGACAATTTAAAAAATTTCAAAGTACGCCTTCAATTACCATTTTTGAACCTCAGATTCTTAATAAGGATCATCATTACCAGTCATTATTGGAGCAACATATAAAACTGTAAGACCAAGTGATCAACATTTCTCGAATTACTGACAATTGATCAGGAACTGAAGGCCAATTTTCAGAGGTATATTTTAATGATTAGTCACCCACTGCAAAAATATAGTTGTCATTTATGATCTATTTGCGAACTAAAAAATGTATTATTTTTTTATTATTGCCGTAGGATTAAGGTTTGCTTGGACAGATGGTGCCGACCTGGGAAACTGCAACGGGTGTTATAGTTAACAACAGGTGTGAAGCGCGACAGACAGTCAGTTCCACATTAAAACTACTGCAAACTTAAGTAATTATGTTAATATAATGATTACAATAGTATCATTTCAGTAATTCCTGCCAGTGGTGTAGGGACCTTTCTTTAGGACATTCTCCCACCCTTTAACATTCTATTCGATTTGCTTAAAATGACAGCATGTACTAGAGCAGGGATGGCGAACCTGTGACCAACCGTGCAATTTTAAGCGACCCGAGTGTGAATCATATCTAGTTTAGTCTCATTAACAACAGAAATTTGGTACTTTACCAAAGCCAATGTGGGAGCTGGTTTTCCGTAAGGATATGGTAGTGTGTGGGGTGGACAGGGACTTGGTGGGAGGTAGGCGAGATAGGGGTATGATGATGTTCTCCATTTGCTACTTTAATAAACTTTATTCCTTACCAATAATAATTTATTATTATTCTTAAAATTAAATAGTGTTTGCAAATAACCCGCAGATAACTTCTTGTTTTTTTTTTCGTGTTACTGTGACCCATCTTCAAAAATGTTTCGCCACCACGGTACTAAAGTATATTTGTTAGGGTGTTTTTGATCAGCAACCATGCAGTCGTTATATCAGGGCAAAGCTACTACTTAGTACTGCTTTAGTAGCGTCGTCCCTGCTCCAAATGATAAAGGAAAACTGTTAGAGAATTGGGCGTATTATTATGTATTCTCCGATTAATTTAGTTCTCTCATCTTTAGGTTGCTTTATAGTGTTTCAAATAGCAGTTGTGGTTATTGAGCTAAGTAAGTTCACCATAGTCGTTAAAAGAACTTGAGTTGATGAGTATGGCTTCATTTCAGAATTGAACATAGGATATTTTATAAACGTGTTTGTCAACTGCAACGAGCCTGAGTTAAGATACAGGAAATAGTAGCCGGAGGGATAAAAATGTAAGGACAGAGTTTTCATCAAGAGTTCCATGTCATGAAAACATGGACAACTGCGGACTGACTGCTAAAAGTTTTTAAATTACCCTGTACGAGGTGCAGCCAAATTGCATTGGGCACATCAGTTCTCGTGAGATCACTGAAGTTAAGCAATGCAAGCCCATGTTAGTACCAACATGGGTGGTTGGTAAAGAACGTTGGGTGCTGCAAATTTCCCTTCTCCTACATCCTCTACACCTGTGGTCTCCAAACTTTGTCGACTCACGGAACCCTTAGAACTATAAGATGTTTTGGGGGAACCCCATCCCATCTTTAGAAAAGTATATCTTGCCGCTGATAACGAATTTTCATTTTGACTCGCGGAACCCCCAGAGATGTATTGCAGAACCCTGGGGTTCCGCGGAACACAGTTTAAAGATCGCTGCTCTACACCTACCTCCTCATCTCCCGCGAGCAGCCTCCTAAGGGTTCATCCTATTATGGCTGCTTGGCTTACTCCCCAACCCAAGAAAGTAAATTAATCCAGCAATCCACAGTGTTCCGTCGAGCAGGAACAAATGCCAGTCGCGTCAGTCAGATGTCATTGTTAGTCTCTGTGGAGAATCCTGCATTTGGTTTATGACAACAATTACAATATTTACCATTTGTGTAATTTTCTACGAAAAAACACCATGAATCGGTTTGTGGCCCACAGGCCTTCGAAAAGTTCCGAATCCGGCTCGCCAGTCAAAAATTTTGGAGACCTATGCACTAGACCAGTGTTCCTCAACCTTTTTACACTCACGGCCCGGTAAGAATAGGAGAAATATTTCGCGGACCGGCATCACGTCCCATATACCGGTAACAGGCATGGGCAACATTTCCTAGTTCACAGGTCGTTGTGGATGGCTTTGGGTGAAGGACCAATTACGAAATGGTTTATCGCAATAGTGACTGAATAGTAGGTTAGTTGCTTAGCTCCAACCACTGACTATAGCTGATCAGGGGCCCGGATCTAAGCAAGTTGAGGGCCTAAGGTTACGTATATGTAGTTTAGCAGTATAGCAGCTTTGGCCGGCAACCGGCTGCAGAAAAAAACTATGACCAATATATCACCCTGTGTCCATTCAGAGGGACAAATGGGTACCCGACCCTGCTATAGGCGGGAAAAGGGTTAGGAGTTGCAGTATAGTCGGGTGAAAGCATTTCACCGACCATGGCTTGATATGAGGTAATTGCGCCCCGACCTACTACAACATATATTTCCGGGATATATAACATACCCAATCCCTGCCTTTGAGATAAAAGTTTTTTAACCTCAAGTGTAGACTTAATTTAAGAAAAAAAAGTGAGGAGGCCGAAGTTGTATTCTCAACAAAAAATTGTGACTTCAAGCAACGCAATCAGTCCCATACAAATCAATAGCTATAGCTAGGATTGTCGACGATGCCGATGCTACGTTCGTCGGGCATTAATAGCCGTGTTGCTAGGCAACGCAACTTACAAATGACGACTTAAAGTTTTCACCAATCAATAATAGCCAGAGGTAGACGTGCAGCGCCATCTATACGATTTTAAGAATCATCTTCTGACCGAAATAGTTCAATTTGATCTGCATAGCTTGTGGACGGTAGTGTAGTTTTTAGCGATGACAACTTTTCTGTGCTTGGTGAAGATATTTTGTTGACAGCGCAACGCCTACATCGGTAAATGGAAGGTATTTTGTGGAAGTGGACAAACTACTGGAGTGGTGAGTATTGTTTCTGCATTGCGGGATTCTTTTGAAACGAATTTCGAATTCGTTGTAGAAGTCTTTTTTTGATGCGTTGGCAGTCGTTGGAAATAGCGTGCATCAATGTTTTGATTGAACGTCGTTATATGATGTGAATTACTCAGCCATTAATTGATATAAAGGAGGAAGAAAATATAATTTAAGTTTCGTTTCTATAAGAATGTTAAATGTGAATCATTTTTCTTATTGTAGAAGTTATGCCGAACAATGTACGTACGTGTTCTATGGTTATGTCAGCTGATAACTTGGTAGCGTGTTGTTCTAATATATTGACACATACATATGTGTTAATGCAATTATTTAAAAAATACGCAGTTGTTGAATTTTTTATTTATTTTTCAGCCACGGGTTAGATGATTTGTTGTCCATTCTATAAAATAATACGTCCTTTGCTACATTAGCAGCTGCGACCCACTTGTAAAAATAAGCATTCTATCATTGGAATAGATTCTGTTTGTTGTTTACATAGGCAAATAGCACCGTCATTATAAAATATTATCCGTCATTGTTGATATGTTTTGTAGAAGTTGCAAAAACATCTCTTCCATAAAGTATTTCATTCATTGATTCGTGTTGTTTTACACCAGTGTCTATTCAGTCTCCTATTGACCTACTTCGAACCATCCCCTGCCCTATTACATCAAGGTGACTTACTATTCACTTTCCTGCAAGGTGTCCACTAGACTTCTGGGCTTCATATCTGGTTACCACCAGGAACGTCATGAAATGACCCTTTCTCATGTTCTGGACAGTATCTGCCTTGTAGTCTACGTTATTATCATTTTATTCCGTCTTGGAATACATATTTATAACTCACGTGCCATTTGTAATGATTCGGTCCTTTGCCTTGCTTCCATAACTGGTAGGAATTTGTGTTCTTGATATACCAAATGATCCTTATTTCTTCACTACATCCTATTGCCATTTATTATTAAGAGATCACAAAGATGAGCTATGAATTTGTCCTTGGTCTTACGGTCACCTTATTTATACTGGTGAGACCCTGAGAAAACTTAACACCTCATTTACCTTGTCATTGTTTGAATTTGTAAAAAGAAAATTTCGACGACTCACTATGAAATCTTTCCCCGAGCCATATGTCATCGATAAATAGTTAAAGAGGTTTTGAAAGCATTACTACTACTCAGGAGCAGATCCAGCGGCGGATGAAGGGGAGCACTTAAAAAAAAGTGTGCCCCCCAAATATTTTTCTTTATTCAGAATCCTCTACTGTCCCTTGGACTGCAACTGTTGCAGTGGCACTATAGAAATGGGGATAGCAATACAAAAATGCCTCATTAGTAATCCTTAGTTGCAAAGTTGAATCATGCATCTTTTGAAATATGCGCCCCATTGAGGCACTGGATCCGCCCCTGCAAATACTGTTGCTATTAGATGAGTCGCATTGGAGTAATATCTCCGCATTTCTAACTGACCTTTGTTGGTACTGTATATCGTTATTTAACAATGGCTCTTCAGCTTTTATGGGGCTTATTGAGGCTTTTGTTTAAAAGTATGTTATCATTCGGAGCTGTCGAAGCCAGTTGATAGTTTGTCTCATGAGATTGTAGGTAAGTTACAAGAGTTATGGTATATGAATGATTATGTCATCATGAAAGAACGTATAAAATACCGTCCTACGGCGGAGTCTTTATCTTCAAATGGGCGTGTTGTTGGTGATTGTTTTATTTGATTAATTTGTGTCTATGCCAAGATTTATATCCATTACTCCAGAATGTGACATCAGACAATAAAGACGGGAGGGTGACAGCAGAAGGAAAGGTGCTGACCTAATTCACGTACATTTGAGTTGCCTCATGTGAAATTAAGGCCCAGGCGGTCCGATTTTTTTGGTTCGTTGTTGTTCTAGGGCCCTTCAATTACAAGGTCATTATAGCCCCGACTACTAGAGACTGCACAGACACTACACTAATGCAACAATTTTGGGGTATTAGCAGTACCCAGTTTTCCCAAGCGGCCATTCATGTCAATACTAGCTGGGGTTGCGTTGCTTTAACGTCAGTGATCAGACGAGAACTGGTGTGTCCTACGAGTGCACAGGACCCACGCCACTGACTGAGTTTGCAAAATCGATAATGAATTGTGAAAAAACAAGGTTATCAAATATTTGAAAAGTTGTGGAATAAAATATAATGGGGGCACTAGTTATATAGAATGGTATAGATTGCACCTAGACTCACTAAGTATCTCTCTACCGCACCCCGCCAATCAATTTTGCACCGGGCCCCGCGCTCAGTTCAGGGATAAAGTGAGCTTAAATTTTTCAACCTCGAGACCTATCAATAATAATAGCGGTTCTCTTGGTTGAAACAGAGCCGAAGGTAACGAAACCGGATAGATATTTAGGTCTCTTTTTGAAAAGTTCGCTGGGGTTTATTAAGTTTAACAGGCAAGAACGGGGAATTCAGATCGGTAGTGCCTTATTTTTGGGATATAAACAGATGAGGTTGGTTGGTGTTGTTTTAGGGCCCTTCAACTACAAAGGTCATTAGAGCCCCGTCCACAGCATAGTTCAGATGAGAAATAAAGCTGTTATCCTATATGGCGAACATCATAACATCTACCCTTAAAATGTATCGTAATTATTATGACACTCTCGTGCCGCCTGTGGCAGTTTTCGGGCCCACGGCCTCTAACTCTCCATCCTACTGGTCCATGCCCACACCGTATAGTGCCGAGTGCCACCGTACAACCAGCTACAGTACTTAGGGTAGTGGAATACCAAAACAAACTATCTGCTTCCGATACTTACAACCTTTGATGGACCTAACCAGATATTCCCCCCCTCTTTTCCTCATACGCCCATATAACCTCAGTTTGTTCTCTTATTCGTTTTCCGGACTGTATCACTCTTAAACTTCCTCAAATGCAGAGGGTGGACTTTTTTATTAAAGGGCCACATGAATGCTGGTATTTAGCCTGGTGGGTCGCAGATACCAAATGTAATACAGTAAAACCCCGCTATAACGAATTTGTAGGGGATTGCAATCACATTCGTTATAGCCAGGAATTCGTTACAACCAGGAAAGCTGCTTTCAACCCCAGATAGCTAACCAGTAGTCTGTGATACTACCCCAAATATCAAGAAATTGTGGTTTTGGTAGTTCTGCAAAACATTTGGTTTCTAATCTTTGCTTACCTTCGTATTTACCCCAATGAAACATTTCTGCATGTTTTTCTTATTATTTTAATGCCCGTTTATTTAGTTTTCTTACAGTTGTTATTCTCCCAGACTACTGGTTAGCTGTAGTGACTGCCCTTAAGTATTGAAGGGCAGTCAATTCTTGAGGAGCACAGGTTATTAGGTGTTGGAAACAGGAATTCATGTAGGAAGTAGATAGGCAAGTAGACTGGGATTTGGAAGAGACAGCGGATGCAGTGTGGGTCAGGTTTCCCAGAAAAATCAGAAAATTTGGGGAAGCCATTTTAGGTGAGGCTAGAGTAGAAGGTACGCTCCAGGGCAGGCAGACATAGTGGTGGAATAATCCAATAGAGGCAGCCACCAAAAAATAAAAGGCTGCATTCCATAAGTGGATGGAGATAGGAGACTATGATTCTAAAATATGCTACAGGCAGACCAAGGCCACAGCTAGGAGGATCATTTCTTTTGTCATACACCAGTAGTATGAGGTCCTCTATGATAGAGACAAAGGGGGAATGAAGGAAGAATGTAGCCTAGCCAAGACCAGGGATAGCGCGATTAAAGATTTACCCTGAGCCATAACAGCGAAGGATAGAAAAGGTTGAGTCTTGTTTCATACTTCTGAAGTAAAGGAGTGGAGAGAGTATTTCTCCAGTCTAATTCGTGTAAAGGCTAATTCCTGCATATGGTAATGGTAGGGTGAATGGGGGATCATGGGGGAGATAGGCAGGTGTGTAGGGCTAGAACCTGCATACCCGACCCTGCCACAGGCGGGATACGAGTATGGTGGTGATGATGATGATGAGAAAATGAACGTTTCTAATGTCATCAGCCATTTGTGCATTCTGCCCTAGTAAAATAAAAAGTATGACAAGGCATTCCTGTAAGTGGTGTTCAATTCAATATGTGGTGACCATTGAGTGGAAGTTTGTGTTAAATTCATAAATAAAAATTATTTATAAGGTCCATCATTCGTTATATCCAACCAAATTATCCAAACTTTTATAACTTTTCATCGTTATTACCAGGAAATTCGTTATATCCAATTCATTATATCCGATATTTTTAATATACAAACTCCTATCCTTTTGTCGGGACCTTGGAAACCATTCGTAACATCCAGGAATTCGTTACATCCGAGATCGTTATAGCGGGGTTTTACTGTAATGGTTTTAAATTATTTTAAATTATTCTTTGGAATAATGAATATTTAATGAAACATTTTTAATATAAAGTGCCATGTTTCCTTAAAAATAATTTCAAATTATTCCATTTCTTGCAGATTTCTAAATAATTTCAGTGGCGGGCCGTTGTTTGCCCATGCCTGCTCTAATTAATATATTCCTTTGTAACTGTATGTGCTTTAACTATCACACATGAAACCTTCATTTTGCTATGGGGGCTCATTCGCATCGTCCAGCATTTTGAATCATACAGTACCCCTCCTTGCCACTCTCTCCACTTCATTCATTCTACTAATTGACCGTTAGCCTCCCACCCCATTCTCGTGAAATTATTCAGTATGGGGCAATATTTTCAGGTGTCAAGGATCGCCATTCTGATGTTGCTTGCAGAATGTGTGTTGTATACCTTTTATATATATAGACTTTTCACTATAAATTAGCACACGCAGGTAACTTCTTAAATTTTTTTACTCATGTTCGACGCTGTAGTGAGGTACAGAAACTGGGACATTTCTAGCCCTATTGTGAATTACTTTTATGACTTTTTTTAATATACAATCACAAAGGGAATTGAGGTTACCCAAAATAGTGTTTGACAATTAAAATTATTGTTGATAAACGGGTGACATTTGGGTGACATTTATTTCGGCTTCAGAAGGTTAGAGGGTGCGGAATGATAACGTTACAAGCAACTGCTTCGCTTCATCTGGATGCATATTGTTTGACCACCGGGCATTCAAGATAAGTACTTTTACTTTAGGTTAGATGCTAGACTGACCTATTTCCTATCTTGACCACTGAAAAATTGATTAGGGAATGCATAATTGAATTGTGCAATTCGTTTTCTTTATATTCCTGTTATTGGTTCCGCAGTAGAAGTCAAGAATCCAGTTTATTGCTACATGATGTAAGAGCGAGCAACAAAGCAACTCCTAACCCTTCTCCCGCCTATGTCAGGGTCGGGTACCCATCTTGTCCCTCTGAATGGACACACGGGCGATATATTGACAGTGTTTTCCCACAGCCGGTTGCCGACCAAATCTGTAACCCCTATGCTCATTTCTCGTCGGTGTACTGTTTGTGGGACATTCCGCCGATGCCAGGGGGGACGAGCTCCTGCACTTGGAAATTTTATCTCGTCTACCCGTTGAATAGTAGAGAGAGTTCTTTTACGTGCAAATGCCATCGTACACCACAGGGGACCTTGGTTTTACTGCTCATCTGAAAGAAGGCGCATTCGAGGACTCTCGAAAGAAGCTAACCCACCTCACTCCAGTATCGAACGTAGAACTAATGACTCAGTTACCTAGCGTGCTACTGTGCGCTACACCACCACCGAGGCGGCTGCATGATGTAAAAAAAATTAAAAAGGATTGTGCCATCTGATGAGCAGCCAGAGTTGTAAAATCACCATTCAGTATTTCGCCTGTCATCTGTCTCCCCTTTCACTCTGCCATTATTCCCCTTATCTAATACCGGTAAGCAGATTTGCATCTCTTTTAGTCTCTTCCTACTGTTCCTGCTTGGTTCTCCTGAAATCATGGTTGTCAGGTTCTACTTTAGGTGGAAAATGTTAGCGAATAATTGTTGATTGTAAAATACGTGGATAAGATCTCATTGTTCTTGCTTGCTTCTCGGTTGAGTAAATTTTGAGATCTTAGAAACGCCAGCTACTGCCTTAGTTAACGCCAACCTCCTGATGACACCAAGGCCCTAACAGAGTGTGCCGTTTTTCCTCGTGAAATCCTTGATGGTTATTACGTGTAATATCGCCTATGTGTACGAGTCTTTTGTGTCTTGCTTACATCTGATTAAGATGATCAGGACTTGTGGACGGCCAGGTGGCGTCCCACATAGGGTAACGTCGTTTAAATTATATCTCATCTCATGGGGGTCAAACTCATTTTAGCCACAGGCCATTTTTTTCAACAAATAAAATTCACGCAGGCATATATGCATGCCGTCATTTTCTTTAAATATTTACAACATTTAAAGAATTGCAAATGAATTCTGAATTAAAATTTAAAATCATTTGTGAACATAATGTATAGTTACTGTATAATATTTATAACTAAATTTTAAATAGCAGTGGTCTGCTGCACTCTTGTCAGCAATGTACCATCGTTTTCCTCCAGGTAACAACAGGTCGACAGTCTTTGAAGGCCACCAAAATAAACAGGGTCCACAAGCCACCAGTTTCATACCTTCTATTCTATTTGATAGATTACTAAAAATTTCTCCCGTCGCGTCGTTCGAAAAAAATCACCGACCTCGCCATGGGGCGAACTTGCGCTCTAGAGAGGTGTCATCAGTAACTGCATTAGTCATTTGTCTATGGTTTGCTAACGACATCCATTTGGAATTAGCCCCTCTAAGGATTTTCTCTTCCGGTTTTATTACTTGTCTCACCTGTCTCTGTTACGCTGCGGTAGTGCTGAACTGCTGCATCAGTGGTTCCAGGTTTGATACTGATGGGTCGGCTTCATAAGGCCCCCATACACTGCCAGTGTTATCTTCAGTTCTAACTGTGCAGTTAAAAACTACACATTGTGCGGCCAAGTTGTCAGTTCACTGAAGTTAAGCTACACAAACCGAAGCTAGTACCAACATGGGTGGTAGGTAGTAAACGTTGGGTGCTGCAAATTTCCCAGCAGCTACATCCCTTAAACCTACCTCTTCCTCACCCGCGAGCAGCCTCCTTAGGGTTCGGCCTGTTATGGCTGCTTAGCTTACTCCCCAACCCGATAGTGTAACATACTATTATGTAAATGGGGAAATTTCGTCGACCGTATAGTTAGAAATTTTGAACTGCAGATCTTTTGGAGTGGCGAAAGATTTAACCGTAGAGTTGAACATTGCCTTCCCGTGTGTGTCGTTATCTAAAGACCAAAGCTCAATTCACCATTCATTAACAGCAACAATTCTTTAAATGTTGTTCATTGCAAATAAAAACAAAGGTCACGGCTACGCGTATGGCAAAATCTCCCTCAGTTTTAACTGCGCGTGTGGCAAAATCTCTGTTTCAACTGAAGGCATTTCTGTACAGTTTTGGCTGCACAGTTAGAACTGAAGATGAACCTGACAGTGTATGGAGGAGGCCTTTCCGGGCAGGAGAGAGGCCCCAAGTGCGAACTGGGCCCCGTGTGGTGTGAACGATGTCACTTGCTCTTTTAAGGTGAAATCCCAGGTGTAGAAGCATGCTCCATGGCGTCGGTGGAGTGTCTCAATGAAAAACAGGCCGACAATAAATAAAAATATGGTTTGTACTTAGATTGGCAGCCAGCTATGTAAAAATACCGTAAAACAGGTCCCCCACGTGTCCAAGAGGAAGTGTAATGGGTATCTGACCCTGCCATAGGCAGGGCACGGATTAGTAGTAGTAATTGTTGCTCAGTTGTCTCAGCTGTACCTAGCTGTTATTATTTCACATTCTCGCCCAGGCGGTGAACTTCACCTCTCTTCATAAATAATGAACGTAGATCAAGATTAGTTCGTTAATAGATAGCACTTCAAGATGTAACCCTTTCCTCTTAAAAATGATAAGGACTGACACGTCAGCAGAGCATTATTTTAAATTGGTGGTTATTCCACTATTGTACTTATATCCTGATTGCTTTTGACTCTTATTGGTTCGTTGTGTTTATTGAGAACTTTGTGGAAGCACGAATGTTGTCGTCGCGTGGGTTATACGAAAATAGATTAGAAAAGCCTATTAGGTTAATGTATTTTGATTATAGATTACATTTGCACGTTTACATGATAATTTTTTTTTTAAATATATATATCCTAGATAATATTTCACCCTTTCATTTTCATCGTTTTTTCATTAGTGAGAGGTTGGATTTATTTTGCGACGAATTTTTTATTTCTAGGCTGGCAACCAAGGTGGTTTGTCTTGGATAATGGAGTCCTTGCTTATTATAAATCTCAAGAAGAAGTTAATCAAGGTTGTAAAGGGTCAATCAAAATGTCCGTATGTGAGATTATTGGTAAGTGACTATATTTCTTTATCATATTTTTCATAGAGATATTGTAGGGACCTCTCCGGTGTTGCGGAAGTTGGTGTGCTCGACTACTGAGTCTTTGGTTGGATACTGGATTAAGGTGGGTTTGGCTTCTTTCGGGCGAGAGAGAAGCCCCGGGTGCACCTTCCTTCGGATGAGAAGTAAAACCGAGGTCCCGTGTGGCATACGATGTCACCGTGCAATGAGTAGGTTGGGCAAGATCCCCAGGTGTACGAGCTCATCTCCCCCAGGCATTTGATAAATAAGAATAGAGGTTTCAACTCAGGTCGACAGATGGCTGTGCAAAAATACCATTCAAAGGGTCGCCCATGTGCGTCAGAGTGACAAAATTGGGTGAGCATACCCGACCCTGCCATAGATAGGAAAAGGTTAGTAGTTACCAGTTGCGTAGAGAAGCTGTTCCAGTTAATGTTTGTACTAAACGGAGTTCAACGGCTTGCATGTCCTGAACAAGTCAGGTTAAAATTTTTGTGAATTAATGAAACATCATACATTATTATGTATTAATTAAAAATGAATATCAGTTTTTCTAACTGGTATTACTCGCTCCACTGCTGAACTTCATTAACACTACATGAGTGTTAATAAAGCTTCCTCATGATCTTTGATTGTCACTTACTTGGCCGGTCACTCATGTTCCCTCATTTTTTTTATTAGCCGCCTTCCTCCTCTGCATCTGTGAATGCCAATACTTTGCCAAACCAGAAGTGTAATGATCAAAATATTCCCGCGTTTTTTGACCTCAACAAATAGCTTTAGTTTTCTACTTCCGAGTAGTTTTTACACTTGCAGTTAATAGCTATTATTTACTTATTTAATGTCGGCGCCTCAGCTGCTAAGGTTATTTACCGACTCTAAGGTAGGAAAAAAAAAACTTCGAAAGGCTCGCTCCTAAAAGTTCACAGGTTCGCTTCTGACCGAGGTATTTGTTTTCTTTCCTTCATTCTGATGAAGGGGGAAGTTTGTTTCTGCGGATTATTGTCTTGTGGGCTTGACTTGTGAGTAAACTCGCCTCGGTGGCTTAGTGGGTAGCAGGTTCGGTGATGTACGATACCATTTGCACGTCAAAGAACCCACTCTACTATTCCGGGTGTAGGAGCTCGCCTCTTGGCGACGCGGTGGAATGCCCCAACAAACAGTAGACGGAAGTTAAATAAGCTTATGGGTTGCAGCTTTGGTCGGAAACCGGCTGTGGTTTACACTGTCCAATATATCGCCCTTGTGTACATTCAGACGGGCAAGATGGATACCCGACGAGGGTTAGGAGTTGCTCGCTTTTCTTGACTTGTGAGTCCACGGTTGCAGGCTCGAACATGGCCGAAGTGCATGGCTTCTTTCTCACACTTCTGTTCATTACTCTCCAATACTTGAACACGTTATTATTAGGAGCTGAAATTGTTGTTTGTTGGTGTTTTAGGGCCCTTGAACTACAAGGTCATTAGAGCCCCGTCCATTGTGTAGTTCTGATGCAGAGACTGCCCCCACACTACACTAATGCGGCGATTTTTGGATACTAGCGGTACCCAGTTTTCCCCAGCGGCCATTCATGTCAATACTAGCTGGGGTTGCGTTGCTTAACGTTAGTGATCAGACGAGAACTGGTGTGTCCTACGAGTGCACAGGACCCACGCCACTGAGTTTGCAAAATCGATAATGAAGAGCCACCCATGTTAGTACTAGCTGGGGCTGGTTTGCTTAACTTCAGTGATCAGACGATAACTGGTGTGTCCAACGCAATTTACCGCTCCTGTTAGGACCTGAAGATGAATACAGAGGAAAGGGGACGATCCCACACTTAGAAATTTTTTGATAGTAAAATTAAGGTTGTTTCAAACGTCGATTTTTCAGGCCTCAAACCAAGGCCCCGCTCTTTCAAATTTCAAAGTTGTTTGATAATGGAATTTTTGACGTGCATGATTTGCATGATTTTTTTGGGGTCAAATTAACAACTTTTTTTCGGAGGCCCCGCAAAACCTCCAGTCGGCCCTGGGTTTAACACTTTCTCAGTGTTTAACGTTCGGCGTGTGACTCGTGTTTCCTTAGTTGCAAGTTCAATTCTAGCCAAGGTAGGACGTCCCAAGTGCTCTTTCCGCCAAATGGAAAGTAAAGCCGTGGTCCCGTGTTATGTTTTCAACGTCACCACCGCGGGCAAAAAAGCACCTTGTCTACATGGAATAATAAAATATGCGTGTAGAGCAGCAAATTTCTCAGGTGTAGGAGTCGCCCTGTGGTATCTGTAAATTTCCTTCAGAAATAGAGGCCAAATTAAACAATTACGGTTGGCGACCCCCTCCCCCAAATGTGGTGGATGCCTCATTGGAGGTTTCACCTCCTTCCCTAGAATTTTAGCCAAGGAATCTTATATGAAGAAACCAGTTTTGTATTTAATAATAGGAAGTTATAATAAAAAAGGTGTGTCAATTTATGCAAATGAACACTTTAGTTTGACTTTCTTTTTTATTTGTATTGTAGCGCACAATTTAATGCTGAAAAAATATAGGATTTTCGGAACAATGTATTCTTTTCTGCTGAGCACTAATAGCAGCAGACAATATTCACTGTATTGTTACTAACAATTTGAAACGCAGTGTGAAAAATTTAGGTTGTTGAAACTCCTTTGAAATTTTATAATATATAGGTTGTTTGTCAAAATGCAGAATTATTTCCACCTAAAGAAACAACTTTAAATGTTGTCTCAACTGGAGCGTTAGGTTGTGAATTTGTCTTCCCAACTCGTCCGGAAACATTCAGCAAAATGCAGCGGCTCGATTTCTTAGGTTAATGACCCATTAGATAGTGTAGATAACAATTTTCCACTGTGGTACTTTGATGGTAGAAGTGGATATCTAGCAGTTATTTTGTCTACAAAGAAAATCGAGTGGGGGAAGGAGGGAAACTGAATTCCGGTCACAGAAATCGAAAAAAATATAGTCGAGATGTACATTTTTTTTGGCAATCACTAATCGGCACATTAGCCTAAGGATCAAAAAAATTTTTTAATATAGTGTTTAAAATGTATTACTGCCACCTGGGGTGCGCAAAGGTAACGTGCTCCACTGTCGCATCATTAGTTCCGGGTTGGATACTGGATTGGGGTGGATTAACTTCTTTCGGGCGAGTGAGGTGTGTCGACTGTGCCTTTCGTCGAATGAGAAGTAAAACTGGTCTTGTGTGGTGCGTAAGATGTTACTTGCGCGTAAAAGAACCCTCTCTACTACGCAACTAGTAGATGAGGTAAAATTCCCAGGTGTAGGAGCTTGCCTCCTGGCGTCCGTGGACTACCCCCCGCATCGAACAGTATTTAATTCTAATTCTTACTAAATACACTGTAAGCAGCCCTGATATACCAAATTGGCTGTGGAGAGAATAATTCTCATTTCTAATTTATAACTCACTGGAAGAAAACCAAGGAACCTGAAGCATAGCATTTATTCTCCCATCCATTCCCTGCCTGCTATAGTGGCTCATTCTTTCAGAAAGTTCGTCACATTATCCTCATCAATGACCCCGAATGACCCTTTGGGAAATGAGTCTGTTCGTGCCCTGATCTCTTGAAATTTGAATGGATGATCATTTCTCCGCCTATACTCTGCAAGAGATAAGCTGCCAACTGGAGGACCCTCGTACTCTACTTTCAACAGTCTGTTAAAATGATTAATGCTGTCATATACAAGGCTGTGACGCAGTGTGCCCCACTCTACTTCTGTGATCATGTCTGACACACTCAGCCTATGAGAGAAGCGATGTAGCACAATCCTTGCTGCCCTCCTTGCCGCCCTTCTTGCCGCACTCCTGCGTAAAGGAAAATAGGATTTTTCTTTTACCCCTTTGTGCTGTCCCCAGCCCCCTTCTAACCAAACGGAGGGCATGCCCAGCCTTCCTAATCAATTTTTCAGTGTGCTCCAGCTAGGTGCCCCGAGTGTTTAGAATAATTGTAAGGTGCTTATGGGTTTCAACCCACTGAACCGTCACCCCACCTATCCAATAAGTAAAATCAACTTCCTTTCTAAACCTGCTTATCCTAAGAAAGCTACATTTGTGCAGGTTTAATGGCAATTCCCACTTTCTGTGCTATATCATTAACATAATGTATATAGAGTAAAGGTCCCAATACACTTCCCTGGGGGACCCCTGATGTGGCAGGTGTTCATTCTAATGCCATGCCATCAAAAAGGACTCGTCTACCTGCTGTGCAGGTAGGCCTTTACCCACTAAGTTGCTGTAATAGGAATCTCTAACTTGGACATTTTTTAAATGTGCTAGTAATGGGGCACTATTGCAAAGGCCTGTCCAAAGTCCAGGAATACGACATCAACCTGCTTTTAATATTTTCCATTTGACAAGCCAGTAGAGTGTCACATGGCCTCCCTTTCCTAAACCCATGCTGATTATTGCTAAGGATGCCATTCTTCTCCAAATATTCCTTTATACATGAGAATATATCTTCAAATGTCTTGAATTCGGCATTCGTTAAAGAAACTAATCTGTAGCCGTTTTGATCTGCAGTACCTCCTGAATTGAAGACTAACACAAGTTGCCAGCCTCCCGGAGGGAACGATGATATTATCTAATGATTAATAAAAAAAATTCCACCGAATAGTAGCTGATAATCCCAGATAATCACTGTAGAATTAATGGAGAAATGTTATCAGGGCCAACAAGCTCTGAATTCCCTCTCTTGTAATGGCAACCTCATCCATTTCCCCTTGATAATCCCTATCTATCACTGGTGGGTAATCATCTCTACTATTTACAAATAATTCATTAAAAATATTTGATGCCATGAGACTATCATTAATTAAATTTCATGACTCATCCTTAATAGCTGGGCCCGTATACCGCCCCCCATTTCTGCACTCTTTAGGCATCTCCGGAAATTCTTTTTAGCCCTTTTTTAATAAGTACTTTTTCTCTTTTCCTGGCTTCCTTAAGAGCGACTTCACTCTCTTCATCCCGCCCCCTCCTGAATATATTTCTGACTCTTCTCTGCTTACGCAAAGCTGCTTGCACTTCCTGGGTATACCAGTCTGGAAAACCATTGTCGCTCTTCTTAGTAGGGACGGCCTGTCTTGCACCCTCGTCTAGAAGTGCTACCTGAAAAGCATTTAACTGGGTTTCTAAATATGACCTAAACAACTCCCAATCCACTCTGTGAAATTAATAAGTATCCCTACAAGATGTGTGATATCTTGGTAGCTTTCTCACTGTCTCAATCCTTACCCCAGCAGGGTCACTAATTTCCCTTAATGTACTTCACATCCTTGAACAAGCTAGGCACATTAGTAAAAATAGATCTAAAATTCCTCCCCTCTCATGAGTTGGTGGACGATGTGTAAGCATATAGGAGTTGTAGATTAGGTCGGTGAATAAGGTGCTTTAAAAATACCGTCCATTCGATCGTCCGTATGTCCCAGAGACAAAAATGAGTACCAAAGCCTAGAGTAGTACAGTGGAAGCTGCTTATTGCGATCACTGCAATTGAGTAGGGGCTTATTGAACACTCCAACTGAGAATTCATAGCACATATCGACACCCTCCCGGTAAAACATCATAAGTGCCATTTATTAAATTTTTCAGCAAAGAAGAAAAACGTCTTATTTGCCTATTTATGGTTCTTTCTGGAAACTTTAAATTTTATTGGAATGTAAGTGTGGTACATAATTTTTAAATTACATTTAAATTTAAAAAAATTTGCAATTTTAATAAATTTTCAATTTTAATAAATTTTCAAAGAAATGTAACTTACGATTTTTTGTTGGCCCCAGTTTTGAGAGTTTGACGCTTACGATTTGGGGTTTGTGATGATTTGACCAGCAAGAAATCATAGTGGTGTTTATTAACGAAAACTTTAACAATGCTGATTATTTCACTTATTATTACAACAATCTGTTTTTGGCGTTCCCTCACTATATTTAGTGCATTGTGTGCCATTTATTATTTAAAAGGTTAAACCACATAAATTATAATAAATAAGAATCGGTTGAGGTGGTATCGGCATGTTATGAGGAGGGGAGAGGAGGAGCTTATTAGGTCCATTGTGGGACTGCAGGTGATGGGAGGCACCAGTGGTAGAGGAAGACCAACGCAAACGTGGGTACAGTTGGTGCAGGCGGACATGGAGGTGTGTGGGGTGCAGAGGGACCTGGAGGTGTGTGGAGTGCAGAGGGACCTGGAGGTGTGTGGAGTGCAGAGGGACCTGGAGGTGTGTGG
>JAAFCE010001036.1:56269908-56308966 GCA_013389805.1 Trigoniulus corallinus | reverse complement strand
AGGGACCTGGAGGTGTGTGGAGTGCAGAGGGACCTGGAGGTGTGTGGGGTGCAGAGGGACCTGGTAGGGGATAGGCGGGAGTGGAGGATTAGAACCCGCAGACAGGACCCTTCCTCAGGCAATAGAAGGGTGAGATTATGATGATGATGAAGAACAACAGCCCCCAAAAATGGAAGCACCTGTACAATAAGTTCAATAAGGCAGTGGTTCTCAAAGCGTGTTCTGCAAATCCACTTGAAGTGTTCTGCAAAAAATTTAATGCACAAATAAAGCAATGGAGAGATACTCTGAGGTGACCCGCAGAATCAATGGGGGAGGGGATTACTGAAGTGGCGACAGGCAAGCGGAGTTCTGTGTGATAGCAGGATCCCAATCTAGTTGAAAGGGAAGTTCTACAGGACAGTGGTTAGACCAGCTATGCTATATGGATCAGAGTGCTTGGCAATGAGGACGAGCTACGTAATTAGAATGCAAGTAGCTGAGATGCGAATGCTGTGGCACATGTGTGGCATGTCGAGAGTTGACAGAATTAGGAATGAGCATATTAGAGGTAACCCGGGGTGGTGGACATCGCCGAAAAAATGTGGTCGGTAGCACCAGGGGCAGGGGGAGACCAAAGCAGATGTGGGAACAGGTTGTCCATAAGGATGTGACAATGTGAGGGGTGGACGGATAACTGGGGGAGAGATAGACAAATGTGGAGGGCTAGAACCCGTGGACCCGACCCTGCCACAGGCGGGATAAGGGTATGATGATGATGTAGTAAATACCAAGTGTAGAAGGTGTACAATCTGCTTTAAAGTTTATGTTGAATTGTGAGTGTTCTGTGCTAGTAAAATGTCAGTTTAGTGTTCCCCGTCTTCAAAAAAATTGAGAACCACTGCAATAAGGCAATGTTAACAACAGGTTTAAGGCACATGGGAACGTTCCATGAGGGGAGGGGCTGACTGCAGGACTGTGTTACACAATTGTAGACCTTTCATATATGGATTAAATATATTTTTGGGCCAGATCTTTTTTAAAAAAATTAAAAAAGTTCGCTAAAAAGCTCATCGTATGAAGGGATATTGTAAGCGCCAACTTATATCGTAAGCGCCATATAAAATGTTGCTTAAAAACAAAAATTATAGGTTGTCGCTTAAACACAGCCAAAAGTTGTCACGATAAATTTCGAAAAAAAGGGGCGCTTACGATGATATTTAATATTTTTAAACATTAAAATATAAAATAACTATTTAATGAATGATAAAAATGATCACACCATTAATTGATATTCAATGTGCAGAATATAATGATGCAAAAAAGTGAAAATCTCAAAAAATGTCGTTTACGATGTTTTACCGGGAAGGTAACGATATCTGGGCATTAGCTAGAGGAGTTTATCAAATTTGTTCTTCCATATCATGTTACACTCGCTCTTTTGATAATTTAGTCATTAGTAATTTCATGATATACAGTATTTCTGAGATGGTCATTGTATCTACCACTTCAATTTCGTCATTAATATCTACCACTTCAATTTCGTCATTAATATCTACCCGATTTTCAAATTCATCGTTAACCATATTACCTGAAAACTTTTCGTTCAATATCAGCCATACAGTAGTCGTGTTCTTTCAAAGCAGAAGGTTCTTAATTTATTTTTATGAAACCACCAGAATTAATAGCAGTTGTCGAATTTTGATTATAAGCGGCAGATTATTTTTAAGTACAGTTATTTACATGATGTGATTTGGTACCGAATACAGTGTAACCTCGATTTGCGAGCACAATTCGTTCCAGAAACGTGCTTGTAATCCAAAGCACTCGTATATCAAAGCGATTTTACCCATAAGAAATAATGGAAACTTAGGTGATCCGTTCTACAACCCAAAAATTTCCATATAAAAATGATTAATACAAAATACAGTATAAATTAAAAATACATAAAACAATACACTTTGCCTTCAGAAAGAATCGTGTCGATGTGAGGGAGACGAGAGAGAAGAGAGGGGGTACTAACGAACAGTCACTACATTTGGACACAAAACAAAAAAGTGATTCTTTTGATCAGTTATTTAGGATCGTTGTTTAGGATCAGTTTTCCAGAGCAACGGGGAAATAATTCTGACGTGACGCATAGAATTAATGCAGGATGGCTGAGGTGGAGGAAGGGAAGCGGGGTCCTGTGCGACTGCCGGGTCCCAATAAAGTTGAAGGGCAAGGTATACAGAACCGTTGTTAGGCCCGCTATGCTATATGGCTCAGAGTGTTGGGCATTTAGGAAGAACCAGGAAAAGCAAATGCATGTGACTAAGATGTGAATGCTGCGCTACAAGTGTGAGGTGTCAAGATACGACAGAATTAGAAACGATTACGTTAGAGGTAGGTTGGGGTGGGAGATACCGCTGAAAAGATGAGAGAGAATAGGTTGAGGTGGTATGGGCATGTAATGAGGCGGGGAGAGGAGCTTATTAGGTCCATTGTGGGACTGCAGGTAATTGGGAGCACCAGAGGTGGAGGATGACCAAAACGGACGTGAGAGCAGGTGGCACAGAGGGACATGGAGGCGTGCAGGGTGGAGGGGGACTTGGTGGGGGATAGGCGGGAGTGAATGATTAGAACTCGCAGACCTGACCCTACCTCAGGTGGGAGAAGGATGAGGTGATGATGACGAATGTTCACCATATCCTAGTTGCATACTGCTGGCAAGCTCTAACACTAAATACTCAAGTGAATGAATGTGGTGAATTCTTGAATTCTTAACTTTTAAAGTTTGTAATGGACCGCAAAAAAAATATGAATAGTAAAATGCAATGCAATTCATGGCGAAAAAATCGTTTCAGCAACACTGCTCGTATTGCAAGACATCGCTTGTTAATCAAGTTAAAATTTATTAAAAAAATATTGCTCGTCTAGCGAAACACTCGTAGATCAAGTTACTCGCAAATCGAGGCTTCACTGTACCCGCCTCGGTGGGGATACTGGACCGAGGTGGGAGAGAGAGAGCGGCGAGTTGCGTTGGACACACCAGTTCTCGTCTGATCACTGAAGTTAAGCAACGCAAGCCCAGTTAGTACTGACATGGGTGGTCGCTCGGGAAAGCTGGGTACTGCTAATACCCAATAATCGTCACATTAGTGTAGTGTCTGTGCAGTATATGCATTAGAACTATGCAGTGGACGGGTCTCTAATGACCTTGTAGTTGACGGGACCTTAAACACCAACAAACAACAACAACAAAAGTGGGAGAGAGAGAGGCTCCGAGTGCGTTTTCTTTCAGATGAGATGTAAAACCGAGGTCCCTTGTGGTGTACGATGGCATTTTCACGTAAAAGAACCCTCGCTACTATGCAACGGGTAGATGATGCAAAATTTCCAAGTGTAAGAACTCGCTCCATGTCGCCGGTGCAATGCCCCAACGAACAGTAGACCCACGATAAATATGCTTGAAGTTTGCAGCTTTGGGCGGCAACCGGCTGTGGAAAAGCATTGTCCAATATATCGCCCTTGTGTCCATTCAAAGCGATAAGATGGGTACCCGACCCTATTATAGACAGGGAAAGGGTTAGGAGTTGCTTTTTGTGGTTTAGTACCGACCAATTGTGATAACAATAGCCGGTTAATAACATTATCGTTGATTTCAATATCCTCCTTTCACTGTACAGTAGCTTCATTTTAGTTTGAAATGTCATAATATTGTTGTGTAGATTTTTTTCACAGAAATGTTATCAAGAATTTGCAGCATTTTAAAAAGCTGTAGGGAAAGATGATGTTTAATGATGGTCGGTTATTTAGCTTGATTAATGAAATAGCTGCCCTTCTAAACGTGTCGTGTTCTTTGACAACAACCTGGAACGCCATTGTTCTTGCTTGACGCAATTTAAATTTCTGAAAGACGTAATAAGGTTTTGTTTTTAGGACACTGGGGTTTTAGAGACGTCATTGCAGCAGGTAAAGTCGAGTCGTTGATCTTAGGTCAACTGCTACGGGCCATAAATACAACTAAAATATTCATAGCCTTGAAAACGAGAGTCTGATGTGGTCGTGACTGATGAAACCTGCTTTTGTCATTTTCTGCATTATACTGTATTCTTGGCTGGACTTATTAAGTCTCTCAACTTCCTTTCTGTCATGAGCGTGAAACCCGGCAGAAAGTTGAAGAATCGGGTAATATTGTACAGAAGTAAAAAGGACAAGAAGTACTCAACTATCGAGCATTGCATTCAATGCCGGATTTGGATATTGAGAGGCCCTAGGCCATTTCAATTTTGAAGCCCTTTTGAACCCCTTTTCTTAAGTTTTGAAGCCCGCTAAATGTTGAGACCCTAGGCTTCAGCCGAATTAGCCTATTGGTAAATCCGGCACTGAACTACGGTATGCAAGGGCGTCATGGTTTCTGTATTTCTGGCTGCTGTCTGGTGTACAGGTGATAAATTCAACTGACACCTGTCGCCCGCCTCAGTGGCTTTATGTTGACTCGAGAGTCCCCATTAATAGGTTCAATTCTGACCGAGATGAGTGACGTCTTTCACTCGAGAAGAAAGCCTTCCTTCCAATAAGAAGTACAACTGTGACTCCGTTTGACCTTCGCATGAGACCTATCGTGACGGATGACATTCCCAGGTGTAGTAGCTGGCCCCTTTCATATCCGTAATTCACCTTCAGCAGTATGTAGGTGTATGTTAAATAACGTAAGAAATTAATGAAGTCAAACAACAAGCTGTGGACACATGTGCTGCACATGGTGGAGCTGTCAATTTACAGTAAGTCCTCAACTTACGCGATTAATTGGTTCCAGAGGTTTTCACGTAAGTCGAGGAAAGCACTATATTTAGCATTTCTGACAAAAAATATTTTAGTTTTAAACGTCAGGGGGGGTTGAGCTAAACCTCACATATTATGCAAATGTACGTTTATATATGCATGGGAGGGGTTGCAACCCCAAAAACCCCATCCTAGATCCACGCGTGGGCATAAATCATTGCAACTGTCCCGTATAACACAGTTGGGTTTGTGTTTTAGGGCCCATCGACTTCAAAGGTCATTAGGGCCCTATAACACAGTTATGGTAGGCATTCATTGTTCTATTACCATGCAATGACTGTTGAAATATGTTGTTATGACCGTTGCAATTTTGAACAAATTTGGGCACCCAAGAGATCGGTATGTACGCCAAATTTGTATGTACGCCAAATTGTCGTATGCCAAAGTGACTACGCCAAATTGTCATGCGCCAAATTGACGTAGACCCGGGTTTGAACTGACAGCCCTACTCTAAATAGAACGGCGCTTCTGTTAAGTTTCACGCACCTCAATACATCGTAATACAGTAAAACCTGTCTAAAACGGAACCTGACGCGTTCCCAATTTTTTTTCGGTTTTCACAGGTTTCCGTTTTACAAAGGGCTGTGTTTTAATGAAACAAAGTACAAAAAATATGATCACCTTATATTAGGATGATGAAATTTAAACTAAAAGTCCATAAACTAAAAAAATTACTCTGCCCCATACAGGGGCTGATCCAGAGGCAGAACAGTGGGAGCACTTCAAAAATTGCACCCCAAATATTTTTAAATATTCAGAATACCTTAGTATAAATCTAGCTAGCAGTTAGACAATTGCCCTATGTTCAGTGGTTTAGCCAACTGCAGATTGGACTGGCAGAATAGAAACGGAAATAGCAAATGCAAAAATGCCTCATCCGTTGCAGAGTTGAATCATGCATCAGTTGCCGGTTGCGCAGTGAGGCACTGAGAGAGGAGCACTGGCTGCATTGCCCCCCTCCCCCCGATCCGCCCTGTCACCACGTGTCTTTTAAAGTACATTGTCGTTGCTTCACCTATGAGTGGCTCTGTGTGTATATGGCCGTAATGGTCCCTAGAACTTTGGTGCATCTACATTCACACTCAAAATTAATGCCTGCATTGTAGTGTTAAGCGGGGGTTACACGCTCAGTCTGGCATCAGTTCAGTCCATGACTGTGGTCAGAATGACGCCAGACTGATTGTATAACATGATGACTGACAGACTGATGGAATGGATTGACGGATTTTTAAATTTTTTGATAATTTTCGTCAGTCTGTGCGTGACTGACGTCAGATTGATCGTGTGAGCGCCTTTCATCAGCCTGGTGTCAGTCACTGCTTGGACAGCAATGGAGACCCATGCGTTTTAACCCCTCCCCAGTTTTGGGACTAAGAGCTTGATTTACCACTATGCTCAGTAGGCTGAAGCCTATGGTCTCAACATTTAGCGGGCTTCAAAACTTAAGAAACGGGCTTGAAAAGGCCTGAAAATTGAAATAGCCTAGGGCCTCTCAATATCTAATTCCGGCACAGCCTGCAACAATGCCTGTACAACTGTTGGAACCAGAGAAAGACTTATACGAGTACAATACATGTGAAACAATATGTGGGAGGTTTCCCTTCTGTTTTGGGCAAAAGCTGGGTCACTGGAGAAGAAACAGAGGAAGACAAAGATCACAGGTGGAGAGGAGGTCTGTGCGGATCAAGTGGAGGACGTCAGGCATGTGATACTGGCATGTCCAGTGCTGCATCACTGCAGGGGAGGGTTGTGGAACCACCACATTGGAAGAGATCCAGGGGTGGAGCGGCTGGAATGGGTGAAAAAAGCGATGGTGTTGCCTGGGTGCTGGTGGAGATCTTAGGCTTGCATGGGTCTAGCATGAAAAATCTCACTAGCAAGGTATCTTCTTCATGCATGTATCTTGCTTTGTCAAAAATGGCTTCATGCCAGTTGGGGTATTGAGGGTGGAGTAATTGCTGCATTGCTCCCCATATGGATCCGCACCTGGTCCAACGTTGCCTTTTACCACTTGTTTCTAAACCTATTCGAATTGCAATACAAGCTTTTTCCTTATTGCAATCCATCGTTTCTTTTGCGCAGTCAGGGTTTTTCGGAGGAGACTGATGGTGTAATGTCATCCATCAATCCATCAGTTTGGCATCGGTGTATTCTTGATCAAGATCATGGACTGAACTGATGCCAGACTGAGCGTGTAACCTCCGCCATATGCTTAAAATAATCCGTCTTAGTCAGGTTATTTATGCAAACGGTTCCCAAAAGTTATTCCGTTTCCGCGTTAGGTAGTTTTCCGGTTTAGGGTAGTATTTTAAATGGGAAATTATTCCGTTCCGAAATTTATTTTCCGTTTGGCCAGGTTTCCGGTTTATACAAGGTCCGGTTTAGGCAGGTTTTACTGTATAATGACTTATGTGGTGTTTTTCTCAATTTGATGACTGATCATGAACTTGGTTAGGTGTACATTACTGTACCTTCCGTATCGTCAGCTGCAACTCAATAAGCAAATAGCCCATTCTTTTATTGTGGCTTTGTGTATAACACCAGTTAAACCAGCCTCGGTGGCGCAGTAGGTAGCGCCGTAACAGCGTCCGGGGTTCAACGTTCGATATTCGATTCAGATGGGTTGGCTTTTTTTTCGGGCGAGAGAGAGAAGTAAAACCGAAATTTCGTGCGACGTCTTGTCCTTAAACGAACCCTCTCTAATATGCAACAGGTAGATGAGGCAAAATTCCCAGGTGTAGGAGCTTGCCCACATGATGTCGGTGGAGTGCCCCGACTAACAGTAGACCGACGATAAATAAGCATAGGGGGTTGCATACCGCCCAATATATCAGTGCTCCGCAACCGGTGTGCCGCGGCACATTGGTATGTCTTGAGCCGATACAGGTATGAACTTTGCTGTGCCGTAGGTGAGAAAAGGTTGCGGAGCACTGCAATATATCACCCGTCCATTCAGAGGAGGGACCAAGGTGGATATCCGAGCCTGCCATAGGCAGTAAAAGGTTAGGAGTTGCTTTTTTTCTGTATGCCAGTCCCGCATGTTGGTACTCTATTTGTTTTAATTTCATCTACTGTATTTGTTCCCTACAACTCTGTCATGGTTTTAGATGGATTCTGCACCACCCCTACCTTTGGTGCACTCTTAGGTGTGGTACATTCTGCTTTCTATGTGCTCGGCTGAAAGAAAAAAGCAGTCCCTCACATGTAATTTAGATTTTTATAGCCGAAAATACGACTCTTTTTAATCTTAAAAGCTACTCTTTAGTAATCTTAATGCGTGAAGTACTAATTGATCCTCTCAGAAAAGCTTTTTTTAATTGTGATTTCTGGCAGCCGTTGTGTCTTAATGTTGAAATACGTCAGCAGGCTAGTACCCATTATGTCCTATGCTTCAAGTGAGTGGTAAAAACCTTCCTAGGAGACTCAACGTAAAACTGGATGATTGGATTGGTAGTGAATAAATTTTCTGAGACTATCAACGGCATTTCTTTTCATTTGTACATCTATTGCTACACGTTAAGGGAAAGGATTTCCTGTAGATTATCAACATTAATCTACATTTTAAGCATAAATTTTTAAGACGTTTAAATTTTCGTATAAAGCAGTGGGTGCCAATGAGTCGGTCTCAAGGAGGTTTTTAGATACTTTTATGTGCACCGAAACTAACACAATCTCCCACCTCGGTGGTGCAGTGGTTGGCTTCCTCGAGTTGGGTCATGGGTTGGCTTCTTTCGGATTAAAGTAAAACCGAGGTCCATTGTAGCTTACGATGGCATTTGCACGTAAAAGTACCCTCTCTATTGTGCAACGGGTAGATGAGGCAGAATTCCCAGGTGTAGGAGCTCCCCCCCTTGCCGTCGGTGGAATTTCTCATCGAACAGTAGACCGCCAATAAATAAGCATAGGAGTTGCTTTGGTCTCCAACCGGCTGCAGAAAACGCTGTCCAATAGATCAACCGTGTTTCCATTCAGACGGGCATGATGGGTACCCGACTGCCATAGGCAGGGAAGAGGGTTAGGAGTTGCTATTGAAATTCACACAACTAAAATGTAGCCGATAATTGTTGCTAACAATATATTTCGTGTTTTTTTTTTCTTTGGCGTCTTTTAATTATGAATAGGGATCTTGCAGGTACACGCGACGTGGGCGTTTCCAAGACGAAAGACGAGAAGTGAGCAACCTTCTCGTCCGTCCTTCTCGTCTCGTCCCATCCATCATCATCATCATCATCTCACCCTTCTCCCGCCTGAGGCAGGGTCGGGTCTGTGGGTTCTAATTCTCCATTCCCGCCTATTTCCCACCAAGTCCCCCTCCACCCCGCACACCTCCATGTCCCTTTGCACCACCTGCTCCCATGTCCGCTTCGGTCTTCCTCTACCTCTGGTGCCCCCAACCACCTGCAGTCCCATAATGGACCTAATAAGCTCCTCCTCTCCCCTTCGCATCACATGCCCATACCACCTCAACCGGTTCCCTCTCATCTTCTCCGCAATATCTCCCACCCCCAGGCTACCTCTAATGTAATCGTTTCTAATTCTGTCCAATCGCGTCACCCCACTCATGTAGCGCAGCATTCGCATCTCGGCCACTTGCATTTGCCGTTCATGGTTCTTCCTAACTGCCCAACACTCTGACCCATACAGCATAGCTGGCCTAACGACGGTTCTGTAGACCTTACCCTTCAACTTTATTGGGACCCGGCGGTCACACAGGACCCCACTTGCCTGCCTCCATTTCAGCCACCCTGCATTAATTCTATGGGTCACATCAGAATCTATTTCCCCATTGCTCTGGAAAAACTGATCCTAAATACCTAAACTTTTGTACCACTGGAATCCTGTCTCCCCCACAGTGAAGCTCACCCCCTTGCCCCTGGTCACTAAAATTGAAAGCTAGGTACTCTGTCTTCTTCATGTTCACCTTGAGACCCCCACTTTCCACTGCTGTCTTAATGTCCTGTAGGCCCTTTTGTGCATCCTCTTTGGACTCCTCTAGCCGTCCCACATCATCAGCAAATACCAGGCACTGAGGAGCCCATTCCCCTACTCCCGTCAGCAGCTCATCCATTACTAGCGTAAATAGATATGGGCTAAGTGCTGCCCCTTGATGCACCCCAACCAGCACGTTGAAACCTGCAGTGTTTCCCCATGCTGTCCTCACCCTAGTGATGCAACCTTCATACATATCCTGCACTACCCTAATAAGGCCCTCATCAACCCCTTTCTTCCTTAAAACGCTCCACAGTACCTGTCTAGGGACACTATCATAGGCCTTCTCCAGGTCAACAAATACTGCATGGAGGTCCTTCTTTGCTACTCTATGCTTCTCTATCATCTGTCTTAGGATAAAGATTGGTTCCATGGTGGACCTACCAGGCATAAATCCAAATTGGTTTCCCCGGACCCTAGTCTGCTCTCTGAGGCGACACTCTATGACTCGCTCCCACAGCTTCATAGAGTGGCTCATTAGCTTAATGCCTCTATAGTTTCCACAGTCCTGGGCATCCCCCTTGCCCTTGAACAATGGAATTATCCAACTCTCACGCC
The DNA here is from genome assembly GCA_013389805.1 of Trigoniulus corallinus. NCBI lineage: Eukaryota > Metazoa > Arthropoda > Diplopoda > Spirobolida > Trigoniulidae > Trigoniulus > Trigoniulus corallinus. Next base: position 56,298,613 of record JAAFCE010001036.1, on the reverse strand, counting down.
ATGCAGATGGCATCCTATCACCTTTTGCTAACTTATTAAAAAGCTTCACAAGCCATGCAATGCCAGTGGTCCCCAAGGTGTGCCAAACATCGATGGGGATCTTATCTGGGCCTACTGCTTTGTGACCTTTCATTTTGTGAAGGGCTCTGACGATTTCAGCCTCACTCACCCTGTCCACTGCCTGAGGAATTATACTTGGGTTGCTTGCTGTGGCTGTTACACTGGTGACAGTATTTAAGAGGCTGTGGTAGTATTCCTCCCACCTTTTCATCACCTCTGTTGGTTGGAACAGAACCCTACCATTGGTATCCTTGACTGTCATAGCCCTGGTAACGTCCTTACTCCTTTTATCCCTGGTTTTAGCCAGTCTAAAAACTGCTTTCTCTCCTTCCCTTGTCCCCAATTTTTCATATAGTGCCTCATACTTCTGATACTTGGCCAGGGCAATGGTCCTTCTGGCATTTTTCTTTGCCTGAACATAGTCTATCTTTGAAACCTGGTCCCCTATTTCTCTCCACCTATGGAAAGCTACCTTCTTTAGTTTGATTGCAGCTTCCACCTCCTCAGTCCACCACCATGTCTGCCTACCCTGATAAGCTCCTCCTACTCTACCCCTACCTAAGAGAGCCTCACCACATCTCCTAATTTTCCTAGCAACCCTGTCCCACATGGCATTGGCTGACCCATCCCATTCCCAGTCAACCTGGCTGAGAACCTCCTGCTGGAATTCATCTGCCTTGGTGGGCAACTTCCACCACCTAATAACTGATTCTCCCTTCCAAGTATGTTGCCTAACTGTCCCCTTCATTAGTAATTCTATCATGAGCAGCTTATGGCCACTCTCCTTCTGGAAATCCTCACTGGGTAGAGCCCAGCAGTCTTGGATCTCTGCCCTGTGCTGCATCCTAACCATGAAAAAGTCTATCTGGGAGCTCCCCTGTGGTGACTGAAAAGTGATTAGGTGCTTTTCCCTCTTTTTGAACCAAGTATTGGCCAATGCAAGGCCGTGTGCTCTTGCTGTCTCAAGGACCTTCTGCCCCTCTGGGTTGATCATCCCATACCCACATCCCCCATGTACCTCCTCATATCCCAGACCATTGTTACCCACATGTGCATTAAAGTCACCCCCAATAATCAGACGCTCATTTCCCCTGCCCTGTCTAATTGTACTGTCTACTGAGTGTACCAAATCATCAAAATCATTCCAAAAGGCTGTTTTTATGGTGTCACTCAGGCCTGCTTGGGGGGCATACGCACTTATGAGGTGGAGCCCTATACCCTGCCAAACTACAGAAACTAACATTAACCTACTACTAATTCTCCTAACTGAGGTGACCCCCTGCTGTAGTTCACTACTTAATACAATACCCACCCCATAATGTCCCTCTTCACTACCTGCATAGATGAGTTTGTATCCCTCCCCCAGGGCCCGTGACCTATTACCCTTCCAACGCGTTTCCTGGAGGAATGCAACACTGACCCTCCTATGCTTCAAAATTGTTACTAGCTCTCCAGTCTTCCCCGAGAGGGTCCCCAGATTCCACGTGCCTAGTCTAAGTCTACCCCCCTTATTTGGTATGACAGCTCTGACTGGGGGCACCCCAGCCAGACGTCCAGAACCCACAGTGATAGTAGCAGGGCAACCTGTGAGGGGGTGCCGTCCAACCCCACAGGAGACACTCATTAGTGGACTAATCATTGCCAAGTGAGTGGAGGTCTCACACTCACCTGGCAGTCCCTTCACAACTTAAAACTTATCACTAAACCAAACTACTAACTACAAAACCCATAAACCAATAACCAATAAATTACTAATAAAATAATAAATAAAATATGTAAATATGTAAATTAATAATTAAACATTTAAATAAATATATAATGAAATAAATGATTAAAATATTTTCTGCAGATAAATTTGGGCTCCTAGCTCCAATGCAGCCCAGTGCCTGTCTATGCAGATGACACATGTGCTGCAGTGAAGCACGTTGGGAGCAGCAGAAATGGCGTGAGGTTAGGCCAAGTATGCCGACCTCACACCAAGCCTCTCACACCACTCAACGGGCCCAAAAAAACCGCAATCCTACCGTCCTCTGGAATCACAAGGTGTTCGCCTTGAAAAAGGCGGTTTTGGTTCTTCTATTTGTGTTGTTTTTTTCAGACAAAATCCAAAAAATCGATGCACCAAGATAGATCGCTATGCAATGAGCCAAGCGCCACCTAGCGGTCCACTCTGTCTCGTCTCGTCCCATCCATGGACGGCAAAATCTAAAATACACGTCCTTGTATCTCGCGACGAGTTGGCCTGCCTGCTATTGGCCAAACGCTTGCGCATGCGCAAATCACTCTTAAGCTAGCTATCTGGCATCCATTTTTTTTTACACGAAGCGACGGAGAGATAAAAACACCAAGAAATGAAAAATAAAAGTGATGATCCCCAACACCTGTTAGTGCACATATAATATATGTTATATTCAATGTTTTATACAATGCAATAATTATATGGGACATTATTTTAAGGAGATTTTTGAATACATTTTACTTAACGCTTCTACCATATAGCAAAAATATGTTTTGTCTGGCAGTCACTAGATGGCACACAATTATCTGAAACGGATAACTGCATGTTGCCAAACACAAGCCGAGACGAAACATAAAAGGACGAATTTGAGACCTGAAATTCGTCTCTCGTTACGTCCGTCCCTTCTACATGCAAGATCCCTAATTACCTCTCATAAAATAGATTTAAACAGTATTTAATATCAAAATCTTCATAAGGGTTGTCTGTTTGTTTGTTTGTTTGTTGGAGTTTAAGGTCCCGTCAACTACGAGGTCATTAGAGACCCAAGGGTTGTCTGAATATGTATTGCGTTCCCAAAGGGGTTGTTGAGATCAAGTTTAGCAACCACTACTAGATTATATGCCAGTGTTGTACCAACCATCGCGTCGTGCTCCATTTGAAAAACAACTTGATCAAAGTTACTAACCGGTTAATTAGCGAAGTTATATGAATGCTTAATGAGTACAGCGACGCGATTGACCAACGGTGTCCGCTGTACCCAGTCACCTGCTTACTAACCGGTTGAATACAGTATATGAAAATGCCTGTTGGTCATGTGTGTACATTTTATTGCGAATTTTTATGGTTCACTTAATGATGTCTCAAACCTGCGTCGGGGTCGCAGAGGTAGCGTCCTCGACTACTACGCAGGGGTATACAGGGATACTCAGATTCCCGTAGCAGTGGCGTCACTAGGCGGGTGCGGGTCGCACCGGGTGACACCACTCTTACCATGAGAAATGCGGTGACATCAAAGCAGCAGAAGTGGTGTCACCGCATCGGGTGACGCCCACACTAGCGACGCTACTGTCCCGTAGTATAAATTTTAGCTGGCAATTACAATAGGCCCTCTACTGCCCCTTTTATATACAATGTCCCATCTTCAGTGGTTTAGCCAACTGCAGATTGAATTGCAACTGTTGGATTGGCAGTATAAAAATGGGGATAGCAATGCAAAAGTGCCTCATTAGTTGCAAAGTTGAATATGCGCTCCATTGAGACACTGAGGGGGAGCAGTTGCGTCATTGCTCCCCCAGATCCTCCCCTGCTACTGCGTCGAGGTAGGGTACCTTTTTTCTGGCGATAAAGAGGCACTGAGTGCACCTCCAGTCGGATGGAAAGTAAAGCCGTGGCCCCGTATGGTGTGTACAATGTCTTTTGCACGTAAAACAACGCTCTTCACTTTGTAACGAGTCGATCGGGCAAATTTCCCAAATGTTAGGTCGACGATAAGAAAGTATAGAGGTTGCAGCTTAGGCCGGCAACCGGCTGCGTAAAAATACCCTCCATGAGTTCCCGGTATCTTGTTGCTTTCCCAACTTCATTTTGTCATTTCTCGTTTTACGTCTCATTATTCTACCGCCCTTCTTTTTTCGTACTTCTGTATTGGTTCCAAGGTCCAGAATTCGTGGGTGCGCTGCCCTGCCTTGATTTAGGAGAGGTTAGGGGAAAATGATGACTCAGACATGTTTGCCACACACCAATTGCGTTGGGCACACCAATACGGCCGTCTATACAGACTCTGCACTCAAATTATGCAATGGGCGGGGCTCAAATGACATTTGTAGTTAAAGGGCCCTAAACAGCAGCAGTTAATCAATCACGGCCTATGACCCACGTATGATGAAGTAGTTAGGTCCCAACCCATACTAAATAGAAATTAAATTTTACATTTCACAAATTGTTTTACTTGATGGACGAGTCGACGCGACGTCGAAATTAGCTTCCTGTCACTGAGGTACCAGAGGTAACCCAGTGAGCTATTACTTACATAATAACTGTGATTTATAGCTTGGGACATCAGCAGATTTAATCACAAGATTACGAAAATGTATGGCATGTGCACGACTGTGAAAAGTCTTGTTCGTTAATCCCCAAGAGTTTCGGGGTTTCACCCGAAGGGTAAAGGAGGCCGACGACCTTAGCGATTGACGACACTGCTTATTAAAACTGAGAAGGGGTTACTTACTCGAATGCTGCCAGTATTGTAAGGCGCATATTAAGTACTTTTGTTATCAGCACTCGTATTCCATGTTGACAACTATTTTGAGTGCTGCAAATTTGTGGTTTTAAAGCCTTTTAGGACCAAAACTCGTCGGTGAGTCCCTTACATCGCTAAGTTATACTTGTTTTGAGAATCGCTGTTTTAAAGATACAAACTTGAGTTCTAGATGCTCACTGCTTTTCGTTGATAGTTTTTCGTTTTACCTCTAGCAATTAGGAAGTCTGCAGGTGGTGATCAACAAATTAAGTTAATTACAAATACGATCAGGCCTATCAATGAGAGGATCAGTTCAGGGCGCCCTTCTTGCTTTCCTTGGGGGTTGTCTGATAACTAACCCCCATCTGCCGTCTCCAACCTGTACTCCCATAATGAACCTAATTTTGTTCTCCTCCACTCTCCTCATGACTGGCCTTATCACGTAAACTTGCTCTTTTTTTTGGCAGTATTTGACATACTAAATCGCTCCTAATAATGTTTAGTGATTTCCATCTGTCGCTTTCTGCTAATCTCAGTCTGTGTTCGTGCTAACCATTAGGTCCCTGCCCTTTATCAGTAGCATCTACAAATTGTTTGAACTGGTGTGACCATCAGTCAGCACTTCCCAACAACAAAAGGAACATTCTGGGACTGTTGGACTCGGGTGAACCCATCTGTCCTGCGATTTTCTACCTTCTGTTTCGGAAAAAAAACAGGTTCTATTGTGGACTTGACGTGACCCTCAAACTGTTTTTTCCTGACTCCAATAGTGATCCCAAATTTTAAAATATTACGCTGTATTTATTTCAGAATTAAGTTCATAACCATCGTACCCTTATCCCGCACGTGGCAGGGTCTGGCCTACGAGTTCTGACCCTTCACTCTTGCTTTTCCCACACTAGATTCTCATCCACCCCACACGCAATCATATCGCTTCGTACAATCTGTTCCTACGTCTGCTCTGGTCTTCTGCTGCCCCGGGTGCTTCCAATAAACACTGCTCTGTAATAGACCTAACCAGCTCCTTCTTGCCACTTTTCATAACATGTTCATATCACCTCAATCTATTCTCTCCTTTTTCCGCGATGCCCCCATCGCCATACTACCCCCCCCCCAATATACTCGTTCCTAATTACCGAATTAAATTCAGTTTTTTATTTATATTTAGCATCTTTAGCTAGGCAATGTTGTAGTTTCTAGCAGTGGTTGAATTGTTATTACGCTCCATGATCCCGTTTTAGGCTTGTTAATCAGAAATTGCAGTTTTGGCAGCTTGAAAAGTGAAGTCAGGTAAAAAAAATTATAGTCACGTTTTTCTTTGGGGTGCATTTCACCGAATCACGTGATTGCGGAAATGTTAAAGAAGGGAGGGGGCAAGTCCTGGCATGGGATAGCTAAGGTATGCCTTACGCCCACACACTTGTCTTTATGTAGTCCACACGTTTATAAATTTCACTTGTACTTTAAAGAAGAGGAACTATACCTTACCAGTTATAAATGTATTAACTGTTTTAGATGAATTAAATGAATACTTTAAAAGTTGGTAGTATAAATGATAAAAAAAATGAAATGTAAATGGCAATAGAAATGCGGCTCAATTTATTTTGTGGGGTATAAGATATAGCCTACTGTATGTGAAAATATTACTCAAGAGCTCTCAAGTTTTCAATTTCTTAAAAAAAAATTAGCTGATGAGAAAAATTTGGAAATCCCGATTGTTTGTTGTGATAGGGCAGTGCTTCCCAAACGTTTTGCGGTTTTGGAGGCGCGACCCTACACACTTAAAATCTATTACAAAGTGGAAAAGTCGCGACCCACAGTTTGGGAAACACAGTAATTGGTGGAGCATAGTAGGGAACCGCAGTGTTTTTCAACTTTTTTATTGGAACGGAACCCTTTGGAACATTTAGACCTTTCGCGGAGCCCCATATATAGGGGAGACCGGGGCAAGATGACTAATGCCTTAAATAGCGATTTTCCTAATAGTTAGCAGCATCATATGAATACTACTAGTACACCTCATGACTAGACACTAAAAAATCAGTTTGTCAAGGCACTGTTGCCATTACTATATTATTTACATGAGTTTCATTGTTTTCCTGCTGTGTGCTATATGAAACCAAATTTTGGAAATAAGATATAATTAATATAGAGGTAAGCTATAGAAATATCTAATAGCATTTTCATCTACCTTAGACAACTGGCTATTCATATTCAGTATTCATTATTAAAATAATTTTTTAATCTTATTGCTATAATGCTTAAATTTTAAAATTGTTGCTGGGACAAGATGACCGGGGCAAGTTGACGAACTCGCCATCTTGACCCTCAATGGTAACTGGCATCTTCTTTGTGGTGGACAGCTTACCTGTGATTGTTTTTAACTAGAAACATTAACTTTTAAGTTGACAATAAATTCGATTTACTATTTACTTCGATTTTAACTTTTAGTATTAAGGCGTTTTCATCATTCACAAAAAAAATTAAAAATATTATTTCATTTACCTTTAATAATGTAATAAATAACGCCTAATCCTATTTTACTATAAAAGAAATAAGGGTACAATAATAGAATTCGGAGAATTTACTAATTTCTTTTACTTTTCAATGACCGTCATCTTGCCCCGGGTCTGGGGCAAGATGACGAATTTTACATCGTTCATTAAAAATTAGAAAATCACCTTGAAGATATCAAAAAATGTTTCACTTTAAACCACTAAATTATAAATAAAGGTACATTCTAAGTATCTCAGCGCAGTAAAACATTTTATCTCGCAAGAAAAATAAAAAATTAATTCGAAAACTCTTAGTATCGTCAACTTGCCCCGGTCTCCCCTATAGTGACAGAAATAACATTAATTGATAGAGGTGTGTTTTAGCATAAGGAGTTGAATTCGTGGCCGAATATTTGAGAGAGAAACCCAAAGTTCATCTTCGACAGACAAAAGTCGTTCTCGTTTCTTGTGTTTTCATTATTATTTTTAGATTTTACCTTGCCATTGGCGGAACCCTTGGGCGGACCTCACGGAACCCTGGTTGAAAAACACTGGTATAGATAGCCGGCCACGTCCCTCTCTGTCTACGCCCCTGATGCAAGGCTGACTGTGCTTACTAACCGGCATTAGGAGCATTTGAGTCTTCCCCCTTTTAGGACCCCTGCCGACTGGTGTAAAAGCGAGGTTTTGTGTGGAGTTTTCGTGCGGGAGCCTTTCTTTTTTTTTTTTTTTACTAGGCAAGGTTATATAAGGGCAGTGGCGTCGTTAGGGTTCGCGTCACCCGGTGCGGTAACGCCATGGTGTCACCTCCTCTCCCGAAAAATGCCGCTTCTTCTGCTTTGGTGTCAACCCATTGATCATGGTGGGAGTGGTGTCACCCTGTGCCGCCCGCACCCCCTAGTGACGCCGCTGTATAAGGGTGTTTGAATTTGTCCGGCTGCACCGTTTGCCCACCGTCGACTTTATTCATTCCTTTTCACATCGTGATTACAAACCGATTTGGGGTTCAGGGTTCTTTTATGGGCAGGTGACATCATACATGCCACCCGACACCGCAGTTTTATCTCTCGTAGAACAGAGGGTGCACTTCTCCGATCTTTGAATCAGGCATAATGCTGCCATCATGCCTTAATTAGACACAAACGCGTGAGCTACCGAAATTGGAGCCTTGGGGAACTTCACGATTGCTTAGTCTGGTACCTGTTAATCATGTGGTGCCAATTTTTTAATTTTGAACTGCTAAGTATGGCGTTACGAAATCTGAGTGGCATGATGCCAGGCGGTGGTCATTGATTGGAGGAACGAGCACTGGTGTCACCTGCTCCATCTCACAGCGGTGTATATTAACATTGAGGTGCAATCGGTTTGCGAAGAAGGACAGACTTCACGAAGCATGTCAATTAAGAGTTACCTGACAGACATGAACAGGAAACTCTATGCTATATATTAATGTGCTCTACTTTTTACATGATGGATTAGCTACAAGAAATGGTGGTGACTTGTGCTCCACAAGTTAATTAAGGGAATTGATACCTAAGGTAGTTGGCAGCCTTATTGAAATCGATTTTGAATTAGCATTTTTATTAAGTATGCACATTATGTAAATTAGATTTGAATTTTTTTAACACTTTTAAAATTAATCTAGTCATAAATACGAGGGCTATTTTTTTTTCCAAGGTCCGATCGGTTGCAAAATGAAAACCCCAGTGAAAATCCAAAGTGTTTTATTTGGATCAGGTGCACATTCCAGCTATTTCTCTAGATAGTCACCTCGCCGACTGAGACATTTCTCCTAGCGTGGTAGCAACTTTCCTATACCCTTGTGATTGAAGGTAGCCGCCAGTCCTTTCAGCCAATTCTGTACACTGGTCTTCAGCTCGTTTGAGTCAAACTTCTGTCCTCCTAGCCAGCGTTTCGTGTTAGCAAAGAGATGGAAGTCGGAGGGGGTCAAACCAGGCTATATGGTGGGTGCTGAAGCACTAGCTAGGAGGACAGAAGTTTGATAACATGAAACGCTGGCTAGAGGACAGAAGTTTGACTCAGACGAGCTGCTACGCTAGGAGAAATGTCTCAGTCGGCGAGGTGACTATCTAGAGAAATAGCTGGAATGTGTACCGACATGTTCCAAATAAAACACTTGGAATTTTCACTGTGGTTTCCATTTTGCAACCCAACGGACCTTGAAAGAAAAATAGCCCTCGTGTGTTACCTTCCGACTTAGATTTTGTTTGTTGTTAATGGTGTAAAACGTGTAGGGACAAGATCCCTTTCTCATCCCTGTTGGTAAATCATCTGGACAGTTCAAATAGCCCAAGGTGTGCATGCGTTTTGTTACCTTGCAAATTTGTAATTTTACAACCTTTTGTTAGGACATCCCTATGGTCCCTTGGCAGTGAGTCATGTATACTTTTTGGTCACAAGGGTCCAGCCACAGCCAACAGGATTGCCAGTTAGGATACATAAGATGGACATTTTCGTGGAGTCAATATAGTCTCAAATGCAGTCTTCAAAAAACACTTTCCGTCATTACCGTCTGAGCGCAAACGCTGTTTCCGGCCGTGAAGAGCCGTTGTGCAGTTATTGGTAGTCTCAGGGAAATCTATCTCCATAAGGACCTCTTTCAACACCTGTTTAAGAGTTCTAGTCCGACCTAAATTGCTTTATGCCATTAACTGCTGGGCAGTATGTGCGCCTTCATTGTTAAATAAGATTAACCGTTTTCTTAATACATTTATAGTAGTGAGAGGGGTATCCACGTTGGCAGGCCCGTCGGACAAGGATGCTAGACCCTCTAGTTCTATTTCATCAAATAATAGTTCCCCTGCCATTACCCATCCACCAGGGTGTAGTTGCTTGGACCTGGACCAGATAATCATTCTAGCTCGTGGCCTACTGATTCATCGTCTCCTGCATAATAAACTGGATTGCCCACAGCCATTAGAGGAATTAAACTTTAGGGTTCTGGGCAGACACACGCGTCAGCGTGCTCTGTTTTTGGCTGGGCCTAATCGCCACCTGGTCATTCAGCTGGCTCTGGGGAACTTCAATGCTCTTTATCTGTTGTTAGATCACTTACTTTTGTCTGCCCGGTCGTTTAGAAATGCTATATATAATTAGAAAGCTCATTCATTGAGTTGGCACCTCATTACCCTTTCCCTGCCCTAATCTCCCGCGATCACCTCCGGTTTGTACTTCCTGTTATGGTGGTTGGCCGGTTCCCCCAACCCGGCGGCTGCCTGCCAAAGAAAGAAAGCAACGTCTCCATGAACAGAGTCTGCATCAATTTATCTGGTATAGCGTGCCCAGCATTACAAAGGTATCGAACCACAAAAGGTGCCTCGGTTTTCTTTTCTTGTGTGAATATCGTTATCGTTACCTGAGAACGCGATAAACTGAACGGGTTTGGAAACTTATTTTTAGAAAGTATGGGATATTAGATTTTTTAACCTTCGAGAGCCAAGAGACATCAGCTTTTATTTAGCTCCTTCTTCTACTAACTCTATCCAAGTCTTCGTCCACCCTTCAGTGCCAGGCTCCACTCTACAAAAACGGGCGGTGGGCCGAAATTGGCTGACAGGTCGCACGGAGTGTCAAATTCAGTTTCAGAGAGTGTGCAAGCCACAGACAAAAAATTTAGTAAGTCGTTCTTGAAGTCTTGTAGGCCCGATGCTTAACACCTCTTTTGTCTATAAGCGGCTTATTGCGTTGGACACACCAGTTCTCGTCTGATTACTGGTTACCTGCATGGATGACCATTTGGGAACACTGGGTACTGCTCAGAGCCCGCCTTGGGGGCCTCCCACTGATTAGGAGGAGTTTTGACATCTGTAAAATATAGTTTCTAATAAGATTTTGACAAACTTCAACTCTTAATATACAATGCTATGGCTTACCCTTGTCACCTTAGCAAATATTGAAATTGTTTGGGATGTGATTTGTGCGCCATAAATCCCTAACCTGCAATTAAGTACGTGGGAAAAGGCCTGGACACTTTGAGGTATAACACCAGCGCTGGTACTGCTGATACCCAAATCGTCGTAATGTTGTAAGTTGTAGTTGAAGGGCCCTAAAACACCAACAAAGCAAAAAAAAAAACTCATGTTTGTGATTAATAGCAGGCGTGCAAACTGGGGTACCCCGGGGGCCACATCCTCACTGCTGTAGAAACATCCACGATTTGCTGTAGAAACATTTTGCGGGCCGCAGGTTTGCCTGTAAAGGGCTGCATGTTTCACATGCCTGTTTAGATGTTTACATGACTTTTAGACCGGAAACAGAATTCTTTTAAGTACTTAGCAATGTGAATATCTGGAGTTTTGAAAGAACTGAGAATTGTGTGGTAGCATTTATGATTTGGCGAACTTGGTTGCTCAATTGGTAGAGCACATTTATCTTTCGACATGCCCATACGTACAGTAGGTTCCTCGTGGTTTCCTTTTTTTTTTATCAGAACACTGACATTAGGCAAATGAGTTGTTCGATGGCGTTCGTTTATACAAAACAAGTGTTGTTAGTCACCAAGGTTCGTTTAATGGGCATTACGTGAAAAAAATTGGTTATCACGTTGTGGATGGTTTGTTTAACAGCACTAGTAACACATCCTGTTCATTAAATCCGAATTGCAAGGCGAGACTTCTCCGAACATTAAATACTTGGTCCTAATGCTTGCGAACTTCAAGGAGGTGAGGGTTTGAAGTTACTTTGCGTCATATAAGAAGTAGGCCATAATTTTGGTCGTGCTCATAATTTTGTCCGCGAACCTGAAACCCAATATGTTGTTACTTTGATATTGTGAAGGAAAAAAGATGTTTCATGGCAGATGCTTTGGCGGCGCAACTTGAAGGGAACACCTTTTTAAAGTGGCCGAAAATTAAGCAATGGAGAATGCAAATTATCAAAATTTTTTGCCTCCCCCCATACCATGGGCGCCAAATACCCTAGGTGCGCCTCTGGTTCCATCAGCTGGTGGATAGTTATTTGATTGGTGGCGCATACTGTTCGTTAGGTACTGACGCTGATGAAAGTAGGCAAGCGATTGTAACTGCTACTCTGTTGTTGAACTGGGATAACCGCCAGGATTTCCCTTGTAGGCCGTCGTCGCCTTATGCCTCTCTCCTTTTTTGCTTTCTAGCAAGAGAGAAAGAGAGAGGGGGGGCAGGCCCCTAATGTGAAGCCGAAAGTAAAGTGGTGTGCACGATGTCACTTGCACGTTAAAGAATCCTCTCTGCTATGCAACGAGTAAGTCGACAAAATTCCCATTTGTAGGTGCTTGCCGATGCCCCAACTAACGGTAGACGGTAGATATGGGTTGCAGTGTAGGTCAATAGCTGGCTGTTTAAAAATACCGTGTTTCCCAAGGGCCAAAAATGGGTACCCAACCCTGCGATGGACCGGATGAAAATTCTGTAGTTGTTAATTCCTTGGGTCTCATTTGCTGGGCATCTAACTAAGGATTAAAGTGACTTAGTACAGTCTAAAATATCTGGTTCATTTCGAAAGTACAGTACAAATTTTTGTTACTGCTTGAATGAACGGTAAGGAAGGACTACTTTGGGTCAACTTGGTCATTTGGAATCTGGGATGTCCACGTCGTGCGCAGACAAGCTTTAGTGATTCCATCTTTCTGTCCATAATAATAATAATTATAAGGTGCTTCGTTATGTTGTCAGTCATTATGATCATGATTTTGATGTATATTTCAGTGTAGTTTTCGTAACATCTTCCTTCAGTGGTTTTTAAATCCTCAGGCAAATAACGATTGTTCTTGCGAAAAAGTTGGTCAACATTATGGAGATATTTGTTAGTTGTTATCCTTGACCCTAGTTCGCAACGTCACGAAATCATACTTAAGATTTGGGGCTTTCCACTCATTGTTTTTATTTCATATTTTAGTGACATCCTTCCTTTCTACGTGTATTTCGATAAATTTAGAGCTGTAATTAAATTCGGCGGCTTTAGTCATGCTCCACGCAAATCAGGTGTTGAACGAGAAGTTCTTTGGCAAATATTTAACTCACGACCCATTTTATTTTGTTCTCTATGAATAATGTTTGACCTTTTATAAATGTTTTAATCGTTTATCATGTTGTTTGGATTTGCATGAATTCGCTAAACCCGAAATTGGTGTCACTTTCGTCGACCTCACTTTTTGTTTCATGTTTTCTTGCAGTGATGTGTTTGACATTTAAGAAAGGAAAATCTTTAATATTTACCAAACTTTTAGCCGGTTTTGAAATGACGTAATTTACTTTCTTCATGAGTTTTGAAGATACTGTTGTTGACGGACTAATACTGTATCATGATTTAAAAACCTCCAAATAGAGAGATGTTGTTTCTGGGAAATGAGGTAAAGAAGACACACTTCGCTGACCAGAATTTCAAAATATCGTACAACTACTGTTAAGAATTTCAAAGTATATACAGTACAATCTTAATATGAAGATGGCGGCCAAGTAGCGTTGGACACACCAGTTCTTGTGTTGTTGTTGTTTGTTGGTGTTTTAGGGCCCTTCAACTACAAAGGTAATTAGAGCCCCGTCCAAAGCATAGATCTTATGCAGAGACTGCATAGACGCTACAATAATGCGATGATTTTTGGGTTTTAGCAGTAGTTCAGTTTTCCCAAGCGGCCACCCATGTCAGTACTAACTGGGGTTGCGCTGTTTAACTTCAGTGATCAGACGAGAACTGGTGTGTTCGCCGCTCCCATCCAGTGCTCGTGAGATCACTGAAGTTAAACAACGCAAACCTACGTTAGTACCAACATGGGTGGTTGGTAGAGAACGTTGGGTGCTGCAAATTTCCCCTATACTACATTCCCTACACCTACTTCCTCCTCTCCCGCGAGCAGCCTACTCAAGGTTCGGCCTGTTATTGCTGCTTGGCTTACTCCCCAACCCGTTAGTGCAACATAGAAAGAAGAGTGTTTTAATAATTCGTATTTATTATTTGTTGGTGTTTAAGGTCCCGTAAACTACAAGGTCATTAGAGACCCGTAATAATTCGTAGCCTGACATTTTCAGTTAATTATGTTGGTAATGAATGAACTTTTTGAATTTTTCGGGCATTCGGCTCCAGTCTCAAAATTGAGGATTTCTGTGGTTAAAGTTCTGAGAACTTTGTCAACAGCAAAAATATTTTGTTAATGACTCTGTTATGGCAACAGCGGACAATAACACTCAAAAAAAATCCTATTTTAAGTGAAATGCGTCAGAAAAAAAGGTTATAAAGTTCTTACGAGCACTGACTTCGTTACACAAGTGAAAAATATTTTTGTTCTAACGTAAAAAACCTTCACTTTATTTTTTGATAGTTCATTGAAATGCTAAACCTGCCCTCATTTTCTTTTGTAGTGAATTCTGCTGACAACACGAGGTTAGATCTGGTGATCCCATCGGAACAGCATTTCTATTTGAAGGCAGCCACTCCGCAAGAAAGGCAACAGTGGCTAGTAGCACTGGGAAGTGCAAAAGCTAGTCTTAGTTCTAGGCAAAAGAAAGATACAAGTAAGTTTCTCTTTTCGTTATTTTGAATAAATACTTTAATTTCACTGTTTACTCGAAAGTAGTACAGCCATATTTCTTTTGCCGGAGGTGGAGGGTAGCTGCCCCCCCACCTCGGTGGCGCAGTGAGTAGCACGCTCGGTAAGTGCGTCAGTAGTTCTAGGTTCGATGCTGGACTGAGGTGGGTTGCCTTCTTTCGGGAGAGCGGCGAATTGCGTTGGACACACCAGTTCTCGTCTGATCACTGAAGTTAAGCAACGCAAGCCCAGTTTGTACTGAAATGGGCGGTCGCTGGGGAAAACTTGGTACTGCTAATACCCAATAATCGTTGCATTAGTGTAGTGTCTGTGCAGTCTATGCATTAGAACTATGCAGTAGACGAGTCTCTAATGACCTTGTAGTTGACGGGACCTTAAACACCAACAACAAAGCCTTCTTTCGGGCGGTGGAGAGAGGCCCCGAGTTCGCCTTCTTTCGGGTAAGAAATAAAACCGAGGTCCTGTGTGGTGTACGATGGCGTTTACACGTAAAAGAACCGTCCCTATTATGCAACGGGTAATGGATTACTGGATTAATTTCGTGGGTTGGGGAGTAAGCCAAGCAGCCATAACAGGACGAACCCTTAAATGGCTGCTCGCGGGAGATGAGGACATAGGTGTAGATTTTGCAGGAGAGGGGAAATTTGCAGCACCCAACGTTCTTTACCAACCACCCATGTTGGTATTAACGTGGGCTTGCGCTGCTTAACTTCAGTGATTTCACGAGAACTGGTGTCCAACGCATGGTGAGACAAAATTACCAGGTGTAGGAGCTTGCCTGCTGGCGCCGGTGGAATTACCCCAAAAAACGATGAGTATACCGACGATAAAATAGCATAGGGGTTGCAGCATTGGTCGGCAACGGGCTGTGGAAAAGCATTGTCCAGTATATCGCCCTCGTGTCCGTTCAGAGAGACCAGAACCTGCAGACCTGACCAGGTCACAGGCAGGATAAGAGTATGATCGTTGTAACAGAAGATGAAGGCAGTGGTTAAACTATAAAATGTCTCTTGTGAATAGCGTGATGGGAGTTAATTGTGGCCTCTGACCATGAGTTGTCTGGTTGCCCAACGACCTCAAAAGACCCATTACAATACTCTGTTTGTTACTACACAACAGTACAATATCTCATTAAAACAATCTGAATTGTGACTGCCATACTTGATTGAAATCTTTTTTTTTCTTCCATGACATTGAGTTTTGTTACTCATTGTTCTTCGTCACAATTTTTTAAGATAATGAAGTTGTTCCTTAGTAGCCTGCTTGGCTCTCCTTAATTCGTAGGGGTAAGTTGATACTCCACTTCATTTTCGACGAGGTGAAGAGTATTCTCTCGGTATGCCTTTTGACAAATGAGTACAAAGTGATGTCTTAAGTTGTTGGGACTGGCAATCCCATCGCCCACAGTCAAGATTGCTAACCGTTTTAGTTTCGTGCCGTTTTGCTACTGCGTCTTGTATCCATTTCCATGTTTATAACACTATGTGAACAATAGAGAGTGTGCAAATAATGTTTTGTTTGTATTTGGCTTGGAATAGTTACTGTTGATTTGGTTTCAGGTGGTGGAAATCCTGATTTGCTCAAAACCAAAAAGTCTGAACTCCGCCTATATTGTGATTTGTTGATGCAACAAGTGCATACTGTGAAGTCGTCTGCGATGGAAAAATCTCCTCCTGATATAGATGTAAGTTAAATCCAAGACTGCAGTAAAGGTGCCTGGTAGTTAAATATTAATATTTCTTTAACATAAATTATGATGTGCTTTTGTTACTAGGTTAATAATATCAGAGGGTCCATTATATTATTAATAATCACGAATTTAAATTGCCAAAATTTTCTAAATTATGTTCATGCATTAAAAACAAGTTCATAAAATATATTTTTTATCTACGGAATTGTAACTGCAAAAAAAAAAATAAGCTGGTAGAGCTAACGCAGTAGTGAATTTGACGGATTTCGTAATTAATTTTGGTAGCTAACCAATGTTAAGTGCCGTATTTTCTTCTCTGTTTGCTTGTCATAGACATTAAATGAAGCCACAAGTCTCCTCGGTGCCACCTGTGATACCTTCATTAAAACATTGGAGGAATGCATGAAACTTGCTAATGCCAACTTTCCTTATGAGCTTCCACATCAGTTTATACCTGACTCTGCTCTGCCCCCATCTTTGGTACCCAGTAATGCCTTTAGAAAGGTAATTCATTCATACTACCCATGATGCTTATTGTTTTTTCGTTTAAGGTTGGCTGGTTATTTTGTTTGCTCCATTGCTCCTACCTAATTTTTGTTTCACTTTCTTAATGCTCTTTCCGGGTGTTGGGCTGCTATAGAGCGTTTAATTAGCCATTGTTTTAATATTCTCACATCCTGTTATAGTTTAAATATCCCTGCTTGTAACTTTCGGTCGCATTTCGATGCTATATTAAATCCGAGGTAGAATACAATGGAGGCTATTTCAGAATCTCTAACACTGGAATATTGTTATTGAGAGTAGTAGGAGAGACAATATGTTCAGATTGTGTAATACAGGGATGTTAAACTGGATGCCCTTGATGTGTAAGGTTTATATGGCCCTTTGTATGTACTGGTACATAAAACGCTGAGAAATGTAAAAAGTTGAGAGGTTAAATAGAGGCCGTAGAAGTAAAAATCGGATGTGTGCACCGGGCCTTAGATATATATCGTGCGGCCTGCGTGACATTTGCTTGTTGGAAAAGTGGCCTGCGGCTCAAATGATTTTGATACCCCTGATGTAATATACAGTAACTTCTGTCAGAGGGAACTAAACAACTGTACTTAAAAGTGAACTAAAGAAACTCTTCCTTCCTCTTGAAGTGCATCGCTGCAGTATGAGTTTAGTAAATTAATTGGAGCATGTTGAAATAAACGATAGGCCCATCCAATCTGTTTTGGCATTTCCTCGGCTCTGTCTTTCTATCTGCCATTTGTGCTTACGAAGTGGGATGTTACATACACCATTGGTATTTTGCATGTCAAAGTGTTTAATATTTAAAATGAGGCTGTTTATCACCCTCAATGTCATGAGCCTCACTTGGTGGTTGTGCGGTTTTATTTCATTACATTTCGCTTAAGTTATTTATAATCTCGTTTAATATTGTAGGGTAAAGGCCAAGTGAATCGTTCCTGTTCTGTTGATAACAGGTAAGTTAATAATTATTGCATGTTCAGTTTTCGTGTTTTTTTTTTATTTTTTTTTTTTTTTTTTGCTATTTTGCTTGGTCTTGTGGTCTTTGTTCCTAGCATGTGTGATGCATTAGAGAGCTTGTCTGAATCTCTTATGAGTGACGGTTGAATAATTTATCTCTGAACTGATTCGTCAGTACGTTATGAGTTTAGAAATTGTTTTTGCTCTGTGTCAGTTTGTGTAGATCCAAGTATTTAAAGTTACGCAAGTATTTCTTGATGTCAGAGCTATTCCACGCCCTTCCCAAAAACATTTTGAAGATCCAGAAGTACAATATTGTACAATGACGGCCCTCAGTATGACCCCCCCCCCTTTCAAAATCATGCACCACGGTACGGAACGGCTCTATTTGGTGTACAAGTTCAGCCCGCACTTTAAAATCGCATGTGTAATTCGCTTTTGTTATCAGCTTTCAATATCGTTTTTATGTAGCCATTCACTAGACTAGGGGTCGGCAATCTGAGCTGCGGCTAGCGAGCCATAGGGGTGCCGAAACTTGACTGGCTCACAGGCTAGTCTTCCCGACTCGTATCATGAATTGAAAAATAAATTGCATGTTCTCAGTATTTCCGGAGACACATATTTGCCGTATTATCTGGAGTAAAATACGCATCATCATACCGTTATCCCGTCTGTGGCAGAGTCGGGCCTGCGGGTCCAATGAACATGCTCTGACTGGGGGCACCTCAGCCAGGCGTCTTGAACCGACAGGAAACATTGGCCGAATCGTCTGTAGGGGTAGGCCGGCCTACCCCACGGTTCCAACACTGCATTACTCAACGAAAATAGAAGTTTTTGGCAGGAAAATAATTAATGCTCTGTTGGTTATGATATTGCATTGTGTCTGACCTTTTGCACAATAACTACAATGCAACAGGAGTCAGGCTCATGCCCTGGAGTATAATACGCATCCCAAGTTTCAAGATTGACGTTACGATAAAAATCTGATGTATAATACTCGGGCCAAGTTTGCTAGTTCCCGATTACTTAAGATGACGATTCTGAAGAATTTTTAGGTTTTTAATAGCGGTATTGTTGGACATAACTGGACTTAGAATAAATCATTTTTTATTACAGGACTTGTTAATTTTTTAGTAGTACGCTAGTATTATTTTACCTATGGTTACGTTTGTATTAATATTACATCTATGGTATGAAGGTAAATAAAGTGTAGGTAGTTAAATAATCTATTTATAAAATTAACTCAAAAGAGCGTCTAATAGAAGTTAAATGTGGTTAATAAGCAAACGTGTCTCTTTTCTTGCTTTCAGTGGATGATCCAGTATTCTTTACGCGTGCTTAGTGTTCCTCTGAAAATGGCTGAAAATTTACTCCTATGTATAATACGCACCCAGACTTTGCATCCAATTTTTTGGGAAAAAAGCGCGTACAGTAGAACTCCACCATTTCCAAACTCCTACTATCCGAATCGCTTTTAGAATTTCAGAAAAAAAAATTAAGAGGGAACGTACTGCGATTTGCAAAATAATGCGCGACTTGGCTGCCCAAAAACGGATACAGACAGTCAAACAGCTTACTGTGACCGAGATGTTCAGCAAGCAATGACTTTCATTTACAGTATGCTACACGTACATACTGTAGTAATGTACAGCCCCTTTAAGTATGCTTAATATGCAAGTGTTGTCTTTTCATTTAATTAATTAAAAGCTCTTTCTAAGTAAAAAGAGTTTTGTTTTTCTCCCATTTTCAACATACAAACAGTAATAAATTAAATTAAACCTTTTTTTCGGAAAATAATAAATTAAATAATAATAAAGCCTTTTTTTGGAAAAAAAAAATCCAATTATCCGAATTTTTGATTATTCGAATGGGGTCGGGCCCAAACGATTCGGATAATTGGAGTTCTACTGTATTATATGCGAGATAAAACGGAATGAGTAATCGTTTTTATTATTATTATTTATTAACGTGCATAGCACAAAAGAGCGCGAACACTCTAAAACTCATGAATTTCATTAAATGTAAGTTGAGTAACCAAATTACTGACGGCAATGTGGAAAACGGACTAGTTCCAAACCGGACATGCGTTTCTAGGGAACCGCAAACTCATTCCTCTCACTCAGGGGTGGGCAATTGTTTTGACCCAGGGGCTACTTTAAAAGGCCATGGTTAGCAGAGGCCCACACTTTCTAAAACTGATCATACATGTATTTAGTAGTTAACATCACATTTCATTTAATGCAAAGTGTAAACTGCATAATTAATAATAAATAAATAAGACAAAAACAGTAATGGTACACAGAGAAGGTTTTATTAAAATTGTATGTGCAAATTCCAAATTATCCAGCTCAATCATTCAGTTCCTGAATGCTTCTGCAGGCCACAGAAAACCGTGTGGCGGGCCTTTAATTGCCCACCCCTGCTCTCACTGATTGAAAGCAATTTTTCATGTAATTTTTTTAATATTACTTTAATTTTTCCTTATTGTAAAAATATGTTAATGGCTCTCGAATAATTTTTAAATTGTTGTCAGGGACAGGTTTGATCCGCCTCAGTGGCGTAAAAGATGTAGCGTGCTCTGTTTACTGTGCCAGTGGTTCCAGGTTCGATATTGGGTCGAGGTGGGGTTAGCTTCTTTCGGGCAAGAGAGAAGCCTCGAGTGCGCCTTTCTTTGGATGGGAAGTAAACCCGAGGTCCCGTGTGGTGTACGGTCCCATTTGCACGTAAAAGAACAAGAACCCTCTCTACTATGCAACGGATAGATGAGGCAAAATTTCCAGGAGAAAGAGCTCGACCTCTGGCATTGGTGGAGTGCCCAAACGATCAGTAGACCGACGATACATTAGCGAAGGGGTTGCAGCTTCGATCGATAGCCGGCTGCGGGAAACACTGTCCAATATATCACCCTTGTATCCATTCAAAGGTATCCCTCTCTGCCATAGACGGGAATAAGGTTATGAGTTACTTTGCTTTTCTTGTCAGGGACAGATGTGGCTCTTCAGTCTCAAAAACTTGCCGACTCCTGCACTAGACGGATGTGATTGATACACTGCGCTAAAATGATTGGTCATTTCCCAAGAACCTAGCGATAGTTTACTGATTGAAAGGTATTGCATTTTTTTGTAGCAGTCTATGACATCTGTGGACAAGTCCAAATTAAGCGGCAATTTTGTATTGTTGTAAATTAATGCCATCGTTATAAATACATTATATGGTGATGGATTGAAGCAATCCTCTGAATACCTTGTAAGTGCAGAAAGAAGTGGCGTCAACTGAATATGAGTCGGATTTTGTAAGAATATCACCATTTGTGGTCTGACAAGTTCCAATAAGTAATCTCCTTTAACATGTTATCGCCGTTTACTATGCAAATATGACGATGTATACAATCGAAGTAGCTGCAGTTTAACGATAACAGTGTTTTTTTGACGACATATCAACGTGTTCTGTTAATATCATTTGTATTGTATGGAAAGCAGCCATTGTCAGTCACTGCATTTCTTAGAAACTGTGATGTTATTTTAATATGAAAAAAAATCTAGTTTAGTCATTTCTTTGTCATTTATTTTGATTTGTGATATTTTTGATGCCTGTAAGTAGCACACTTTTAAATGTTCATAGCTTAGCAATTTAAAGATAGGTAAATTGGTTGAATTTCGATGATGGGATTAAATAAACCGCATTGGTTTTATTTTTTTATATTTAAAAATGCCAAATCATCTTGCCATACTGGTATTTTAGACAAATTTTCATTTAGTTGTTTTTTCTTTCTGAAAGAAAAAATTTAAAAAATTGCTATTTTGATCATTTCGCATCACATCAATCCGACCTGAATCCTCCTCAACCAGTCATGAACACCAAATGTTACCTGTATTATTTATATTTTTTACACTGGTTTTTCAAGCCATGTTAAATTTGTAAAATATCCCTGCAAGATATATAAAATGTGTTAATGAAAGTCTTTGATGAAAGTTTAATTCTTCTTTAAATATTTTTAAGAAGAAAATCAAGCTTGCATTGCTCTTAATATTGCAATCAAAAAATCCTTCGTGGTCCAGGTGGCGGTAATTAATTTTATGCTTCTTTTTCTTACATCGATTTATTTTTTATCGTGCTCTCAATTCTTTGTTACAAACTATATTTGTATTAGCAGTGAGATCACACTTACTTCTTTAATTAACCTGCATTCCTAACGTTCTGGTGGTGGGCTCAATGAGCACATGGATTTTGACCGCAGACTAATCAGGTAGAGGTTTCTAATCTTTTTCTCATAAAATTCATCATTTCACTTCAGAATTTGGTTTCCCTTTCATAGCATCGCGCGAAATGAAATTTGGAATCCATTGTTTAAGGGTTCTCAGATGACCTTAGGGCACTATTATAGAAAGCCAAAAAATTACGGTATTATTACTCGTCTGCAATAGATATAGACGTTTGTAGAATGACACCCAGTCACTATTGTTTTTAAACAACGGGTAAAGCATAATTTGCTCTGTTTTGAAATGGATAATTAAGATGGACTATTAAGATGGAAGTTTTAAACAAGTCTGTTTACTGAATTTAATTTGAATATTTTAGCAATGATTACCCGTATTCTTCATCTCGAAAACCATCTTGGCCTTATGAAGATTCAGATGATGAACTTTCCGAACCACTGGTTACTAGAGTTGATAGTGACCAAGAAATTGAGACACTGGCCTCTCACTCAGCCCACGAACAACCTACATCGAGTTCTGAATGCTTGAAGAGGTAGGTAGAGAATTTTAGTACCGATTGATAATCGTATTATCTTTTTTGTGTGTGAGGTAATGTAGCTGGTGGAGATTGATGGGTTTTTTGGGCAAGGGAGAAGGCCTAAGAGGCATTCGATCAGAAGCACAGTTTGGTGTTGGTGTGCTTGTTTGGCGTTAAAAGTTTACACGGGTTTGCAGCTCGGCGGTCCTTGAAGCTGAAATGTAACAGTGAATGGGATTTTAAATTTCAACTTTCCACTCGGTTAATTTACTTTGATGCAATTTACTTTCTAGTTCATTGGCAGTAGCAAATGGACATTGCGAGGACGAAGATGACGAAGAGGAGACTTGGGCTGATATTAGTGACAATGAAAACAACAATGAAACTTGTTTGGATACTACAGAAAAACAAGAGGAAGAGAAAGTTGAAACTAACGACGCCCCTAGAATGGTGACATTTTTCTCTAATTTGAAAGTCAGGTTCGTCTCATCGATTATCATTTTTACGAAATAACGCTTTAGGAAACTTGGAAATTAATAATCTGCGAATCGTTGGGTTTACAGCTTTCTTAATCTCAAAGTATGTGATTCAGACAACAACATTCCCACTACGCACTTTCTGGAATCGTGTGCTATTGTAATCACAATTTTTGGTAAGACCTTGATGTTGATACTAACTACTTTTTGACGGTTGTTTGCCTCTAATTTGAAAACAATTCATTTTCTTCAAAAGGTATGTTCGGGTCACCCATATTTGCACCAATGAAACTCGACGTTATGGGAAATCTAAATGTAAAGCCTATTGTTACGTGAAACGTGCAGTTTATTTCACGCTTGAGTAATGTGTCCTTTACCCTTTTTTTTCAGAAAATCAATAATAAATATAAAATTAATCCAGAAAAATTCGCTATTCTTCAAAATATAGTAAGATATGAAATGAGCAACAATACTACAACTGCTCGAAACTCGGCTACCGATGCACTTATGTGGTTAAAGAGGTAATTAATGAGAAGTACAATTAAACTAGGTGCATAATTTATTAATATGAAATTGGGCCCATTACTAGTAGCTGAAATGCGAATACTGCAATATGCTAGTGGGGTGTCGAGAGCGAATAGAATTAGGAATGAATAAACAGTATTAGAGGTAGTTTTGAAGGTGAGGGTATCGCGGAAAAAATGAGAGAGAAGGAGGAGGAGGAACTGGTTAGGTTCCATTGCAGGGGTACAGGTTATCGGAGGTACCCGGAGCAGAGAAGGACCAAAGCGGGTGTGGGAGCGTATTGTACGAAGGGATATGTGATAGTGTGTGGTGTGATACGGACCTAGTGGGAGATGGGCAGGAGTGGAGGCCAGAACCCGCAATCTCCGTGCCACAGTTTGAACAGCCCTCAATACTTCTTAGGATTAGACCTGTAATTGAATGTAAGACACTGTACAGTGTAACCTCGATTTGCGAGCACAATTCGTTCCAGAAACGTGCTTGTAATCCAAAGCACTCGTATATCAAAGCGAATTTCCCCATAAGAAATAATGGAAACTTCGGTGATTCGTTCTACAACCCAAAAATTTTCATATAAAAATGATTAATACAAAATACAGTATAAATTAAAAATACATAAAACAATACACTTTGCCTTCAGAAAGAATCGTGTTGATGTGTCGGAGACGAGAGAGAAGAGAAGGGGTGATAACGAATAGTCACTACATTTGGACACAAAACAAAAAAGAGATTCTTTTAATCAGTTATTTAGGATCGTTATTTAGGATCAGTTTTCCAGAGCAACGGCGAAATAGATTCTGATGTGACCCATAGAATTAATGCAGGATCGCTGAGGTGGAGGAAGGCAAGTGGGGTCCTGTGCGACCGCCGGGTCCCAATAAAGTTGAAGGGCAAGGTATACAGAACCGTCATTAGGCCCGCTATGCTATATAGCTCAGAGTGTTGGGCATTTAGGAAGAACCATGAAAAGCAAATGCAAGTGGCTGAGATGCGAATGCTGCACTACAAGTGGGGGGTGTCAAGATCCGACAGAATTAGAAACGATTACGTTAGAGGTAGGTTGGGGTGGGAGATATTGTTGAAATGATGAGAGAGAATAGGTTGAGGTGATATGGGCATGTAATGAGGAGGGGAGAGGAGGAGCTTATTAGGTCCACTGTGGGACTGCAGGTAATTGGGAGCACCAGAGGTAGAGGATGACAAAAATGGAAGTGAGAGCAGGTGGCAAAGAAGGACAGGGAGGCATGCAGGGTGGAGGAGGACTTGGTGGGGGATAGGCGCGAGTGGAGGATTAGAACCCGCAGACCCGACCCGGCCTCAGGTGGGAGAAGGATGAGATGATGATGATGATGAATGTTCACCTTATCCTAGTCGCATACTGCTGGCAAGCTCTAACACTAACTACTCAAGTGAATGAATGCGGCGAATTCTTGAATTCTTAACTTCTAAAGTATGTAATGGAACGCAAAAAAATAAATATGTACTGTATAGTAAAATAAATACAATGCAATACATGGCAAAAAAATTCGTTTCAGCAGCACTGCTCGTATTGCAAGACATCGCTCGTTAATCAAGTTGATATTTATTAAAAAATATTGCTCGTCTAGCGAAACACTCGTAGATCAAGTTACTCGCAAATCGAGGTTTCACTATAAATACAGTATCTACTATTACAAATTAGCCTTGGTTGAAAACAGCGGCGTCACTAGGGGGGGTGCGAGCCACACCGGGTGACACCACTCGCACCATGAGAAAAGGAGGTGACACCAAAACAGAAGAAGCGGCATTTTTCGGGAGAGGGGGGGTGACACCAACCCTAGTATCGCCACTGGTTGAAAACAAATTTAATTAAATCGAGGACTCTGTATTCTGCAGACGTCAATTCTAACGGGAGTCCATGTTAGCAAACATTGAAGAACAGATATACTGCCCTATTTTTTTTTCTCGTTCAGTAGTTCTATAGGAAAGTTTAGATCTGAATTTGTCAGTAAAAACTGATTCACGTGCTAATACTGCGAACTTTTGATTTCTGTAGAGGTTTGGAGTTCGTCTATGAGTTTTTGCTGGAATTCGCTCGTGGCAATCCTGATTTGAAAAACTGTGCTCTTAATGCTTATAATCGTTCCTTAAAGCAATATCATGGTTGGATTGTGCGAGGTGTTATCTCGGTAAGTGATCTTTTAACGTTGGAAATCTCAGGGGCGGATCCAGAGGGGGGATCAATGCAGCAATTGCTCCCCCCTCACTGCCTCAATGGGGCGCATATTTCAACTGATGCATGATTCAACTTTGGAACTGATGAGGCATTTTTACATTGCTATCCCTATTTCTGTACAGCCAGTCCAACAGTTTCAGTCCAATCTGCAGTTGGCTAAACCACTGAAGATGGGACATTGTCTAAGGGGCAGTAGAGGATCTAGAAGGGATTCTGCATCTCTAAATATATTTGGGGCGCCCGTTTTTTGAAGTGCTCCCCTTTTTATCAATCCCTGGATCCGCCCATGGTGAATCTGCATTTTTAAATAATGACAATCTATAGTACCTTATAGTATTTCTTAACTAGAACCGAGTCTAAGAACATCTGCATCCAAAGTCATATTTTTAATTCGTTTCAGACTGCAACTCGAACTGTTCCAAGCCGAGAAGAGGTGTTAGCCAAATTGGCCTTAAATCCAGATGATGTAAATAATCCATTATATGAAGAAGAACTAAAAGAGGATGCCAGGCGTTTTATTCGAGCTATGGATAAAATTATTAAAATTCTAAATGATTTTTATACTCTTCATAATCTCGATAAGAAATACCTAGTTTGATTATTATCAAAATTTAACCCTAACGCCAACATATGAACAAGAGCTTTCCAGGAAAGAAATTCATTTTTTTATATAGCTTGTTTTATTTTTCGATTATTTCTCTGCATTGTTAAGGTCTATTTAAACTAATTTTATAGGGGGTCAAAGTTGAAATGTTAATAACAGTGAACTTTGAACTCGAAAGTAAGTATCCTATTATGAGGCTAAAATTTTCTGGATTCCTAGCAACAAAATATGCTGAAGTTCATCATAGCAGTTTAATGTTTTATTATGTAAAAGTCGGTTGTCGTTCAAGTATTTTAAGAATATTCAAGAAAGACATACTGTAAGATCTTGAAAAAAGTGAAGAAAAAATTGAAGTTCATACTGAAATATTGCGAGTGCCTTTAATTCTGGTAAGAGCAGTCTCAGATATATAACTCATGAATATTTAATTGAAATTGATAGCTTATACGAAGTTAAATGAATGATGACATAAGAAAAATGACAGTATTAATTGATATGACCTTACTAGACTTTGTATTTTTAGTACCAAAATGGTATTTGAGAAGATTGTCCGATAGTTCGTGAGGACTAAGCAGAGAGGAACAACAAGAAATGAGATAAAATTGTAAGGTAGAAAGGAAAGAGACACTGAAAAATACGGGACGGGGCAGTAAAACAGGACTCAAGTGGACTGTTAGGCAGTGTTTTCGACTCATAACTGGTTTTCGGCAGAGTGCTGTAGCCAGGCATGCCTCCAATCGTGTTGATGGAGCGTGGAGCGGCATGATTTAGGTGGGTGGCTTAAATGTAGGAAATTATAGTAATACTGTTTGACTGAAAATTATATTGAACGACATGTTTGATTTTTTTTTTGTCTAATAAGTTTAAGATTCATAATGAAATGGTGGTAGAACAACAGGACGGCCTTGGCCGTAACCCTTTTATTCTCTTGCATTCGGCGACAAACTGTTGCAAAGCAGTAATATCGCCATAGGGACTTTCCGTACTTTCTCTTGTTAGGACTTCCCTGTGCTTTGTGAAGTGTTAATTTTGCGAGCAGTGATTTCAAATACTCCGTTGTTTTTCCAAAATTTGCCAGGGGGATTTGTTTATGTTGTAATTAAACGATTGTTGGCTGTCAGGATATGGTAGTGTTTGGGGTAGACGGGGACCTGGTGGGAGATAGGCCGCAGTGGAGGGCTTGAACCCTCAGACCTGGCCCTGCAACAGGCGGGATACGGGTATGATGATGATATGTAACTAAAGGGTTGTCCTATTTGGTGTAGGAACGTAATGAAGATAATACATTTGTTGGATATTATTTTCACCGATCTTCGAGATGTTTACTACTTAATTGATATCGAAGTGGAAGTGAAATTGTATGTTGATATTTTATAAAAAAAAAAGTACGCTAATTGGTGGGAAATAAATGTATTCTGTACGAAACTTGAAATGTCAGACATGTTTTTCCAAAGTTAATTTCGTGCTCATTTCAAACTTAAAACTTGGTTACATTTGTCGTTCATTTTCCTGGAATTATGAAAGGAATTACAACTTATGAGTACATGTTTGAAATGATTCAACTACAGTATTCCAGTAATGGATCTCAGGATCACTACTCTTAACAGAAGTTTGGTCGTATAATTCACATTTCGTGACACATTAGTGGTTCTCCTACTGGCCAAGGAAATCATTAAAACTGGATTGTCATTAAGTATTTAAAATGTGATGCAGGTGCATTTCTCCACTTCGAATCTTATTTTGCCCAACCACTGACACGACACAGGGGGCTTGTCGAACAATATTGGCTTATGTGGGAGACCATACTAATGGCGGATTACTAAGATCCATTAGAGAATTTTTATTAGTCGCGAATTATTAAAATTCCAAATTACTTTAGAACCTACATAATATTTCCTTCGTAATATTGGCACCCTTATTCCCTCCCTTCATTTTTCAGTGTAAATTAGTGGTTTCCAACCTTTATGCTACTGTGCCTCCCTAAAACAAATTTTTCCCCGTGCCTCCCTGTCTTTTAATTGATGTGTGTGTCGTCAAACATGCATATTTACAGTAATTTTTATATCAAATTACTAATTTACCTACATCTAATTCATCAAAATGTAATGCGAGGCACATTATTGGATATGTGGAGAGTGCCATTTGTAACTTTTTTGACTATTAACCAGGTTCGGTACAGCGATACCTCTTACGAGTGCCCTAACTTAAGTTATTAGAGATAACTTAGCTTGTTGATTTGAGATGCTAACCAAAATACGAGTTACGAGTGAGCTTCACACACCACCAATAATTAGCAATCTCTAAGAAAATTATCTTCTCATCCTGGATAATGCATCTGCTCACCCATCAAAGTCCCGCAGATCGTGTCCCGCAGCCTATGAACCAGCAGGTGAACTCTAATTTCAAGAAATT
>JAAFCE010001036.1:56248320-56269692 GCA_013389805.1 Trigoniulus corallinus | reverse complement strand
GTCCCGCAGCCTATGAACCAGCAGGTGAACTCTAATTTCAAGAAATTATTCACCAAGCACATGTTCTGGTACTGCTTTGATGCAACAGTCTCACAATTATAGATATGGCCTGGTGATTCTGATGCAATCTGAACGTGTGTATGGACAGCTTTTTGGCTATTTACCCACGTGGTGGCAAAAATGTCACGCGTTGTGTCCCTTAACGTTCTGATAAACACAAATTAATAATTTCTGTTCATTTAAGGTTTTGATGTGTATGTAAAAGTTCATAAAGACGGAAAAACAAGAAGTGTATCAAATGGCAGGGGGATTTTCTCTTGATAAGAGATTAGAATGATTGAAAATGGTGCTACACATCAAAAAACGGCATTTGAAAATTTCCTCTTTGGGTCAAAAGGTGGAGATTCAGCAAAATTTTGACAAAGGCAATCTCGAGAAAAAACAACTGTCCTAAATCTGATGACATAAACACTTGTCTTTTAAGTTGCTTCAAATCGCAATGTAATCGAAACATCCCTATTAGTGGATGTTACTGACTATGACAGAAGTCTCCAACAGTTTTGATCGGTGGGCAGGATTAGGAATCTTTCGAAAGCCGACGGGGCAAACCCCGACGGTTTGACGGTGCTCCACAGACTAAAGCTAGGTTAACACGGTCGAAGTGCACTTGGATACGGTACACTTGGACGATATTGATGCGTCACTTGGATGCAAATTTGACCATGTGTACACTTGATCAAAGTTCACTTGGAACGCGAGGACCCATCCAAGTTGAGTAGGACAGCTGCCAACTTACTTTGATCCAAGTGTCACTTAGATATAATTTAAAATGGCTACCAACATGTAACACGCGGAGGGTGAATTGGATAATAATAATAAAAAGAATAAAAAACCAGCTAGGAATTGGACTGACAGAGATAACATATAATTTATAGAATTATATGACGTTGAGGAAGTGTTGAGGAATAGAAAGCTGCCCAAACTACAAATGCAAAGGTGTAAAATATGCTGCAATTGAATGGATTACGAATAACATGATTTGCGGAGGGTGAGTGGAGTCCTGTGTAATACGAGAGTCCCAAACAAATTGAAAGGGAAGTTTTACAGGGCACTGGTTAGGACTACTATGCTGTATAGATTAGTGTTGGGTTGTGAGGAAGAGCCACGTAAATAGAATGCAACTAGCCGACATCCGAATGCTGTGATCAGGGCCGGCGTGATGGGTGTGTGAACAGGGCAACGGCACAGGACCCCACTTCATGTTTTCACGGGACCCCGCAAAACATAGCGCCGGCCCTGCTGTGGTATATGAGCGGGGTGTCAAGATGTGATAGTCAGGAATGAGTAGTCTGGGTGTGTGGACATGGCGGAGGAAATGAGGGACCTGTTGGGAGATAGGCGAGAGTTAAGGGCTAGAACCCATAGACCCCACCCTGCCGCAGGCGGGATAAGGATAGGATGATGATATGCTGGGTATATCTGCCACGGGATCCGGAACGTTCGCCCCCGACATTTCGCCCCTGAGTACGTTTCGACCCCGAACATTTCGCCCCTCGGATGTTTCGCCCCTGGGAGGACAAATGGCCGTTTTTTTTTATTTTTTGTTATTCTGTTTTAGGTAAGGTTAAAATCAAGTGACCCTACCAACTGACCCTTGAGTCAATTCCAGCCTTGGATTTTTACCATATTTTGGCTGGGGTTTTTTTCTGTTATTCTGTTTTACCTAGAAAAACAGAATTGTTCGTTCGGACCATTTTCTGAGTGTTTCAAGGAATAGGTAAGGTAAAAATTCAGCAATTTCGGCAAGAATTCTACGCATTGTGGAGGACATCAACGATAGAAATTTAATAGACTTTCTGAAAGGCATAGCCTACAGTTTCGAATTTTAGTTTATGTTTGTATTTTTTTATGTGACAGTCTATCTTAATGTTTATGCTTTTTATTTTATTAAAATTATTATTACAGTAAACAGAACAACAACAAAAAAAACCGGCCATTTACCCTCCCAGGGGCGCGAAACATCCGAGGGGCGAAATGTGTGGGGCGAAACGTCCGGGGGGAACTTCCGTAAACCATCTGCCACTACTACACCTTCCAAAGCCAAATCCGCCATCTTTCTTGTCTCCAGCTCGCTGTCCAAGTCACTTGCAGTGTAAACCAACTTTGACCAAGTGCACTTGTACAAGTACACTTAACTTCTGGGTTCAAGTAACGATCCAAGTGTACTTTGATCGTGTCAACCTAGCTTAACACGTACTGACTGACGCGACTGTCATTTGTTCTTGCTCGACGGCTCATACTGCTTCGTACCCAGACTTTACCATCCAGTTTGGATATTAACGAAATTTTAATACAGTTATAGAATCCTTCCGGGGGCCGAATTAAATTGACTGGGGCCGCATGTTGGAGACCACTAAGAATGCTAAAGATTATGAATCCTAGAATCACAACCCAAAGTAAAATTGAGCTTTTATTTCAATTAAACGTTTCACAACTAGTTTGCATGGTCCATCTTCATGATGTGTTATTCAATTTGTTGTCATTAATTTACATATTGCCATTTACTGTAAGGTGCATCTTTTCATTGTTTTGTAAGTTTTAAAATGTTTGGGGGAAATATGACTCGGGTTTTCCATGGTAATGAATACGCCCAAGACCTTCAGAATGTTTTTGATGACAGTTTAGTGAATCCAAAATGACATGAAATAAATGAATATTGTTAAAGGATTCCACTGTTATCACTTTGTACATGTGTGTAAATGTCAACACTGAATAACCAATCACTTCTGTGTTTATAAAAAATGATAACATTTTTGGTTTAATGCACCTTTCGCCATGGGAGTCAATTTTATTCATAATTGTGATTTAACGCATAGGTTTTGGGTTGTAATTCTAGAGTAAAATCCATAACTAATTTATGTTAATGAATTTTCTGATTAAATTTTATACTGTACTATTCAATACTGTATTTCAATTACCTTTACCCCATCTAACGCACTAAACAAGATACTAACATCTAAGTTACAATATACTATTGATGAATTTTAAATCAAATTGGTGGATAATGGGGTTATTCGTTCCCCCTCAATGCCTCAAGGGGGGTGCATATTTCAACTGATACATGATTGAACTTTGCAACTGATGAGGCATTTTTGCATTGCTATCCTCATTTCTAATACTCAGTCCAACACTTGCAGTCCAATCTGTAATTGGTTAAACCACTGAAGATGGGACATTGTCTAAGGGGTAGTAGGCGACCTATTGTAATTGCTAGCTACAATTATACTATGGGATTTTCGTGTTGCGTTATAGTTGCTGTGCAATAGTTCAGACACCATGCAATATTATAACCGACAAAGCATTAATTTACCTGCCAAAATTTATATTTTGGATGTATAAATGCGGTGTTGAAACTGTGGGGTAGGCTGGCATCCCCCGACAGACAGCCAGCCGCCTGACTGGGGTGTCCGCAGTCAGAGCATTTTCAATGGACCCGCGGACCAGACCCAGCCACAGGCTAGATAAGGGTATGATGATGATGATTTTGAATACTTAGAAATATTTGGGGCGCACATTTTCTGGAAGGGTTCCCCCTTGATCCTCCCCTGGATCCGCCCTGAGACTACAGTAGTACGTTTTGAATCTTACGGGGAGCGGCGAGTTGCGTTGGACACACCAGTTCTCGTCTGATCACTGAAGTTAAGCAACGCAAGCCCAGTTAGTACTGACATGGGTGGTCGCTCGGGAAAGCTGGGTACTGCTAATACCCAATAATCGTCGCATTGGTGTAGTGTCTGTGCAGCATATGCATTAGAACTACGCAGTGGACGGGTCTCTAATGACCTTGTAGTTGACGGGACCTTAAACACCAACAAACAAACAATTTGAATCTTACCACCTGAGGCAAGCTCTGATGCTCGATACAGCACTGCATATTTTTAAAGTAAAAGCATTTTAGAAGTGAACTGTACAAGACAGATCAATGTGCTCTCTGCGGTGACCTCGAATGGCATTATTGAGTCATGTTGTAATTGGACTAATCGGGTAAGTAGACTACTACTACTCCTAATAATAATTAGATTAGTAAGTAAAGACTAACCCTAATACATTCAGGAATGGCAAGTTTCGGAGTAGAAGAGAACCTCATTAAATCCCAAAAACTAAAATACCGTAAAATCTCACGTAATGCCCGCAGATTAGATCATTTAGTGCGGACTATATGAGAGGGTGGACTATAAATGAAACCAAGGGTTCTCAATGAAAACTGTTCCTCATTTTCTGAACATTTTATTACATTTAACAACACGTCTTTACACAGTACGTTCTTATTTATATGATAATGCAATATAAAACCTTTCACATTTCAATTTCATCGTCAGAGTAATCTGACATTTCATTTTCAAATTCATTTGATCCCATTGCCCGTACAAGTTGCGCCACTGGCTACAACAGGAATTTTAAAGTGCGGACTGTATTTGAAACATACCCATCGCTAATGCGGACTATGGGCATGAGCCTGACTCCTGTTGCATTGTAGTCATTGTGCAAAAGGGCAGACAACATGCAATATTATAATCCACAAGGCATTAATTTACCTGCCAAAAAATTCTATTGTGGTTGTGTAATGCGGTGTTGAAACAGTGGGGTAGGCCGGTGTCACGTCAAAGCGTCCGGGGTGTACCTCAGTGTCCAGCTAGACACTTTGAGGCAAGTCTTGAGTACTTCAAAGTGTCCACCATTTAGATCAAAATGCTGATGCCCGAATTTGTCTCTTTTCTGCATAGCATATATGCACTGCAGAGAAGAGATGCAACGCGAATCAAGGCGTAATTTATATCCAATGTTAGACTTACCATCTCGTAGATCAGTGGTTCTCAATCCTTTTGAAGCCAGGGACATTTTACTTGCACGAAACATTTACAATTCAACATAAACTTTAAGTCAGCTTGTACACTTTCTACACTTGGTACTTACTACCACTTCATATAACAATAAAACGAACAACGATGTCGTTTGCTGATTACAATACCATCCAAAAATTATTTTAATTTTTAAATTGTACCGATTTCTTTTCCAATGCCTTTATTTCTGCATTTAATTTGTTTACAGAACACGCATTGAGAACCACTGTCGTATATGATGCAATGCTCTTCCATTTTTGGTACTGTATACCTTTACAATGATCTCTGCTTTCGGTCTTTTGGTCCCCCGCCCTTCTCCCGCGAAGAAGATACATATCGATTCTGTGAACCTCATTTTTCTAGACACAGAGAAATCTTAATTCTGCTTTCCTTCTGCCTGGCCTCAACGTCACCACACTCAAGTTGCAATTCTGTCATTACAAAACTAATGTTTATTCATAAAAATACTTGTTTTTCGCAATAATTTTGCCCTAAAACACCAAAGAAACCAAAAAAAAGCTAACCGGGTAAAATGGAAAATCGCCGGGACACTTTGACGTGTGACACCGGCATCCCCCCACAGACAATTCAGCCAGTATTTCCTGTGTGCTCCAGACGCCTGGTTGGGGTGAACCCAGTCAGAGCATGTTCATTGGACTCGCAGGCCCGACCCTGCCACAGGCGGGATAAGGGTGTGATGATGATGATGATGAGACGGGTGCGGACTATATTTGTGATGTAGACTTTACGTGAGATTTTACGGTAGTGCAAAATTTGTGGATGTAGAATCTAGGAGTCTGTTAAGTCCTGGTCTACTTCTAGGCCGGATAGGAGAGCAGAATTCAACTCCTTCTGATTGTGAGAAATTCGTAGTACAATATGCATTAATACTGTCGACGGTGCTTGACAAAAGAGGCTCAAAATCTGCTTCTACTTTCACCCTTAGCTGGATACTGTCATTTTTTAAATAAACTGACGATGCGAGTTTATCTTTCAAGTAATATTTAGAAAAGCTATCGGCGTAGGTGTCATTACTTATTAATGATTTCTCAAAGTTGTCTTTTTCTAAAGAATCAGATTGGTCTAAAAGTGTCACGGTGGTTTTGTGACGATAATATTTTGGAAGGAATTCATCCCATTCTCCTCTCAGAAAGACTAGCTGCACTGTTATATATCTGGTGTAGCAAGTAAGTTGAACTTGAAGTCTGTATCCATTTTTAGAAGAGTAAAAGTAATCGCTCATAAGGCAAGTTGTTACTTCATTTCTTTCATCTTTCATTTTCTTGGCGAAATCTTCAATTTTCCATAAGAGAATCCCGTTATTAGAGTGGTAAGATTGATAAAGGATTGATAGGGGATGAATGAGGACCTTAATAATCAGTTTGTCATCTTTGATGTAATTATTTTGACATTTCATCTTAGCAAATGAATCGAATAAGCGGCTTCCTGTAAATGTTGTCATCCATTCTTGGGATTCAGTGTTTGAAAAGTGCGGTTCAGAAATCCGGATTTTGTCAGCGGGTGGATTATTTTCACTTTGGTCCAGCAAAAGTATGGTTCTTCTATGGTAAAAAATCTTTTCTCCCAAAGGCTGTTGCGCAAATCCGAGAAATAACACTGGCCCACTTTCAAGTAGTTTCAATCTTGCTATCATTTCAAGTCCACAATATTGAATTACAAAAGGATGACTTTCAATTGTGTCTATGTTATTGGACACATAATCCCTCATTAGGTTGCTAATGCCTGCGACCTCCCACGTAAATTCCGTCTGACGAGTTCTTAGAAGATATGGAATTTTCTCTACAAATTTTGTATCAAGTGCCTTTACATTTTTAGAGAAAAGAAAGTGATGTTAGATCCTTAAATTACTGAACAGAAACGTTGCCATATGCCAAAATTCTATGAATTTACCTGAACTTCTCTCTTGGTTTCCTGCCATAATTCAGTATGTGCTAAAAAAAGAAAAATTAATTTCTGTATTAAATAAACATTTAACATTTCATATCATGCTGAACTTGTATACAGGCACATGATTTAAAATAGGAGTAATGGAATGGAAGACGCTAGCTTCCCCAGACACAAAGTGGAGTCCTGTATGATTGAAGGGTCTCAATAAAGTCAAATGTGAGACCCGAGAGAATGCAATACGGGCATTTAGTTTGGCTCATTATGCGACTGCTAGTGAAGATTAACTGGCATAGGATGAGGATCTAAAAATTACAGCCCATGGGTTTAGAGTGATTTTTGTTTGATTTATTATGTGGGCAGATAGTTAAGTGACTAGAAATATTATTATTTAATAACACACATAAAGTAAAAATTTTACACACTAAACTGGATTTGCATATTCCAAGTAAAATAACTCTGTTGGTAAATTACCCTAAACAATAAATGAAAACACTAATTAACAAGATTCGTTATCAGGTAAGCAAAGAGCTTACTTTTAAAATGTTGACAATTTGTCAAGCATTGAAATTCAGTACAAACAAAGACCAAAGATCGAATTTCAAATGGGAGGGCATTCCACTGTTGAAAGCAAACTGCAAGGAACAGTCTGTTTTGCAGATCTTGGAAGGGAATGGAAGGTTCAAAATGGAACCTATGGGTCCCATTCACTGTGGCCTCAGAGTGGAAAAATGCTGAGATGGAATGGGCAGGATGTACAGCATCCTTGAGAGCCCTGGCTATTTCCAGTAATCGGGTGAAAGTCAAGAAAAGGATGTAAGGTAAAATCCTATGCTTTCTGCAGACAGGGGAAACTCTGTTCCAAGGGGGGATGCAAAAAATAATCAAAATAATTTTATTAAAGGGTGTTCGAAGGGGTTGAAGCTGAGCCTTGGTAAGACCTGCCAGGAAAGGGGATGCAAACTGGAGCAGAGATAGAACTTTAGCTCAGAAGATCGTGATCAGTTTCTGTGTTGTTAGGAGGAGCTTAAGACGTTTGAAAAGATATGAGAGAGAATTTAGTTTGGAAACTATCTGATCTCTGTACTGTAGGAATTATAGGGTAGAATCAATTGTAACCCCTAAAAGCTTTAGCGATTGAGATTTGGGGCCTGCACTCCAAGAAGCAAGATCTGCGTTTTTCCCCACATGCAATTGCATTTGTAACGTCTGATACCATCTAGCAAGCTGAGCATCCAGCTGCTCAAGTTGAATCTGGCGTCCAAAGTAGTTATCATCAGCAGAAGACCACACCTGCCATTCCTGATTGACAGTGGGAAGGGCAGATGTGGCCAGGTTGTATAGGTCATAAAGCTGAGCCCTGAGGGACCCCATGGTTAAGCCGGAATTGTGACATCTGAGTCTCTAGTCCTGACTGTCCTACAGCACAGATAAGATTAAAAGAGATTTAGTACAAATGGATTCGAAAGTGCTCTGCTGAGCATATTAATCAGAGAAGCATGATCGACAGAATCGAATGCTTTTGCAACATCAGTCTTCAGAAGAAGGAATACATGCCCTCTAGCCAAGGCCAGGGTCACAGTGTAGATAAGAGAGAATATGGCATAGGTCACAGAGTCCTTAGGACGTGAACTGAATTGTGTAAGAGGAATCATTGCCAAAAGTTCATCTCTGGCTACAGAATGCATCCATCTTTCCAAGATTTGGGCGAGTGGTGACAAGATGTCAATTGGTCTATAGTTTCTCGGGTCAAAAATTGAACCTGTCTTGTGTATAGGTACTATACCACAACCTGGAAAATAGCCAGTGTGCATACATGTGTTAAAGAGATGCAACAATAGCATAAGTGTTTCTAAATCCAGTGCCTTTATGACTATGGTGGGCAAACCATCAGGAACTCGACAGGTAGCAGGTTTTAACTTAGCTATATAGAATATGAGCTGAGGTAACTCAAGAACAAGAGGAGTAGAATCACTATTCACAGGAACAGGAAGATGGATACTCTCACTTGGTGGAAGCTGGCTAAACGGATTAGCCATTATGAGTGAGTAATGGTCAAGTTTTGGACCAACGCCCAAAGGG
Organism: Trigoniulus corallinus; assembly: GCA_013389805.1. Lineage (NCBI taxonomy): Eukaryota > Metazoa > Arthropoda > Diplopoda > Spirobolida > Trigoniulidae > Trigoniulus > Trigoniulus corallinus. The sequence goes on along the minus strand of JAAFCE010001036.1, from coordinate 56,260,804 downwards.
AGCAGACGGGAGTACTGGAGGTTATCAAGGTCAACTTGGCAGGACGGATTGCACGTTTATATCTACGATGTAGGGTAGAAAACCTAAAATAGAAGTTTGAACTAGGGTTGGTCTTCCACTGCAAGTGGGCAGTTGAACAAGATACTCGGAGCTGGGTAAGATGAGGAATCCACCAAGGTTTTGGACTATTTGACTGTTGATACTGCCTAATCGGGCAGTGGAGTGATAAAGTAAACCTACATGTATATATAAATGAGTTAAATAGGTAATCTGGGTCTTGGCTCATGAGAAACTCAGTTGAGTTTCAAGAATGAACACAGTTGTTTACTGCTGTAAAGCCAGTATTCTTGTAAACATGCTGTAGCAAGGAGGGAGCTGTTCTGGAGTAGCAAGGTGTAATATAGAAGGAGGAAACAAGAGAAACCATCTCATGATCCAATTGGAAATCATGCAATAGAGTCGCCTGGGAATTACAGACGTGACAGGACACAAAAATCTGATCAATTAAGGTAGCTGAGGAGCGAGTTATTCTTGTAGGAATAGGGAGACGTCTGTTGATAATCCACAACTGCCGAGGCCAGTAGTCTATCTGTAGCAAGAGGGAAGCCTCGATTGTTTTGCTATCTATATGAAGGTGTCAAATAAGGGACTAATTAAATTTTCCCTAGTGCTAGGGTCTGACAACAGTTATTTGGTACTTTATTCCCTTGCCACTGAAATGTTGTAGAATAAAGTTGATGGTCTTTTGCAAGTGAGCTGTTCTTTGTGTCAAAATCTGAAGCAGGTGTGACGATTATCATACGGGCTCCTTGCGGGCTTAACCTTTAACTCACGTGTGGCCAACACGAGGCCCGAGGACTGCATGTGTCCCACCAGGAATCATGTTGTGGCCCACGGAGAAAGGTCAAATGAATATAAAATTATTGTACATATAGACACCTTCCCGGTGAAACATTGTAAACACCATTTCATAAATTTTACAGGAAAGGAGAAAACTGCTCTGATTTCCTCCTGCTGAAAAGGTTGGCCACCTCAGCTTTAACCCTTGTGTTGCTACCCAGAATTTTCCACACAAGTTACTACCTGGGTACATGTGTACCCTATTGCAAAATGGCATTACTCTGACCCTGAAGATACATTAGTGGTGACATCTATTGCTTTATTTATTGAAAAGGAGGGTGGGGAGGAGCTAGCAGCAATATCAGAATGACCTACAGGTACCCTCAGGGATACCTTTTCATTTTTGAAGGCAGCATTGGCAGTTTGGCAAAATTGCCAATTGAGAGCATGCTGATGCAGTCAACCTCTTGCATACCTACTGCATCCATTTCTGCATTGACTACACCAACAACTACTACTACTACTGCTCAACGTGCAGGAGCAGATCCACAGAGAAGCAATGCAGCAATTGCTCCCCCCTCAGTGCCTCAATGGGACTCATATTTCAACTCATTCAACTTTGCACCTGATTTGGTATTTTAGCGTTTGCTATCCCCACATCTACAGTATACTGCGAGTCCAATCTGGAGTTGGCTAAGCCACTGATGATAGGACATTCTGCAGTGGCAGATTGTGGGGTAGGGAGCATATCAAAAAACGTGTAACCCAATTGAACTAACAATTGCATTAGGTCCTCTGCTACCCCTTAGAGCAGTGATTCTCAACCTTTTTTTCGCCACGGTACACTTTTACTAATTTAAAAATTTGGCGGCACACTAGCAACGACACATTTCTAGGTACACAAACGCCAAAGAAAATATATAAGTTGTAGCCTAACCCTATGCAAAAACTAGCCTCGGTAACTGTGTCAGTAGTTTTTGGTTCAATACTGGACCGAGGCGGGTTGGCTTTTTTCGGGCGAGAGAGAAGCCCTGAGTGCACCTTCTTTCGGGTGAGAAGTAAAACCAAGGTCCCGTGTGGTGTACGATGGCATTTGCACATGGAAGAACCCTCTCTATATGGAACGGGTAGAGGACCAAAATTTCCAGGGGCAGGAGCTCGCCCCCCGTCTTCGGTGGAATGTCCCAACGAACAGTAGAAAGACCATAAATAGCATAGAAATTGCAGCTTTGATTGGCAACCGGCTGTGGGAAAACACTGCCCAATATATCGCCCTTGTGTCCAGTCAGAGGGACAAGATGGGTACCCGACCTCGCGGCACACCCTCGTGAATCTCACCGCACATTAAAGTGCCGCGGCACAGTGGTTGAGAATCACTGCCGTAGAGAATGTACTATCTTCAGTGGTTTAGCCAACTACAGATTGGTCTGCAACTGTTGGGCTGGCAGTATAGAAATGGTGATAACAATGCAAAAGTGCGCCATCAGTTATGCCCCATTGAGGCACTGAGGTGGAGCAATTGCTGCATTGCTCCCCTCTGGGACATTGTCAAAGGGGCAGTAGAAGACCTATTATAATTGCTGGATAGATTTATACTTAAAGGTTCTCAAATATTTGAAAATAGTTGGGGCACACTTTTTTGAAGTGCTCCCCATGATCCGCCTCTGGATCCAGCCCTGATAACATGATATACATGGACATAAAATCGTTGTAGGTTCATCATGCATCACCTAATAAATAGAGAAGAAAGACTTGAAAATCATGTGTAAAAAGTCAGAAACCTATTTTTGCAATGAACATTCTTTGACATTCCTACTTTGTAAAAATTGTCCACAATCTTAAGAAACATGGCATCCTCTGACATATTTTTACGGATGCAATAAGCTGCTGCAATTACAGTCGACTCTCGATATGACGAATCTCCGTATAACGAACAGGGTAGTTGGTTCCGGCAAAAATGCTATCTGCCTCCCATGTATTAGCTGCTTGATATAACAAAAGCTCAATATAATGAGACCACTCAATATAAAGAACGGTTTGCCTGGTCCCTTCATTATCGTACAGTGCTAAATCACTCTATTTATAATGAACAGCTATTGGGTGTTGTAGGTCAGAGACGAAGAATACCCTTTTGTGCCATTGGGGAAAAAATTTTGCCAGCAGCTTTAGCTTAAACCACTAGGAGTCATAGAAATCCATGAAAACTGCCTGTGACCAAAAGTAAAAGGTAAAACAAGGCCCCTTGGCAGAGCTTGTGCAATCTCTTGCAGAAATGGGTTCAAAAATAAATATTTTGCAGGATCTTTTGTAAGAAAATAGATTTTACATTTTGTAATATAGAGGCCCACACATGGGGCCTTAGTAAAGGCGAGGCCAGGCTCTGGCAAAAGTGGTGAACCAGGCTCGCACCTTGGCACAAGCCTGGGCCAAAGGGAGTGGCTTATTGCGTTTGACACACCAGTTAAACAACGCAACCCCAGTTAGTACTGACATGGGTAGCTTTGTTTGTTGCTTTAGGGCCGTTCAACTACAAGGTCATTAGAGCCCCGTCCACAGCATAGTTCTTATGCAGGGACTGCGCAGACGCTACACTAATGTAATGGTTTTTTGGTATTAGCAGTACCCAGCTTTCCCAAGTGGCGACCCATGTCAGTACTACCTGGAATTGCGCTTTTTAACTTCAGTGATGAGACGACAACTGGTGTGTCCCATGCAATTTGCCGCTCCCGACATGAGTGGCCACTTGGGAAGACTGGTTACTGCTAATGCCCAAAAATCCTCGCATTAGTGTGGTGTTTGTGCAGTCTCTGCATTAGAACAACAAAATGGATGGGGCCCTAAAACACAAACAAAACAGGGCCGAAGGCCGGGTTCGGCAAACACGCTGAACCCGCTTCACGCCAGCTCTGCCTCTTGGTATAACAATCTTGTTTCATCGATTTAATGAATTTGTACCGTCTGTAACATTCCTATGGGTACACGTGTACCCAGGTAGTAATAAGAGGGGTATATGAGTTAAATGTCATATCAATTAATATTCTTTTGTTAAAAACAAGCATACATACACAAATTCTCTCTGAAACTTCCCAAATAATGGGGATCTGGTTGGACAAAATGATCCTTCTCAAAGTTATTTTTTGGCATCAATGCAAAGTCAAAAATGGGTACATGTGTACCCAGGTAGTAACAAAAGGATTAACTGCTATGGGGGTGATCATGCTGACATCACTCGCAGAATATTGAATTATTGCTTCATTGATATTACAGTGGTACCTCAGGTTACGAACGCCTCAGGTCACGAACAATTTGAGTTATGAACAATAAATCAAAAGTTTTTCGTCTTTGGTTACAAACAGTGCCTTGGTTTGCAAAAGAAGGAGAAAGAGAGCATTACAAATGAAGACCATTCAGTACTAACAATGCTTAGTCCTAATTCACTTTGGCCTGCACGGGAATCTCGCTTTCATTAGCCTTGCTATACAGCAGTAAAAGATTTCATTTTATCTTATATCACATGCCTCTGTTTCATTTTTGGGGTTACAAACGTTTCGGGTTATGAACCGAGTCCTGAAACCAATTAAGTTCGTAACCTGAGGTACCACTGTATTTCTAGATTTATCTACAATTCAGTAGCTTAATATTTCTGCACCCCTGAGCTAATGTCACAAAGGTTACCCATGTTTTACATGCAGTACCCGTTTTTTACACCACTGGTGCCATTCTGACCACTACCTCAGTAGTTGTGTAAGCAAATGGTTTTCAATGAAACTCAAGCTTTCATCTTTGGTGGTAGTCAGCTGGACGCTACCATCATCATACCCATAGTCCGCTTATGACAGGTCGGGTCTGTGGGGTCTAGCCCACCACTAATACCTATCCCCCATCAAGTCCTCGTCCACCCACACACAATCAAATCCTTATGTACAACCTGCTCCCATTTCTGCTTTGGTCTTCTCTGCTTTGGGTGCTTTCAACCTCCTGCATTCCCATAAAGGACCTCCCCTCTTATCACATGTCCATACCACCAACAAGCCTTCTCCAAATCAACAAAGATCGCATTGGGATCCTACTTTTCCACCCTATGCTTTTCTATCCTCTGCCGCAGATTGAAGGCTTACTTCATTTATGACCTACTGTGAACCACCATGAACACTAGTCCTATCCTGACGTCGACATTGCTAATCCCTCCCAGAGCTTCATGGAGTGGCTTATCATTTTAAAGCCTCTATAGTGACCACAACCCTTGGAATCACGTTTTCCCTTGAAGAGAGGTATTACTCAGCTTTGATCCCTAGCCACCTGATTTCCTGTGATCCCTAGGCTATGCAGTTCTTCATTGGGGATTCTGTCTAGGCCTGCAGCCTTTCAGTCTCTAATCCTCATAGGGCCTTAACTATTTCTTCTTCCTGCACCCTGTCCACCACCTTTCCGTCTGACCATAAATACAGGTTTTTCTCAATTTGATAGCACTTAGGATAACAGGAGAGCATCTCTGTTGGTGATTAGAGTAATTCCTTTTTCAAGTAGATACTTGAGGCGTTCAGTTCCAAAGTGGATTAAGTCCACAAATCCTAATTTTGAGATATTTGCCATTAAAGTTAATCATTACTGCTTAATTGAAAGCGTAATGGACGTGGTCCACTTTAGAACTGGGCGCTCCAATTCTTTCCGAATGAAAGTTTTGCTATCAAACGAACTCTGCACATTTTGCTGAAAGATTATTGATGGAAGCAACATTCTTAGTTCTAACTCTAATTTTGATCATTTTGGTTCAAATGTGTCTGGTCCTGTCAGATCCTGTAAGTGAAAACTCAGAGGGGGGGGAAACGGTATATGAAGCTGATGTGAGCATTCCTCTGATAAAAGTAATTATATAGACAAGAGAATCTCCAGCAGTGCTCCAGTACTGCTCGCAAAATCCTGGAGATGATCTACCAGGTGTGATTGGAGAACAAAGGAATCTTATGGAACATAAAAATTGCAAAAAACATGCGTTGGAAGATTTGATTCACATATATTTTTACTCTCGGGAAATATGGTTTGTGTCTTTTATGGAAGTTGAACTTCATATGTTGCAATTTAGTAATCTAATTTGCTAAATATGATTAAACAATTAAGTGACCCCTTGCGAGGTTTCTTAATGTTTTAGGTTTCGTGCATTTTTAGGTTTGTCTTTCAGCATATAATGTAATCACTTTCATCACAATTTTCCTTAAAAACTTAATTCAGAGGTTAAATCTAACACATTTAAACATTAGTTATTCATTTTGAAACTCATAATTTTCCATTACAGGTATAACTTGGGTGGTCATTTAAAATTAATCGTGTTTCTTAGTAGGGCTGGTCAGTATATTTCTTCTGAAATTGAATATAAAATAATGTCTCTCTTAAATCACGCTTCCATTTCCTGCTTACGGCAGGGTCGGGTACCACTGAATTCCGGATATCCATGCTGAACACTGTGTTGGGAAGAGAGAATTCCCGTATCTGTTAGCTTAGTCAGTGGCGGATCCAGGATTTTCGTCAGGGGAGGGGTTGAGCCATAAACAGCGATTGGAAACGCAATTTTCATTTGTCAGTGTCAATGTCGACCCAAAATTTAGGGAGGGGGGTTGCAACCCCAAAATCCCCCCTTGGATCCGCTCCAGAGCTTAGAGGTCTAAACTCTGCAACCTATCCTGGAATTTCTTATGACATTGTGATGCGGTGGACGTGAATATTCCACCCCAGAATCTGTAGAAATGTATCAATAACGAGTTTCGTAAGTAGTTCTTCATTAAGCTTTCTAGCAAGCTGTTGAAAATAGGGCACGAGAGTTCTCCACTTGGCAGCTTATCCCTTGCAGAGTATAGGGGGAGAAATGATCACCTATTCAAATTGAAGGAGACCAGGGCACACAGACGCGTATTACTGACTTGTTTCTAAGGGTCATTCGGCAATGGAATGCTCTAGGCGAGCATAATGCGAGGAACTTTCTGCTAGAAGGTGTCATTATAGCAGGTAGATAATATATGGCACAATAGATGCTATGCCTCAGGTTCCTTTGAGGGTGGATACTTGGTGAGATACTTGGTCTATTAGGGCTGCTTGCAGTGTATTCAATTACAATTAGAAGTAATAGAAGTTCGTTGCATTTCTTACCTTGTAATTGGTTTTCTATTTGTTTCATCTCTGACTCGAATTCTTGGGATAGTACATTGTGGAGTGTATCAGAGAAGAGATCAAATTTTCGTGCAATTGATATCTCGAAATCCTGAATAAGCTGATATTTTTGAATTTCCATTTCGTGATAAATTAAATTTTCAGTACAAATTTTAAGTTCTTCATTAATGAAATAAAATCCATTACTACATTCTGTTAGGACAGTTGTGAGAATATCTTCTTTGTGCTTTTTCATTTTCTGATCTAAATATTTGGTAAACACAGTAAGTAATATCCCAAGTTGTATTCTGATTCTGTTATCCATCTCATCTTTTATAGTTTTAATTAATTCTTTTTTCTTTTGTTCTAATGATTTTGATATTTCCGCATTAAAAGTTTTATTTAATTGCAGCTGAATCTTGGTAGCTATTTCTTTCAACTGATCATCCACGTATTTATAGACTTCTTTCTGAAATTTGGCAAAGGTGTCTTTCAGATGACTGTCGGTTTGCTTCTGCAATTTGTCTTCATAGGCTGCCGTCTTTTCTTTTAAGGTAGTCTCTATCATAGTTTTTAGTTGTTTGCAGTATTTGTCAGTTTTTCTCTTTGTCTTTTCTTCGATTCTGCCTTCCAACTCAGTTTCTTTAATAGCCAGGTGTCCAATGAGGAGATCTGTCAGCTGCTTCCTAAGGTTTTCTTCTTGCTTTCCAGATACAGAGTTAATACTTGCCAGTATAAAGATTTTGAAAAGGTCATTTTGTTTTTCAAAATCTTTACTAAGTTTATTTTCGAAAATGGTTTCCAGTTGTGGTTTTCGAATGATGTCCTCATCATTTATGCTCTGATCACATCTCTTCAAGGAGGCGTTAAGTTCCTCGAGAGTCGCGTTCACTTTGTCAAATTTACTGTTGAATTTTTGATTCAGGTTCGAAAATTGATTGAAAATTTTTTGATCAAGCAAAGTCGTTAACTGCCCTTCCATTAATTTAATTTGTATTTCGTATTTCTGTTCATTGTACATGCATTTCTTCAAGAGTTCATCATTTTCTGATAATCTTTTCTGAAGATTGTTCACTGTGCTTTTTAAAACCGCTATGTCTTTTTCCATTGATGCGGATTCTGAAATGTAGTCGCATTATTAGTTTAAATTGGAAGTCATTCATATTCAGATTCTGATTATACCTGACGAAGAATTTTATATTTATTTTATAGACAGGTAAATAAGCACTAAATTTGGCCAGAGATGAACATTAGAATGTCGGGCACACGAGGAGGCCACCAAATGAGCTACCAACGACAGAATTACTTGTATGTGGTTATGGGTTAAAATATCTGAGATTGGCAATGGTCATTTTTTCCAAGGGTCATTCGGCAATGGAATACTCTTTGCGGGGATAATGTGAGGAACTTTCTGAAAGAAGGTGCCATTATAGTAGGTAGGGAATGGATAGGAGGATCCTTGGGATTTTAATGAGTTAGGAATTAGGAATGAGATTTATTCTCTCCACATCCAATTGGTCTATCAGGGCTACTTGCGGTCTATCCTGGTCTATTCAATTAGAATTTGCATTTCCTAACAAGCGTAGAATTTGAAGTGCACCTTCCACTATGGTACACTACCTTGTCTACAATTTTCAACATCAGAATCAAGTAGAATCACGATATATCCATTTGGGTAAACAGTGAGAGTAGCAATCGAACTCAACGTTATGAAGACACTCTCCATCTACTGGGTACTGCTAATACCCAATAATCGTCGCATTAGTGTAGTGTATGTGCAGTCTCTGTACTAGAACTATGCAGTGGACGAGGCTCTAATGACCTTGTAATTGAATTGCCTTAAAACACCAAGAAACAAATAATCTGTTTCTTGAAAATATTTCTGGATGCTCCTGCAGGAATAGGGCATGAGACTGACTCCTGTTGCATTGTAGTTTTGTGCAAAAGGTCAGACACCATGCAATATTATAACCAATAAAGCATTAATTTACTTGCCAAAAATTTCTATTGTGGTTGTGTAATGCGGTGTTGGAACAGTGGGGTAGGCCGGCATTCCCCCACAGACAATTCAGCCAATATTTCCTGCGCGCTCCAGATATCCGGCCGGCAGTGGCGGTTTTAGGCACGTGCAAACTGTGCAAATGCACGGGGCCTCGCACTTTCAATTTGCACAGGGCCTCGCGTATGCTAGAACCGCTACTGCCGGCCGGGGTGACCCCAGTCAGAGCATGTTCATTATACATGCAGACCCGACCCTGCCACAGGCGGGATAAGGGTATGATTATGATGATGATGACTGCAGGAACAGAAAAGGGTCTCCTTCTTGGCAATGGTTAGAAACTCGTATCTTTCGGTTGGAAGGCGCACGTGCGGCTTAACAAAGCCATGGCCGAGCAATATTGCTGATTAACCCTTTCAACATGGAAAAAATGTATCTAGATTACCAAAATTCCCAAGGCGTTCGACCTCTTTTCCTCTACTGTGTTTCGAACATGCGATCACAGGTTCTATTCTGATTGATTCCCGGGAGTGACTGATTTCCGGCTAAAGCAGTGATTCCCAACGTTTTTCTTAGATCTACTCCCTATAAAAGAATGGGCTTAGTTCATCGAACCCCCGTTACCCTTTTCTCTATAATTTACACCTGATCTACATTATACAACATCCCACCTCGGTGGCCCAAAGTGTAGCGTGCTTGGTAACTGCATCAGTGGTTATGGGTTCGATGCTGGACCGAGATGGGTTGGCTTCTTTTAGGTGAGAGATACCCCAAGTGGGCCTTCCTTTGGATGAGAAATAAAACGGAGGTCCGCGTGGTATAAGATGGCATTTTCGCGGAAAACAACCCTCTGTACTATGCAAGTAGAGAAGGGAAAATGCCCAGGTGCAGGAGCTCTCCCCTGGCGTCGGTGGATTTCCCTAACAGTAGACCGACGATAAATAAGCATAGAGGTTGCAGCTGTGGTCAGCAACTGGGTGGGGAAATCACTCCAGTATGTCACCCTTGTGTCCATTCAGAGGGACAAGATGGGTACCCGACCCTGCCATAGGTGGGAAAAGTTAGAAGTTGCTTGTTAGTCCTAGAAGGAAGTAACCAACAATGCATTCAAATAAATGTTGCATGTTTAGCTGTCGACCATTATTGATCATATTGACCCCGGGAGCAATACCGAACCTCTCCCCCCTGTCAAGCCCAGGTCCAACTGGTGATGTGTTGAATGCCACAAGCACGTATAAACCCTTCCCTTATAAATGGAGAAAACTGTATTCCGTTGGCAAACTGCACAAAATCTTCAAGTCCTTAGCAATGTGCTGTTCGGTATCCTTTGATGGATCACTCCTATCCGAAAATTCTAATTGACGGGTCCAGCAATGAGTTAAACTCGGACTAATGCTTTGAGTGAGGCGAAGGGAGTCAACGGCAATAAGGTTTATTAACCAAGATGCCCATCTCGCGGACCAAATTGGACAGAGTCAGCATGTATGCACCAACAACCTACCTGTCTTTGGTGGATGACAGTTTACCATTTTTGTCGTCTTCACAACATACCCTTCCACCAAACCAAAGTTGGATATGGACCCCTAATTATTCCACCAAAATCCTACGGTTATCCACAGACTTGCTTCTGTTTATGCCGCCCGAATACAGTATTTTGTCTGTGTCGCCCTTCCGCAGAAATTTTGAAGACCAATAAATTCCCTTTCGTGTTCGGATACCTTGTGTTCCACTGATAACAGGAAGAGGAAACCTGTTTAGCGTACTTCTTACTCATTTAGGCACAACTTGAACTTTATGATTTCAACTCTGCCGCCAGGAATGATTACAGTATATATAAACGAAACATTAATTACTTACGTTATAATAGTCTTATTTGGACTGGTATGCGTACATACACTAGTAGTTATCAAATTATTGCATGTGACCTCCACGTCGTATCAAAAATTTTTTACAACTAATATTGAGAAGTGATACGAATATCTAATCATTTCCTTCATCCTGCATCCGGGACTTTCCCCGTTATCTGTTGACGTTTAGTTAAACGCAACCTTCATGCATAAGTCACAAGTAAAATGGAAATTAATACAGTAGGCATTCATCATCATCATACCCCTCTCCAGCCGGCTCTGCGGGTTCTAGCCCTGCACTCCCGCTTATCTCCCACAAACTCCCCGTTCAACCATCCAGCATCATTCCCTTATCCTGCCTGTGGCAGAGTCGGATCTGCGGGTTCTGGGCCTCCACTCCCGTCTATCTCCCACGAGGTCCGCGTCCGTCCCCCACACAACCATATCTTTGGTCTCCCCTTGCCCTGCTCCCCTGCTTTGCTCTCCACCTCAATTCCTATAGGCAAGACGCAAAATGAGGCCTCAGGGTGACGCAGCCCTCCGAAATTCTGCTAGCAAGCAATCAGCGCACATTAAGTCGCAGTTTTTTAACATACTGGTTTGCAGTTTGCTTCAACTAAAATGGCTTTCAACGTAACAGTGATTGCCTGCTAGCAGAATTTCGCAGGGCTGCGTCACTCTGCGGCCTCATTTTGCGCCTTGCCATAGTTGTATGCAAGATTTTTGAACATGTCTTATTCTCGTGTATAAATGGGATACAGTGGTACCAAGGAGTCTATAAGGACTACCAGCTCCTCCCTTTCCCATTGACTTTTGTGTCAGTTTTACACGGTGGCGCCCCAAGTGGATGGTTTGCTACATATATTTCAGACATCTTAAACATGCAGTTGTGCACTTTATTTGATTTTTCTTAATAATAATGCCAACTGCTTTATTCTAATTTGAACATATAAATAAATTGCTCAGTTTCACATGTTTTAATGGAAAAAAGGGTGACCAGACGTCCCAATTTAGCCTGGACAGTCCCGATTTCAGACTGCATGTCCTGCCGCTCCTCTCCTATCCCGGCGGGACGCTCGTTTATCCTACTTCTTCGGCAAATTCTCAGAATCATTCGCTCGTCAATGAAATATGTATAGAGCACCCACACAGAATGATCCTTCTAGGTTGGCAACTGATCATCGTCTGCATCAAATTAAAACATCAGGCATCCTGTGCTGGACACGCCCTGTGACCCATAGGACAGTGAAGACAGGGAAGCGGAGTCCTGTGTGATAGGAGGGCCCCAATCAAGTTAAAAGGGAAGTTCGGTAGGGCAGTGTTTAGGCCAGCTATGCTATATGGATCAGAGTACTGGGCAGTGAGGAACAACCACGTCAACAGAATGCAAGTAGCTAAGATGCGGGTGCTGTGGTATATCAGTGGGGCGTCGAGAGATGATAGAATTAGGAATGAGTATATTAGAGGTAGTCTGGGAGTGGTGGACATCGCCGAAAAAATGAGGGAAAATAGGTTGAGGTGGACTTCCTCTACTCCTGATGCCCCCAATCACCATCAGTCCCATAATGGACCTAACAAGCTCTTCCTCTCCCCTCTTCATCACATGCTCTTCCTCTCCCCTCTTCATCACATGCTCCTCCTCTCCCCTCTTCATCAC
>JAAFCE010001036.1:56226376-56248220 GCA_013389805.1 Trigoniulus corallinus | reverse complement strand
GTGATGAAGAGGGGAGAGGAGGAGCATGTGATGAAGAGGGGAGAGGAAGAGCATGTGATGAAGAGGGGAGAGGAAGAGCTTGTTAGGTCCATTATGGGACTGATGGTGATTGGGGGCATCAGGAGTAGAGGAAGTCCACCTCAACCTATTTTCCCTCATTTTTTCGGCGATGTCCACCACTCCCAGACTACCTCTAATATACTCATTCCTAATTCTATCATCTCTCGACGCCCCACTGATATACCACAGCACCCGCATCTTAGCTACTTGCATTCTGTTGACGTGGTTGTTCCTCACTGCCCAGTACTCTGATCCATATAGCATAGCTGGCCTAAACACTGCCCTACCGAACTTCCCTTTTAACTTGATTGGGGCCCTCCTATCACACAGGACTCCGCTTCCCTGTCTTCACTGTCCTACGGGTCACAGGGCGTGTCCAGCACAGGATGCCTGATGTTTTAATTTGATGCAGACGATGATCAGTTGCCAACCTAGAAGGATCATTCTGTGTGGGTGCTCTATACATATTTCATTGACGAGTGAATGATTCTGAGAATTTGCCGAAGAAGTAGGATAAACGAGCGTCCCGCCGGGATAGGAGAGGAGCGGCAGGACATGCAGTCTGAAATCGGGACTGTCCAGGCTAAATTGGGACGTCTGGTCACCCTTTTTTCCATTAAAACATGTGAAACTGAGCAATTTATTTATATGTTCAAATTAGAATAAAGCAGTTGGCATTATTATTAAGAAAAATCAAATAAAGTGCACAACTGCATGTTTAAGATGTCTGAAATATATGTAGCAAACCATCCACTTGGGGCGCCACCGTGTAAAACTGACACAAAAGTCAATGGGAAAGGGAGGAGCTGGTAGTCCTTATAGACTCCTTGGTACCACTGTATCCCATTTATACACGAGAATAAGACATGTTCAAAAATCTTGCATACAACTATGGCAAGGCGCAAAATGAGGCCGCAGAGTGACGCAGCCCTGCGAAATTCTGCTAGCAGGCAATCACTGTTACGTTGAAAGCCATTTTAGTTGAAGCAAACTGCAAACCAGTATGTTAAAAAACTGCGACTTAATGTGCGCTGATTGCTTGCTAGCAGAATTTCGGAGGGCTGCGTCACCCTGAGGCCTCATTTTGCGTCTTGCCTATAGGAATTGAGGTGGAGAGCAAAGCAGGGGAGCAGGGCAAGGGGAGACCAAAGATATGGTTGTGTGGGGGACGGACGCGGACCTCGTGGGAGATAGACGGGAGTGGAGGCCCAGAACCCGCAGATCCGACTCTGCCACAGGCAGGATAAGGGAATGATGCTGGATGGTTGAACGGGGAGTTTGTGGGAGATAAGCGGGAGTGCAGGGCTAGAACCCGCAGAGCCGGCTGGAGAGGGGTATGATGATGATGAATGCCTACTGTATTAATTTCCATTTTACTTGTGACTTATGCATGAAGGTTGCGTTTAACTAAACGTCAACAGATAACGGGGAAAGTCCCGGATGCAGGATGAAGGAAATGATTAGATATTCGTATCACTTCTCAATATTAGTTGTAAAAAATTTTTGATACGACGTGGAGGTCACATGCAATAATTTGATAACTACTAGTGTATGTACGCATACCAGTCCAAATAAGACTATTATAACGTAAGTAATTAATGTTTCGTTTATATATACTGTAATCATTCCTGGCGGCAGAGTTGAAATCATAAAGTTCAAGTTGTGCCTAAATGAGTAAGAAGTACGCTAAACAGGTTTCCTCTTCCTGTTATCAGTGGAACACAAGGTATCCGAACACGAAAGGGAATTTATTGGTCTTCAAAATTTCTGCGGAAGGGCGACACAGACAAAATACTGTATTCGGGCGGCATAAACAGAAGCAAGTCTGTGGATAACCGTAGGATTTTGGTGGAATAATTAGGGGTCCATATCCAACTTTGGTTTGGTGGAAGGGTATGTTGTGAAGACGACAAAAATGGTAAACTGTCATCCACCAAAGACAGGTAGGTTGTTGGTGCATACATGCTGACTCTGTCCAATTTGGTCCGCGAGATGGGCATCTTGGTTAATAAACCTTATTGCCGTTGACTCCCTTCGCCTCACTCAAAGCATTAGTCCGAGTTTAACTCATTGCTGGACCCGTCAATTAGAATTTTCGGATAGGAGTGATCCATCAAAGGATACCGAACAGCACATTGCTAAGGACTTGAAGATTTTGTGCAGTTTGCCAACGGAATACAGTTTTCTCCATTTATAAGGGAAGGGTTTATACGTGCTTGTGGCATTCAACACATCACCAGTTGGACCTGGGCTTGACAGGGGGGGAGAGGTTCGGTATTGCTCCCGGGGTCAATATGATCAATAATGGTCGACAGCTAAACATGCAACATTTATTTGAATGCATTGTTGGTTACTTCCTTCTAGGACTAACAAGCAACTTCTAACTTTTCCCACCTATGGCAGGGTCGGGTACCCATCTTGTCCCTCTGAATGGACACAAGGGTGACATACTGGAGTGATTTCCCCACCCAGTTGCTGACCACAGCTGCAACCTCTATGCTTATTTATCGTCGGTCTACTGTTAGGGAAATCCACCGACGCCAGGGGAGAGCTCCTGCACCTGGGCATTTTCCCTTCTCTACTTGCATAGTACAGAGGGTTGTTTTCCGCGAAAATGCCATCTTATACCACGCGGACCTCCGTTTTATTTCTCATCCAAAGGAAGGCCCACTTGGGGTATCTCTCACCTAAAAGAAGCCAACCCATCTCGGTCCAGCATCGAACCCATAACCACTGATGCAGTTACCAAGCACGCTACCCTCTGGGCCACCGAGGCGGGATGTTGTATAATGTAGATCAGGTGTAAATTATAGAGAAAATGGTAACGGGGGTTCGATGAACTAAGCCCATTCTTTTATAGGGAGTAGATCTAAGAAAAACGTTGGGAATCACTGCTTTAGCCGGAAATCAGTCACTCCAGGGAATCAATCAGAATAGAACCTGTGATCGCATGTTCGAAACACAGTAGAGGAAAAAGAGGTCGAACGACTTGGGAATTTTGGTAATCTAGATACATTTTTTCCATGTTGAAAGGGTTAATCAGCAATATTGCTCGGCCATGGCTTTGTTAAGCCGCACGTGCGCCTTCCAACCGAAAGATACGAGTTTCTAACCATTGCCAAGAAGGAGACCCTTTTCTGTTCATGAAGTCATCATATCATCATCCTACCCTTATCCCGCCTGTGGCAGGGTCGGGTCTGCATGTATAATGAACATGCTCTGACTGGGGACACCCCGGCCGGATATCTGGAGCGCGCAGGAAATATTGGCTGAATTGTCTGTGGGGGAATGCCGGCCTACCCCACTGTTCCAACACCGCATTACACAACCACAATAGAAATTTTTGGCAAGTAAATTAATGCTTTATTGGTTATAACATTGCATGGTGTCTGACCTTTTGCACAAAATTACAATGCAACAGGAGTCAGTCTCATGCCCTATTCCTGCAGGAGCATCCAGAAGAATTTTTTGTTTCTTGGTGTTTTAAGGCAATTCAATTACAAGGTCATTAGAGCCTCGTCCACTGCATAGTTCTAGTACAGAGACTGCACATGCACTACACTAATGCGACGATTATTGGGTATTAGCAGTACCCAGTAGATGGAGAGTGTCTTCATAACGTTGAGTTCGATTGCTACTCTCACTGTTTACCCAAATGGATATATCGTGATTCTACTTGATTCTGATGTTGAAAATTGTAGACAAGGTAGTGTACCATAGTGGAAGGTGCACTTCAAATTCTATGCTTGTTAGGAAATGCAAATTCTAATTGAATAGACCAGGATAGACCGCAAGTAGCCCTGATAGACCAATTGGATGTGGAGAGAATAAATCTCATTCCTAATTCCTAACTCATTAAAATCCCAAGGATCCTCCTATCCATTCCCTACCTACTATAATGGCACCTTCTTTCAGAAAGTTCCTCACATTATCCCCGCAAAGAGTATTCCATTGCCGAATGACCCTTGGAAAAAATGACCATTGCCAATCTCAGATATTTTAACCCATAACCACATACAAGTAATTCTGTCGTTGGTAGCTCATTTGGTGGCCTCCTCGTGTGCCCGACATTCTAATGTTCATCTCTGGCCAAATTTAGTGCTTATTTACCTGTCTATAAAATAAATATAAAATTCTTCGTCAGGTATAATCAGAATCTGAATATGAATGACTTCCAATTTAAACTAATAATGCGACTACATTTCAGAATCCGCATCAATGGAAAAAGACATAGCGGTTTTAAAAAGCACAGTGAACAATCTTCAGAAAAGATTATCAGAAAATGATGAACTCTTGAAGAAATGCATGTACAATGAACAGAAATACGAAATACAAATTAAATTAATGGAAGGGCAGTTAACGACTTTGCTTGATCAAAAAATTTTCAATCAATTTTCGAACCTGAATCAAAAATTCAACAGTAAATTTGACAAAGTGAACGCGACTCTCGAGGAACTTAACGCCTCCTTGAAGAGATGTGATCAGAGCATAAATGATGAGGACATCATTCGAAAACCACAACTGGAAACCATTTTCGAAAATAAACTTAGTAAAGATTTTGAAAAACAAAATGACCTTTTCAAAATCTTTATACTGGCAAGTATTAACTCTGTATCTGGAAAGCAAGAAGAAAACCTTAGGAAGCAGCTGACAGATCTCCTCATTGGACACCTGGCTATTAAAGAAACTGAGTTGGAAGGCAGAATCGAAGAAAAGACAAAGAGAAAAACTGACAAATACTGCAAACAACTAAAAACTATGATAGAGACTACCTTAAAAGAAAAGACGGCAGCCTATGAAGACAAATTGCAGAAGCAAACCGACAGTCATCTGAAAGACACCTTTGCCAAATTTCAGAAAGAAGTCTATAAATACGTGGATGATCAGTTGAAAGAAATAGGTACCAAGATTCAGCTGCAATTAAATAAAACTTTTAATGCGGAAATATCAAAATCATTAGAACAAAAGAAAAAAGAATTAATTAAAACTATAAAAGATGAGATGGATAACAGAATCAGAATACAACTTGGGATATTACTTACTGTGTTTACCAAATATTTAGATCAGAAAATGAAAAAGCACAAAGAAGATATTCTCACAACTGTCCTAACAGAATGTAGTAATGGATTTTATTTCATTAATGAAGAACTTAAAATTTGTACTGAAAATTTAATTTATCACGAAATGGAAATTCAAAAATATCAGCTTATTCAGGATTTCGAGATATCAATTGCACGAAAATTTGATCTCTTCTCTGATACACTCCACAATGTACTATCCCAAGAATTCGAGTCAGAGATGAAACAAATAGAAAACCAATTACAAGGTAAGAAATACAACGAACTTCTATTACTTCTGATTGTAATTGAATACACTGCAAGCAGCCCTAATAGACCAAGTATCTCACCAAGTATCCACCCTCAAAGGAACCTGAGGCATAGCATCTATTGTGCCATATATTATCTACCTGCTATAATGACACCTTCTAGCAGAAAGTTCCTCGCATTATGCTCGCCTAGAGCATTCCATTGCCGAATGACCCTTAGAAACAAGTCAGTAATACGAGTCTGTGTGCCCTGGTCTCCTTCAATTTGAATAGGTGATCATTTCTCCCCCTATACTCTGCAAGGGATAAGCTGCCAAGTGGAGAACTCTCGTGCCCTATTTTCAACAGCTTGCTAGAAAGCTTAATGAAGAACTACTTACGAAACTCGTTATTGATACATTTCTACAGATTCTGGGGTGGAATATTCACGTCCACCGCATCACAATGTCATAAGAAATTCCAGGATAGGTTGCAGAGTTTAGACCTCTAAGCTCTGGAGCGGATCCAAGGGGGGATTTTGGGGTTGCAACCCCCCTCCCTAAATTTTGGGTCGACATTGACACTGACAAATGAAAATTGCGTTTCCAATCGCTGTTTATGGCTCAACCCCTCCCCTGACGAAAATCCTGGATCCGCCACTGACTAAGCTAACAGATACGGGAATTCTCTCTTCCCAACACAGTGTTCAGCATGGATATCCGGAATTCAGTGGTACCCGACCCTGCCGTAAGCAGGAAATGGAAGCGTGATTTAAGAGAGACATTATTTTATATTCAATTTCAGAAGAAATATACTGACCAGCCCTACTAAGAAACACGATTAATTTTAAATGACCACCCAAGTTATACCTGTAATGGAAAATTATGAGTTTCAAAATGAATAACTAATGTTTAAATGTGTTAGATTTAACCTCTGAATTAAGTTTTTAAGGAAAATTGTGATGAAAGTGATTACATTATATGCTGAAAGACAAACCTAAAAATGCACAAAACCTAAAACATTAAGAAACCTCGCAAGGGGTCACTTAATTGTTTAATCATATTTAGCAAATTAGATTACTAAATTGCAACATATGAAGTTCAACTTCCATAAAAGACACAAACCATATTTCTCGAGAGTAAAAATATATGTGAATCAAATCTTCCAACGCATGTTTTTTGCAATTTTTATGTTCCATAAGATTCCTTTGTTCTCCAATCACACCTGGTAGATTATCTCCAAGATTTTGCGAGCATTACTGGAGCACTGCTGGAGATTCTCTTGTCTATTTAATACTTTTATCACAAGAATGCTCACATCAGCTTCATATATCGTTCTCCCCCTCTGAGTTTTC
Organism: Trigoniulus corallinus; assembly: GCA_013389805.1. Taxonomy (NCBI): domain Eukaryota; kingdom Metazoa; phylum Arthropoda; class Diplopoda; order Spirobolida; family Trigoniulidae; genus Trigoniulus; species Trigoniulus corallinus. The sequence continues at coordinate 56,241,501 of JAAFCE010001036.1, read as the reverse complement.
ACTTACAGGATGTGACAGGACCAGACATATTTGAACCAAAATGATCAAAATTAGAGTTAGAACTAAGAATGTTGCTTCCATCAATAATCTTTCAGCAAAATGTGCAGAGTTCGTTTGATAGCAAAACTTTCATTCGGAAAGAATTGGAGCGCCCAGTTCTAAAGTGGACCACGTCCATTACGCTTTCAATTAAGCAGTAATGATTAACTTTAATGGCAAATATCTCAAAATTAGGATTTGTGGACTTAATCCACTTTGGAACTGAACGCCTCAAGTATCTACTTGAAAAAGGAATTACTCTAATCACCAACAGAGATGCTCTCCTGTTATCCTAAGTGCTATCAAATTGAGAAAAACCTGTATTTATGGTCAGACGGAAAGGTGGTGGACAGGGTGCAGGAAGAAGAAATAGTTAAGGCCCTATGAGGATTAGAGACTGAAAGGCTGCAGGCCTAGACAGAATCCCCAATGAAGAACTGCATAGCCTAGGGATCACAGGAAATCAGGTGGCTAGGGATCAAAGCTGAGTAATACCTCTCTTCAAGGGAAAACGTGATTCCAAGGGTTGTGGTCACTATAGAGGCTTTAAAATGATAAGCCACTCCATGAAGCTCTGGGAGGGATTAACAATGTCGACGTCAGGATAGGACTAGTGTTCATGGTGGTTCACAGTAGGTCATAAATGAAGTAAGCCTTCAATCTGCGGCAGAGGATAGAAAAGCATAGGGTGGAAAAGTAGGATCCCAATGCGATCTTTGTTGATTTGGAGAAGGCTTGTTGGTGGTATGAACATGTGATAAGAGGGGAGGTCCTTTACGGGAATGCAGGAGGTTGAAAGCACCCAAAGCAGAGAAGACCAAAGCAGAAATGGGAGCAGGTTGTACATAAGGATTTGATTGTGTGTGGGTGGACGAGGACTTGATGGGGGATAGGTATTAGTGGTGGGCTAGACCCCACAGACCCGACCTGTCATAAGCGGACTATGGGTATGATGATGGTAGCGTCCAGCTGACTACCACCAAAGATGAAAGCTTGAGTTTCATTGAAAACCATTTGCTTACACAACTACTGAGGTAGTGGTCAGAATGGCACCAGTGGTGTAAAAAACGGGTACTGCATGTAAAACATGGGTAACCTTTGTGACATTAGCTCAGGGGTGCAGAAATATTAAGCTACTGAATTGTAGATAAATCTAGAAATACAGTGGTACCTCAGGTTACGAACTTAATTGGTTTCAGGACTCGGTTCATAACCCGAAACGTTTGTAACCCCAAAAATGAAACAGAGGCATGTGATATAAGATAAAATGAAATCTTTTACTGCTGTATAGCAAGGCTAATGAAAGCGAGATTCCCGTGCAGGCCAAAGTGAATTAGGACTAAGCATTGTTAGTACTGAATGGTCTTCATTTGTAATGCTCTCTTTCTCCTTCTTTTGCAAACCAAGGCACTGTTTGTAACCAAAGACGAAAAACTTTTGATTTATTGTTCATAACTCAAATTGTTCGTGACCTGAGGCGTTCGTAACCTGAGGTACCACTGTAATATCAATGAATAATAATAAAAATTCAATATTCTGCGAGTGATGTCAGCATGATCACCCCCATAGCAGTTAATCTTTTTGTTACTACCTGGGTACACATGTACCCATTTTTGACTTTGCATTGATGCCAAAAAATAACTTTGAGAAGGATCATTTTGTCCAACCAGATCCCCATTATTTGGGAAGTTTCAGAGAGAATTTGTGTATGTATGCTTGTTTTTAACAAAACAATATTAATTGATATGACATTTAACTCATATACCCCTCTTATTACTACCTGGGTACACGTGTACCCATAGGAATGTTACAGACGGTACAAATTCATTAAATCGATGAAACAAGATTGTTATACCAAGAGGCAGAGCTGGCGTGAAGCGGGTTCAGCGTGTTTGCCGAACCCGCCCTCCGGCCTTGGCGTTCGGCCCTGTTTTGTTTGTGTTTTAGGGCCCCATCCATTTTGTTGTTCTAATGCAGAGACTGCACAGACACCACACTAATGCGAGGATTTTTGGGTATTAGCAGTAACCAGTCTTCCCAAGTGGCCACTCATGTCGGGAGCGGCAAATTGCATGGGACACACCAGTTGTCGTCTCATCACTGAAGTTAAAAAGCGCAATTCCAGGTAGTACTGACATGGGTCGCCACTTGGGAAAGCTGGGTACTGCTAATACCAAAAAACCATTACATTAGTGTAGCGTCTGCGCAGTCCCTGCATAAGAACTATGCTGTGGACGGGGCTCTAATGACCTTGTAGTTGAACGGCCCTAAAGCAACAAACAAAGCTACCCATGTCAGTACTAACTGGGGTTGATTTGTTTAACTGGTGTGTCAAACGCAATAAGCCACTCCCTTTGGCTCAGGCTTGTGCCAAGGTGCGAGCCTGGTTCACCACTTTTGCCAGAGCCTGGCCTCGCTTTTACTAAGGCCCCATGTGTGGGCCTCTATATTACAAAATGTAAAATCTATTTTCTTACAAAAGATCCTGCAAAATATTTATTTTTGAACCCATTTCTGCAAAAGATTGCACAAGCTCTGCCAAGGGGCCTTGTTTTACCTTTTACTTTTGGTCACAGGCAGTTTTCATGGATTTCTATGACTCCTAGTGGTTTAAGCTAAAGCTGCTGGCAAAATTTTTTCCCCAATGGCACAAAAGGGTATTCTTCGTCTCTGACCTACAACACCCAATAGCTGTTCATTATAAATAGAGTGATTTAGCACTGTACGATAATGAAGGGACCAGCCAAACCGTTCTTTATATTGAGTGGTTTCATTATATTGAGCTTTTCTTATATCAAGCAGCTAATACATGGGAGGCATATAGGATTTTTGGCGGAACCAACTACCCTGTTCGTTATATCGAACAGTTTGTTATATTGAGATTCGTCATATCGAGAGTCGACTGTGATTGCAGCAACTTATTGCATCTGTAAAAATATGTCAGAGGATGCCATGTTTTTTAAGATTGTGGACAATTTTTACAAAGTAGGAATGTCAAAGAATGTTCATTGCAAAAATAGGTTTCTGACATTTTACACATGATTTTCAAGTCTTTCTTCTCTATTTATTAGGTGATGCATGATGAACCTACAACGATTTTATGTCCATGTATATCATGTTATCAGGGCTGGATCCAGAGGCGGATCATGGGGAGCACTTCAAAAAAGTGTGCCCCAACTATTTTCAAATATTTGAGAACCTTTAAGTATAAATCTATCCAGCAATTATAATAGGTCTTCTACTGCCCCTTTGACAATGTCCCAGAGGGGAGCAATGCAGCAATTGCTCCACCTCAGTGCCTCAATGGGGCATAACTGATGGCGCACTTTTGCATTGTTATCACCATTTCTATACTGCCAGCCCAACAGTTGCAGACCAATCTGTAGTTGGCTAAACCACTGAAGATAGTACATTCTCTACGGCAGTGATTCTCAACCACTGTGCCGCGGCACTTTAATGTGCGGTGAGATTCACGAGGGTGTGCCGCGAGGTCGGGTACCCATCTTGTCCCTCTGACTGGACACAAGGGCGATATATTGGGCAGTGTTTTCCCACAGCCGGTTGCCAATCAAAGCTGCAATTTCTATGCTATTTATGGTCTTTCTACTGTTCGTTGGGACATTCCACCGAAGACGGGGGGCGAGCTCCTGCCCCTGGAAATTTTGGTCCTCTACCCGTTCCATATAGAGAGGGTTCTTCCATGTGCAAATGCCATCGTACACCACACGGGACCTTGGTTTTACTTCTCACCCGAAAGAAGGTGCACTCAGGGCTTCTCTCTCGCCCGAAAAAAGCCAACCCGCCTCGGTCCAGTATTGAACCAAAAACTACTGACACAGTTACCGAGGCTAGTTTTTGCATAGGGTTAGGCTACAACTTATATATTTTCTTTGGCGTTTGTGTACCTAGAAATGTGTCGTTGCTAGTGTGCCGCCAAATTTTTAAATTAGTAAAAGTGTACCGTGGCGAAAAAAAGGTTGAGAATCACTGCTCTAAGGGGTAGCAGAGGACCTAATGCAATTGTTAGTTCAATTGGGTTACACGTTTTTTGATATGCTCCCTACCCCACAATCTGCCACTGCAGAATGTCCTATCATCAGTGGCTTAGCCAACTCCAGATTGGACTCGCAGTATACTGTAGATGTGGGGATAGCAAACGCTAAAATACCAAATCAGGTGCAAAGTTGAATGAGTTGAAATATGCGTCCCATTGAGGCACTGAGGGGGGAGCAATTGCTGCATTGCTCCTCTGTGGATCTGCTCCTGCACGTTGAGCAGTAGTAATAGTAGTTGTTGGTGTAGTCAATGCAGAAATGGATGCAGTAGGTATGCAAGAGGTTGACTGCATCAGCATGCTCTCAATTGGCAATTTTGCCAAACTGCCAATGCGGCCTTCACAAATGAAAAGGTACCCCTGAGGGTACCTGTAGGTCATCCTGATATTGCTGCTAGCTCCTCCCCACCCTCCTTTTCAATAAATAAAGCAATAGATGTCACCACTAATGTATCTTCAGGGTCAGAGTAATGCCATTTTGCAATAGGGTACACATGTACCCAGGTAGTAACTTGTGTGGAAAATTCTGGGTAGCAACACAAGGGTTAAAGCTGAGGTGGCCAACCTTTTCAGCAGGAGGAAATCAGAGCAGTTTTCTCCTTTCCTGTAAAATTTATGAAATGGTGTTTACAGTGTTTCACCGGGAAGGTGTCTATATGTACAATAATTTTATATTCATTTGACCTTTCTCCGTGGGCCACAACATGATTCCTGGTGGGACGCCCATGATTCCTCGGGCCTCGTGTTGGCCACCCGTGAGTTAAAGGTTAAGCCCGCAAGGAGCCCTTATAATAATCGTCACACCTGCTTCAGATTTTGACACAAAGAACAGCTCACTTGCAAAAGACCATCAACTTTATTCTACAACATTTCAGTGGAAAGGGAATAAAGTACCAAATAACTGTTGTCAGACCCTAGCACTAGGGAAAATTTAATTAGTTGCTTATTTGACACCTTCATATAGAGAGCAAAACAATCGAGGCTTTCCCCTTGCTACAGATAGACTACTGGCCTCGGTAGTTGTGGATTATCAACAGGCGTCTCCCTATTCCTACAAGAATAACTCGCTCCTCAGCTACCTTAATTGATCAGATTTTCGTGTCCCTTCACTTCTGTAATTCCCAGGTAACTCTATTGCATGATTTCCGATTGGACCATGAGATGGTTTCTCTTGTTTCCACTTTCTATATTACACCTTGCTACTCCAAAACAGCTCCCTCCTTGCTGGGAGCGGCGAGTTGCATTGGACACACCAGTTCTCGCCTCATCACTGAAGTTAAGCAATGCAAGCCCAGTTAGTACTGACATGGGTGGTCGCTCGGGAAAGCTGGGTACTGCTAATACCCAATAATCGTCGCATTAGTGTAGTGTCTGTGCAGACTATGCACTAGAACTATGCAGTGGATGGGTCTCTAATGACCTTGTAGTTGACGAGACCTTAAACACCAACAAACCAAACCCAACCAATTGTAAGGTCCCTAGACCCCCCAAATATTTGGTAGGCTCTAAACCCCCTTTTTATAAAAATTGCAACCTTACCTGCACATATTGTATGTCCATTTTCAGCCCACCAGATGCCTGCAAAACGAAAACAAACAACAAACAATAAAAACTTAAGAAAACAATGAATAATGAAAGAATTAAAATTCAAGTAAACAATGCACTTATTCTTTACCAATCCACACTATATCTTAAACAAAAGATTCTCCAATAAAATACCCCAAATACACTGGAGACCAAACACATAACAATGTAGGCAAATGGGAATCCCAGATTTCAACAATAAGGAAACATAACACAAGCACAAGCCTGGGTTGGGTTACCTAGGTATTCTTAAATATTGTATTGTGTTAGTAAACTATAAATAGATCTAACAACTTAGGAAGGGGCAGAACTCCAAACACCAAGCTAGGAGACACAAGGATTATCACATTCAACATAGTAACTAAACTATAACTGGTGAATTCAACAAAGAGGAAGAGAAGAACACACAACTTCTGAAGGAATTAATACTACAGAGAAAAATAGGACTTACCAAGCAACGATCAGCTATTAGTGACTGGATACACCTGGACAAAATCGTGACCTCGTGTGTGTGTGTGTGACACTAAAACTGCAGAGTTCAACTGTTGAACTGCCCACTTGCAGTGGAAGACCAACCCTAGTTCAAACCTCTATTTTAGGTTTTCTACCCTACATCGTAGATATAAACGTGCAATCCGTCCTGCCAAGTTGACCTTGATAACCTCCAGTACTCCTGTCTGCTCCCTTTGGGCATTGGTCCAAAACTTGACCATTACTCATAATGGCTAATCCGTTTAGCCAGCCTCCACCAAGTGAGAGTATCCATCTTCCTGTTCCTGTGAATAGTGATTCTACTCCTCTTGTTCTTGAGTTACCTCAGCTCATATTCTATATAGCTAAGTTAAAACCTGCTACCTGTCGGGGTTCCTGATGGTCTGCCCACCATAGTCATAAAGGCACTGGATTTAGAAACACTTATGCTATTGTTGCATCTCTGGCTATTTTCCAGGTTGTGGTATAGTACCTATACACAAGACAGGTTCAATTTTAGACCCGAGAAACTATAGACCAATTGACATCTTGTCACCACTCGCCCAAATCTTGGAAAGATGGATGCATTCTGTAGCCAGAGATGAACTTTTGGCAATGATTCCTCTTACACAATTCAGTTCACGTCCTAAGGTCTCTGTGACCTATGCCATATTCTCTCTTCTCTACACTGTGACCCTGGCCTTGGCTAGAGGGCATGTATTCCTTCTTCTGAAGACTGATGTTGCAAAAGCATTCGATTCTGTCGATCATGCTTCTCTGATTAATATGCTCAGCAGAGCACTTTCGAATCCTTTTGTACTAAATCTCTGTAGGACAGTCAGGACTAGAGCCTCATATGTCACAATCAGGCTTAACCGTGGGGTCCCTCAGGGCTCAGCTTTATGACCTATACAACCTGGCCACATCTGCCCTTCCCACTATCAATCAGGAATGGCAGGTGTGGTCTTCTGCTGATGATAACTACTTTGGACGCCAGATTCAACTTGAGCAGCTGGATGCTCAGCTTGCAAGATGGTATCAGACGTTACAAATGCAATTGCATGTGGGGAAAAACGCAGATCTTGCTTCTTGGAGTGCAGGCACCAAATCTCAATCGCTTAAGCTTTTAGGGGTTACAATTGATTCTACCCTACAATTCCTACAGTACAGAGATCAGATAGTTTCCAAACTAAATTCTCTCTCATATCTTTTCAAACGTCTTAAGCTCCTCCTAACAACACAGAAACTGATCATGATTTTCTGAGATAAAGTTCTATCTCTGCTCCAGTTTGCATCCCCTTTCCTGGCAGGTCTTACCAAGGCTCAGCTTCAACCCCTCGAACAGCCTTTAATAAAATTATTTGGATTATTTTTTGCATCCCCTCTTTGAACAGAGTTTCCCCTATCTGCAGAAAGCATAGAATTTTACCTTACATCCTTTTCTTGACTTTAACCCGATTACTGGAAATAGCAGCGCTCTCAAGGATGCTGTACATCCTGCCCATTCCATCTCAGCATTTTTCCACTCTGAGGCCACAGTGAATGGGACCCATAGGTTCCATTTTGAACCTTCCATTCCCTTCCAAGATCTGCAAAAGAGACTGTTCCTTGCAGTTTGCTTTCAACAGTGGAATGCCCTCCCATTTGAAATTCGATCTTTGGTCTTTGTTTGTACTGAATTTCAATGCTTGAAGGGGTAATTTACCAACAGAGTTATTTTACTTGGAATATGCAAATCCAGTTTAGTGTGCAAAATTTTTACTTTATGTGTGTTATTAAATAATAATATTTCTAGTCACTTAACTATCTGCCCACATAATAAATCAAACAAAAATCACTCTAAACCCATGGGCTGTAATTTTTAGATCCTCATCCTATGCCAGTTAATCTTCACTAGCAGTCGCATAATGAGCCAAACTAAATGCCCGTATTGCATTCCCTCGGGTCTCACATTTGAATTTATTGAGACCCTTCAATCATACAGGACTCCACTTTGTGTCTGGGGAAGCTAGCGTCTTCCATTCCATTACTCCTATTTTAAATCATGTGCCTGTATACAAGTTCAGCATGATATGAAATGTTAAATGTTTATTTAATACAGAAATCAATTTTTCTTTTTTTTAGCACATACTGAATTATGGCAGGAAACCAAGAGAGAAGTTCAGGTAAATTCATAGAATTTTGGCATGTGGCAACGTTTCTGTTCAGTAATTTAAGGATCTAACATCACTTTCTTTTCTCTAAAAATGTAAAGGCACTTGATACAAAATTTGTAGAGAAAATTCCATATCTTCTAAGAACTCGTCAGACGGAATTTACGTGGGAGGTCGCAGGCATTAGCAACCTAATGAGGGATTATGTGTCCAATAACATAGACACAATTGAAAGTCATCCTTTTGTAATTCAATATTGTGGACTTGAAATGATAGCAAGATTGAAACTACTTGAAAGTGGGCCAGTGTTATTTCTCGGATTTGCGCAACAGCCTTTGGGAGAAAAGATTTTTTACCATAGAAGAACCATACTTTTGCTGGACCAAAGTGAAAATAATCCACCCGCTGACAAAATCCGGATTTCTGAACCGCACTTTTCAAACACTGAATCCCAAGAATGGATGACAACATTTACAGGAAGCCGCTTATTCGATTCATTTGCTAAGATGAAATGTCAAAATAATTACATCAAAGATGACAAACTGATTATTAAGGTCCTCATTCATCCCCTATCAATCCTTTATCAATCTTACCACTCTAATAACGGGATTCTCTTATGGAAAATTGAAGATTTCGCCAAGAAAATGAAAGATGAAAGAAATGAAGTAACAACTTGCCTTATGAGCGATTACTTTTACTCTTCTAAAAATGGATACAGACTTCAAGTTCAACTTACTTGCTACACCAGATATATAACAGTGCAGCTAGTCTTTCTGAGAGGAGAATGGGATGAATTCCTTCCAAAATATTATCGTCACAAAACCACCGTGACACTTTTAGACCAATCTGATTCTTTAGAAAAAGACAACTTTGAGAAATCATTAATAAGTAATGACACCTACGCCGATAGCTTTTCTAAATATTACTTGAAAGATAAACTCGCATCGTCAGTTTATTTAAAAAATGACAGTATCCAGCTAAGGGTGAAAGTAGAAGCAGATTTTGAGCCTCTTTTGTCAAGCACCGTCGACAGTATTAATGCATATTGTACTACGAATTTCTCACAATCAGAAGGAGTTGAATTCTGCTCTCCTATCCGGCCTAGAAGTAGACCAGGACTTAACAGACTCCTAGATTCTACATCCACAAATGTTGCACTACCGTAAAATCTCACGTAAAGTCTACATCACAAATATAGTCCGCACCCGTCTCATCATCATCATCATCACACCCTTATCCCGCCTGTGGCAGGGTCGGGCCTGCGAGTCCAATGAACATGCTCTGACTGGGTTCACCCCAACCAGGCGTCTGGAGCACACAGGAAATACTGGCTGAATTGTCTGTGGGGGGATGCCGGTGTCACACGTCAAAGTGTCCCGGCGATTTTCCATTTTACCCGGTTAGCTTTTTTTTGGTTTCTTTGGTGTTTTAGGGCAAAATTATTGCGAAAAACAAGTATTTTTATGAATAAACATTAGTTTTGTAATGACAGAATTGCAACTTGAGTGTGGTGACGTTGAGGCCAGGCAGAAGGAAAGCAGAATTAAGATTTCTCTGTGTCTAGAAAAATGAGGTTCACAGAATCGATATGTATCTTCTTCGCGGGAGAAGGGCGGGGGACCAAAAGACCGAAAGCAGAGATCATTGTAAAGGTATACAGTACCAAAAATGGAAGAGCATTGCATCATATACGACAGTGGTTCTCAATGCGTGTTCTGTAAACAAATTAAATGCAGAAATAAAGGCATTGGAAAAGAAATCGGTACAATTTAAAAATTAAAATAATTTTTGGATGGTATTGTAATCAGCAAACGACATCGTTGTTCGTTTTATTGTTATATGAAGTGGTAGTAAGTACCAAGTGTAGAAAGTGTACAAGCTGACTTAAAGTTTATGTTGAATTGTAAATGTTTCGTGCAAGTAAAATGTCCCTGGCTTCAAAAGGATTGAGAACCACTGATCTACGAGATGGTAAGTCTAACATTGGATATAAATTACGCCTTGATTCGCGTTGCATCTCTTCTCTGCAGTGCATATATGCTATGCAGAAAAGAGACAAATTCGGGCATCAGCATTTTGATCTAAATGGTGGACACTTTGAAGTACTCAAGATTTGCCTCAAAGTGTCTAGCTGGACACTGAGGTACACCCCGGACGCTTTGACGTGACACCGGCCTACCCCACTGTTTCAACACCGCATTACACAACCACAATAGAATTTTTTGGCAGGTAAATTAATGCCTTGTGGATTATAATATTGCATGTTGTCTGCCCTTTTGCACAATGACTACAATGCAACAGGAGTCAGGCTCATGCCCATAGTCCGCATTAGCGATGGGTATGTTTCAAATACAGTCCGCACTTTAAAATTCCTGTTGTAGCCAGTGGCGCAACTTGTACGGGCAATGGGATCAAATGAATTTGAAAATGAAATGTCAGATTACTCTGACGATGAAATTGAAATGTGAAAGGTTTTATATTGCATTATCATATAAATAAGAACGTACTGTGTAAAGACGTGTTGTTAAATGTAATAAAATGTTCAGAAAATGAGGAACAGTTTTCATTGAGAACCCTTGGTTTCATTTATAGTCCACCCTCTCATATAGTCCGCACTAAATGATCTAATCTGCGGGCATTACGTGAGATTTTACGGTATTTTAGTTTTTGGGATTTAATGAGGTTCTCTTCTACTCCGAAACTTGCCATTCCTGAATGTATTAGGGTTAGTCTTTACTTACTAATCTAATTATTATTAGGAGTAGTAGTAGTCTACTTACCCGATTAGTCCAATTACAACATGACTCAATAATGCCATTCGAGGTCACCGCAGAGAGCACATTGATCTGTCTTGTACAGTTCACTTCTAAAATGCTTTTACTTTAAAAATATGCAGTGCTGTATCGAGCATCAGAGCTTGCCTCAGGTGGTAAGATTCAAATTGTTTGTTTGTTGGTGTTTAAGGTCCCGTCAACTACAAGGTCATTAGAGACCCGTCCACTGCGTAGTTCTAATGCATATGCTGCACAGACACTACACCAATGCGACGATTATTGGGTATTAGCAGTACCCAGCTTGCCCGAGCGACCACCCATGTCAGTACTAACTGGGCTTGCGTTGCTTAACTTCAGTGATCAGACGAGAACTGGTGTGTCCAACGCAACTCGCCGCTCCCCGTAAGATTCAAAACGTACTACTGTAGTCTCAGGGCGGATCCAGGGGAGGATCAAGGGGGAACTCTTCCAGAAAATGTGCGCCCCAAATATTTCTAAATATTCAAAATCATCATCATCATACCCTTATCTAGCCTGTGGCTGGGTCTGGTCCGCGGGTCCATTGAACATGCTCTGACTGCGGACACCCCAGTCAGGCGGCTGGCTGTCTGTCGGGGGATGCCAGCCTACCCCACAGTTTCAACACCGCATTTATACATCCAAAATATAAATTTTGGCAGGTAAATTAATGCTTTGTCGGTTATAATATTGCATGGTGTCTGAACTATTGCACAGCAACTATAACGCAACACGAAAATCCCATAGTATAATTGTAGCTAGCAATTACAATAGGTCGCCTACTACCCCTTAGACAATGTCCCATCTTCAGTGGTTTAACCAATTACAGATTGGACTGCAAGTGTTGGACTGAGTATTAGAAATGAGGATAGCAATGCAAAAATGCCTCATCAGTTGCAAAGTTCAATCATGTATCATTTGAAATATGCACCCCCCTTGAGGCATTGAGGGGGAACGAATAACCCCATTATCCACCAATTTGATTTAAAATTCATCAATAGTATATTGTAACTTAGATGCTAGTATCTTGTTTAGTGCGTTAGATGGGGTAAAGGTAATTGAAATACAGTATTGAATAGTACAGTATAAAATTTAATCAGAAAATTCATTAACATAAATTAGTTATGGATTTTACTCTAGAATTACAACCCAAAACCTATGCGTTAAATCACAATTATGAATAAAATTGACTCCCATGGCGAAAGGTGCATTAAACCAAAAATGTTATCATTTTTTATGAACATAGAAGTGATTGGTTATTCAGTGTTGACATTTACACACATGTACAAAGTGATAACAGTGGAATCCTTTAACAATATTCATTTATTTCATGTCATTTTGGATTCACTAAACTGTCATCAAAAACATTCTGAAGGTCTTGGGCGTATTCATTACCATGGAAAACCCGAGTCATATTTCCCCCAAACATTTTAAAACTTACAAAACAATGAAAAGATGCACCTTACAGTAAATGGCAATATGTAAATTAATGACAACAAATTGAATAACACATCATGAAGATGGACCATGCAAACTAGTTGTGAAACGTTTAATTGAAATAAAAGCTCAATTTTACTTTGGGTTGTGATTCTAGGATTCATAATCTTTAGCATTCTTAGTGGTCTCCAACATGCGGCCCCAGTCAATTTAATTCGGCCCCCGGAAGGATTCTATAACTGTATTAAAATTTCGTTAATATCCAAACTGGATGGTAAAGTCTGGGTACGAAGCAGTATGAGCCGTCGAGCAAGAACAAATGACAGTCGCGTCAGTCAGTACGTGTTAAGCTAGGTTGACACGATCAAAGTACACTTGGATCGTTACTTGAACCCAGAAGTTAAGTGTACTTGTACAAGTGCACTTGGTCAAAGTTGGTTTACACTGCAAGTGACTTGGACAGCGAGCTGGAGACAAGAAAGATGGCGGATTTGGCTTTGGAAGGTGTAGTAGTGGCAGATGGTTTACGGAAGTTCCCCCCGGACGTTTCGCCCCACACATTTCGCCCCTCGGATGTTTCGCGCCCCTGGGAGGGTAAATGGCCGGTTTTTTTTGTTGTTGTTCTGTTTACTGTAATAATAATTTTAATAAAATAAAAAGCATAAACATTAAGATAGACTGTCACATAAAAAAATACAAACATAAACTAAAATTCGAAACTGTAGGCTATGCCTTTCAGAAAGTCTATTAAATTTCTATCGTTGATGTCCTCCACAATGCGTAGAATTCTTGCCGAAATTGCTGAATTTTTACCTTACCTATTCCTTGAAACACTCAGAAAATGGTCCGAACGAACAATTCTGTTTTTCTAGGTAAAACAGAATAACAGAAAAAAACCCCAGCCAAAATATGGTAAAAATCCAAGGCTGGAATTGACTCAAGGGTCAGTTGGTAGGGTCACTTGATTTTAACCTTACCTAAAACAGAATAACAAAAAATAAAAAAAAACGGCCATTTGTCCTCCCAGGGGCGAAACATCCGAGGGGCGAAATGTTCGGGGTCGAAACGTACTCAGGGGCGAAATGTCGGGGGCGAACGTTCCGGATCCCGTGGCAGATATACCCAGCATATCATCATCCTATCCTTATCCCGCCTGCGGCAGGGTGGGGTCTATGGGTTCTAGCCCTTAACTCTCGCCTATCTCCCAACAGGTCCCTCATTTCCTCCGCCATGTCCACACACCCAGACTACTCATTCCTGACTATCACATCTTGACACCCCGCTCATATACCACAGCAGGGCCGGCGCTATGTTTTGCGGGGTCCCGTGAAAACATGAAGTGGGGTCCTGTGCCGTTGCCCTGTTCACACACCCATCACGCCGGCCCTGATCACAGCATTCGGATGTCGGCTAGTTGCATTCTATTTACGTGGCTCTTCCTCACAACCCAACACTAATCTATACAGCATAGTAGTCCTAACCAGTGCCCTGTAAAACTTCCCTTTCAATTTGTTTGGGACTCTCGTATTACACAGGACTCCACTCACCCTCCGCAAATCATGTTATTCGTAATCCATTCAATTGCAGCATATTTTACACCTTTGCATTTGTAGTTTGGGCAGCTTTCTATTCCTCAACACTTCCTCAACGTCATATAATTCTATAAATTATATGTTATCTCTGTCAGTCCAATTCCTAGCTGGTTTTCTATTCTTTTTATTATTATTATCCAATTCACCCTCCGCGTGTTACATGTTGGTAGCCATTTTAAATTATATCTAAGTGACACTTGGATCAAAGTAAGTTGGCAGCTGTCCTACTCAACTTGGATGGGTCCTCGCGTTCCAAGTGAACTTTGATCAAGTGTACACATGGTCAAATTTGCATCCAAGTGACGCCTCAATATCGTCCAAGTGTACCGTATCCAAGTGCACTTCGACCGTGTTAACCTAGCTTTAGTCTGTGGAGCACCGTCAAACCGTCGGGGTTTGCCCCGTCGGCTTTCGAAAGATTCCTAATCTGGCCCACCGATCAAAACTGTTGGAGACTTCTGTCATAGTCAGTAACATCCACTAATAGGGATGTTTCGATTACATTGCGATTTGAAGCAACTTAAAAGACAAGTGTTTATGTCATCAGATTTAGGACAGTTGTTTTTTCTCGAGATTGCCTTTGTCAAAATTTTGCTGAATCTCCACCTTTTGACCCAAAGAGGAAATTTTCAAATGCCGTTTTTTGATGTGTAGCACCATTTTCCATCATTCTAATCTCTTATCAAGAGAAAATCCCCCTGCCATTTGATACACTTCTTGTTTTTCCGTCTTTATGAACTTTTACATACACATCAAAACCTTAAATGAACAGAAATTATTAATTTGTGTTTATCAGAACGTTAAGGGACACAACGCGTGACATTTTTGCCACCACGAGGGTAAATAGCCAAAAAGCTGTCCATACACACGTTCAGATTGCATCAGAATCACCAGGCCATATCTATAATTGTGAGACTGTTGCATCAAAGCAGTACCAGAACATGTGCTTGGTGAAGAATTTCTTGAAATTAGAGTTCACCTGCTGGTTCATAGGCTGCGGGAC
>JAAFCE010001036.1:56189495-56226276 GCA_013389805.1 Trigoniulus corallinus | reverse complement strand
CCCCTCTTCATCACATGCTCCTCCTCTCCCCTCTTCATCACATGCTCATACCACCTCAACCGATTTTCTCTCATCCTTTCCGCAATGTCTCCCACCCCAACCTACCTCTAACGTAAGCTTTTTGGATTCGGTTGGCTCGTGACACCCCACTCATGTAGCACAGCATTCGCATCTCAACCACTTGCATTTGGCTTTTGTGGTTCTTCCTGGCTGGCCTAACGACAGTTCTTTACACTTTGCTCTTCAACTTTACTGGGACCCGTCGGTCGCACAAGACCCCACTTGCCTGTCTCAATTTCCGCCATCCTCCCTTAATCCGTTTTGTCACGTGGGAATCTATCTCCACATTGCTCTGGAAAAATGATCCTAAATACCGGAACTCTTGCACCATAGCTGACAAAAAATTGTTGTACAATATTTTCTTCTTCCGCTAGCAACTTCAGACTTACAGATAGCCATACTAATTGACGAGAGAAAATATTAGTTGGTAAAATGACTGCATGAAACTATTTGCGGATAGCAGATGCAAAGGGTTTCTACTAAAACAATGACCCTCGTTCATATCACCAAAACAACATGAGTGGACATTTGCCATGCAAGCGTTTTACTATCACATACAGTGAAACCTCGATTTGCGAGTAACTTGATCGAGTGTTTCGCTAGACGAGCAATATTTTTTAATAAATTTCAACTTGATTAACGAGCGATGTCTTGCAATACGAGCAGTGCTGTTGAAACGAATTTTTTTCTGCCATGTATTGAATTGTATTTATTTTACTATACATATTTATTTTTTTAATAGTTAAGAATTCGCCGAATTCATTCACTTGAGTAGTTTTTGTTAGAGCTTGCCAGCAGTACGCGACTAGGATACGGTGAGCATTCATCATCATCATCTCATCCTTCTCCTACGTGAGGCAGGGTCGGGTCTGTGGGTTCTAATCCTTCTAATCCACCAAGTCCCCCTCCACCCCGCACGCCTCCATGTCCCTTTGTGCCACCTGCTCCCACGTCCGTTTTGGTCATCTGCTACCTCTGGCGCCCCGAATTACCTGCAGTCCCACATTGGACCTAATAAGCTCCACCTCTCCCCTCCTCATCACATGCTCATACCACCTCAACCTATTTTCTCTTATCTTTTCAGCAATATTTCCCACCCCCAACTCAGACACTTGCATTTGCTTTTCGTGGTTCTTCCTAACTGCCCAACACTGAGCCATACAGCATAGCGGGCCTAACGACGGTTCTGTATACCTTGCCCTTCAACTTTATTGGGATCTGGCGGTTGCACAGGGCCCCACTTGACTTCCTGCACCTCAGCCATCCTGCATTAATTCTATGGGTCACGTCAGAATCTCTTTCCTCGTTGCTCTGGAAAACTGATCCTAAGAATCTTTTTTTTTTTGTTTTTTGTCTTAATGTAGTGACTGTTCGTTTGTTCGTTAGTACCCTTTCTCTTTTGTCTTCGTTTGCACTCCCTCACATCCACACTATTCATTCTGAAGGCAAAGTGCAGTTAATTTGTTTTATGTATTTTTAATTTATACTGTATTTTGTATTAATCGTTTTATATGAAAATTTTTGGGGTGTAGAACGAATCACCTAAGTTTCCATAATTTCTTATGGGGAAATTCACTTTGATTTACGAGTGCACAAACAACCTTCCCAAGGCAGCCTTCCAAGGCAACCTTCCCAGGGCAGTTTACACCCCATCGTTACCAGATTGACGGTAAGGCTGTGGGTGTGTGGTGGTGTTAACGGGTGGGAGGCGGTTTGCAAGGTTTGGCTTTTAAGTCTAACCTCATGGGGTTTGCTTCCGATCCCGTTGTGTGGCTGCACAGCGTGCGTCGCCAGCATCGTCAGCGACCTCGCTGCGTTTGGGGGCCTCAGACCATCCCCACAGCAAACATTTCCTTTTCTTTTAAATTTACATTTAAAGTGATTTAAGTTTAAAGGGAATAATTACTATTAGTAGCGTTAGTGTTAGCATTATCACTATTACTAGTGAAATTGATATTAGTATTATTATTATTCGTGGATTGGGGCCTACTGAGGGTGGGGCATCATCAGCAGTCAGCAGAAGCCCTTATTAGGGATCTCTTTTTACTAATATTACTGTTGTTGCTGCTGCTACTGTTGCTGCTGTTGTTGCTGCCACTGTGGTTGCTGTTGCTGCTGCTGTGGTCGCTGCTGTTGTCACCGCTGTTGTCGCCGCTATTGTCACCGCTATTGCTTTTATTGCTTTAATATTATTGCTTTTATTGTTGCTGCTGTTGCTAGCGTTTGTTACATTGCTTGCTAGGGGTATGCAGTGCTAGTACTGCATACCTTGCACACAAAGTGTGGGTGGCAATTTGTCAGGTGAGTGTGAGACCTCCACTCACATGGCAATGCTTCAGCAATTAATGAGTGTCTCCTGTGGGGTTGGACGGCACCCTCCCCCACAGGTAGCCTTGTCACTATTACTGTAG
This sequence comes from Trigoniulus corallinus, assembly GCA_013389805.1. NCBI lineage: Eukaryota > Metazoa > Arthropoda > Diplopoda > Spirobolida > Trigoniulidae > Trigoniulus > Trigoniulus corallinus. The sequence goes on along the minus strand of JAAFCE010001036.1, from coordinate 56,223,805 downwards.
GTTCTGGACATCTGACTGGGGTGCCCCCAGTCAGAGTTGTCACACCAAATAAGGGGGCTAGACTGAGACTAGGGACATGGAATATGGGGACCCTCTCTGGGAAAACTGGGGAACTAGTCACAACCCTAAAGCATAGGTAGATCAGCATTGCATTCCTCCAGGAGATGAAATGGAAGGGTAATAGGTCAAGGTCCCTGGGGGAGGGATACAAGCTGATCTATGCAGGTAGTGAAGAGGGACGAAACGGGGTGGGAATTATATTAAGTAGGGATTTGCAGCAGGGCATCACTTCAGTTAGGAGAGTCAGCAGTAGGCTGATGTTAGTCACTGTTGTCTGACAGGGTATAGGGCTCCACCTCATAATTGCACATGCCCCCCAAGCAGGCCTGGGTGACACCATAGAAACAGCTTTTTGGGATGATTTTGATGAGGTGGTGCAGTCAGTAGACAGCATAATGAGACAGGGCAGGGGTAATGAGCAACTGATTATTGGGGGTGACTTCAATGCACATGTGGGTAATGAGGGCCTGGGGTATGCAGATGTTCATGGGGGATGTGGGTATGGGGTGATCAACCTAGAGGGGCAGAAGGTCCTTGACATAGCAAGAGCACATGGCCTTGCATTAGCCAATACATGGTTCAAGAAGAGGGAAAAGCACCTAATAACTTTCCAGTCACCACAGGGGAGGTCCCAAATTGACTTTTTCATGGTTAGGAAGCAGCACAGGGCAGAGATCCGAGACTGCTGGGCACTACCCAGCAAGGATTTCCAGAGGGAAAGTGGCCATAAGCTGCTCATGATAGACTTATTAATTAAGGGGACAGGGAAGCAACATTCCTGGAAGGGAGAATCAGTTGTTAGGTGGTGGAAATTGCCTACCAAGGCAGATGAATTCCGACAGGAGGTTCTTAGTCAGGTTGACTGGGACTGGAATGGGTCATCCAGTGCAATGTGGTACAGGGTTGCTAGGAAGATTAGGAGAATTGGTGAGGCACTGTTAGGTATGGGTAGAGTAGGAGGAGGAGAACCTGCAGACCCGAACCCGCCACGGGCGGGAGTAGGGTGAGATGATGATGTAGCGTAATAACGTTGCTTAACAGCAGTGATCAGAAAAGAAATGGCGTGTCCAATGCAATACACCCGAAATGAAACCCCCCCCCCAAGTGTGTCTTCCTTCAGATGAAAAGTAAAACCATGGTCCTGTGTGGTGTACATTGACATTGGCAGTGGGATTGCCGTTTTTGTTCTTGTTGCTGGCTGCAAAACACCCTTAAAAGAAATGTGCAACCTAGAACATGCGTCGAATAATATTTGATTTATGGCCAGGTTTCAGGGTCTCCTCCCCGTCTGTGCACTGGCGGCATAAGGGTATGACGATGCTGATGAAGATGACTTGATATGCCCAGATTAGTATGGGACCCCCGGGCAAGTGTCGAGCGGGCCCATGCGTTAAGCCCCGCGCAAAATGAGACGCAGGTGGACTCACCATAGATTTCTGCGGCTCACATGATAGTATGTAGTTGCGCATGTTAAGTCGCTGGGTGACGTGACTAAGTGCCTGCGCCACGTGATCTTGCAGAGCGGAGTGCCAATGCCGCAGTTTCCTGCGTGAAGTTGGCGTGACAATAACAAAAAGCGGTTCGAAGCAGAGAAGTCCTCTTGTTAATTGATGCAAGTATGGTGAAAAACTACGATTCAATGTGCGGTGATTGCCTGCAAGCAGAATTTCGCAGCGCTGCTACACCCTGCGTCACCTTCGCCACCTGCGTCTCATTTTGCGCCTTGCCTTTAAGATGAGAGTGGTTGCGATCGCTGCTGCTTGGTACTGACGAAGAAAAATATATTCACAAATTGATATCTTAGCGGGAGGTGGCAGCAACTGTTGTGGAATAACTTGCGTTGGTGTAAAATATTTTGCAGATGACTGCGAAGATTTTCCGAAAGTAGGGGTGTCCATTGAATAACCCAATAAATCTAAAACGTTTTCTTTATCTGGTTTCTAGATGTCTCTAGTGTTTCATTGAGGCAGAACTGAAAAAAAGGCATCTCGAGAGCAAGGGAATGGATTTCGCACCTGTTTTTCAACAGTATGGTTATCATTTTTATCTTAGTTGCATTGGTAACTAGTGCCCTCTGTCGGATACTTGATCATTTTATATTGATAGGGTGTGTTTGAAGTGGTGGTGTGTGCCTGTGTTTAATCAGCAATGTTAGAATTGCCGTACATTTTCACGACATAAGATTAATCTTCTTATCATCTTGGGATTTATATCGTTACGTAAGTACGAATTGTTGATTTTTATCATTAAAATAGCTCGCATGATATCTTTTTTGAACTTTTTCCCATAACGTTTGTAAATATAAACATGGCTTCATGGGTAACGATTATCTTACCTGTCGACTGATGATAACAAAAATGTAGGTGTGGGATGTTTGAAAATGATATATTTTTCCTTATCAAATCGATTTTTCTTCAGTGTTTGAATGGGAGGTTTACTTCTTTATTGGTATATTATTTTTTAGTCTTGGCTAACAAGATGGTAGTTATCTGTAAGATTGAATTAAAGTGAAAAAGAAAGTTGGAATTCGAACGTTATGACGAAAGATGGAATTCTGAAATTTTCAGGTGTAGTTTTTGCCCTTCAGAGACGTTACACCTGTTTTCGTAGTGGCCTTCATTGACTCATACATTTCTTATTAATGAGTTGAAATTCTTTTAAGAAATTCAAGTTGTTCCACTTATTTTTTTGAGATGGGATTATTTCTTTTAGTTTAGGCAAGACCGATTTTGAGCTTCTAAAAGTAGAACCGTTGAATTGAGTTCATCACCAATAAAAATTCTGTCAAAACATTTGAAATATTAATTTTATTTCTTCTGAGATGTAGAGATTTTATACTGGTTATTATCACTTTTGTATAAAACATGTGACGTTTTAAATAATTTGTTGTAGTAGATGAGGCACGTTTATATTCCTAGAATTGCGGCAGAATTGTGCCCACAGTACTAATGTCCGTATTATTAATTGCGTCTATTCTGTTCACGAAATGTAAATAATAACGTATATTTCTGGTAAAAGTGTTTGGTTAGCATTTCCCCGAGGCTTCTCAGGTCATTTTAAGACAGCGAGTTCATTAGGCGAAATGGAAACACAGGTGGGAAAACTTAGATTTTGCAAGGTACATATTACGTTGATATTACCCCAATCCATTATTTGAAATCGCCGTCGTGCTTCTTAAGGTAACCTCTTTCAAGCTCAGTTATTTCTTTTATCTTCTCTAGGTTCTGAGGTAGAGTATTTGACTGAAGTCTCATTGTATTCCCGCCCGACCTATAGGACGAGGGTAGACCCCTCTATATATTTACGGGTGGATTTCGAATTTTGAATTATGTTGTTTTAGTTTAGGAAGACTAGAGGTTTGGGGGGGGGGGTCCAATATCCAGTTCAATCTCGTAAAGGGCCCTGCCTGTTTGGCTGAATCTCTAGATTTTGGTAATATGTTGCTGTTGGTGGTGGTTATTAAATAGTCAATGGCGTAAAAATGACTGTAGATATTAGCAGTGGCGTCACTAGGGGAGTGCGGGCCGCACCGGGTGACACCACTCGCACCATGAGAAAAGGGGGTGACACCAAAGCAGAAGAAGCGCCTTTCTTTCGGGAGAGGGGGGGTGACACCATGGGAAGGGGGGTGTCACCGCACCGGGTGACACCAGCCCTAGTGACGCCACTGGATATTAGTCACTCCTGAAGTCCCTATGTCCACCTTTTCCTTCTGCCTTCCAATTGTTATTAAGTTTTGTTTCTCATTCTGCTTTCATTTCCCCGGCCCTGAAAGTGAAGTACTGTCTCAATGTTAAATGTAGTGGGAGGGGGGGGGCGGGGCGTCTCGATAACCTATCCGTTAGCATGCTTAAATCAGCATCATAGGATGCTCGAATCGTGAGTCCGTGATCGAAGGCGCGATCCAGGGTGAGTAGGTAACTTTTTCATCCCACAAGTGATGAAAAGGGAAAACGTGGTGTCGGTCAGTTGTACGATTTTAATCCGTGTAGATCAACAACATTCCTAGGTGTAAGGGCTCATCGTTACTGGTGTACCTTGTCTCCGGATGTTTCACATTACAGGATTCTTCGCCGGACGTCAGATAGCAAAATTCCTACATGTTGGGATCAAAGCCATGACCGACTAACATCACACAGAATGATCTTTTATCTAGTAAATGTTACCTGCCTTGGTGACATCCGGAGGGCTCTAATGGCCATTGTAGTTGAAGGGCCCTAAAACACCAGCGAAACGAAACGAAAAAGCGACATCCGGAGACATACTGCACTAACGGAGACATGGCTTTTTCGATCCGGATTTATCCCCAAGTTCATCTCCGGTGGAGGTTGGGAAGTACCGTTGCAGGTCGGGAACTTGCTCAAATATATATATCTTTGGTTTGTCTAAACATTTTAATAACAGTGCTTGGTCTTCTCAGATGAGAGCGGCCCAGTGAGGAAAGCCCGGAGGAACGGCTGTATTGCTTTGGACGCACCAGTTCTCGTCTGATCACTGAAGTGAAGCAACGCAACCCCAGCTAGTACTGGCATGGGTGACCGGTTGGGAACACTGGGTACTGCTATTACCCAAAAGTCGTCGTAACAGTGTAGTGTCTGTGCTGATTCTGCATTAGAACAGCGCAGAGGACGGGACTGTAATACCCTTTGAAGTTGAAGGGCCCTAAAACACCGTCGAAACGGAAAGCCTGTACGTGAAAGGGCCTTTTCCCAATCCTATTCATTGGTTAGTAGTACTGCTGTAGTAGCTCATTACACAATTTCCTACTGCGATATCCAGTACATTCCTAAACATCACTGATGGTATTTATACGAGTGTCAATTTTCACTTGACACCGTTTAATAGCAATTTCATGCAATAGTTTTTTTTTTTGTTGAGGCTATAAAAATCTAAGTAGCTATAAATAGAGTACCACTATTGGTGTTTATGATGGATGAAAATCTCCGCGGAAGTTTTGTGTGTGATAATAATTTGAAAGTTGAATGTTATCTTAATAATAATTTGAGGTAATTCAAAGTCACCTCGAATACTCCAACCCATTTTCTGCAAGTGTTTTTTTGGCAGGTTGGACACTATGACTGAAGACTAATGGAAATTTTAATGTAATTTATTTAAATAATTTTGTCATTGTGTATTATATTTGTTTCGCGGATGCTAAATGACAGTCTTCAGTTGACTATTGGCCAAGAGCTAAGATTCAATTAGGTTATTATATCAGTGAATGAGTTGTTGCTGTTGTTGGATGATAATTGTAGTTGCATAACTGCACAAAGGGGAATTATAGTTGTACCACTTAGATAATTCATGTTTTAACCAAAGATTAATCCATCAGTAATAATGCAACAATATCAAGGATTTTTCTTTTTAACTTTTTATCGTCTATGAAGTAACTAAAGGCGCGTTTTGGCGACTGACCTGGTCAATTGTGGTTTGACCACAATCTCATGTTTGGTCTGACCAAAAGAACTGACCAAAGGGGATCGCCAAAACGCTTTGGTCAGACATTTTGAGTCCCGTGACAATGAATTCATAAAACTGAAGAAAATGAATTCCCTTAACTTAAAACCAAATTCACTACAATAAAAAAAACAATTCCCTAAAATAAAAAAAAATGAATCCACTAAACTAAAAATTACGAATTCATTAAAATGAAAACAAAACCCACTAAACTACACTAATTCATGAACTAAAAAACGAATTCACTAAACTTAAAAAAAAAAATAAATTTGATAAACTTAAAAAAATGAATTTCCTAAACTAAAAAAATTACAAAATTAATACAAAAAACGGATTTGTATAATTTTAACTAATTATCGGTACCTTCCATCATCTGCTACAACTGGTTGGAGCATGCGCCATTTATATTTTTCTTTGACCAAACGCACAGACCACGCTTTTATTTTGGTCATGTTGGTCATCCTTTGGTCTGACCAAAGTTGACCAAAGCAATGGACCAAACCAGCATGTGCACCGCCAAAACGCATTGTTTCTGAAACAATGTGACCAAAAGTGACTTGGTCAATTGCCAAAACGCGCCTTAACACACGTACGGGTGCATGTCTGAGTGCCGTAGTTGAGGCTTCTTCTGACTGCAGTATTACTTTTTGACATGTTAATGTGTGTGTGGTAACTTATATAGGCGTAAACAGGTATATAAAAATTCACGTCATTTTATCGCCTATTGTAGTCATTAACAGGCAGTAAAGTTGACTAGAGGACATAAAAAAGCATATTAAATGTCATCCCCAGTTAGATGGAGCTTATTCACCTTTATTTGCATCCCAGTAATCTGTTTGAGATTTTAGTTTTATTTTATAACTGAAACTATGTTTGAAATTTTCCCAATCAGATTTCGAAATTGGTGGGAGAGGCTCTATTGTGTTGGACACACCAGTTCTCGTCTGATTACTGAAGTTAAGCAACGCAACCCCAGTTAATACTAACATGGGTGTCCGCTTGGCAACACTGGTTGCCGTTAATACCCAAAAATCGTCCTAACGGCGTAGTGTCTGTGCAGACTCGGCATTAAAACTATGCACTGGACGGGGGGTCTCATTACCATTGTAGTTGAAGGGCTCTAAAACACCAACAAATGAATCGAAATTGGTGCTGTGACAGATGACAGGGGAGCTCAGTAATTGAACTCAAAAGGTAAAAAACGTTTTAATGATGTTTTTTTTTTTGCTATGTTTACGAGCTCTTCAGAAGTCGTTATATGCACTATAGGTAATGAAGGCTGGATATGACTATTTTTCATAGTTCTTTGCAGGATGTTTGACGGACTGGTCAGCACATTAAATCCCGATAGAAGTTCCAAAAAATATGCCCACTACCATTAAAAAAAAAAAATCATCAACCAGCTGGGGATTTTTTTTGTATGAAAATAGTATATATAGAATTCTATGAAAAATAATCCATCGTCTTATTCTCATATTATCTTGCGTTAATTATTTAATGACTGCCTGTTGCCCCTCTGGCAACAGATTGCTGGGTTAAGACCGGTACTCCTTATGATGCAGTCCAATTCTGGTTCTTGATTATCCATAGGATTACTTGGGTTATCCAGCGGTTTTCTACCACTTAGATTAATGGTCTGCAATCAACGATCTCCGGGCTAGATGCAGCCCCAGTTATCTTCATCTGGCCCGCAATTTCCAAACGTAAGACAACAGTCAAAATCTTAAAATCAGCTGAAGATCATGCATTTTCTTGGTCCCGTAAAGTTTAAGATTAGAGCAATGCAATTTAAAATTGAATCTGGCAACAGGTTTTCGGATATTTGATGCCGATTTTTTTAGTACACCCGTAAAGTTTGGTGACCTCAGACTACAAAAAATAGGTAAACTATGATGAGAAGGGGTTCCCGATGAGAAGCTGCTTTAAGAAAACTGCCCTGTAAGGCACCATACAGTACCTCCAAAGATGGTAGTGGGTCGTCCACAAAAGACCATCGCCGCGGTTTTGAATAAAAGGTTGCGATTTCATATACGGCATTGTTGGTGGTAGGAACGCCGCGGTCATTCCTTGGCTGTAGAGACCTGTAATGGTGGCGTCGTCCGTTGACAATATAAACGACCACGTTGTATGTTTTTGTACTCTGTCAAAGTAATTCAGATGAAAGTCCTACTTCCGGTTCTTGCTCTATCGTCTCTCCTCTCTCTCTCCTCACTTTCCTCCTTTCCTTCTCTCTCTCTCTCTCTCTTCTTTCCTTCTCTCTCTCTCTTCTTTCCTTCTCTCTCTCTTCTTTCCTTCCTTCTCTCTCTCTCTCTTCTTTCCTTCCTTCTCTCTCTCTCTCTCTCTCTCTTTCTTTCTATCTCTCTCTCTTTCTTTTTTTATCTCTGTCTTTCTTTCCTTCTCTCTCTCTTTCTTTCCTTCTCTCTCTCCTCTCTCTCTTCTTTCCTCCTCGTCCTCTCTCTCGTCTCTCCTCCTCCTCTCTCTCTCTCGCTGCCGCTTGATCTAAGTAAAATGTGAGGACATAATGAATTCCCCAGTAGTACCACTACCAGTGCTAGATTTATCGGGAGCGGCGAGTTGCGTTGGACACACCAGTTCTCGTCTGATCACTGAAGTTAAGCAACGCAAGCCCAAATAGTACTGACATGGGTGGTCGCTCGGGAAAGCTGGGTACTGCTAATACCCAATAATCGTCGCATTGGTGTAGTGTCTGTGCAGCATATGCATTAGAACTACGCAGTGGGCGGGTCTCTAATGACCTTGTTGATGACGGGACCTTAAACACCAACAAACAAACAAGCTAGATTTATCATTGTGCTTAGGTGTGCTAATGCACAGGGACCCGTAGTTAGGGGGCCCATTTTCTTGGAGAAACAATTTTACGACTAGATAACATATTTTGTAATATTTTAACTACTCCTAAATGCCTACCTCCTACAGGGACAAAATAAGGGGACTTCCATAGCTTAATTAGCACAGGACCTGAATTCTCCTCAATCCGTCGTTGATCACCACTACCATATCTATCTCCACAAGTCTTGGAGGTTACATTCGTCACATGCAACCTCGCGGAAACCTAACCCATCTTTCCACCAGCTTATGGATGTTCTGCTGTTGTATTTAGTAGAAAGTGGGTCATCACGAATTTTGTAAATAATAAAGAGACTTGAGATTTTTGATTAGCCTTCGTGCAGAGTTTTCGAGGTAGTGGATGTAGCCACGGCACGAGCTTTATACTCGGGTAGAAGTGGGTGTATGCTTTGTAGTTAGTTATTATAGCGTAGTTTTCATTTTCGGAACTTTCGTGCGCAAAATTTAGCGATTTATGTGAAAATGGTGCCGTTTGGATCGTGTTAAATCAGAGAATTGATATTGTTTCGTAAACCATGTTAAATCAAAAGCGTGCAAAAAGTAAATCTGTGTACAACGTACAAATAGAATTTAAACTGAAAAGTGATCCACCTGAAATCACTTTTTATACGTGCAGACGAGTTTGTATGTGACCTCTCGTTCGCACATGCATGCAAGACAACTATACCTAACCGGCAATTTGACAGGAATATAGCCTACGTGCAAAATTTTGGACGTTTCTTTTAGGTGCGGGTGACAACATGCGCACCACACGGGACGATGGGTTGTGGATCAAGCAGCCAAGCACATCGATATCGTTTCGTTGGTGTTTTAGGGCCTTCATCTATAAAGGTCATTATAGCATTACAGCGACGATTTTGGGTATTATCAGTACCCAGTGTTCCCAAGCGGTCACCCATGCTAGTACTAGTTGGGGTTGCGTTTGTTAACTTCAGTGATCAGACGAGAACTGGTGTGTCCAACGCAATAATGCCGCTCTCAAGCACATAGAAATGTGTAATCCGGCCCGGCAGCATACCCGCGTATGGGTTTTAACCCTCAAACGACTAGTCTGTGTCATGTATGACACCTACAGTCTTTATTTGCATATATGTTCTTTGAATCACCTCTGACACAATTTCACACGTCATATACCCTCCAACCCACTCTTGAGCTACATATATAGGTAGATGTTTGTGTCCCCACTTTTCATTTCTTCAGCCTGAAACATCCCAATCGTCAGGAGGGTTAGAAAAATTTGCATTCAGTGATTACAAAAAAAATCGCAGAGGTACCAAGCATTGCTGCAAATGCCCAAGAAGCATCTGTGGTGAACATATAAAGTACTTTGGTTGTCCAGATTGCTTTGGAAATGAAGAATCATGAAGTTAACAGCTCATTCGTCCTCACCCTTGTTCATGATTTTGTTAACATTTGTATGGACCAAATTGCAATTAAACTTTTTCATTGAAAAATTGCTTCCCTTTTCAGCATTTTAAAATAGGATATTGTTGTATGCAATCATTCAAACTATTTTTGTGAAAATGTAATTAATTTTGGGTAAGTAAGAAACCAAAAAGAGATAGGTGTCGTACATGACACCTACTTGTTTAAATTGTCCTAACACGTAGCCTAATCGTTTGAGGGTTAACAGCTAAATCCTCGCTTCGGAACATTTCCGGCGGCCTTTGGAAGAATAGAGCATTGAAAGAAGCAGATAGTTTGTCACAGAAGGATACTCTACTTTCAAAATAGGCGATACCTCCCCCTCCCTACCGAATTTTTTTTTTCGTTGTTACGCTGCTGTCGGGCTTGAAATTCAATGAAATGTGTATCACAAATGTTGGTCGTTCTCATCAATGCTATTTTAATTCAGAAATCTGAGAATCTGTGTTTTGAGTTTCACGTCTAGGCAACTGGAATCCGTGACTCATATTTATGGTTATTTTCATCTTGTAGATGAACATATTAAACGTTTTTATTTAGAGATGTCGTCATCCTGCAAACAGCTAGGGTATGCTGCAGAGATTGTTCGTATGAATGTATGCACTCCGCGGTAGGAAAATGCTTTTGAAATCTTGTAAAAAAAGTAAATGATGTTGATTGTACTTCATTTTTTTTGGGGGGGGAGGAGGTAAGAGTGGGTGATGAAATGGATTTGCGCTCTGAGTGACGGGCTACCAACAAAAGCACCTACCATTGCCTGTTAATATTTGTCTGGAACCGTTTAAGGCCTTTAAGGCTTCACTGGTTCACTAGAATGAGCCTGGGATGTCTCGTACTTCAGCTAACTCATCTTTTCAGAGAGGCTGTATTGCGTTGGACACACCAGTTCTCGTCTGATCACTGAAGTTAAGCAACGCAACACCAGCTAGTGCCCAAAACACCGTCTTAACAGCGTAGTGTCTGTGCAAACTCTGCTTAAGAACTACGCAGTGGACGGGACTCCGATAACCATTGTAGCTGAAGGACCCTAAACTACCAACAAGAAAAAACTACTCTTTTTGCGTAGTATTTCTTCGTTGGAAGACTGTGTTCCAGGCGTCCCTTTCCCCTTATTGGTGATGATGATGGTGTCAGGGACGAGGTGACCCAGATCCTCTTTCAGTCCTGTGCGTCGAGCGGTCCACGGGCACTCGATGGAGTTCGTTTCTCTTACCTATTTGTTTCCCAACTTCGATGAGAGCATGTATATGAAGAGTATCGAGGTCCACATTCGGCCTTACCTTAGGCTGGAGCCAGCCATGAACACGAAAGCGATACGTGTTCCGGAAGGAGACAGCATAAACGCGCCTATACACCCTGGACTCATGTTTGAGTCACGTTGTCATTGGAGGTAACGACGAAGACTGCCTCATTTGGAAGAGTTGGACTAAAATCGAGAATTCGTGATGAAGTCTTACCCGGATATCAGTCATCCGATGACACAGCAACCAATTTAGTCACCCCTCCCCCTTATGAACATGACGAGGTACAAACAGTCTGTTCTATTTCAGGGCGCATATCGGGAATGGATGTCATGATCTAGTACGGGCTCCCTTCTTATCTGCCATTTGCAGGGCCGGCGAGATTGGAATATGGGATAAAATTCTCCGCGCAGTGGTCGTTTGCTAAGTGTTAGCATAAAGTAAACCACTGCATTTGTGCGGAGAAGTGCGTCAGTGTTGAAATTATTTTAGAGATTTTCGTAGAAAGGGTTAATAAAGTACTTGACTTTGGCTGGCAGTCAGTACAGTCATCCAGACATTCGTAAGGTCGTGACCAGAGAGAGCATCATTGCTGATTCTTTAAAATGAAGGTCTTTGTACCAAATTTGGTAAAAATACTGAATTTTTATCCAAAAAATATCAGAACAAGACGTTCACCCCAATCTAGACATCAAGTTGGCACTCATTTCTGACTTCTCGCCCCCTGTCATCGGTGATGTTGCGAACAGTGTTGTCGAAAATAAGGTTTTCGTTGGCAGAAATTAAGGTTGGGTGGAGTGCCGCGATATAAATTGTTTTAGTTATGGTGAGTGATTTTTTGTTTGTGATCTTTAAAAATAAATTCTTTGGGGACACCAACGCCTCGGAAAGAGTGTACTACTAGTTTAGTATCGTCCCAACTCTTGTGTGCTTAAAAAGAAGTTGAATGGCACCAAGTTGGCGTTGACTTGTTCCTTGCTTCTCGTATCTTTGTAATACAGTTGAGTTTGAGACTTTGCCAGTTTTTGCTGAATTGATGATGGAAGATGGAGAGAGACAGACAGCATCTATTTATTGATTTTGAATACTGTCTGGATATTTGAAATCCCCAGTGGGCATGAAGTGAAGCCCAGTTTTACTTGAAAATAAACACATCTGATGCCTTTCTGGAATTAAATGGGAGGCGAGTCCTCTGTTGCAATTATTGACATAATAATAATAATACTGAAAGCCCTAAGATTATAGTCTTGATGCTGTCCATGAATGTTGTTGTTCTGCTCTTACTCCATCTTTCAATGCTTGCTAATTGATTGAAGCAAGTTTTGCGAGCATTTGTGGTATGCGAGTATGTTATGTCAACTGGTTGGGGAGTCGGGCAAGCAGCCATAACGGTCCAGACCTTGTGGAGGCTGATTGCGGGTGAAAGAAAGGTAGGAGAGGGGAAATTAGCAACACCCAATGTTCCCAATCAACCACCCATGTCGGTACTAACTTGGGTTGCGTTGCTTAGCTTCAGTGATCTGACGAGAACTGGTGTGTCCAACGCAACGTATGCTAGATCGCGCCGTAGGTCTGTCTCAGTAGCTCAGTGTGCAACTAACGCTTGATTGCAAGTTCGATCCTGACCGAGGCAACTAATTTCTTAGGGTACAAACATAAATAAAGCTGGCTTCTTGCTTTCAGATACCCGGCGCTGACCAGTGCCGACCAGCGGCAATAATGTTTGAATGCTAGCAAATGAGACGCACACAGGTAAAGCAGATTCATGCTTGTTAGTGCTTGTAAAACTCTCTGGTCAGTTTACCGGAATGAATTTTTAGTTCTTGCTCGCTGGCTGTTGGTGCAGGCACCAACAACCAGGTGAACTCGAGACCTCTCTCTCACCTGGTAAAGCCAAACCACCTCGATCCAGTATCGAACCTGGAACCAGTGACGCAGTAAGAAATCTTCAGACGACTATGGCATCTTCAGAACAACAGGCTGATTTTAGTCGCTTTAACACTCCTTCTTTGTGTCCAACAAACAACTATGAATGGGACCTGTATTCTGAAACCTGCTTTCTTTATATTTGTACCCATATGGACGGGGGAGGAATCGTAGCTCCGTGTGGTGTGTATGATGTCACCTGCACGCTATTGAGTGACCCATCTAACAGTAGGTTAGGCATCGGTTGGCATCCGGCTGCGAAATTATGGTCCCACAGATCGTTCGTGTATCTCTTTGGGATAGAAATGAGCTCCCACACCCTGCCAATGGCAGGAAAAGGGTTAGTGATGTGTATGTTCAGAAAAAGTCAGGTTTCTCGAAATTTGGCGGGACATGATAGCGTGTGGGGTGGCCAGAGACCTGGTTGGGAGAGGCTTATTGTGGACACACCGGTTCTCGTCTGATCACTGAAGTTAAGCAAACCAGCCCCAGCTAGTACTAACATGGGTGGCGGCTTGGAAAAACTGGGCTCTGCTAATACGCAGTAATCGTCGCATAAGGCAAGGCGCAAAGTGAGACGCAGGTGGCGAAGGTGGTGCAGGGTGTAGCAGCCCTGCGAAATTCTGCTAGCAGGCAATCACCACACATTGAATGCTCAGCTACATACTATCATGTGAGCCACAGAAATTTATAGTGAGTCACCCTGCGTCACCTGCGGAGACTGCGTCTCATTTTGCGCTGGGCCTTAATGGTTTCTGTGCAGTCTCTGCCGTAGAACTATGCAGTGGACGGGGCTGTAATGACCTTGTTGTTGAAGGGCACTAAAACACCAACTAAATGAAAAAGAGACCAGGTTGAGAAAGCAGGATAAAAACATGCCTGACTTAACCTGCCATAGGCGGTTTAAGAGAATGATGGGGGATGTCATCGCGTTCGATTTCGGTATTTTTCACGACTACTTAATATAAGGGTTTTATCGCGTCTAACACTTAACTGGCACTTATGTAATAAATTTATAACCTCGCTCCCTGTCTGACTGACTACTAAAGCAATGTTTGTTTTTTAGCTTGGAGTAGTTTATTTTTGCAACGTAAAGATGATGGAGCGGTGGGGCTTAGGGGCACTTCCCATTTCAACTTTGAAATCATCAGCTGGGTGTTGTGGGTTGAAATTGACTTAAGAAAACATATGTTGCGTTTGTGTGCATCATCGTCTTGAACTAAGACACACATTGGTAATTTCTCAAAGCCTATGTTGATTGAGTGATTGTTTTATTATTTCTTACAAATGAATTTAGGTCATTTATATACCCCTTCATTTAAAAAATGCACCTTGTTTTAGGATGTTTTTTCAACACCACCTCATGTGTAGTAGGTGGAAGTCTAGCACCGTATATGCAGTATATATTTATAGAAATACTAAGCTACGCATGAGCTTTCAGCCTCACACGGAGACAGCAGCTTATGCGAATGCAGAAGCGTTGAGGTTGGTCTGTGTGATCGCCCTGAGGTAAACTATAACAGCACGGACCTTTCTTTTGACCCATCTGCCCACAACCAGAGTCGCAGTCCTTAGATCCTCTTAGTTATCGTATATGAAATTTTCCCTTTCGTGCTTAATTTTGTGGTCACCGTATAAAAAAGTTTCTTTGGATCCAGTCACAGTTGGGCAGGGGATAGTCTGGTGATTACCCCGGGCGGAGATTTTACTACAGTATGTACAGTCTGCTCTCGATTTAACGAGTCTCAATATAACGAACCGCTCGAAAGAACGAACAGGGTAGCCGGTCCCTGCCAAAATGCCTATACTGTACATCATCATCATACCCTTATCCCGCCTGTGGCAAGGTCGGGTCTGCGGGTTCTAGCCCTCCACACCCGTCTATTTCCCACCAGGTCCACGTCCACTCCACACATTGCCACACACTCCCACGTCTGCTTTGGTCTCCCCCTACCCCGTGTGCTACCAATAACCTGCATTCCTGGGATACACCTAATGAGCTCCTCTTCCCCTCTTCTCATGACGTGATCATACCACCTCAGCCTATTCTCCCTCATCTTTTTGGATGTCCACCACCCCCAGACTACCTCTTAACATATGCATTCCTAATTCTATCAGCTCTCGACACGCCACTCATGTACCTCAGCATACGCATCTCAGCTGCTTGCACTCTATTTACATGGCTCTTCCTCACTGCCCAGCACTCTGATCCATAGAACATGGCTGGCCTAACCACTGTCCTGTAGAACTTTCCTTTCAGCTTGATTGGGACCCTCCTATCGCACAGGACTCCACTTGCCTGCCTCCACTTCAGTCACCCCCATTGATTCTACGGGTCACATCCAAGTCTATATCCCCATTGGTTTGGAATGTTGATCCTAAGTACTTTACCTCTTGCACCTTTTTCACCGGTTCACCCCTTGAACGCACGTCATTACTTCCCTGACCTTCCCAATTGAAAGCTAAATACTCTGTCTTCTTCATGTTTATCTTTAGCCCTCCCTTTTCCATTGCTTGTCTAACATCGTTTAGTCCCCTCTCTATCTGTTCTCTGCAATCACCAAGTTTCCCAATATCGTCGGCAAATGTCAGGCACTAGGGAGCCCATTCTCCTACTCCCGTCAGCAGCTCGTCCATAACCAGAATGAAACGGTATGGACTAAGTGCGGAACCTTGGTGCACCCCAACTTTCACTGGAAAGCCCCCTGTGTTTCCCCAAGGTTTCCTTACCCTGGCTATGGAGCCATCATACATATCCTGGATTATTCGAATAAACCCTTCTTCCACTCCCCTTTTTCGTAGTACTTCCCAAACTACCCGTCGTTTGACACTGTCGAAGGCCTTCTCCAGGTCAATGAAGACGGCGTGTAGGTCTTTCTTTGCTGCCCTATACTTTTCTTCTATCTGCCTCAGAATGAAGATTGGCTCCATTGTTGACCTACCTGGCATAAAATGCCTATACTGTACGTCTCTTGTATTAGCTGCTTGATATAATGAACGCTCGATATAAAGAAGGGTTTGGATTAATTGACTCTCTTTATAATGAAAAGTTATTGGATGTCGTATTTCAGAGACAAAGAATATCCTTTTGTCCCAATGGGAAAAAAATTCGCAAGCAGCTTTAGGTGAAAACACTAGGGGTCATAGAAAGCTTTGGAAACTAACTGGGACCAATAGCAATGTGTAAAAGAGGACCTCTTGGCAGAGCTGGCACGAAGTTTTGCAGCACTGGGCTCAAAAATATTTTGCGGGCCCTTTTGTAGGAAAATAAATTTTACATTTTGTAATATAGAGGCCTGCGCGTGGGGCCTTAGTAAACGAGAAGCCGGGTTCAGGCGAAGGTGGTGAACCAGGCTCGCACCTCGGCACAAGCATGGGCTGAAGTTGCATGTTGTGTCTGTGAAGCTGCTTTTTTGCTCATATGTTTACTGCTTTGCCTTCACAGCTTTGACGGGGGCCTGTTATAACTACAGTATTTTTTATAGATATTTAACAATCTTATAAATATTTCGTTTCTTCCGACTTAACCAACTTGCTGCACCCGCATACCGCTGGTGCATTTATACAGTGCTTTAACTACGTTCTATCTGTTGTGACCATCATCGGGGGTTAATAGTTTTCTGGCTGTGGTTCTATCCGACGTACACTATACAATGCAGACGAATCGTGAACTGTGCAAACTCAGATATGGTGCGCGTCTGCACAGTTCATGATTCGTCTGCATTGCGTTGCATACGTCAGATAGAACTGCAGCCAGAAAACTCTCAATTGTGAAGCTTGCTTTCCCGTTCACGTTCCTGGTTAAATTCCGTTGCAGTTCCCATTGTTATTGTGAAACGGCCTTTACACTCTGCTCCATATAGCATAGCTGACCTAACCACTGCCCTGCAAAATTTCCCTTTTAACTTGATTGGGATCTTCCTATCACACAGGACTCCACTTGCCGGTCTCCTCTTCAACCATTCCCCATTGATTCTATGGGTCACATCCGAGTCTATCTCCCTGTTGCTTTGGAACGTTTATCCTAGGTACAGTACTTTACCTTTTGCACCGTCACCAGTTCGTCCCTAGAGAGCACGTCATGCTGGCTCCCATGGTTCATGAAAGTTTATTAGAAGATACAGTGGATGCGTAGTTTTAAATACGTTAACTGTTAACAAATACTTGTTATGCATTTTTCAGTAGATACGTGTAAATGCTTTTATTAGAAAAGGGGTCACTTTCAGGCAAATTTGAATCATCCGTCAAAAATTTTCTTCCGTAAGCAACAGAGTCCTTGAAGCAAGACATCCAGCTGCTTGTGATTTCTGCCTGAAAGCAGGTCTTTCCTCGTACGAACCTCTAGCCGTAACTTAGCTGGTATGCCCACAATGGCAAGCGCCAGAACTTCATTTCAGGACAATGGATTCTCAATTACGGCACACAGGTGTACTCTTTGCCTTTGTTAATAATGATTTTCTGACCTGCTGCCTCGGCTTTGTTTAATAATATCTCACGGTTGAGGACCGCATATTGATTGTGTAACGCACGGAAGTTAGTGGTTGTAAATGGATGGTGCCAAGCGCAATTTTATACGTACCGTCTTTGAAAAAATATACTGTATGCTGCAGTCTTGACGACTTTGGGTGGAGATGCCAATGTGTTTGTTAGTACAGGCATGAAGTTGACCAGCCCTATGTTGCGCAAAGTTACATTATTACGCCTACTGCTTCCATGAATCATCACCAGAATTAAGTCTGGTGTGACAACCAGGAATAAATACAATAGTAATTTACTGCTGTACGAAATGTGGTTTAGGAATTAGTTTCTGGATTTTATGCATGTGCGCTGTATAGAAACTCGATTGGCCTTGTAGTCAGCCACTTTCTTTTTGCATGTCGACCGATAGCCATTAGATTTGCACTAGAATTTGAAGAAGGCGTTGCTCCTGCACAAGAGTGAAAAGTTGTTCTCGCGGTTCATTGTATTGGAATGGCTACTTCCCGGCAGTCCAATTGATAATTTTGCAATGAAAATGAAGAAGACAAGGGAGAATGGATTGTTTCATTGTTTGTTTCTTGTCCTGAATCCTTACTTGACCAGAGGTTATGACTTTTGTTTGGAGACGAGGCGCCACCCCTCGCTTCCGGCCATATTTATTGATAATGTCGGCGAGTAAACAATAGTTGAATAGGCCTCTGCGTAATTGCTGTCTTTATGGTGTGTTGATGTCCTTTTATGTTTAATGAGACTGCTGCTCTCATCCTGTTAAGTCCTCGTAGGCCTAGCTAAATGGCAGATCCTCCGAAATTAGGTTTAATTGGATGATAACCTATCATCATCTGGGGGTTAAATGGCATGGCTACAGTTTATTAATCTTCTTCTTGACTCTGTTTATGTAAGCATTGAGAATGATCCGATCTCTGCATTTCGTACAAGGACATCTAGTGGTTGGGTGGTTAATTATGGTATTCATATTAACGCACCCTAACCTGACGCCAAATACAACACAAATGACGTCATTTTTGAGCACAGGCGGCTCATGGGGCTGTTTTCAGAGGTAAATTTCAAATGTACTTCCCTGCCATACAGACTAGCAGTCATTTAAAATGTTTGTAGTCCTGGGGTTCCCAAACTTTTCGGATTGATGGCAGTGTTTGGGCTAAGCTGCGCGGTTGTGCGCGCTCAGGACGGCCGGATGTCCCGCACACGTCTGGTGATGACACAAGCATGGGGAATGCAGATTGTTCAAACGCAGAATTAGGACTCTGCGCACTTAAAGTTACGTTTGCACATAAGACTTATATCCTTAGAGGGAACACTGTTGGTAGGGCCTTTTTCTTAATCGTGACTTTCTCGAGACGCCCTTTAGCAGAACCATAGCAATGCATTGGCAATGGGACAAATGCCAGGGACGTGATGCAATGGGACAAATGCCAGGGACGTGACTCCCTCTTTTCGTGATGCCATAAAAATCAAGAGACACCCTGTGAAAGTTTTTATATTAAATACAGTTTTAAAATTATTTCGTGAAACATCACTAAGGGGAGGAGAGCTTCTACACCTGAAAATTTTCCATGAACTCTTTCAATATGCAGCGAGTTGTATCGTACTGTAGTTCTTTTACGTGCGAGTAACGCCACATACCGTGTTTCCCCGATAATAAGCCACTGTCTTATTTCAATTTGGGTGCCAAAATGAGCACTAGGGCTTATTTTCGGGGAATGTCTTATTCTTTTCTGTAATATTATCTTTTAAAGTCAAAGGGTCGGCTTTTTTGAGCGAGAGAGAAACCCAGACTACGCCTTCTTTCAGATGAGAAGTAAACAGAGGTTCTGCGTCGCGTACGATGACATCTGCACGCGAAAGAACCCTCTCTGTTACGGAACGGGTAGAGGAAGCAAAATTTCCAGGTGTAGGACATCGCCCCCTGGGTCCCAACGAACAGTAAAGAGCTTTGGTCGGCAACCGGGTGAGGGAAAACACTGTGCAATATATCGCCCTTGTGTCCACTCGGAGAGACACAGATGGCTACCCTTGCCTGCTACTTGTAACCTAGCCCTATGCTTTTAGCGAGTAGCGAGTCTGACGTCACTTACGAAGGACTTCCCAGTGGTGGCACATTTCTGCAATCTCGCAGAACAGTGGTTGAGAATCGCTGCTCTATACTCACCACTCCCTTTAATGAAATCACCCTATCAGATGCAGGATACAAAAACGTTTGTGCTATTTGCCTTAGGGCTCTCGTAGGGCTTATTTTCGGAGAAGGGCTTATATTAAACGCATTTTGAAAAATCTTGGTAGGTCTTATTTTCGGGGAAACACGGTACTACACGGGGCCACGGCTTTATTTTCCTTCCATTGAAGGTGCACTAGGGGCGCCTCTCTCGTTCGCCCGAAAGAAGCCAACCCACCTTCATCTAGTATCGAACCTGGAATGACTGACTCACTAATCGGGCACGCGACCTCCTGCGCCCCGAGGGGTATTGAAATACAGCAATGGAACGACAAGAAATGTATTTTTTTAAAGACAATTATTAGCGATATTAAAATTTATTTCTTACTAACCCGTGTACGACTCTTTAACTCTCATTGACCCATTGATTGAAATGGAAGGTGTCATGTCTTGACTCAAATTAAGGGCGCGAACACTTTCGGGGATGTAATACCAGTTACCACCAAATAGTTAATGTCGATAGTTTTTTATGTAAATTTGGAGCGCGCGGCCCCTTTCTACAGGTTTCCGGTATTATCTATTATGCCACCTTGCATAACTACGAAAAAATAGTCTTCAGATTACACCTCTGTTATGCAAATCGGACTGTAAATTATTCTAGTTTAGTTAGACGGGAATGTAATGACTGTCATGTGCTACTAACTTACTTCTAGCTTTCAGCACTTGTGTGGTCCAGATATCTCGGATATGAAAGACCGACATAGGATCGTAAAGGGATTGGGAACATTGGAAACTAACTGAAGGGCAAAAGTCAAGCAATAGCTCTGTGTGACTGGTTGGCGACCAGAGAGCCTTGATCTTTTTTTCTCTCGTCTCTTATTGCTATGTTCTGGCTTATGACTATTCCACTCCGGAGTCTCGCACTGTCCTAAATCTAGGCAGAAGCACCTTTCGGGTGGTGTGCGTAATACAATTTCAGGTGTAGGACCTTGTCTCCTGGCGTTGGTTAAGAAACGTCGAATAAGTAAGGGTTGTGACATTAGGTCGTTAACGCTAAAATACTGTCCAACAGTTCGTCCATGGGTTCCCCGTACCATCACAACAGATCAGTGCCGCCTTAACGCTTGGGCCCTCTGTTTTTTTTTCGTTTTGTCGGTGTGTAAGGACCCTTCGACTACAAGGTCATTAGAATCCCATTCTCTGCATAATTCTAATGCAGAGACTGCACAGACACTACGCTAATGCGACGATTTTTCGGTATTATCGGTACCCAGTTTTTCCCAAGCGGCCACCCATGTTAGTACTAGCTGGGGTTGCCGTTACTTAACTTCAGTGATCAGAAGAGAATTTGTGTGTCCAACGCAATACAGCCGCTGTGGGCCCTCTGCGAACTTGCCCAGGAGCTCCATGAGCATAGGGGTCAAGTATGTCAAGTGACTTGCCAAAAATCAACACTACTACTACTACTACTACAACACAGTAAATGGGCAGCAGGTGATGATTATGTTGATTTATGGCAATTCTGTGTGATCTACTATTTACTTTTTATTCATGTGGGTGTTTGTCTTAGGGGCCCCAGCACACAGGTTTGTCCAGGGATAATAATTCTGTCAAGACGGCAATGGATCAGATGGGTACCTCAAAAGGGTTAGGGATGTGGTGATGATGAATAATTGAGTTCCATATGCAATACAGTGAAACCTCTCCAATATGTACACGTGTGGGACCCGACCAGTGTACCCATAGAGGGGTATGGCACACTTTAATAATACTGTACTGCTGTTTAATTTATACAGATACATTAGGCTACATATAGTAAAATACGTTTATAACGTTCATGGCTACATCGTTTTCACGGCTATAGTGTCTGTTTGGGCTGGTCCCGGCAGAGCCTATGGCTTTTTATTGGTAGTGTCATGGATATAGTGTTTGCTTTCACAGCTATAACGTTTGCAAGGCTTTGGTGGGCATGTGCATATGTCCTGATTAGGACTGTTGCATATGTGCAGAATGTACAACTAAAGTGTGCATTACATACATTGTACATGAACAGACCACTCAATCTTGCTAATGTGTGGTTTTAGTAGTAATGACACAAGCGACCTAGAATTGAGGTGGTAAGACAATCTTGTGTAGAGGTCAGCCAAGATACCAAGAGGATATGTGTGCCTCAACATCCAGAGAGGGAGTGGCAAATTGAATTGGACACACCAGCTCTGTTAAGCAACGCAACCCCAGTTAGTACTGACATGGGTGGCCACTTGGGAAAACTGGGTACCGCTATTATCCAAAAATCGTCGCATTAGTGTAGTATCTGTGCAGTCTCTGCATAAGAACTACACTATGGAAGGGGCTCTAATGACCTAGTAGTTGAAGGGCCCTAAAACACCAGCAAACAAACAACATCCAGAGGTGGAAGCAGCCATCCACCATGAAGCAATCATCAATTCTTGATTACTGTACACATAGGCCTCGTTCACATGGCAATGTTTTTCCCGTATACGAGTTTTTCCCGAATAAAGAAGGGACAATTAAAACCATATGGGATTGTACAGATGGAGGCCATGCGGGGAAATCTCGAATACGAGAAAAAAATTTTCCCGTATACTGACCGAACTTGGCACTGACATGCGAGATTCTCGAATACGAGAAGCAGTGGCACTTATTTTGCTATTGTGCTGTTCACACGACCAAACTTTTTCCCCGTACTAAGTCAGAAAAGAAACTATAGCAAAAAATTTTTCCAGATTTTGAAATGTGAGATGCTTGTGCACCTGCCTTATCATCAACCCCTTATTCCGTCTGTGGCAGGGTCGAGACTGTGGGTTCTAGCCCTCCACTCCCGTCTATCTCTCACGAGTTCCCCGTCCACCCCTCACACTGCTATATCCTTATGGACAACCTGCTCCCACGTCTGCTTTGGTCTCCCCCTGCCCCGTGTGCTTCCAACCACCTGCATTCCTCAAATGGACCTAAAGAGCTCCTCATCTCCTCGCATTACTTGCCCATAGCACTGCAATCTATTCTCTCACTTTTTCAGCGATGGCCACCACCCCCACGCTACCTCTATTATACTCATTCCTAATCCTATCTACTCTCTACACCCCACTCATGTACTGCAGCAGTCGCATCTCAGCTACCTGCATTCTGTTGACCTGAGTCTTTCTCACTGCCCAACACTGATTCATATAGCATAGTTGGCTCAACCACTGCCCTGTAATTGTTTTTGTTGCTGTTTTAGGGCCATTCAACTACAAAGGTCATTAGAGCCCCGTTTACTGCGTAGTTATAATGCAGAGACGGCACAGACACTACCCTAATGCGACAATTGTTGGGTACTAGCAGTACCCAGTTTTCCCAAACGGCCACTCATGTTAGTACTAGCTGGGCATGCGTTGCTTAACTTCAGTGATCAGATGAGAACTGGTGTGTCCAATGCAATAAGCCGCTCCCAGGCCTGTAATAAGTGGACCCCTTGAATGCGTGCATTCGTGATGACGACTGTTAGTTCACTTACTATCTGTGCTTCCCTGCAGTGTCCCTCTATACGTGAAAACTCGAATTGAATAGTCGCCATGTGTCTCGTATTCGATAAAATCGTGTACGAGAAATATCGTATCGAATAGGTTGCCGTGTGAACCAGGCCATAGGGAAATCATTTACAGTATGTACCCCAACATGACGTTTTACCACTACGCGGAATAACGGATGGAAAAGCACAAAAAGGCATATCATGGCTACAGCATTTTCACGGTTATAACGTTTGTTCCCTTTGGTCCCCAACAAAACGTTATAACCGTGTTTTACTGTATATTGTTTTTATTGAAAAAAAATGCTTTGTATAATATTTCACAAAATTCTTAACATACACAAATTTCATTTTTACAAACAAACTAAACACGGTTCGTTTCTCTAGCTGCGTTCTTATTTGCCGCCTATGGCAGGGTCGGGTACCCATCTTGTCCCTCTGAATGGATACAAAGGTGATCTATTGGACATTGTTTTTCCGCAGCCGGTTGCAGACCAAAGCTGCAGCCACTATGCATATTTATTGATTCATTGTCGGTGTACTATTTGGGGTATTCCATCAACGCCAGGAGGGTGGGCTACCCTCGCGTTGGTGTCTCAAATCTGGAATTCTTTTATGTGTAAATGCCATAGAACACCGCATGGGACTTCAGGGCGCACTCGGGTCATCTCTCTTGCCCGAAAGACGGCAACCCACCTCGGTACAGTATCGAACCTAGAACCACTGCTGCGGTTACAAAGCACGCTACCTCTTGCGTCACCGAGGCAGGATGTACCCATTACAGAGGGGGTTTTTCTGAAAATGCTGACATGTATTAGGTGTACCAATAGAGGGGTGTAGCCGTTACAGAGGTGGTTTTCTGAAAATTGTGACACGTATTACGTTTACCAATAGAGGTATGTACCGTATCCATTATAGAGATGTACCGTTTAGAGAGGCAATAATAACATAAAGCCAATGGGCGAAAAGCGGTGCCTGAAGAATCTGCACCTATATACTGTTTACGAGTGGTGAACCTATCGAGAGGTTTTACTGTACAAGGGCTGACTGAACCGTTTGATGTGCTTATTTCAGTTGGGAAATTGTGGAACCACTTCATCTTGGTATCTAGATAGATAGCTATACATAGATAATCCATAAAGGGTTACGTTAAATGCCTCTGGCACTTCGCTGTTGCACTTGGCATTGGCATCAACGCCACAGTACCTGAATTGCATTCACTGCAACAGAGTGGCAAAGCAGTCCCTGGAATGGAGTTTTTATTAGTGTCCACCCACTGCTTTATTGCGACGAGAAAATGTTACAATACAGGAACAACTTCGTTGAAAATCATATTTAAAATACATTCCTTTAAAACTATTTTAGTCGTTTTTTCTTGGTGTTATATTTATGGATTCAAATGCATGCCAAGGAGCATGTATTTGAAGAGTTTTTTTTTCAGGCGTGGGCTGTGCCACATGCAGGATACCAAGTGCTGAAAGCTGTGATGTAGTGATAAAGACAAGTCCTGCAAACTTTTATCTTAAGAAATTTACTTCCTTCTTTGAGTTCGCATCTGTCAAGAAAAGCGCTGTTGTTAAAAAGGAAAACAAAACAAGAATTTTTTAATCGCTATATTAAGAGGTTCAGGTATTTTCGGTTGTTAGTTGACCTTATTTATCATGTTGTGTGTAGAGTCCGCGATGCTATTATTTCTGATAGTGTAGGTGACTACAGGGTCACAATTTTAATGGATGTACCAATTCATCAACCTGTACACTTATCCCTATGTCTGCCGTGCTCTCGCAAGGGGTCATTTAAGAGCCTTATATTTGATAACCTGCCTTAAACTTTCCTGGTATATTTTCCTGCTCCCCAGGCAAAGACTGCATTAGGGACTTAGTCGTACCACAGATGGGTCTCTGACAATACAATTTCAGAAATAGCTGTTTGATTTTAATTTTTTTACAGGAATTACTGAAGGGTCCTATTCTTTTTTCGGCCCTAAAGAGAGTTCCGCGGACCACACTGAATAATAGGATAAAGAGGTTTTTTTCGTTCTTTGCATAGTCCACTGCATAGTTCTAGTGCGGAGACTGCTCAGATACTACACTAATGCGATGATTGTTGGGTATTATCAGTACCCAGCTTTCCCGAGCGACCACCCATGTCAGTACTAACTGGGCTTGCGTTGCTTAACTTCAGTGATCAGACGAGAACTGGTGTGTTCAACGCAACTCGCCGCTCCCGCCACCCATGTTAGTGCCCATGTTAACAGTGATCAGACGAGAACTCCTGTGTGCAACGTAGTAAGTCGCTCCCTAGGGCAAAGATGTGCCGATAGGTACGTGAATGTATGACTGCGGTCAAAAGGTCAGAAGGAAGTACCAGAAAAAACTGTTCATTTGCGAATCCTTCGTTAAATGGCAATTGTTCGAAGGCCCAAATTTGCAGACGTTGGAAGTTCGCAACTTTCTATTAATTTGTTTGCAATTAGCGAAACCGGTTGCGCAATATGTGTTACAGGTAATACTTAATTAGTTAAATACGAGCGTTAATTATTATAATACTAGCCATCATTGAGCACTATTTAAGAATGCATATACATTATTAGATGCAGTTTGAAGGTGAGGGAAATGGCAGAACAAAATGAGAGTATAGTTGAGGTGGTATGGTCATGCGATGAGAATGCGTAGGGACATGGTAATGTGGCGGGGTGGACAAGGACATGGTGGGAGATGGGCGGGAGTGGAGGGCTAGAAGCCGCAGACCCGACCCCCGCCTCAGGTGGGATAAGGGTATGATGATGATGATTATGATTAGGCGCTAGATTGTTGAAGGTAGTTTTGACACTAACTACAAGTTGTAAGCCAATTGTCATTCCGAATAATTTCTGTACGTATTTAATTAATTTCATTACTAGTAATTCCACACTTGTAGTAAATCAGATCTCGAAAAGGGAGGAGGTGACAACTTTCGAGCAGTAATTGAAAATTAAATACTAATGAATGGTTCTTAACCCAGAGGTGCATGTACTCTTAAGCCCTAGGAGATACTGTATTTGTGAGGGTTTTCAGTGGAGGTTTCGTACTCCTTATTTTGATTGAGTTGTTTTTAGCAGGAAGTGCTTCACTGGACATTGAAAATATAGGGAATTGGTCCCACTTGATTGGCAAAACGTTTCCCTTCATAGGTATATTCGAATAAACGCAAACGTTTATGTGATGTAACTGTTATTTGTATTTTTAGCTGAAGAATTAACTTGGACGAGACCAAACTCGTCATTGTACCAATTGCTGGCCTTTCATCATGAGAGTATCTGCCGAAACCACAGGCCAAGGTAAGACGTGTTTGGGAGTTTCGTGTCTTTACTCGGATCGCTATAAATGCATCTTGGCTCGTCACAAAGTGGGGTGGCGATTTCGACCAGTGCTGTCGTTACAACTCTGGGACACTTGTCAACGTTAATATTGTTAACATTGCGTTGGACACACCAGTTCTCGTCTGATCACTGAAATTAAGCAACGCAACCCCAGCTAGTACTAACATGGGTGGCTGCTTGGGAAAACTGTGGGTAGCTTCTGTGCTGTCTATGCACTCAACTATGGAGTGGACAGGGCTTAATGACCTTGTAGTTGGAGGGCCCTAAAACACGAACGCTGCACAAAATCCAGTTGGATAATACACCTCCTTCTTCATATCACAGTTGGTAGATTAGCTCCTGGTCAAGATTGAAATTGAAACTGTTGGTTCTCTCTGCACGAATGTGACAAATGCTTCAATGCGTTTATCTACAACGCTGACAAAGCAATAATTAACCATCTTCCCGCCTATGGCACGGCCGAAAACTCGTGTTCCTCGGAATGGGCACATGGGCATTTTATTGGAAGGTATTGTTACTCAGCCGACTGCCGACCAAAGCTGCAACCCCTATGCTTATTTATCGTCGATGTACTGTTCGTTGGGGTACTCCAACAACTCCAAGGGCGAGCTCCTACACCAGTAAATTTTTCCTCGTCTACCCGTTGCATAGTACAGGGGATTATTTTACATACAAATGCCATTGTACACCACACGGGACCACAATTATACTTGTCATGCGTCGGCGGAAGGTGCAGTCGGTGTGTTGTTGGATATGTAATCCACCACTAGTCCTCCACTCCCGTCTATCCTCCAATAGGTCCCTGGCCACCCCGCACACTCTCATATCCTTACGGACAACCTGCTCCCACATCAGCTTTGGTCTCCCCTTGTACTGGGTGCCTCCAACCACCTGTATTTCTGAAATGGACCTCGCCTTAATCTACTCTCCCTCATTTTTTCCGCGATGTCTCCCACAGCCCAGGCTACCTCTAATATAATCATTTCTAACTATCAGCTCTCGAGACCCCACTCAAATACCGCAGCGTTCCAAACTCGGCTACTTGCATTCTATTTACGTGGCTCTTCCTCACTGCCCAATACTCTGATCCATATAGCCTAGCGGGCCTGACCACTGAAGTAGCAAATAGAGAACATCATCATCATCATACCCTCATCCCACCCTGTGGCAGGGTCGGTCTGGGGGTTCTAGTCCTTCACCTTCTTCTATCTCCCACCAGGGCCCCGTCCACCCTCAATACTGCCATATCCTTATGGAGAACTTGCTCCCACGTCTACTTTGGTCTCCCCGTGCCGCGGGTGCATTCCTGGGATGGACCTAACGAGCTCCTCTTCCCCCTTCTCATGACGTGTCCATACCACCTCGGCCTATTCTCCCTCATTTTTTTTCGGCGATGTTCACCACCCCAGGCTACCTCTAAAGTTATTCCTAGCCATCAGCTCTCGACACCCCACTGAAATACCGCAGCATTCCAATCCCGGCTACATGCATTCTACTGTATTTACGTGGCCAACACTGTGATCCATATAGCATAGCTGGCCTAACCACTGCCTTGTAGAACTTTCCTTTCAACTCTTTTGGGACCCAACTTGGGGATTCAACTTGATTCTGTAATATTAATACATTGGTGTGAAATTTGCTGTTGTTTAGGAGACGATAAACTAGATGATTCACGCTCGGGTCACTTAAAATTGCATGGTGGCTCACAGGTTCGCCACCACTGGCCTAGGACCTAGAAAGTGTCCAGAGCCTCTGTAAGTGCTACCAATTGCGTTTGGACACACCAGTTCCCGTGCGATCACTGAAGTTAAGCAGCGCAAGCCCAACAAGGGTGGTTTGTAAAGAACGGTGGTTGCTGCAAATTAACCCTCTCCTTCATCCATTCACCAACCTCCTCATCTCCCGCGGATAACCTTTTAAGGGTTCATCCTGTTATGGCTGCCTGGCTTACTCCCCAACCCACGAAACCAGTCCAACCCAGAAACATTACTTTTAATTGTAGAAATTGGCCTCCTTGCTGCTTCTTTTTTTAGGAAGGTGGTCATGGACTGTAGACCTTGTTAGCAGATTTCTTGACCCTTTGATATACCGTAGAGTTCTTAATCATTGACCTGTTCTCTTTGAGTTAGTTGTTGGTGAAAGTTTTCATTTTTCAAGCAGGGGTATGGCAGTTAGCCAGCGTGGATTCTGTATGCATTGGAGCATTTATTCTGTCCGTTAATATCATAGGACATAGATGACCCCCCCCCCCCCCCCCCCCCTCACCTCTTACTACACCAGCGTGTTTTTTTACCTGTATGTAGTTTGGTGTCTCATTTTGTGTTTCCTGTTGTCTTCATTTAAAAATGAAATTTAGTTCGCTCCTTTTGTTAAAGTATCGATTAATTTAATGGATTACTCTTTTTACGTGTTGTTGAATCTAAACAAAAAAAAAGTCTCGTTACCAAAATAAAAAGAAGGATTTTGTGGTTCGTTTTTCATGTGGAATTGAAAATGATATTGTTTTATTTTTGGAGGAATTTTTTGCGTCAACGCATTGTATTTTATCGTTCTGTTATATGAACCGAAAAAGTCTAATAGGAACCCTCAATTAAAAATGAATATTTTAAGTTTCCATTTGTCCGAAAAAATTGTTTTTGTTAAGTGGGACGCTAGTACAGTAAATTTACTTTCCGGTAATGGAACATCATTGATTCGCTGTTATTTGTTTATCGGCTATTCCACTCTCTTCCAGTCGACGTGAAATTGATTTCAAGTGTGGCAAAGGGTTGTTGTTGTATCCATTTAAGTGCCTTAGTAATTAGCACTTACAATCACCAGATAATGACAGTTTTTTTTTTACCACCCTTAAGGTATTATTTTTTTCCTCTTTCTACTCCGTAGTTGACTGTCTTGTTTGAAAATTTAGGGCTGTTAGTTTTCGTAACTTTGCTAGTCATTAATATGAGGTATCCAAGTCGTAAATTAATAGTAACCCTATTCACCGTTCCAAAAGGGTTGTGAGAAAAATGCTCAAGTAGTAGGTGTAGCTGCAAAGATCTTACCTAGTTATTAGCACACGTCCATTCAACAGGGCTTGGCAGGCAACATTCTCCAGTAACAAAAATGTCCCACAAGGTCTTGGCAATGTGACCAAAGGATTTTTGGCAATCAGGTTTTTAGACGAGCTCAGTCAACCCCTTTCTTACTCCTCCTCTCCAAGTGACAAATGTTTAGGTGCCAGTCGAATTATGTTGCCAACTCGTAATACTACTTACTTTATTTTCAAATCCTGAGACATTTGCCGGTTTGTGTCAGCAAACCACGCTTTTGTTTGGTAGTAAGTAAAAGTTTATTAAACTGATGTTATTAGCTTTTCTGACTGAGGCGGATGGCTACTTTCGGAGGACCTGGCACTGTGCGGTCTGTCAATGTCGTCGCTACACGTAAAAGACCCCTCTCTACATGGAGTGAAATATACGAATATCATCATCATCCCCTTATCCCGCCAGTGGCAGAATCGGGTCTGCAGGTTCTAGACCTCCACTCCCGTCTGTCTTCCACCACCAGGTTCCCGTCCACCCCGCACACTACCATGTCCTTACGGACAACCTGCTCCCACGTCTGCTTCGGTCTTCCCCTATCCCGGGTGTTTCCAACCACCTGCATACCTGGAATAGACCTAACGAGCACCTCCTCCCCTCTTCTCATTACATGTCCATACCACCTCAACCTATTCTCCCTCATTTTTTTCGGCAATATCCACCACTCCCAGGCTACCTCTGATATACGCCACTCATGTACCGCAGCATTCGCATCTCGGCTACTTGCATTCTATTGACGTGGATCTTCCTCACTGTCCAACACTCTGATCCATGTAGCATAGCGGGCCTAACAACTGCCATGTAAAACTTCCCTTTCAACTGGATTGGGACCCTCCTATCACACAGGAATCCACTTGCCTGTCTCAATTTCAACCATCGCCATTGATTCTATGGGTCATATCCGAGTATATCTGGAGTGAAGTGTACGTATAGGTCAGCAAATATCCCAGGTGTAGGATTCCACCTGGCGTCGTTGAACGAAATTGCTTCTCACGAGGAGAATAGGTCTACATTGAAGTGAAGGATTGCCACATTAGGTCAAGGGCAACAAATTGTGTAAAAACATCGCCCAATAGATTTCCCATGTGTTACCAGTTCCGATGGGAGAAATAGATATCAAACACCAGGGCCAACGAGAGAACGGATGATGGGGGTAATATTACTTGGGCCCTAAATTAACAGAGGGGATTCCACTGATGTGAAAAATATTTTAAAAAGGAATGCGCATTAAATCAGGGTTTCCTAATTATTGTTACCTTTACGAATGTTTTGTACAATTCCTGCCACTTAGCTCAGGCTGAATGGTCAGCAGTTCAGGCCCGGCGAGGTCTCGCAACGCCTTGCAGGTGAAAAAAGTTAGGTACTGAAATGATGACTTGATGGACTTGAGGAGCTCAAGGTGTGCAGCTTTGATGCTGGCCATGGAAAGGGTAAAGCTTTCAAGTGTGGCAGCCGTCCCTTACAACGTAGAAATGGTGTAGTTGGCGAAACATTCGACATGTAAGAGTTCGCTTCCTGGTGGCGGTAAATTTCTTTCGTGAACGAGTGGAAGAGTTGACTCTGCATCCTCCTGTTGTGCAGACGGCTTGAGTTAAATTCCGTGTTTGTTAAGAAACCTCTATTCTTTTCATCGTTAACGCCTTGAAGGAGGGGGAGTGGCTTATTGCGTTGGACACAACCACCTCTCGTCTGATAACTGGAGTTAAGCAATGCAACCACACCTAGTACTGACATGGGTGGCCGCTTGGGAAAACTGGGTACTGCTAATATCCAAAATCGTTGCATTACTGTAGTGTCCGTGCAGTCTCTGGATTAAACTACGCAGTTGACGGGGATCTAATGACCTTGTACGTAGTTGAAGGGCCCTTAAACACCATCGAACCAAGCCTTGAAGGAGGTTAAGCCTGTTTTGCCCAAAGTGGAATGGTGCTAATTGCCGAGAGGAAAACGTAATATAACAACAAAAAACTTATTGATATGACACTAGATATACTATTGACTTTGAAAGCCTATTTTTCTGGAGGTGTTCCTTTTGATTGTCTGTTGTCCTCTACCGTGTCATCCGTGTTATTGGCCATTCAGCTGGACAACACTAAACTGCCTCTCGAAGTGTTATTTCGTACAAGAATGAAAATTTTTCTCAACAATTTGCGGATCAATGATCCTAACGGTGTTTAGTTAATGTTGCTTTTTTTTGTTTCGTATGGAGCTATGAAGACTTCCTCTATGATCACCTTCCGACTGTCGTCATATCCTCGGTAATTGTCTACCGAATTTCTTACCTGGTTCAGGATGAGTAACTCACGGTTGAACGAGTCATGGTATGGTGGTAGCTTTTCTATTTTCCTCTTTGTTGATTAGTAATATGGGAGAGTCATTTTTGACAGCAGCATTCCTGTAGTGGACTCTGACGTTGAGGGGATCGTGGCTCCATTTCATTGGTCATTTTGTCATAAAATAAGCAAGTAACCTCCATCTCCAGCTTCTCTCTCGTTTTTACCACTTGTGTAATTGCGGGGAAGTTATGCTTGGAAAGGTAGTTTTTAATAGCACTTCTTTTTAGGAATTCTCACATACATACGCACACGGGCATGGACCGGTTATGTCTGGATTTGATGGCCTTTTGTTGTAGGTTGGCATTATGATAAAGTATAAAGCATCTGTCATAAATTATTTGAGGCCCTCTCCCCAGTTTTGCACCTCGAGTAAAAGTTTAGAAATACCTGCCTGTTTCCTCGACTCTTGATACGTAGTAGATATTATAAAGGCTACTATTTTCCAAGTACGTGGATAAACAATGGTATGTTGTGTGTTGGTGTCGTTATTGTGCAATGATGATATTTGGTGCTGATGTTGTCGATTGAATTACCTGACTGTGAGCCCACATTAGATCATGTTACAAATTAGTACCCTCTCACGTTCTCTTTTTGCTGAAGTTTTTTTCCAATTTGAGAGCTATACAAGATTTCCATTGGGAATGATAGCAGTTTTACCTGTTACTGGTTCGGAGTCCATTTTGAGTAACGTTTTTCGATGGTGTCCTCTTTCATCTGATACCGTGCTGTTGTCTCTCTCTCGATATTGATCTCTATCTTTTTCACTGTCCGATATCCAATTGTAGGACGCATAAAGGAAGCGGCTTATTGCGTTGGACACACCAGTTCTCATCTGATCACTGAAGTTAAGCAACGTAGCCCCAGCTAGTACTAACATGGGTGGCCGCTTGGAAAAACTGAGTACTGATAATACACAAAAATCGTCGCATTAGTGTGGTGTCAGTGCAGTCTCTGCATTAGAGCTACGCAGTGGACGGGGCTCTAATGACCTTGTAGTTGAAGTGCCCGAAAACACAAACAAAACCAAAAATAAAGGGGGCGCATAACTAGGGGACCGTCGTTTCTCCATCTCAACACTCGAGTCCACATCTTTTCAATTGAAGACTTGCATTATTCCTCCTTTTTCTTTTAAAACCTGTATCTCACTTGTTGTCCGATATCGGGATGCCATTCAGTGGTTTCATTTTCGGACGTAGTTTGTTGATCTAGGGTAGGGCGTGAAGCTGGCGGCCTGCAACAACTGTTGAAGGATTTATTTTATACAGTGAAACATCTCTAATTGATACACCTGTAGGATCCGGCGAAAGTGTACCCAAGAGGGGTGTGGCACACTTTAATAATACAGTAGAACTCCAATTTTCAGAACTCCGACTATCCGAATCGCTTTCAGAATTTTAGAAAAAAAAAACCGTTAAGAGGGAACGTACTGCGATTTGCAAAATAATGCGCTACTTGGCTGCCCGAAATCGGATACTGACAGTCAAACAGCTTACTTTGACCGACATGTTTAGCAAGCAATGACTTTCATTTACGCCAGTGGTCTTCAAACTTTGTCGACTCACGGAACCCTTCGAACTATTAGATGTTTTGAGGGGGAACCCCATCCCACCTTTAGAAAAAGTATATCTTGCAGCTGCTAACGAATTTTCATTTTGACTCGCGGAAACCCCAGAGATGTATTGCGGAACCTTGGGGTTCCGCGGAACACAGTTTGAAGACCGCTGATTTACAGTATGGTACACGTACATACTTTACTAATGTACAGCCCTTTTAAGTATGCTTAATATGTAAAAGTGTTGTCTTTTCATTTAAATAATTAAAAGCTCTTCATTTAAAATTAGTTTTTTCCCATTTTCAACATTACAAGCAGTAATAAATTAAATTAGACCCTTTTTTTTCGTAAAAAAAAGTCCAATTATTCGAATTTTTGATTATTTGAATGGGGTCCGGTCCCAATTGATTCGGATAATTGGAGTTCTACTGCATTGTAGTTTAATTTATATAGACGCAATACATATGCAGTGCAGGTACAGATCTCTCGAGCCCGAAAGAAGCCAACCCACCTCATTCCTGTATTGAACCAAGAGCAACTGCTGCAGTTACCAACCACACTTCCCACTGCGCCACTGGGGGAGTAGCACTTCAAAAAACAGGCGGCCCAAATATTTTTAAATATTCAGAATCCCTTGTATAATTCTAGCTATCAATTGCAATAGGTCCTCTACCGCCCATTAAACAATGCCCCATGTTCGGTGGTTTAGCCAACCTCAAATTGTACTGCAATTGTTGGACTGGCAGTATAGAAATGGGGATAGCAATGCAAAAATGTCTCATTAGTTGCAAAGTTGAATCACGCATCAGTTGAAATA
>JAAFCE010001036.1:56153081-56189395 GCA_013389805.1 Trigoniulus corallinus | reverse complement strand
CCCCTCTTCATCACATGCTCCTCCTCTCCCCTCTTCATCACATGCTCATACCACCTCAACCGATTTTCTCTCATCCTTTCCGCAATGTCTCCCACCCCAACCTACCTCTAACGTAAGCTTTTTGGATTCGGTTGGCTCGTGACACCCCACTCATGTAGCACAGCATTCGCATCTCAACCACTTGCATTTGGCTTTTGTGGTTCTTCCTGGCTGGCCTAACGACAGTTCTTTACACTTTGCTCTTCAACTTTACTGGGACCCGTCGGTCGCACAAGACCCCACTTGCCTGTCTCAATTTCCGCCATCCTGCCTTAATCCGTTTTGTCACGTGGGAATCTATCTCCACATTGCTCTGGAAAAATGATCCTAAATACCGAAACTCTTGCACCATAGCTGACAAAAAATTGTTGTACAATATTTTCTTCTTCCGCTAGCAACTTCAGACTTACAGATAGCCATACTAATTGACGAGAGAAAATATTAGTTGGTAAAATGACTGCATGAAACTATTTGCGGATAGCAGATGCAAAGGGTTTCTACTAAAACAATGACCCTCGTTCATATCACCAAAACAACATGAGTGGACATTTGCCATGCAAGCGTTTTACTATCACATACAGTGAAACCTCGATTTGCGAGTAACTTGATCGAGTGTTTCGCTAGACGAGCAATATTTTTTAATAAATTTCAACTTGATTAACGAGCGATGTCTTGCAATACGAGCAGTGCTGTTGAAACGAATTTTTTTTTTGCCATGTATTGAATTGTATTTATTTTACTATACATATTTATTTTTTTAATAGTTAAGAATTCGCCGAATTCATTCACTTGAGTAGTTTGTGTTAGAGCTTGCCAGCAGTACGCGACTAGGATACGGTGAGCATTCATCATCATCATCTCATCCTTCTCCTACGTGAGGCAGGGTCGGGTCTGTGGGTTCTAATCCTTCTAATCCACCAAGTCCCCCTCCACCCCGCACGCCTCCATGTCCCTTTGTGCCACCTGCTCCCACGTCCGTTTTGGTCATCTGCTACCTCTGGTGCCCCGAATTACCTGCAGTCCCACATTGGACCTAATAAGCTCCACCTCTCCCCTCCTCATCACATGCTCATACCACCTCAACCTATTTTCTCTTATCTTTTCAGCAATATTTCCCACCCCCAACTCAGACACTTGCATTTGCTTTTCGTGGTTCTTCCTAACTGCCCAACACTGAGCCATACAGCATAGCGGGCCTAACGACGGTTCTGTATACCTTGCCCTTCAACTTTATTGGGATCTGGCGGTTGCACAGGGCCCCACTTGACTTCCTGCACCTCAGCCATCCTGCATTAATTCTATGGGTCACGTCAGAATCTCTTTCCTCGTTGCTCTGGAAAACTGATCCTAAGAATCTTTTTTTTTTTTTGTTTTTTGTCTTAATGTAGTGACTGTTCGTTTGTTCGTTAGTACCCTTTCTCTTTTGTCTTCGTTTGCACTCCCTCACATCCACACTATTCATTCTGAAGGCAAATTTGTTTTATGTATTTTTAATTTATACTGTATTTTGTATTAATCGTTTTATATGAAAATTTTTGGGGTGTAGAACGAATCACCTAAGTTTCCATAATTTCTTATGGGGAAATTCACTTTGATTTACGAGTGCACAAACAACCTTCCCAAGGCAGTTTACACCCCATCGTTACCAGATTGACGGTAAGGCTGTGGGTGTGTGGTGGTGTTAACGGGTGGGAGGCGGTTTGCAAGGTTTGGCTTTTAAGTCTAACCTCATGGGGTTTGCTTCCGATCCCATTGTGTGATCCCATTGTGTGGCTGCACAGCGTGCGTCGCCAGCATCGTCAGCGACCTCGCTGCGTTTGGGGGCCTCAGACCATCCCCACAGCAAACATTTCCTTTTCTTTTAAATTTACATTTAAAGTGATTTAAGTTTAAAGGGAATAATTACTATTAGTAGCGTTAGTGTTAGCATTATCACTATTACTAGTGAAATTGATATTAGTATTATTATTATTAGTGGATTGGGGCCTACTGAGGGTGGGGCATCATCAGCAGTCAGCAGAAGCCCTTATTAGGGATCTCTTTTTACTAATATTACTGTTGTTGCTGCTGTTGTTGCTGCCACTGTGGTTGTTGTTGCTGCTGCTGTGGTCGCTGCTGTTGTCACCGCTGTTGTCGCCACTGTTGTCGCCGCTATTGTCACCGCTATTGCTTTTATTGCTTTAATATTATTGCTTTTATTGTTGCTGCTGTTGCTAGCGTTTGTTACATTGCTTGCTAGGGGTATGCAGTGCTAGTACTGCATACCTTGCACACAGAGTGTGGGTGGCAATTTGTCAGGTGAGTGTGAGACCTCCACTCACATGGCAATGCTTCAGCAATTAATGAGTGTCTCCTGTGGGGTTGGACGGCACTCTCCCCCACAGGTAGCCTTGTCACTATTACTGTAGGTTCTGGACATCTGACTGGGGTGCCCCCAGTCAGAGTTGTCACACCAAATAAGTGGGCTAGACTGAGACTAGGGACATGGAATATGGGGACCCTCTCTGGGAAAACTGGGGAACTAGTCACAACCCTAAAGCATAGGTAGATCAGCATTGCATTCCTCCAGGAGATGAAATGGAAGGGTAATAGGTCAAGGTCCCTGGGGGAGGGATACAAGCTGATCTATGCAGGTAGTGAAGAGGGACGAAACGGGGTGGGAATTATATTAAGTAGGGATTTGCAGCAGGGCATCACTTCAGTTAGGAGAGTCAGCAGTAGGCTGATGTTAGTCACTGTTGTCTGACAGGGTATAGGGCTCCACCTCATAATTGCACATGCCCCCCAAGCAGGCCTGGGTGACACCATAGAAACAGCTTTTTGGGATGATTTTGATGAGGTGGTGCAGTCAGTAGACAGCATAATGAGACAGGGCAGGGGTAATGAGCAACTGATTATTGGGGGTGACTTCAATGCACATGTGGGTAATGAGGGCCTGGGGTATGCAGATGTTCATGGGGGATGTGGGTATGGGGTGATCAACCTAGAGGGGCAGAAGGTCCTTGACATAGCAAGAGCACATGGCCTTGCATTAGCCAATACATGGTTCAAGAAGAGGGAAAAGCACCTAATAACTTTCCAGTCACCACAGGGGAGGTCCCAAATTGACTTTTTCATGGTTAGGAAGCAGCACAGGGCTGAGATCCGAGACTGCTGGGCACTACCCAGCAAGGATTTCCAGAGGGAAAGTGGCCATAAGCTGCTCATGATAGACTTATTAATTAAGGGGACAGGGAAGCAACATTCCTGGAAGGGAGAATCAGTTGTTTGGTGGTGGAAATTGCCTACCAAGGCAGATGAATTCTGACAGGAGGTTCTTAGTCAGGTTGACTGGGACTGGAATGGGTCATCCAGTGCAATGTGGTACAGGGTTGCTAGGAAGATTAGAAGATGTGGTGAGGCACTGTTAGGTATGGGTAGAGTAGGAGGAGGAGAACCTGCAGACCCGAACCCGCCACGGGCGGGAGTAGGGTGAGATGATGATGTAGCATAATAACGTTGCTTAACAGCAGTGATCAGAAAAGAAATGGCGTGTCCAATGCAATACACCCGAAATGAAACCCCCCCCCCCCCAAGTGTGTCTTCCTTCAGATGAAAAGTAAAACCATGGTCCTGTGTGGTGTACATTGACATTGGCAGTGGGATTGCCGTTTTTGTTCTTGTTGCTGGCTGCAAAACACCCTTAAAAGAAATGTGCAACCTAGAACATGCGTCGAATAATATTTGATTTATGGCCAGGTTTCAGGGTCTCCTCCCCGTCTGTGCACTGGCGGCATAAGGGTATGACGATGCTGATGAAGATGACTTGATATGCCCAGATTAGTATGGGACCCCCGGGCAAGTGTCGAGCGGGCCCATGCGTTAAGCCCCGCGCAAAATGAGACGCAGGTGGACTCACCATAGATTTCTGCGGCTCACATGATAGTATGTAGTTGCGCATGTTAAGTCGCTGGGTGACGTGATTAAGTGCCTGCGCCACGTGATCTTGCAGAGCGGAGTGCCAATGCCGCAGTTGCCTGCGTGAAGTTGGCGTGACAATAACAAAAAGCGGTTCGAAGCAGAGAAGTCCTCTTGTTAATTGATGCAAGTATGGTGAAAAACTACGATTCAATGTGCGGTGATGGCCTGCAAGCAGAATTTCGCAGCGCTGCTACACCCTGCGTCACCTTCGCCACCTGCGTCTCATTTTGCGCCTTGCCTTTAAGATGAGAGTGGTTGCGATCGCTGCTGCTTGGTACTGACGAAGAAAAATATATTCACAAATTGATATCTTAGCGGGAGGTGGCAGCAACTGTTGTGGAATAACTTGCGTTGGTGTAAAATATTTTGCAGATGACTGCGAAGATTTTCCGAAAGTAGGGGTGTCCATTGAATAACCCAATAAATCTAAAACGTTTTCTTTATCTGGTTTCTAGATGTCTCTAGTGTTTCATTAAGGCAGAACTGAAAAAAAGGCATCTCGAGAGCAAGGGAATGGATTTCGCACCTGTTTTTCAACAGTATGGTTATCATTTTTATCTTAGTTGCATTGGTAACTAGTGCCCTCTGTCGGATACTTGGTCATTTTATATTGATAGGGTGTGTTTGAAGTGGTGGTGTGTGCCTGTGTTTAATCAGCAATGTTAGAATTGCCGTACATTTTCACGACATAAGATTAATCTTCTTATCATCTTGGGATTTATATCGTTACGTAAGTACGAATTGTTGATTTTTATCATTAAAATAGCTCGCATGATATCTTTTTTGAACTTTTTCCCATAACGTTTGTAAATATAAACATGGCTTCATGGGTAACGATTATCTTACCTGTCGACTGATGATAACAAAAATGTAGGTGTGGGATGTTTGAAAATGATATATTTTTCCTTATCAAATCGATTTTTCTTCAGTGTTTGAATGGGAGGTTTACTTCTTTATTGGTATATTATTTTTTAGTCTTGGCTAACAAGATGGTAGTTATCTGTAAGATTGAATTAAAGTGAAAAAGAAAGTTGGAATTCGAACGTTATGACGAAAGATGGAATTCTGAAATTTTCAGGTGTAGTTTTTGCCCTTCAGAGACGTTACACCTGTTTTCGTAGTGGCCTTCATTGACTCATACATTTCTTATTAATGAGTTGAAATTCTTTTAAGAAATTCAAGTTGTTCCACTTATTTTTTTGAGATGGGATTATTTCTTTTAGTTTAGGCAAGACCGATTTTGAGCTTCTAAAAGTAGAACCGTTGAATTGAGTTCATCACCAATAAAAATTCTGTCAAAATATTTGAAATATTAATTTTATTTCTTCTGAGATGTAGAGATTTTATACTGGTTATTATCACTTTTGTATAAAACATGTGACGTTTTAAATAATTTGTTGTAATAGATGAGGCACGTTTATATTCCTAGAATTGCGGCAGAATTGTGCCCACAGTACTAATGTCCGTATTATTAATTGCGTCTATTCTGTTCACGAAATGTAAATAATAACGTATATTTCTGGTAAAAGTGTTTGGTTAGCATTTCCCCGAGGCTTCTCAGGTCATTTTAAGACAGCGAGTTCATTAGGCGAAATGGAAACACAGGTGGGAAAACTTAGATTTTGCAAGGTACATATTACGTTGATATTACCCCAATCCATTATTTGAAATCGCCGTCGTGCTTCTTAAGGTAACCTCTTTCAAGCTCAGTTATTTCTTTTATCTTCTCTAGGTTCTGAGGTAGAGTATTTGACTGAAGTCTCATTGTATTCCCGCCCGACCTATAGGACGAGGGTAGACCCCTCTATATATTTACGGGTGGATTTCGAATTTTGAATTATGTTGTTTTAGTTTAGGAAGACTAGAGGTTTGGGGGGGGGGGTCCAATATCCAGTTCAATCTCGTAAAGGGCCCTGCCTGTTTGGCTGAATCTCTAGATTTTGGTAATATGTTGCTGTTGGTGGTGGTTATTAAATAGTCAATGGCGTAAAAATGACTGTAGATATTAGCAGTGGCGTCACTAGGGGAGTGCGGGCCGCACCGGGTGACACCACTCGCACCATGAGAAAAGGGGGTGACACCAAAGCAGAAGAAGCGCCTTTCTTTCGGGAGAGGGGGATGACACCATCGGAAGGGGGGTGTCACTGCACCGGGTGACACCAGCCCTAGTGACGCCACTGGATATTAGTCACTCCTGAAGTCCCTATGTCCACCTTTTCCTTCTGCCTTCCAATTGTTATTAAGTTTTGTTTCTCATTCTGCTTTCATTTCCCCGGCCCTGAAAGTGAAGTACTGTCTCAATGTTAAATGTAGTGGGAGGGGGGGGGGCGGGGCGTCTCGATAACCTATCCGTTAGCATGCTTAAATCAGCATCATAGGATGCTCGAATCGTGAGTCCGTGATCGAAGGCGCGATCCAGGGTGAGTAGGTAACTTTTTCATCCCACAAGTGATGAAAAGGGAAAACGT
Source organism: Trigoniulus corallinus (assembly GCA_013389805.1). Classification (NCBI taxonomy): domain Eukaryota; kingdom Metazoa; phylum Arthropoda; class Diplopoda; order Spirobolida; family Trigoniulidae; genus Trigoniulus; species Trigoniulus corallinus. The sequence continues at coordinate 56,182,928 of JAAFCE010001036.1, read as the reverse complement.
GGTGTCGGTCAGTTGTACGATTTTAATCCGTGTAGATCAACAACATTCCTAGGTGTAAGGGCTCATCGTTACTGGTGTACCTTGTCTCCGGATGTTTCACATTACAGGATTCTTCGCCGGACGTCAGATAGCAAAATTCCTACATGTTGGGATCAGAAGCCATGACCGACTAACATCACACAGAATGATCTTTTATCTAGTAAATGTTACCTGCCTTGGTGACATCCGGAGGGCTCTAATGGCCATTGTAGTTGAAGGGCCCTAAAACACCAGCGAAACGAAACGAAAAAGCGACATCCGGAGACATACTGCACTAACGGAGACATGGCTTTTTCGATCCGGATTCATCCCCAAGTTCATCTCCGGTGGAGGTTGGGAAGTACCGTTGCAGGTCGGGAACTTGCTCAAATATATATCTTTGGTTTGTCTAAACATTTTAATAACAGTACTTGGTCTTCTCAGATGAGAGCGGCCCAGTGAGGAAAGCCCGGGGGAACGGCTGTATTGCTTTGAACGCACCAGTTCTCGTCTGATCACTGAAGTGAAGCAACGCAACCCCAGCTAGTACTGGCATGGGTGACCGGTTGGGAACACTGGGTACTGCTATTACCCAAAAGTCGTCGTAACAGTGTAGTGTCTGTGCTGATTCTGCATTAGAACAGCGCAGAGGACGGGACTGTAATACCCTTTGAAGTTGAAGGGCCCTAAAACACCGTCGAAACGGAAAGCCTGTACGTGAAAGGGCCTTTTCCCAATCCTATTCATTGGTTAGTAGTACTGCTGTAGTAGCTCATTACACAATTTCCTACTGCGATATCCAGTACATTCCTAAACATCACTGATGGTATTTATACGAGTGTCAATTTTCACTTGACACCGTTTAATAGCAATTTCATGCAATAGTTTTTTTTTTGTTGAGGCTATAAAAATCTAAGTAGCTATAAATAGAGTACCACTATTGGTGTTTATGATGGATGAAAATCTCCGCGGAAGTTTTGTGTGTGATAATAATTTGAAAGTTGAATGTTATCTTAATAATAATTTGAGGTAATTCAAAGTCACATAACCTCGAATACTCCAACCCATTTTCTGCAAGTGTTTTTTGGCAGGTTGGACACTATGACTGAAGACTAATGGAAATTTTAATGTAATTTATTTAAATAATTTTGTCATTGTGTATTATATTTGTTTCGCGGATGCTAAATGACAGTCTTCAGTTGACTATTGGCCAAGTGCTAAGATTCAATTAGGTTATTATATCAGTGAATGAGTTGTTGCTGTTGTTGGATGATAATTGTAGTTGCATAACTGCACAAAGGGGAATTATAGCTGTACCACTTAGATATTCATGTTTTAACCAAAGATTAATCCATCAGTAATAATGCAACAATATCAAGGATTTTTCTTTTTAACTTTTTATCGTCTATGAAGTAACTAAAGGCGCGTTTTGGCGACTGACCTGGTCAATTGTGGTTTGACCACAATCTCATGTTTGGTCTGACCAAAAGAACTGACCAAAGGGGATCGCCAAAACGCTTTGGTCAGACATTTTGAGACCCGTGACAATGAATTCATAAAACTGAAGAAAATGAATTCCCTTAACTTAAAACCAAATCCACTATAATAAAAAAAACAATTCCCTAAAATAAAAAAAAATGAATCCACTAAACTAAAAATTACGAATTCATTAAAATGAAAACAAAACCCACTAAACTACACTAATTCATGAACTAAAAAACGAATTCACTAAACTTAAAAAAAAAATAAATTTGATAAACTTAAAAAAAATGAATTTCCTAAACTAAAAAAATTACAAAATTAATACAAAAAACGGATTTGTATAATTTTAACTAATTATCGGTACCTTCCATCATCTGCTACAACTGGTTGGAGCATGCGCCATTTATATTTTTCTTTGACCAAACGCACAGACCACGCTTTTATTTTGGTCATGTTGGTCATCCTTTGGTCTGACCAAAGTTGACCAAAGCAATGGACCAAACCAGCATGTGCACCGCCAAAACGCATTGTTTCTGAAACAATGTGACCAAAAGTGACTTGGTCAATTGCCAAAACGCGCCTTAACACACGTACGGGTGCATGTCTGAGTGCCGTAGTTGAGGCTTCTTCTGACTGCAGTATTACTTTTTGACATGTTAATGTGTGTGTGGTAACTTATATAGGCGTAAACAGGTATATAAAAATTCACGTCATTTTATCGCCTATTGTAGTCATTAACAGGCAGTAAAGTTGACTAGAGGACATAAAAAAGCATATTAAATGTCATCCCCAGTTAGATGGAGCTTATTCACCTTTATTTGCATCCCAGTAATCTGTTTGAGATTTTAGTTTTATTTTATAACTGAAACTATGTTTGAAATTTTCCCAATCAGATTTCGAAATTGGTGGGAGAGGCTCTATTGTGTTGGACACACCAGTTCTCGTCTGATTACTGAAGTTAAGCAACGCAACCCCAGTTAATACTAACATGGGTGTCCGCTTGGCAACACTGGTTGCCGTTAATACCCAAAAATCGTCCTAACGGCGTAGTGTCTGTGCAGACTCGGCATTAAAACTATGCACTGGACGGGGGGGTCTCATTACCATTGTAGTTGAAGGGCTCTAAAACACCAACAAATGAATCGAAATTGGTGCTGTGACAGATGACAGGGGAGCTCAGTAATTGAACTCAAAAGGTAAAAAACGTTTTAATGATGTTTTTTTTTTTTGCTATGTTTACGAGCTCTTCAGAAGTCGTTATATGCACTATAGGTAATGAAGGCTGGATATGACTATTTTTCATAGTTCTTTGCAGGATGTTTGACGGACTGGTCAGCACATTAAATCCCGATAGAAGTTCCAAAAAATATGCCCACTACCATTAAAAAAAAAAAATCATCAACCAGCTGGGGATTTTTTTTGTATGAAAATAGTATATATAGAATTCTATGAAAAATAATCCATCGTCTTATTCTCATATTATCTTGCGTTAATTATTTAATGACTGCCTGTTGCCCCTCTGGCAACAGATTGCTGGGTTAAGACCGGTACTCCTTATGATGCAGTCCAATTCTGGTTCTTGATTATCCATAGGATTACTTGGGTTATCCAGCGGTTTTCTACCACTTAGATTAATGGTCTGCAATCAACGATCTCCGGGCTAGATGCAGCCCCAGTTATCTTCATCTGGCCCGCAATTTCCAAACGTAAGACAACAGTCAAAATCTTAAAATCAGCTGAAGATCATGCATTTTCTTGGTCCCGTAAAGTTTAAGATTAGAGCAATGCAATTTAAAATTGAATCTGGCAACAGGTTTTCGGATATTTGATGCCGATTTTTTTAGTACACCCGTAAAGTTTGGTGACCTCAGACTACAAAAAATAGGTAAACTATGATGAGAAGGGGTTCCCGATGAGAAGCTGCTTTAAGAAAACTGCCCTGTAAGGCACCATACAGTACCTCCAAAGATGGTAGTGGGTCGTCCACAAAAGACCATCGCCGCGGTTTTGAATAAAAGGTTGCGATTTCATATACGGCATTGTTGGTGGTAGGAACGCCGCGGTCATTCCTTGGCTGTAGAGACCTGTAATGGTGGCGTCGTCCGTTGACAATATAAACGACCACGTTGTATGTTTTTGTACTCTGTCAAAGTAATTCAGATGAAAGTCCTACTTCCGGTTCTTGCTCTATCGTCTCTCCTCTCTCTCTCCTCACTTTCCTCCTTTCCTTCTCTCTCTCTCTCTCTCTTCTTTCCTTCTCTCTCTCTCTTCTTTCCTTCTCTCTCTCTCTTCTTTCCTTCCTTCTCTCTCTCTCTCTTCTTTCCTTCCTTCTCTCTCTCTCTCTCTCTCTTTCTTTCTATCTCTCTCTCTTTCTTTTTTTATCTCTGTCTTTCTTTCCTTCTCTCTCTCCTCTCTCTCTTCTTTCCTCCTCGTCCTCTCTCTCGTCTCTCCTCCTCCTCTCTCTCTCTCGCTGCCGCTTGATCTAAGTAAAATGTGAGGACATAATGAATTCCCCAGTAGTACCACTACCAGTGCTAGATTTATCGGGAGCGGCGAGTTGCGTTGGACACACCAGTTCTCGTCTGATCACTGAAGTTAAGCAACGCAAGCCCAAATAGTACTGACATGGGTGGTCGCTCGGGAAAGCTGGGTACTGCTAATACCCAATAATCGTCGCATTGGTGTAGTGTCTGTGCAGCATATGCATTAGAACTACGCAGTGGGCGGGTCTCTAATGACCTTGTTGATGACGGGACCTTAAACACCAACAAACAAACAAGCTAGATTTATCATTGTGCTTAGGTGTGCTAATGCACAGGGACCCGTAGTTAGGGGGCCCATTTTCTTGGAGAAACAATTTTACGACTAGATAACATATTTTGTAATATTTTAACTACTCCTAAATGCCTACCTCCTACAGGGACAAAATAAGGGGACTTCCATAGCTTAATTAGCACAGGACCTGAATTCTCCTCAATCCGTCGTTGATCACCACTACCATATCTATCTCCACAAGTCTTGGAGGTTACATTCGTCACATGCAACCTCGCGGAAACCTAACCCATCTTTCCACCAGCTTATGGATGTTCTGCTGTTGTATTTAGTAGAAAGTGGGTCATCACGAATTTTGTAAATAATAAAGAGACTTGAGATTTTTGATTAGCCTTCGTGCAGAGTTTTCGAGGTAGTGGATGTAGCCACGGCACGAGCTTTATACTCGGGTAGAAGTGGGTGTATGCTTTGTAGTTAGTTATTATAGCGTAGTTTTCATTTTCGGAACTTTCGTGCGCAAAATTTAGCGATTTATGTGAAAATGGTGCCGTTTGGATCGTGTTAAATCAGAGAATTGATATTGTTTCGTAAACCATGTTAAATCAAAAGCGTGCAAAAAGTAAATCTGTGTACAACGTACAAATAGAATTTAAACTGAAAAGTGATCCACCTGAAATCACTTTTTATACGTGCAGACGAGTTTGTATGTGACCTCTCGTTCGCACATGCATGCAAGACAACTATACCTAACCGGCAATTTGACAGGAATATAGCCTACGTGCAAAATTTTGGACGTTTCTTTTAGGTGCGGGTGACAACATGCGCACCACACGGGACGATGGGTTGTGGATCAAGCAGCCAAGCACATCGATATCGTTTCGTTGGTGTTTTAGGGCCTTCATCTATAAAGGTCATTATAGCATTACAGCGACGATTTTGGGTATTATCAGTACCCAGTGTTCCCAAGCGGTCACCCATGCTAGTACTAGTTGGGGTTGCGTTTGTTAACTTCAGTGATCAGACGAGAACTGGTGTGTCCAACGCAATAATGCCGCTCTCAAGCACATAGAAATGTGTAATCCGGCCCGGCAGCATACCCGCGTATGGGTTTTAACCCTCAAACGACTAGTCTGTGTCATGTATGACACCTACAGTCTTTATTTGCATATATGTTCTTTGAATCACCTCTGACACAATTTCACACGTCATATACCCTCCAACCCACTCTTGAGCTACATATATAGGTAGATGTTTGTGTCCCCACTTTTCATTTCTTCAGCCTGAAACATCCCAATCGTCAGGAGGGTTAGAAAAATTTGCATTCAGTGATTACAAAAAAAATCGCAGAGGTACCAAGCATTGCTGCAAATGCCCAAGAAGCATCTGTGGTGAACATATAAAGTACTTTGGTTGTCCAGATTGCTTTGGAAATGAAGAATCATGAAGTTAACAGCTCATTCGTCCTCACCCTTGTTCATGATTTTGTTAACATTTGTATGGACCAAATTGCAATTAAACTTTTTCATTGAAAAATTGCTTCCCTTTTCAGCATTTTAAAATAGGATATTGTTGTATGCAATCATTCAAACTATTTTTGTGAAAATGTAATTAATTTTGGGTAAGTAAGAAACCAAAAAGAGATAGGTGTCGTACATGACACCTACTTGTTTAAATTGTCCTAACACGTAGCCTAATCGTTTGAGGGTTAACAGCTAAATCCTCGCTTCGGAACATTTCCGGCGGCCTTTGGAAGAATAGAGCATTGAAAGAAGCAGATAGTTTGTCACAGAAGGATACTCTACTTTCAAAATAGGCGATACCTCCCCCTCCCTACCGAATTTTTTTTTTTCGTTGTTACGCTGCTGTCGGGCTTGAAATTCAATGAAATGTGTATCACAAATGTTGGTCGTTCTCATCAATGCTATTTTAATTCAGAAATCTGAGAATCTGTGTTTTGAGTTTCACGTTTAGGCAACTGGAATCCGTGACTCATATTTATGGTTATTTTCATCTTGTAGAGATGAACATATTAAACGTTTTTATTTAGAGATGTCGTCATCCTGCAAACAGCTAGGGTATGCTGCAGAGATTGTTCGTATGAATGTATGCACTCCGCGGTAGGAAAATGCTTTTGAAATCTTGTAAAAAAAGTAAATGATGTTGATTGTACTTCATTTTTTTTGGGGGGGGAGGAGGTAAGAGTGGGTGATGAAATGGATTTGCGCTCTGAGTGACGGGCTACCAACAAAAGCACCTACCATTGCCTGTTAATATTTGTCTGGAACCGTTTAAGGCCTTTAAGGCTTCACTGGTTCACTAGAATGAGCCTGGGATGTCTCGTACTTCAGCTAACTCATCTTTTCAGAGAGGCTGTATTGCGTTGGACACACCAGTTCTCGTCTGATCACTGAAGTTAAGCAACGCAACACCAGCTAGTGCCCAAAACACCGTCTTAACAGCGTAGTGTCTGTGCAAACTCTGCTTAAGAACTACGCAGTGGACGGGACTCCGATAACCATTGTAGCTGAAGGACCCTAAACTACCAACAAGAAAAAACTACTCTTTTTGCGTAGTATTTCTTCGTTGGAAGACTGTGTTCCAGGCGTCCCTTTCCCCTTATGGTGTCAGGGACGAGGTGACCCAGATCCTCTTTCAGTCCTGTGCGTCGAGCGGTCCACGGGCACTCGATGGAGTTCGTTTCTCTTACCTATTTGTTTCCCAACTTCGATGAGAGCATGTATATGAAGAGTATCGAGGTCCACATTCGGCCTTACCTTAGGCTGGAGCCAGCCATGAACACGAAAGCGATACGTGTTCCGGAAGGAGACCGCATAAACGCGCCTATACACCCTGGACTCATGTTTGAGTCACGTTGTCATTGGAGGTAACGACGAAGACTGCCTCATTTGGAAGAGTTGGACTAAAATCGAGAATTCGTGATGAAGTCTTACCCGGCTATCAGTCATCCGATGACACAGCAACCAATTTAGTCACCCCTCCCCCTTATGAACATGACGAGGTACAAACAGTCTGTTCTATTTCAGGGCGCATATCGGGAATGGGTGTCATGATCCAGTACGGGCTCCCTTCTTATCTGCCATTTGCAGGGCCGGCGAGATTGGAATATGGGATAAAATTCTCCGCGCAGTGGTCGTTTGCTAGGTGTTAGCATAAAGTAAACCACTGCATTTGTGCGGAGAAGTGCGTCAGTGTTGAAATTATTTTAGAGATTTTCGTAGAAAGGGTTAATAAAGTACTTGACTTTGGCTGGCAGTCAGTACAGTCATCCAGACATTCGTAAGGTCGTGACCAGAGAGAGCATCATTGCTGATTCTTTAAAATGAAGGTCTTTGTACCAAATTTGGTAAAAATACTGAATTTTTATCCAAAAATTATCAGAACAAGACGTTCACCCCAATCTAGACATCAAGTTGGCACTCATTTCTGACTTCTCGCCCCCTGTCATCGGTGATGTTGCGAACAGTGTTGTCGAAAGTAAGGTTTTCGTTGGCAGAAATTAAGGTTGGGTGGAGTGCCGCGATATAAATTGTTTTAGTTATGGTGAGTGATTTTTTGTTTGTGATCTTTAAAAATAAATTCTTTGGGGACACCAACGCCTCGGAAAGAGTGTACTACTAGTTTAGTATCGTCCCAACTCTTGTGTGCTTAAAAAGAAGTTGAATGGCACCAAGTTGGCGTTGACTTGTTCCTTGCTTCTCGTATCTTTGTAATACAGTTGAGTTTGAGACTTTGCCAGTTTTTGCTGAATTGATGATGGAAGATGGAGAGAGACAGACAGCATCTATTTATTGATTTTGAATACTGTCTGGATATTTGAAATCCCCAGTGGGCAGGAAGTGAAGCCCAGTTTTACTTGAAAATAAACACATCTGATGCCTTTCTGGAATTAAATGGGAGGCGAGTCCTCTGTTGCAATTATTGACATAATAATAATAATACTGAAAGCCCTAAGATTATAGTCTTGATGCTGTCCATGAATGTTGTTGTTCTGCTCTTACTCCATCTTTCAATGCTTGCTAATTGATTGAAGCAAGTTTTGCGAGCATTTGTGGTATGTGAGTATGTTATGTCAACTGGTTGGGGAGTCGGGCAAGCAGCCATAACGGTCCAGACCTTGTGGAGGCTGATTGCGGGTGAAAGAAAGGTAGGAGAGGGGAAATTAGCAACACCCAATGTTCCCAATCAACCACCCATGTCGGTACTAACTTGGGTTGCGTTGCTTAGCTTCAGTGATCTGACGAGAACTGGTGTGTCCAACGCAACGTATGCTAGATCGCGCCGTAGGTCTGTCTCAGTAGCTCAGTGTGCAACTAACGCTTGATTGCAAGTTCGATCCTGACCGAGGCAACTAATTTCTTAGGGTACAAACATAAATAAAGCTGGCTTCTTGCTTTCAGATACCCGGCGCTGACCAGTGCCGACCAGCGGCAATAATGTTTGAATGCTAGCAAATGAGACGCACACAGATAAAGCAGATTCATGCTTGTTAGTGCTTGTAAAACTCTCTGGTCAGTTTACCGGAATGAATTTTTAGTTCTTGCTCGCTGGTTGTTGGTGCAGGCAGGCAACAACAACCAGGTGAACTCGAGACCTCTCTCTCACCTGGTAAAGCCAAACCACCTCGATCCAGTATCGAACCTGGAACCAGTGACGCAGTAAGAAATCTTCAGACGACTACGGCATCTTCAGAACAACAGGCTGATTTTAGTCGCTTTAACACTCCTTCTTTGTGTCCAACAAACAACTATGAATGGGACCTGTATTCTGAAACCTGCTTTCTTTATATTTGTACCCATATGGACGGGGGAGGAATCGTAGCTCCGTGTGGTGTGTATGATGTCACCTGCACGCTATTGAGTGACCCATCTAACAGTAGGTTAGGCATCGGTTGGCATCCGGCTGCGAAATTATGGTCCCACAGATCGTTCGTGTATCTCTTTGGGATAGAAATGAGCTCCCACACCCTGCCAATGGCAGGAAAAGGGTTAGTGATGTGTATGTTCAGAAAAAGTCAGGTTTCTCGAAATTTGGCGGGACATGATAGCGTGTGGGGTGGCCAGAGACCTGGTTGGGAGAGGCTTATTGTGGACACACCGGTTCTCGTCTGATCACTGAAGTTAAGCAAACCAGCCCCAGCTAGTACTAACATGGGTGGCGGCTTGGAAAAACTGGGCTCTGCTAATTCGCAGTAATCGTCGCATAAGGCAAGGCGCAAAATGAGACGCAAGTGGCGAAGGTGGTGCAGGGTGTAGCAGCCCTGCGAAATTCTGCTAGCAGGCAATCACCACACATTGAATGCGCAACTACATACTATCATGTGAGCCACAGAAATTTATAGTGAGTCACACTGCGTCACCTGCGGAGATTGCGTCTCATTTTGCGCTGGGCCTTAATGGTTTCTGTGCATTCTCTGCCCTAGAACTATGCAGTGGACGGGGCTGTAATGACCTTGTTGTTGAAGGGCCCTAAAACACCAACTAAATGAAAAAGAGACCAGATTGAGAAAGCAGGATAAAAACATGCCTGACTTAACCTGCCATAGGCGGTTTAAGAGAATGATGGGGGATGTCATCGTGTTCGATTTCGGTATTTTTCACGACTACTTAATGTAAGGGTTTTATCGCGTCTAACACTTAACTGGCACTTATGTAATAAATTTATAACCTCGCTCCCTGTCTGACTGACTACTAAAGTAATGTTTGTTTTTTTTAGCTTGGAGTAGTTTATTTTTGCAACGTAAAGATGATGGAGCGGTGGGGCTTAGGGGCACTTCCCATTTCAACTTTGAAATCATCAGCTGGGTGTTGTGGGTTGAAATTGACTTAAGAAAACATATGTTGCGTTTGTGTGCATCATCGTCTTGAACTAAGACACACATTGGTAATTTCTCAAAGCCTGTGTTGATTGAGTGATTGTTTTATTATTTCTTACAAATGAATTTAGGTCATTTCTATACCTTCATTTAAAAAATGCACCTTGTTTTAGGATGTTTTTTCAACACCACCTCATGTGTAGTAGGTGGAAGTCTAGCACCGTATATGCAGTATATATTTATAGAAATACTAAGCTACGCATGAGTTTTCAGCCTTACACGGAGACAGCAGATTATGCGAATGCAGAAGCGTTGAGGTTGGTCTGTGTGTGATCGCCCTGAGGTAAACTCTAGCAGCACCCTTTCTACAGACTGTAACAGCAGGGACCTTTCTTTTGACCCAGCTGCCCACAACCAGAGTCACAGTCCTTAGTTCCTCTTAGTTATCGTATATGAAATTTTCCCTTTCGTGCTTAATTTTGTGGTCACCGTATAAAAAAGTTTCTTTGGATCCAGTCACAGTTGGGCAGGGGATTGTCTGGTGATTACCCCGGGCGGAGATTTTACTACAGTATGTACAGTCTGCTCTCGATTTAACGAATCTCAATATAACGAACCGCTCGAAAGAACGAACAGGGTAGCCGGTCCCTGCCAAAATGCCTATACTGTACATCATCATCATCATCATCATACCCTTATCCCGCCTGTGGCAGGGTCGGGTCTGCGGGTTCTAGCCCTCCACACCCGTCTATTTCCCAACAGGTCCAAGTCCACTCCACACATTACCACACACTCCCACGTCTGCTTTGGTCTCCCCTACCCCGGGTGCTACCAATAACCTGCATTCCTGGGATACACCTAATGAGCTCCTCTTCCCCTCTTCTCATGACGTGATCATACCACCTCAGCCTATTCTCCCTCATCTTTTTGGATGTCCACCACCCCCAGACTACCTCTTAACATATGCATTCCTAATCCTATCAGCTCTCGACACGCCACTCATGTACCTCAGCATACGCATCTCAGCTGCTTGCACTCTATTTACATGGCTCTTCCTCACTGCCCAGCACTCTGATCCATAGAACATGGCTGGCCTAACCACTGTCCTGTAGAACTTTCCTTTCAGCTTGATTGGGACCCACCTATCGCACAGGACTCCACTTGCCTGCCTCCACTTCAGCCACCCCCCATTGATTCTACGGGTCACATCAAAGTCTATATCCCCATTGCTTTGGAATGTTGAATCTAAGTACTTTACCTCTTGCACCTTTTTCACCGGTTCACCCCTTGAACGCACGTCATTATTATTTCCCCGACCTTCCCAATTGAAAGCTAAATACTCTGTCTTCTTCATGTTTATCTTTAGCCCTCCCTTTTCCATTGCTTGTCTAGCATCGTTTAGTCCCCTCTCTATCTGTTCTCTGCAATCACCAAGTTTCCCGATATCGTCGGCAAATGTCAGGCACTGGGGAGCCCAGTCTCCTACTCCCGTCAGCAGCTCGTCCATAACCAGAATGAAAAGATATGGACTAAGTGCGGAACCTTGGTGCACCCCAACTTTCACTGGAAAGCCCCCTGTGTTTCCCCAAGGTGTCCTTGCCCTGGCTATGGAGCCATCGTACATATCCTGGATTATTCGAATAAACCCTTCTTCCACTCCCCTTTTTCGTAGTACTTCCCAAACTACCCGTCGTTTGACACTGTCGAAGGCCTTCTCCAGGTCAATGAAGACGGCGTGTAGGTCTTTCTTTGCTGCCCTATACTTTTCTTCTATCTGCCTCAGAATGAAGATTGGCTCCATTGTTGACCTACCTGGCATAAAATGCCTTTACTGTACCTCTCTTGTATTAGCTGCTTGATATAATGAACGCTCGATATAAAGAAGGGTTTGGATTAATTGACTCTCTTTATAATGAAAAGTTATTGGATGTCGTATTTCAGAGACAAAGAATATCCTTTTGTCCCATTGGGAAAAAAATTCGCAAGCAGCTTTAGGTGAAAGCACTAGCCTAGAGTCACAGAAAGCTTTGAAAACTAACTGGGACCAATAGCAATGTGTAAAAGAGGACCTCTTGGCAGAGCTGGCACGAAGTTTTGCAGCACTGGGCTCAAAAATATTTTGCGGGCCCTTTTGTAGGAAAATAAATTTTACATTTTGTAATATAGAGGCCTGCGCGTGGGGCCTTAGTAAACGAGAAGCCGGGTTCAGGCGAAGGTGGTGAACCAGGCTCGCACCTCGGCACAAGCATGGGCTGAAGTTGCATGTTGTGTCTGTGAAGCTGCTTTTTTTGCTCATATGTTTACTGCTTTGCCTTCACAGCTTTGACGGGGGCCTGTTATAACTACAGTATTTTTTATAGATATTTAACAATCTTATAAATATTTCGTTTCTTCCGACTTAACCAACTTGCTGCACCCGCATACCGCTGGTGCATTTATACAGTGCTTTAACTACGTTCTATCTGTTGTGACCATCATCGGGGGTTAATAGTTTTCTGGCTGTGGTTCTATCCGACGTACACTATACAATGCAGACGAATCGTGAACTGTGCAAACTCAGATATGGTGCGCGTCTGCACAGTTCATGATTCGTCTGCATTGCGTTGCATACGTCAGATAGAACTGCAGCCAGAAAACTCTCAATTGTGAAGCTTGCTTTCCCGTTCACGTTCCTGGTTAAATTCCGTTGCAGTTCCCATTGTTATTGTGAAACGGCCTTTACACTCTGCTCCATATAGCATAGCTGACCTAACCACTGCCCTGCAAAATTTCCCTTTTAACTTGATTGGGATCTTCCTATCACACAGGACTCCACTTGCCGGTCTCCTCTTCAACCATTCCCCATTGATTCTATGGGTCACATCCGAGTCTATCTCCCTGTTGCTTTGGAACGTTTATCCTAGGTACAGTACTTTACCTTTTGCACCGTCACCAGTTCGTCCCTAGAGAGCACGTCATGCTGGCTCTCATGGTTCATGAAAGTTTATTAGAAGATACAGTGGATGCGTAGTTTTAAATACGTTAACTGTTAACAAATACTTGTTATGCATTTTTCAGTAGATACGTGTAAATGCTTTTATTAGAAAAGGGGTCACTTTCAGGCAAATTTGAATCATCCGTCAAAAATTTTCTTCCGTAAGCAACAGAGTCCTTGAAGCAAGACATCCAGCTGCTTGTGATTTCTGCCTGAAAGCAGGTCTTTCCTCGTACGAACCTCTAGCCGTAACTTAGCTGGTATGCCCACAATGGCAAGCGCCAGAACTTCATTTCAGGACAATGGATTCTCAATTACGGCACACAGGTGTACTCTTTGCCTTTGTTAATAATGATTTTCTGACCTGTTGCCTCGGCTTTGTTTAATAATATCTCACGGTTGAGGACCGCATATTGATTGTGTAACGCACGGAAGTTAGTGGTTGTAAATGGATGGTGCCAAGCGCAATTTTATACGTACCGTCTTTGAAAAAATATACTGTATGCTGCAGTCTTGACGACTTTGGGTGGAGATGCCAATGTGTTTGTTAGTACAGGCATGAAGTTGACCAGCCCTATGTTGCGCAAAGTTACATTATTACGCCTACTGCTTCCATGAATCATCACCAGAATTAAGTCTGGTGTGACAACCAGGAATAAATACAATAGTAATTTACTGCTGTACGAAATGTGGTTTAGGAATTAGTTTCTGGATTTTATGCATGTGCGCTGTATAGAAACTCGATTGGCCTTGTAGTCAGCCACTTTCTTTTTGCATGTCGACCGATAGCCATTAGATTTGCACTAGAATTTGAAGAAGGCGTTGCTCCTGCACAAGAGTGAAAAGTTGTTCTCGCGGTTCATTGTATTGGAATGGCTACTTCCCGGCAGTCCAATTGATAATTTTGCAATGAAAATGAAGAAGACAAGGGAGAATGGATTGTTTCATTGTTTGTTTCTTGTCCTGAATCCTTACTTGACCAGAGGTTATGACTTTTGTTTGGAGACGAGGCGCCACCCCTCGCTTCCGGCCATATTTATTGATAATGTCGGCGAGTAAACAATAGTTGAATAGGCCTCTGCGTAATTGCTGTCTTTATGGTGTGTTGATGTCCTTTTATGTTTAATGAGACTGCTGCTCTCATCCTGTTAAGTCCTCGTAGGCCTAGCTAAATGGCAGATCCTCCGAAATTAGGTTTAATTGGATGATAACCTATCATCATCTGGGGGTTAAATGGCATGGCTACAGTTTATTAATCTTCTTCTTGACTCTGTTTATGTAAGCATTGAGAATGATCCGATCTCTGCATTTCGTACAAGGACATCTAGTGGTTGGGTGGTTAATTATGGTATTCATATTAACGCACCCTAACCTGACGCCAAATACAACACAAATGACGTCAGTTTTGAGCACAGGCAGCTCATGGGGCTGTTTTCAGAGGCAAGTTTCAAAGGTACTTCCCTGCCATACAGACTAGCAGTCATTTAAAATGTTTGTAGTCCTGGGGTTCCCAAACTTTTCGGATTGATGGCAGTGTTTGGGCTAAGCTGCGCGGTTGTGCGCGCTCAGGACGGCCGGACGTCCCGCACACGTCTGGTGATGACACAAGCATGGGGAATGCAGATTGTTCAAACGCAGAATTAGGACTCTGCGCACTTAAAGTTACGTTTGCACATAAGACTTATATCCTTAGAGGGAACACTGTTGGTAGGGCCTTTTTCTTAATCGTGACTTTCTCGAGGCGCCCTTTAGCAGAACCATAGCAATGCATTGGCAATGGGACAGATGCCAGGAACGTGATGTAATGGGACAAATGCCGACCCTGGTTTTGAGATATTCGGTCAAATTCTTCCTGTTTTTGACGCATTTTTGCCGTGCTAACAATCTATTTGGACTCCAAACATTTTATGTCAACGACCCCCCCCTTCTTTTCGTGATGCCGTAAAAATCAAGAGACACCCTGTGAAAGTTTTTATATTAAATACAGTTTTAAAATTATTTCGTGAAAAATCATTGTGAAAAGTCTAAAACCTTTCTTGCCTATGGCAGAGTGGGGTGCCCATCTTGTATCCCCCTGGATGAACACTTGGGACATCTGTTGGACAATATTGTTGCCCAACCGACTGCCAATCTGATCTGCAACCCCTATTATTTATCGCGTAGGCGTACTATTCGTTGGGACAATCCACCGACACTAGGGGGAGGAGAGCTTCTACACCTGAAAATTTTCCATGAACTCTCTCAATATGCAGCGAGTTGTATCGTACAGTTGAACCCTGTTATGTCGATGGCATAGGGGTTTGCTAAAAAGCATCGAGATAAAAAATCCAATATGGCGGTACATACAACACATCTGCAATGAACTACTACACCCCCTACTGTAGGTGCAATGATGTTATTGGTTAATACTGTATTCAAAATTGGGCCCTAATGACCATTGAAGTGGATGGGCCCTAAAACACAAACCAACCAATGTATTCCTAAGCCAGCACTCAAGGGGATTCTGAGATCGACATAACCAAAGTTGAGTGGCAAATTTGATCCTCTTTTCTGCTGAGATATTAGGGGTCATCGATATAAAAGGATCGATATAAGCAATCAGAAACTGTTAGGACAAAGGGGGAATTTAGTGGTTCCACTTTAAAAACATCGACTTAAAAGGGTTGTCGAGTATAGTGGGTTCCACTGTAGTTCTTTTACGTGCGAGTAACGCCACATACCGTGTTTCCCCGCTAATAAGCCACTGTCTTATTTCAATTTGGGTGCCAAAATGAGCACTAGGGCTTATTTTCGGGGAAGGGCTTATATTAACCGCATTTTGAAAAATCTTGGTAGGTCTTATTTTCGAGGAAACACGGTACTACACGGGGCCACGGCTTTATTTTCCTTCCATTGAAGGTGCACTTGGGGCGCCTCTCTCGTTCGCCCGAAAGAAGCCAACCCACCTTCATCTAGTATCGAACCTGGAATGACCGACTCACTAATCGGGCACGCGACCTCCTGCGCCCCGAGGCATATTGAAATACAGCAAAGGAACGACAAGAAATGTATTTTTTTAAAGACAATTATTAGCGATATTAAAATTTATTTCTTACTAACCCGTGTAACGACTCTTTAACTCTCATTGACCCATTGATTCAAATGGAAGGTGTCATGTCTTGACTCAAATTAAGGGCGCGAACACTTTCGGGGATGTAATACCAGTTACCACCAAATAGTTAATGTCGATAGTTTTTTATGTAAATTTGGAGCGCGCGGCCCCTTTCTACAGGTTTCCGGTATTATCTATTATGCCACTTTGCATAACTACGGAAAATTAGTCTTCAGATTACACCTCTGTTATGCAAATCGGACTGTAAATTATTCTAGTTTAGTTAGACGGGAATGTAATGACTGTCATGTGCTACTAACTTATTTCTAGCTTTCAGCACTTGTGTGGTCCAGATATCTCGGATATGAAAGACCGACATAGGATCGTAAAGGGATTGGGAACATTGGAAACTAACTGAAGGGCAAAAGTCAAGCAATAGCTCTGTGTGACTGGTTGGCGACCAGAGAGCCTTGATCTTTTTTTCTCTCGTCTCTTATTGCTATGTTCTGGCTAATGACTATTCCACTCCGAAGTCTCGCACTGTCCTAAATCTAGGCAGAAGCACCTTTCGGGTGGTGTGCGTAATACAATTTCAGGTGTAGGACCTTGTCTCCTGGCGTTGGTTAAGAAATGTCGAATAAGTAAGGGTTGTGACATTAGGTCGTTAACGCTAAAATACTGTCCAACAGTTCGTCCATGAGTTCCCCGTACCATCACAACAGATCAGTGTCGCCTTAACGCGTGGGCCCTCTGTTTTGTTTTTTTTCGTTTTGTCGGTGTGTAAGGACCCTTCGACTACAAGGTCATTAGAATCCCATCCTCTGCATAGTTCTAATGCAGAGACTGCACAGACACTACGCTAATGCGACGATTTTTGGGTATTACCGGTACCCAGTTTTCCCAAGCGGCCACCCATGTTAGTACTAGCTGGGGTTGCGTTACTTAACTTCAGTGATCAGAAGAGAATTTGTGTGTCCAACGCATTACAGCCGCTCTGGGCTCTCTGCGAACTTGCCCAGGAGCTCCGCGAGCATAGGGGTCAAGTATGTCAAGTGACTTGCCAAAAATCAACACTACTACTACTACTACTACAACACAGTAAATGGGCAGCAGGTGATGATTATGTTGATTTATGGCAATTCTGTGTGATCTACTATTTACATTTTATTCATGTGGGTGTTTGTCGTAGGGACCCCAGCACACAGGTTTGTCCAGGGATAATAATTCTGTCAAGACGGCAATGGATCAGATGGGTACCTCAAAAGGATTAGGGATGTGGTGATGATGAATAATTGAGTTCCATATGCAATACAGTGAAACCTCTCTAATATGTACACGTGTGGGACCCGACCAGAGTACCCATAGAGGGGTATGGCACACTTTAATAATACTGTACTGCTGTTTAATTTATACAGATACATTAGGCTACATACAGTAAAATACGTTTATAACGTTCATGGCTACAACGTTTTCACGGCTATAGTGTCTGTTTGGGCTGGTCCCGGCAGAGCCTATGGCTTTTTAATGGTAGTGTCATGGATATAGCGTTTGCTTTCACGGCTATAACGTTTGCAAGGCCCTGGTGGGCAGCCAAGTTTTTCACATACTATCATGGATATGAAAAACTTCCAACCCGTATGTGCACATGTCCTGATTAGGACTGTTGCATATGTGCAGAATGTACAACATAAGCTGTGCATTACGTACATTGTACATGAACAGACCACTCAATCTTGCTAATGTGTGGTTTTAGTAGTAATGACACAAGCGACCTAGAATTGAGGTGGTAAGACAATCTTGTGTAGAGGTCAGCCAAGATACCAAGAGGATATGTGTGCCTCAACATCCAGAGAGGGAGTGGCAAATTGAATTGGACACACCAGCTCTGTTAAGCAACGCAACCCCAGTTAGTACTGACACGGGTGGCCACTTGGGAAAACTGGGTACCGCTATTATCCAAAAATCGTCGCATTAGTGTAGTATCTGTGCAGTCTCCGCATAAAACTACACTATGGAAGGGGCTCTAATGACCTAGTAGTTGAAGGACCCTAAAGCAACAGCAAACAAACAACATCCAGAGGTGGAAGCAGCCATCCACCATAAAGCAATCATCAATTCTTGATTACTGTACACATAGGGAAATCATTTACAGTATGTACCCCAACATGACGTATTATGGATGGAAAAGCACAAAAAGGCATATCATGGCTATAGCGTTTGCACGGTTATAACGTTTGTTCCCTTTGGTCCCCAACAAAACGTTATAAACGTGTTTTACTGTATATTGTTTTTATTGAAAAAAAAGTGCATTGTATAATATTTCACAAAATTCTTAACATACACAAATTTCATTTTTACAAACAAACTAAACAAGGTTCGTTTCTCTAGCTGCCTTCTTATTTGCCGCCTATGGCAGGGTCTGGTACCCATCTTGTCCCTCTGGTTGGATACAAAGGGGATCTATTGGATAGTGTTTTTCCGCAGCCTGTTGCAGAACAAAGCTGCAGCTACTATGCATATTTATTGATTCATTGCGGGGTACTATTTGGGGTATTCCACCAACGCCAGGAGGTGGGCTACCCTGGCGTTGGTGTCTTAAATCTGGAATTCTTTTATGTGTAAATGCCATTGAACACCGCATGGGACTTCAGTATTACTTCTCACCCAAAGGAAGGCGCACTCGGGTCATCTCTTGCCCGAAAGACGGCAACCCACCTCGGTACAGCATCGAACCTAGAACCACTGCTGCAGTTACAAAGCACGCAACCTCTTGCGTCACCGATGTAGGATGTACCCATTACAGAGGGGGTTTTTCTGAAAATGCTGACATGTATTAGGTGTACCAATAGAGGGGTGTAGCCGTTACAGAGGTGGTTTTCTGAAAATTGTGACACGTATTACGTTTACCAATAGAGGTATGTACCGTATCCATTATAGAGATGTACCGTTTAGAGAGGCAATAATAACGTAAAGCCAATGAGCGAAAAGCGGTGCCTGAAGAATCTGTACCTATATACTGTTTACGAGTGGTGAACCCATCGAGAGGTTTTACTGTACAAGGGCTGACTGAACCGTTTGATGTGCTTATTTCAGTTGGGAAATTGTGGAACCACTTCATCTTGGAATCTAGATAGATACACATAGATAATCCATAAAGGGTTACGTTAAATGGCTCTAGCACTTCGCTGTTGCACTTGGCATTGGCATCAACACCACAGTACCTGAATTGCATTCACTGCAACAGAGTGGCAAAGCAGTCCCTGGAATGGAGTTTTTATTAGTGTCCACCCACTGCTTTATTGCGAGCGAGAAAATGTTACAATACAAGAACAACTTCGTTGAAAATCATATTTAAAATACATTCCTTTAAAACTATTTTAGTCGTTTTTTCTTGGTGTTATATTTATGGATTCAAATGCATGCCAAGGAGCATGTATTTGAAGAGTTTTTTTTCAGGCGTGGGCTGTGCCACATGCAGGATATCAAGTGCTGAAAGCTGTGATGTAGTGATAAAGACAAGTCCTGCAAACTTTTATCTTAAGAAATTTACTTCCTTCTTTGAGTTCGCATCTGTCAAGAAAAGCGCTGTTGTTAAAAAGGAAAACAAAACAAGAATTTTTAAATCGCTATATTAAGAGGTTAAGGTATTTTCGGTTGTTAGTTGACCTTATTTATCATGTTGTGTGTAGAGTCCGCGATGCTATTATTTCTGATAGTGTAGGTGACTACAGGGTCACAATTTTAATGGATGTACCCATTCATTAACCTGTACACTTATCCCTATGTCTGCCGTGCTCTCGCAAGGGGTCATTTAAGAGCCTTATATTTGATAACCTGCCTTAAACTTTCCTGGTATATTTTCCTGCTCCCCAGGCAAAGACTGCATTAGGGACTCAGTCGTACCACAGATGGGTCTCTGACAATACAATTTCAGAAACAGCTGTTTGATTTTAATTTTTTACAGGAATTATTGAAGGGTCCTGCTGTTCTTTTTTCGGCACTAAAGAGAGTTCCGCGGACCACACTGAATAATAGGATAAAGAGGTTTTTTTCGTTCTTTAGTGCTTTTGCCCCGCCCACTGCATAGTTCTAGTTCGGAGACTGCTCAGATACTACACTAATGCGATGATTATTGGGTATTAGCAGTACGCAGTTTTCCCAAGCAGCCACCCATTGTTGTTGTTGTTTAAGGTCCCGTCAACTACAAGGTCATTAGAGACCCGTCCACTGCATAGTTCTAATGCATAGACTGCACAGACACTACACTAATGCGACGATTATTGGGTATTAGCAGTACCCAGCTTTCCCGAGCGACCACCCATGTCAGTACTAACTGGGCTTGCGTTGCTTAACTTCAGTGATCAGACGAGAACTGGTGTGTTAAACGCAACTCGCCGCTCCCGCCACCCATGTTAGTGCCCATGTTAACAGTGATCAGACGAGAACTCCTGTGTGCGACGTAGTAAGTCGCTCCCTAGGGCAAAGATGTGCCAATAGGTACGTGAGTGTATGACTGCGGTCAAAAGGTCAGAAGGAAGTACCAGAAAAAACTGTTCATTTGCGAATCCTTCGTTAAATGGCAATTGTTCGAAGGCCCAAATTTGCAGACGTTGGAAGTTCGCAACTTTCTATTAATTTGTTTGCAATTAGCGAAACCGGTTGCGCAATATGTGTTACAGGTAATACTTAATTAGTTAAATACGAGCGTTAATTATTATAATGCTAGCCATCATTGAGCACTATTTAAGAATGCATATACATTATTAGATGCAGTTTGAAGGTGAGGGAAATGGCAGAACAAAATGAGAGTATAGTTGAGGTGGTATGGTCATGCGATGAGAATGCGTAGGGACATGGTAATGTGGCGGGGTGGACAAGGACATGGTGGGAGATGGGCGGGATTGGAGGGCTAGAAGCAGCAGACCCGACCCCCGCCTCAGGTGGGATAAGGGTATGATGATGATGATTATGATTAGGCACTAGATTGTTGAAGGTAGTTTTGACACTAACTACAAGTTGTAAGCCAATTGTCATTCCGAATAATTTCTGTACGTATTTAATTAATTTCATTACTAGTAATTCCACACTTGTAGTAAATCAGATCCCGAAAAGGGAGGAGGTGACAACTTTCGAGCAGTAATTGAAAATTAAATACTTATGAATGGTTCTTAACCCAGAGGTGCATGTACTCTTAAGCCCTAGGAGATACTGTATTTGGGAGGGTTTTCAGTGGAGGTTTCGTACTCCTTATTTTGACTGAGTTGTTTTTAGCAGGAAGTGCTATCCACTTTATACAGTATGTGATATGTTGTGTATTTGAAAATAGGAGTACATTGGCTTCACTGGACATTGAAAATATAGGGAAGGGGGTGGAGTCCATTGGTCCCACTTGATTGGCAAAACGTTTCCCTTCATAGGTATATTCGAATAAACGCAAACGTTTATGTGATGTAACTGTAATTTGTATTTTTAGCTGAAGAATTAACTTGGACGAGACCAAACTCGTCATTGTACCAATTGCTGGCCTTTCATCATGAGAGTATCTGCCGAAACCACAGGCCAAGGTAAGACGTGTTTGGGAGTTTCGTGTCTTTACTCGGATCGCTATAAATGCATCTTGGCTCGTCACAAAGTGGGGTGGCGATTTCGACCAGTGCTGTCGTTACAACTCTGGGACACTTATCAACGTTAATATTGTATATAATTTCCAGCCGGCCTCCGGTTTGTATGAAGGGAGCAGCTTATTGCGTTGGACACACCAGTTCTCGTCTGATCACTGAAATTAAGCAACGCAACCCCAGCTAGTACTAACATGGGTGGCCGCTTGGGAAAACTGGGAACCGCAAGTGCCCAATAATCGTCCCGTTAGGGTAGCTTCTGTGCTGTCTATGCACTCAACTATGCAGTGGACAGGGCTTAATGACCTTGTAGTTGGAGGGCCCTAAAACACGAACGCTGCACAAAATCCAGTTGGATAATACACCTCCTTCTTCATATCACATTTGGTAGATTAGCTCCTGGTCAAGATTGAAAGTGAAACTGTTGGTTCTCTCTGCACGAATGTGACGACAAATGCTTCAATGCGTTTATCTACAACGCTGACAAAGCAATAATTAACCATCTTCCCGCCTATGGCACGGCCGAAAACTCATTTGTGTTCCTCGGAATGGACACATGGGCATTATATTGGAAGGTATTGTTACTCAGCCGACTGCCGACCAAAGCTGCAACCCCTATGCTTATTTATCGTCGATGTACTGTTCGTTGGGGTACTCCAACAACTCCAAGGGCGAGCTCCTACACCTGTAAATTTTTCCTCGCCTACCCGTTGCATAGTACAGGGGATTATTTTACATACAAATGCCATCGTACACCACACGGGACCACAGTTATACTTGTCATGCGTCGGCGGAAGGTGCAGTCGGTGTGTTGTTGGATATGTAATCCACCACTAGTCCTCCACTCCCGTCTATCCTCCAATAGGTCCCTGGCCACCCCACACACTCTCATATCCTTACGGACAACCTGCTCCCACGTCAGCTTTGGTCTCCCCTTGTACTGGGTGCCTCCAACCACCTGTATTTCTGAAATGGACCTCACCTTAATCTACTCTCCCTCATTTTTTCCGCGATGTCTCCCACAGCCCAGGCTACCTCTAATATAATCATTTCTAACTATCAGCTCTCGAGACCCTACTCAAATACCGCAGCGTTCCAACATCGGCTACTTGCATTCTATTTACTTGGCTCTTCCTCACTGCCCAATACTCTGATCCATATAGCCTAGCGGGCCTGACCACTGAAGTAGCAAATACATCATACCCTCATCCCACCCTGTGGCAGGGTCGGTCTGGGGGTTCTAGTCCTTCACCTTCATCTAGCTCCCACCAGGGCCCCGTCCACCCTCAATACTGCCATATTCTTATGGGCAACTTGCTCCCACGTCTACTTTGGTCTCCCCCTGCCGCGGGTGCATTCCTGGGATGGACCTAACGAGCTCCTCTTCCCCCTTCTCATGACGTGTCCATACCACCTCGGCCTATTCTCCCTCATTTTTTTCGGCGATGTTCACCATCCCAGGCTACCTCTGAAATACCGCAGCTCTGAAATACCGCATCTCCCACTGAAATACCGCAGCATTCCAATCTCGGCTACTTGCATTCTACTGTATTTACGTGGCTCTTCCTCACTGCCCAACACTGTGATCCATATAGCATAGCTGGCCTAACCACTGCCTTGTAGAACTTTCCTTTCAACTCTATTGGGACCCAACTTGGGGATTCAACTTGATTATGTAATATTAATACATTGGTGTGAAATTTGGTGTTGTTTAGGAGACGATAAACTAGTTGTTTGTTTGTTGGAGTTTAAGGTCCCATCAACTACAAGGTCATTAGAGACCCGTCCACTGTATAGTTCTAATGCATATACTGCACAGACACTGCACTAATGCGACGATTATTGGGTATTAGCAGTACCCAGATTTCCCGAGCGACCACCCATGTCAGTACTAACTAGGCTTGCGTTGCTTAACTTCAGTGATCAGACGAGAACTGGTGTGTCCAACGCAACTCGCCGCTCCCGCGATAAACTAGATGATTCACGCTCGGGTCACTTGAAATTGCATGGTGGCTCACAGGTTCGCCACCACTGGCCTAGGGCCTAGAAAGTGTCCAAAGCCTCTGTAAGTGCTACCAATTGCGTTTGGACACCCCAGTTCCCGTGTGATCACTGAAGTTAAGCAGCGCAAGCCCACCCAATACCAACAAGGGTGGTTGGTAAAGAACGGTGGTTGCTGCAAATTTAACCCTCTTCTTCATCCATTCACCAACCTCCTCATCTCCCGCGGCTAGCCTTTTAAGGGTTCATCCTGTTATGGCTGCCTGGCCTACTACCCAACCCACGAAACCAATCCAATCCAACCCAGAAACATCACTTTTAATTGTAGAAATTGGCCTCCTTGCTGCTTCTTTTTTTTTAGGAAGGTGGTCATGGACTGTAGACCTTGTTAGCAGATTTCTTGACCATTTGATATACCGTAGAGTTCTTAATCATTGACCTGTTCTCTTTGAGTTAGTTGTTGGTGAAAGTTTTCATTTTTCAAGCAGGGGTATGGCAGTTAGCCAGCGTGGATTCTGTATGCATTGGAGCATTTATTCTGTCCGTTAATATCATAGGACATAGATGACCCCCCCCCCCCCCCCCCCCCTCACCTCTTACTACACCAGCGTGTTTTTTTACCTGTATGTAGTTTGGTGTCTCATTTTGTGTTTCCTGTTGTCTTCATTTAAAAATGAAATTTAGTTCGCTCCTTTTGTTAAAGTATCGATTAATTTAATGGATTACTCTTTTTACGTGTTGTTGAATCTAAACAAAAAAAAAAGTCTCGTTACCAAAATAAAAAGAAGGACTTTGTGGTTCGTTTTTCATGTGGAATTGAAAATGATATTGTTTTATTTTTGGAGGAATTTTTTGCGTCAACGCATTGTATTTTATCGTTCTGTTATATGAACCGAAAAAGCCTAATAGGAACCCTCAATTAAAAATGAATATTTTAAGTTTCCATTTGTCCGAAAAAATTGTTTTTGTTAAGTGGGACGCTAGTACAGTAAATTTACTTTCCGGTAATGGAACATCATTGATTCGCTGTTATTTGTTTATCGGCTATTCCACTCTCTTCCAGTCGACGTGAAATTGATTTCAAGTGTGGCAAAGGGTTGTTGTTGTATCCATTTAAGTGCCTTAGTAATTAGCACTTACAATCACCAGATAATGACAGTTTTTTTTTACCACCCTTAAGGTATTATTTTTTTCCTTTTTCTACTCCATAGTTGACTGTCTTGTTTGAAAATTTAGGGCTGTTAGTTTTCGTAACTTTGCTAGTCATTAATATGAGGTATCCAAGTCGTAAATTAATAGTAACCCTATTCAACGTTCCCAAAGGGTTGTGAGAAAAATGCTCAAGTAGTAGGTGTAGCTGCAAAGATCTTACCGAGTTAATAGCACACGTCCATTCAGCAGGGCTTGGCAGGCAACATTCTCCAGTAACAAAAATGTCCCACAAGGTCTTGGCAATGTGACCAAAGGATTTTTGGCAATCAGGTTTTTAGACGAGCTCAGTCAACCCCTTTCTTACTCCTCCTCTCCAAGTGACAAATGTTTAGGTGCCAGTCGAATTATGTTGCCAACTCGTAATACTACTTACTTTATTTTCAAATCCTGAGACATTTGCCGGTTTGTGTCAGCAAACCTCGCTTTTGTTTGGTAGTAAGTAAAAGTTTATTAAACTGATGTTATTAGCTTTTCTGACTGAGGCGGATGGCTACTTTCGGAGGACCTGGCACTGTGTGGTCTGTCAATGTCGTCGCTACACGTAAAAGACCTCTCTCTACATGGAGTGAAATATACGAATATCATCATCATCATCCCCTTATCCCGCCAGTGGCAGGGTCGGGTCTGCAGGTTCTAGACCTCCACTCACGTCTGCCTTCCACCATCAGGTTCCCGTCCACCTCGCACACTACCATGTCCTTACGGACAACCTGCTCCCACGTCTGCTTCGGTCTTCCCCTATCCCGGGTGTTTCCAACCACCTGCATACCTGGAATAGACCTAACGAGCACCTCCTCCCCTCTTCTCATTACATGTCCATACCACCTCAACCTATTCTCCCTCATTTTTTTCGGCAATATCCACCCCTCCCAGGCTACCTCTGATATACGCCACTCATGTACCGCAGCATTCGCATCTCGGCTACTTGCATTCTATTGACGTGGATCTTCCTCACTGTCCAACATTCTGATCCATGTAGCATAGCGGGCCTAACAACTGCCATGTAAAACTTCCCTTTCAACTGGATTGGGACCCTCCTATCACACAGGAATCCACTTGCCTGTCTCCATTTCAACCATCGCCATTGATTCTATGGGTCATATCCGAGTATATCTGGAGTGAAGTGTACGTATAGTTCAGCAAATATCCCAGGTGTAGGATTCCACCTGGCGTCGGTGAACGAAATTGCTTCTCACGAGGAGAATAGGTCTACATTAAAGTGAAGGATTGCAACATTAGGTCAAGGGCAACAAATTGTGAAAAATCATCGCCCAATAGATTTCCCATGTGTTACCAGTTCCGATGGGAGAAATAGATATCAAACACCAGGGCCAACGAGAGAACGGATGATGGGGTAATATTACTTGGGCCCTAAATTAACAGAGGGGATTCCACTGATGTGAAAAATATTTTAAAAAGGAATGCGCATTAAATCAGGGTTTCCTAATTTTTGTTACCTTTACGAATGTTTTGTACAATTCCTGCCACTTAGCTCAGGCTGAATGGTCAGCAGTTCAGGCCCGGCGAGGTCTCTCAACGCCTTGCCCATCCCTAGCGTAGGTGGAAAAAGTTAGGTAATGAAATGATGAGTTGATGAACTTGAGGAGCTCAAGGTGTGCAGCTTTGATGCTGGCCATGGAAAGGGTAAAGCTTTCAAGTGTGGCAGCCGTCCCTTACAACGTAGAAATGGTGTAGTTGGCGAAACATTCGACATGTAAGAGTTCGCTTCCTGGTGGCGGTAAATTTCTTTCGTGAACGAGTGGAAGAGTTGACTCTGCATCCTCCTGTTGTGCAGACGGCTTGAGTTAAATTCCGTGTTTGTTAAGAAACCTCTATTCTTTTCATCGTTAACGCCTTGAAGGAGGGGGAGTGGCTTATTGCGTTGGACACAACCACCTCTCGTCTGATAACTGGAACCACACCTAGTACTGACATGGGTGGCCGCTTGGGAAAACTGGGTACTGCTAATATCCAAAATCGTTGCATTACTGTAGTGTCCGTGCAGTCTCTGGATTAAACTACGCAGTGGACGGGGCTCTAATGACCTTGTACGTAGTTGAAGGGCCCTTAAACACCAACGAACCAAGCCTTGAAGGAGGTTAAGCCTGTTTCGCCCAAAGTGGAATGGTGATAATTGCCGAGAGGAAAACGTAATATAACAACAAAAAACTTATTGATATGACACTAGATATACTATTGACTTTGAAAGCCTATTTTTCTGGAGGTGTTCCTTTTGATTGTCTGTTGTCCTCTAAAGTGTCATCCGTGTTATTGGCCATTCAGCTGGACAACACTAAACTGCCTCTCGAAGTGTTATTTCGTACAAGAATGAAAATTTTTCTCAACAATTTGCGGATCAATGATCCTAACGGTGTTTAGTTAATGTTGCTTTTTTTTGTTTCGTATGGAGCTATGAAGACTTCCTCTATGATCACCTTCCGACTGTCGTCATATCCTCGGTAATTGTCTACCGAATTTCTTACCTGGTTCAGGATGAGTAACTCACGGTTGAACGAGTCATGGTATGGTGGTAGCTTTTCTATTTTCCTCTTTGTTGATTAGTAATATGGGAGAGTCATTTTTGACAGCAGCATTCCTGTAGTGGACTCTGACGTTGAGGGGATCGTGGCTCCATTTCATTGGTCATTTTGTCATAAAATAAGCAAGTAACCTCCATCTCCAGCTTCTCTCTCGTTTTTACCACTTGTGTAATTGCGGGGAAGTTATGCTTGGAAAGGTAGTTTTTAATAGCACTTTTTTTTAGGAATTCTCACATACATACGCACACGGGCATGGACCGGTTATGTCTGGATTTGATGGCCTTTTGTTGTAGGTTGGCATTATGATAAAGTATAAAGCATCTGTCATAAATTATTTGAGGCCCTCTCCCCAGTTTTGCACCTTGAGTAAAAGTTTAGAAATACCTGCCTGTTTCCTCGACTCTTGATACGTAGTAGATATTATAAAGGCTACTATTTTCCAAGTACGTGGATAAACAATGGTATGTCGTGTGTTGGTGTCGTTATTGTGCAATGATGATATTTGGTGCTGATGTTGTCGATTGAATTACCTGACTGTGAGCCCACATTAGATCATGTTACAAATTAGTACCCTCTCACGTTCTCTTTTTGCTGAAGTTTTTTTTCCAATTTGAGAGCTATACAAGATTTCCATTGGGAATGATAGCAGTTTTACCTGTTACTGGTTCGGAGTCCATTTTGAGTAACGTTTTTCGATGGTGTCCTCTTTCATCTGATACCGTGCTGTTGTCTCTCTCTCTCTCTCGATATTGATCTCTATCTTTTTCACTGTCCGATATCCAATTGTAGGACGCATGAAGGAAGCGGCTTATTGCGTTGGACACACCAGTTCTCATCTGATCACTGAAGTTAAGCAACGTAGCCCCAGCTAGTACTAACATGGGTGGCCGCTTGGGAAAACTGAGTACTGCTAATACCCAAAAATCGTCGCATTAGTGTAGTGTCAGTGCAGTCTCTGCATTAGAGCTACGCAGTGGACGGGGCTCTAATGACCTTGTAGTTGAAGTGCCCGAAAACAAACAAAACCAAAAATAAAGGGGGCGCATAACTAGGAGACCGTCGTTTCTCCACCTCAACACTCGAGTCCACATCTTTTCAATTGAAGACTTGCATTATTCCTCCTTTTTCTTTTAAAACCTGTATCTCATCTGTTGTCCGATATCGGGATGCCATTCAGTGGTTTCATTTTCGGACGTAGTTTGTTGATCTAGGGTAGGGCGTGAAGCTGGCGGCCTGCAACAACTGTTGAAGGATTTATTTTATACAGTGAAACATCTCTAATTGGTACACCTGTAGGACCCGGCCAAAGTGTACCCAAGAGGGGTGTGGCACACTTTAATAATTCAGTAGAACTCCAATTTTCCGAACTCCGACTATCCGAATCGCTTTAAGAATTTTAGAAAAAAACATTAAGAGGGAACGTACTGCGATTTGCAAAATAATGCTCTACTTGGCTGCCCGAAATCGGATACTGACAGTCAAACAGCTTACTTTGACCGAGATGTTCAGCAAGCAATGACTTTCATTTACACCAGTGGTCTTCAAACTTTGTCGACTCACGGAACCCTTCGAACTATAACATGTTTTGAGGGGGAACCCCATCCCACCTTTAGAAAAGTATATCTTGCCGCTGCTAACGAATTTTCATTTTGACTCGCGGGACCCCCAGAGATGTATTGCGGAACACAGTTTGAAGACTGCTGATTTACAGCATTGTACACGTACATTGTCTTTTCATTTAAATAATTAAAAGCTCTTCATTTAAAATTAGTTTTTCTCCCATTTTCAACATTACAAGCAGTAATAAATAAAATTAGACCCTTTTTTTTTTTTCGTAAAAAAAAAAGTCCAATTATCCGAATTTTTGATTATTTGAATGGGGTCCGGTCCCAATTGATTCGGATAATTGGAGTTCTACTGTATTGTAGTTTAATTTATATAGACGCAATACATATGCAGTGCAGGTACAGATCTCTCGAGCCCGAAAGAAGCCAACCCACCTCATTCGTGTATTGAACCAAGAGCAACTGCTGCAGTTACCAACCACACTTCCCACTGCGCCACTGGGGGAGTAGCACTTCAAAAAACAGGCGGCCCAAATATTTTTAAATATTCAGAATCCCTTGTATAATTCTAGCTATCAATTGCAATAGGTCCTCTACCGCCCATTAAACAATGCCCCATGTTCGTTGGTTTAGCCAACTGCAAATTGTACTGCAATTGTTGGACTGGCAGTATAGAAATGGGGATAGCAATGCGAAAATGTCTCATTAGTTGCAAAGTTGAATCACGCATCAGTTGAAATA
>JAAFCE010001036.1:56135969-56152981 GCA_013389805.1 Trigoniulus corallinus | reverse complement strand
TTCACATGCAGTGTAGCGCACCATCTCAATATCACACCTAAAAACCCTTTCTATACGGAATAAAAGATACGCGTAGATCAGGAAGATTCCAGGATGCAGAAGTAGGCCTACATCCAGAAGTATATCCCTCCCATCTTGACTTCGATAAATGACCTGAAAGGCTAAACAAACGAAACTAATGTCAGGTCAGGTTCGAGCCTAAGTTGATTATCCATCAGACACAATCCTAGAACGGATATCCACTTGCTTCAGTTCACCTCATGGCGTTGGTAAGTCGCAGAAGAAGAGAGGCCGACGTTAAATAAATTAAGTCATGAACTTAAGTTGGCCTAATGTTCAAGAAGGTTTACTCTGAACTTCAGTGAAACAGACACGTGCGCCGAATGGATGATATCGTCTTCAAAACCGGGGTCACGTTGAGGGCAGAAGTCCAAGGAAACAGCCTTGACATGATTGGATTTGAACGACTGTTAGAAGGGAAAACCACTGGTTAACGTTAACTAAATTGGGTTCGAGTAGTAATAAGGCGGGGGAGTGGGAAAGAAATTTATGGCCAGCAAAGACAGGAACTAGACCGGAGAGTTTTCCTCCACTTCTTTCAGAAGAAACCACCTGCATTTCTTAGGATCGATCCTTCACGATATGGCTAAAGCACGTTGCCAATTTAGCAACCGGAACCGGGCAGTAAAATGTTTGCGTCACAAGGCCGGCAGCGGCACGTAAACTCACTATTCCATTCTCTAGTTTTTTTCTGTTTTCTCTCTCTCTCTCTTCCTCCTGTCTTATCACTGCCATCCTCTTGTCCCCCATGGCAAGGAACTTGTTGCCATGTTCGCCTTGGTCTGGTGTCTTCATGTCCTTGTGGGTATGGTTCTTACTAATCCCAATTCCTCTTCCCCAAATACTGTGCTTATATTTCATGTCTCAAACCGGACCAGAAAGCTACTCCAGCCTGGCGTTATAATAGAGAGCTTGAGTGATCCGTTTTCGAACAACGCATGTTACGCAAAGCAGACGAATATCTTACTGCGCATGTGCAACATTCCAAAGTAAAGTTAGAAACGTGTGTTTGAGCGTATGCTGAAGTAATCATACGTTCTACGTAGGTTTAAACGAACGTTACAATAAAATGGCGGACCCATTCAAAATATAAAAAAATTCTAAAATTACTTCGAAAGGAACCAAGTTTCACGTTCCAACCAATAGAGGGCAGGACGTTAAAGATAACGTGTGGTTCCAGATCACTCAAACTGTTTTTTTCACAGAACCATACGTTCTACTGTGTTTTTATGTTGTGTAACACACGTTGTTCTATAACGGATCACTCAAGCTCTCTAATAACAGGAATTTAAGACAGGTTTCTCTTTAATTTCTGCTTGGTAACTAAGCTCAGGGACACACCATCATCATCATACCCTTATCCCGCCTGTGGCAGGGTCGGGTCTGCGGGTTCACTGAACATACTCTGGCTGGGATCACCCCAGCCAGGCGTCTGGAGCCCGCAGGAATATTGGCTAAGATGGTAAGTTGTCAGTGGGGGGATGCCTAGTTCTCAGACCAGTTCTTGACCAGCTCTTGTCCAGTTCTCAGACCATCCGACTAGTTCGCCTCTTAAGACCATCGTTCACAAAACACATGTAAGCTGGCCGATTTAGTAAGTTGATCACCTAATGCGCGAATACCCAGGTTCAATTCCCTAGTAAGGAGACAAGTTTGAGCTTCGCGGGCACCTTGAAGAACTAATGTGCATTGTGCATGCAATTTTGGTGCAAAACGTCACACGCACGAATAGAAAAAGGTCAAAAACGTTCATTAAGGCTCTAGACATTGTGTAAACATCAAAGAATGCTTGTTGATTTTGAGTTTCTGTGAACTTTCGATGGAAACTAAAGCTTGGACGCCACCATTAAGCTGCACGAGTAATTAACAATTATACATAAAAATAATTAACGTTACAAATGACGACGAACTAAGAAGGAAGTGGAAAAGTGAATAATAACAGCTCGCGAGCACTTTTAAGTTCACGAAATGCCTGCATACTAACGATCTACAGTATATAACAACAGCATCATCATCATACCCGTATCACACCCGGGGCAGGATCGGATCTACGGGTTCTAGCCTTCCACTCCTACTGCTCCCACGTGTTTTGGTCTTCCGCCCTGGTAGCTTCCAACCACTTGCATTCCCATTGACTTAACGAGCCCCTCTTCTCCTCTTCTCACTACAGCTATATGACAACATAAATAGCAACTCCTAACTTTTCCTGCCTACGGTAGGCTCGGGTACCCACCTTGTCCCTGTGAATGGACAAATGAGGCGATATATTCGATAGTGCTTTTCTGCAGCCGGCTGCCGACCAAAGTTGCAACCCCTATGCTTATTTATCGTCGGGCATTCCACCGAGCTCCAACACCTTCAAATGTTGCCTCCTCCACCCGTTGCATAGCAGAGAGGGTTCTTTTACGTGCAAATGCCATCGTACATCCCACGGGACCTCGGTTTTACTTCTCATTCGAAGGAAGATGCACGTGGGTCCTCTGTCTCGCCCGAAAGAAGCCAACCCACCTCGGTCCAGTATTGAACCTAAGCCGAGCGTGTTACCCACTGCGCCACCAAGGCGGGTTAGCTATACGACATTATCATCATCATACCCTTATCCCGCCTGTGGCAGGATCGGGTCTGCGGGTCCATTGAACATGCTCTGACTGGGGGCATCTCAGCCGGGCGTCTGGTTGTCTGTGGGGGGATGCCGGCCTACCCAACTGTTCCAACACCACATTGCACGGGTCTCTAATGACCTTGTAGTTGACGGGACCTGAAACTCCAACAAATAAACAAACAACCACATTGCACAACCAAAATAGAAATTTTTTGGCAGGTAAATTAATGCTTTGTTGGTTATAATATTGCATGGTGTCTGACCTTTTGCACAATAACTACAATGCAACATGAGTCAGGCTCAGCCTGACATACGACTACACGACAACAACATGGTAAAATTATGATGTCGGCCTCCGAATCACATCTTAAAGCCTAAGCTTAAGATACTGCATATGTTTTGAACAATTTTAAAACATTCCAACAGACGGCAAACAATTCCAAGGAAACGGAGCGAATGAAACCTTGATCTTTAGGAAAAAATGGCTTGAATTACCTACTAATGCAATATTTGAGGGCAACGCCTAAGTTATTAAATACAGAAAGTCAAATCCGCAACATTGTACGATCTAAGAGCCCTTTTGGTGTGGGTTTATAGCCTCAGAAACAGTACTAAACTAGTATTATGTAAATATACTGGATGAACAAGTACCAACGTAAAACAGATAAGACTGTCGTCAGCCGGTTGACTCTAGAATCGATTCGGGGCCGTCCTAAGTCGTTGAACTGGCTTCATACCAGCTCTAATCGCGCCTTAGTGTGAAATGACGCTGCCTTTAATAATTAATTTATTGAGAATAATCACATTACTTGTGACCTCCTGATTGCAACAGCAACAACGAATGGAAGAATTTTCTAATTTCATTTCAGAAATATTTAGGCCCATTCTGAAAGGCAATGTTTGCAGAACTGTCGTTAGGCCCGCTATGCTATATGGCTCCGAATGTTGGGCAGCTAGGAAGAACCATGAAAGGCGAATGCAAGTGGCGGAGATGCCAATGCTGCACTACATGAGTGGGGTGTTACGAGCTGACAGAATCCGAAACATTACGTGGAAAAGATGAGAGCGAATCGACTGAGGTGGTATCGGCATGTGATGAGGAGGGGGACGAGGAACTTGTTAGGTCAATTGTGGGACTGCAGGTGGTTGGCAGCACCAGGAGTAGGGGACGACCAAAACGGACATAGGAGCAGGTAGTGCAGAGGGACATGGAGGCGTATGGGGTGTGAGGGGACCTGGTTGGGGACAGGCGGGAGTGGAGGAGGAGAACCCAAAGACCCGACCCCGCCACGGGCGGTATAAGGGTGAGATGATGATGAAATATTTAGGCCCATTCAGGAGCAACGACTGTAACTACAAGTGTAGGGGAGACTGTTGTACCTAGAACCACGTTGAATATCTGCCACATGTCGCCATTTAGGTAGCTGTTATGGAGATATGTCCTTCTTAGGGAGATTCTGGTTTATACTTGCGAGTTTTAGCGTGCTTTCAAACCAACCACGTGTGCTATGTCAAAAAGAAATTTTTGGACAAAAAAAGTAAACATTTTTGCTTCCATTTGAGTGTGATTTTTCATTACGCTAATCTACACAGATTACATTCAATATTACTATTATTACTATTATTTGGTGAGTAAAATGAGCATAAGCTCTAACAATTATCTCATATAATCATGTGTCAGTAGACGTTGTTGTTGAAAAGTGCATACCCTTGTACCTAGGGCCACAATCGCATCTTGTACCATGAGCCAGTTGTTCACGGCACAAATTAAGAGGAACAACAATTATTTTGTGTCTTTCAGATTTTGGAAGTAAAACAAAAATGACAGCAGCGGAGAAAAGTGATGACAGGGTCCGCTCTAGGGCTTATATCGCCTCAGACAAAAAGACAAATTGCCACCCCTTAAGAATATAATGCAAGTTCGAGTAGCAGTTTTTCTCACACTTACAGCCAAAATGGCCCTCCTAAATTTTGGCGCCCCACACTAATGCCCGGGTTGCATCCCCCCCTTATAGCGGGCCCTGACGGTGTAGGTGGATAAAATGTGGCTATTGGGTTCACTATCTGTGTGTTGGGGTTGAAGGCAATAGAGAGCTTGAATCATGTATTAGAAAACAACGCATGTTATGAAAAGCAGACGAATTACGTCCTGTGCACGAGCAAAATTCTTAATAAGGACATGTGCACCTGCATAGGACGCGCAATTCGTCTGCTTTGCATAACATACGTTGTTTTCTAACGGATCACTCAAGCCCTCTAATGAGTGGTAAACGTATGTTTATGATTTTTGCTTGCCAAATGGTGAATGGTGTATTGTCAAATGCCAATTGGCTGTATACATGTGAAACATAATTTTGTTAATGAAAGTCAAGTTAAATATGGCTAACTATGGTTTTAGCAGCATATTTGTAAGCATGGCCCAAGGTACAAGGTGGCTGTTTCAAGGTACATGAGCATATTGTACCATGATCCACTTTGCACCCTCTCACTTTTTTCCATTGAATCTTTTTCAGGTGAGTTGGTGGGTTACATATACTGTATATGGTAATTATGTCAATAAGATATCAAAGCATCAACTGAGACAGGTGACCCCACGAAAATGTTATTAGGGCTGAAGCTACAATAATTTTTCAAAAAAGTGGCCCTATGTACAACAGTCTCCCCTACTATAAATAACTTTAAAGGTTTCCACTAGATCAGTGGTCGGCAAACTGCAGCTCCTTGGCCCCTTGAATTCTGCTCTTTCACAATTGACTGTGTTGGTGGGCGGGCAGGCATGCAAAGCAGTGGCGTTCGGGTGACGGCAACTGCAACTTAACTGAAATGCAATGGAACTAAATTTAATTGCAATGTCACTTTCCTCCACAGATGCAACTCCTTGGCAATAATTGCACTTATGATGCCGAGTAGGCCTACTCAGAGGAAGAGAGCATTATGCGAATTGCTTGACAGTTAAATGAAACTCACATGCTCAGTTGCGACGCAACTCGTTTCCAACTAGTTGCCTTTACATTACGTTGCAGTTTCATTGGTGGGAGAACTCCATATCGTTTACATGAGTCAGGCTAGAATGCAACTTAAAAGGAACTAAAATTCGATTATTTTTCAGCCGAGTTGCAGGTGCGTTGTGGCAGTCTCAGCAGTCTCATTGTCCAAAGTGGTCAGTGCTAGTCGCGTCCGCAAATCATACGTGGGTGACAAAAGCATCATCTTGAAGCACAAAGTTACCTGTATTTTTCTAACCAGCCTGAACAGGGCTGGCGTAATGGGTGTGCGAAATGTGCAACAGCACAGGGCCCTGTGCATTCGGATTAATGAACCAATTTATAGAAGGGCCCCGCACGATTAGTTTGCACAGGGCCCCTCAACATATAGCACTGTCCCTAATCGGCCATTTCCAAAAATTTAATTTTTATCAATAATTAAGATTATTATTAAGTTAATAAATGGTGTTACTACCTAGTTTAAGAAATTTGGCTCTCAAAAGAAATCCCAATCATTGTATTGTTGATATTTGGCTCTTTTGACTGGTGAGTTTGCCCACAACTGCACTAGATGATATACTGCGTGTATAGCTGGCAGTATTCCGGATTGTGATAGTATCGCACACTCCCTCTCAAAAGAAAAACATGTCCCCTTCAATAAACATAAAAGCATGACCCCTGCGGAAATAAGATGACGCCAGGCGCATGAAGGGTCGAAATAATCCAACTCGCCCCCCAAAGTTCATTTTTCGTGGCCCGCAACGACTATTGTAGGTCTTAAAGAGTTGAGAAATTTAAACAATCTTGAGTGGATGCAAGAAAGCCAACAAGGTATTTATGATATACTGTACAGTTCATTGCTGAGATATTCATTCTCACGCAGATTCTAGAAAAGCATATGGCAGCAAAGAAAGGTCTACATGCAATCTTCATTGATTTGGAGAAGGCTTATGACAGTGTTCCACGGTGGGTAGTTTGAGAATATTACACAAAAAAAAAGCGAAAAAGGGGGTAGAAGAACGTTTTATTTGGATAGTGAAGGATGTGTATGATGGTTCGATAGCCAGGGTAAGGGATCCTCGGGGAAACACTGGAGGCTTCCCATTGAAGATTGGAGTACACCAAGGTTCAGCACTAAGTTCATATCTCTTCATTGTGGTTGTGGACGAACTTCTGACCGGGGATAGGAGATAGGGCCTCTTAGTTTATGTTATTTGCAGACGATGTAGGGAAACTCAGTGACTCCAGAGATCAAGCAGATAAAGGCCTAAACGATATTAGAGCAGCAGTAGAAAAGGGAGGACTAAAGATAAACAGGTGACGTACTCTCTGGAGGTGGGCTGGTGACAAAAGTGCAAGAGGTAAAGATTCCGAAAGTTTTGGAGGTGAAGATTCAATAGATTCGGATGTTACCCATAAAATCAATCGGGGATGGATGAAATGGAGTCAGGCAAGCGAAGTCCTGGGTGATAGGAGGGTTCCAATCAAGTTGAAAGGGAAGTTTTACAGGGCAGTGGTTAGGCCAGCTATGTTATATGGATCAGTGTTGGCAGTGAAGAAGAACAACGTAAACAGGATGCAAATAGCCGATATGCGAATGCTACGGTACGTGATTGGGGTGTCAAGAGCTGATAGCACTAGGAATGAGTATATTAGACGTAGCCTGGGGTGGAGGACATCGCGGAAAAAATGAGGGAGAGTATATCGAGACAAACACAAATCATAATTATTTTACCTACAGTTTTCACTCTTGTTCAACTAAACCTGTTCAACTAAACTTGTAAAATTTAAAAAAAAACATTATCCTAAATACCACACATTTCCCCCTTTTTGAACCTACATAAAAATTTGATTAATTTCTTCAACTTTTAACCAACTCGAGTACTAAATTCGTGAGGATATCCTATTCAATATTTCGTTGATCTCCACCCCATCTAACATACTGAACAAGATACCAACATCTTAGTCACAATATACTATTGATGACTTAAATCAAATTGGGGGATAATGGGGTTAGAGACCTATAGAGACAAGAATATTAGAGAAACGTCTTCCCCAGGGGCGGATCCAGGGGGAGAAATGCAGCAATTGATCGCTCCCCCCTCAGTGCCTCAAATGCATGATTCAACTTTGCAACTGATAAGGCATTTTGGCATGACTATCCGCATTTATATACTGCCAGTCAAACAGTTACAGTCCAGTCTGCGGTTGGCTAGACCACTGAAGATAGGACTTTGTCTAAGGAGCAGTAGAGGACCTATTGTAACTAACTGTTAACTAGATTTATACTAAGTCAGGGGTGGCGAACCTTTTTCTGCTGCCAAAAAGTTATAGTTCGTGATTTACTAACGTGCCAGATACAATAGTGTGTTAAAGGAATATATAGTAGGGGGCCCTTACTTCCGGTTTGTTATAGGATATGGAAATTCCACCAATTCATTGGTAGTACGCTCAGCAACTGCGTCAGTAGTTCAAGGTTCGATACTGGACCGAGGCGGGCTGGCTGCTTTTGGGGGAGGGGGCCCAAACGCACACTAGACTAACGATAAATAAACGTAGGGGCTGCAGCTTTGGTGGGCAACTGGCAGCCCAGTATATCGCCCTTGTGTCCATTCAGTCACAAGATGGGTACCCGACCCTGCCATAGGCGGGAAAAGGGTTTGGAGTTGCTGATTGGTTTGGCTTTATATATTGTAGGTTACCCTGTACATGTATCTGCCACATGCCAAAAAATTGCTCTACGTGCCATAGGTTCGCCACCCCTGTACTAAGGGTTTCTGAATATTTAAAAATGTTTGGGGCGTAATGTTTTTTGAAGTGGTTCACTATTAAACGAATTTAGCTGTTACCAAACGCCAATTACATGTCACGCAATAATAACAATAATCTGCATCAATTGACGTTGTCATCTCTGTGTATGATGGAGAACGTCAGCGCTGACGTCACTCGCCGTCACTTTTCGTTCCACTTATTTAACGTCCTCCGAATGGATTTCTGAAGGTAATTTACCGACGTCAGCGATGATGCGAGTGCTTACCAGGCCCGGGTTTAGGCATGTGCAGACAGTGCAGCCGTACAGGGCACACCGGGGGTCCCACCGCCACATACATATATTGCAAAAATGCACGCAGAAAGACATTATTATAACATTATCTTACAGTTGTAACGTTTTTAACTTAGGGGAACCCAAAAGGGCTTCCCGCGCAGGGCCCCCAAATGCTAAAAACAGTTCCTGATTCTTACATCTGGGAATTTTGCCAATCTACACGTATCTTTTACTCCATGTAGAAAGGGTTCTTTTAAGGGCATGAGCCTGACTTGTTGCATTGTAGTTATTTTGCAAAAGGTCAGACACCATGCAATATTGTAACCAACAAAGCATTAATTTACCTGCCAAAAATATCTATTTTGGTTGTGTAATGCGGTGTTGCAACAGTGGGATAGGCCGGCATCCCCCCAAAGACAAATCAGCCAATATTTCCTGCGGGCTCCAGACGCCCGGATGGGGTGCCTCAAGTCAGAGCATGTTCATTCGACCCGCAGACCCGACCCTGCCACAGGCGGGGTAAGGGTGTGATGATGATGATAATAATGTAGAAAGGGTTCTTTTCCATCAATAGTGACATCGTGCACACCACACGGGACCACTGCATTACTTCCCATCCCAGAAAATGCGCATTTCGGGTTTCGATCTCTTCCGAAAGATGCCATCTGCGTCGGTCAACATCGATCCCACGAACCATGGACATACTGTACGTGTCCTGATCTACCGAGCGGGTCCTTAACGTTGATCGTTTTCTATGGCCTTCTTAACTCAAAAAAATACACATGTGTACATCAATTCAGGTTTTGTCCCAGCGAAGTCCAGCGACTAATCCGGCGTCAATCTCTTTGTTAAATTGCTCATTTGACGACACCAGAAGTGGGGCACATACCCTGAGAATGTGACGATCATTAATTAGATAGGTGCCAGCTACATCCGACTCAGAATCATCTCTGTGATCACGGGCTTTATCAAAGCCCGATACTTTGTAGCCTGATACTGTAAAAATACATTGCCAATCTTTCCCCTGGTGGTGAGACAATAATAAGCAACTGCCAACCCTTTTCCCATCTACGGTAGGGTCGGGTACCCGTCTGGATGGACGGTGTTTTCCCCCAGCCGGCTGCCGACCAAAGCTGCAATCCTTATGCTTATTTATCGTCAGTCTAATGTTCGTTGGATCACTCCATCGACGCCCATTTTACATGCAGATATATTTCCCCTTTCAATTGATTCATCCTCAATCCCTCATTTGAACGCCCAAAGAATATTTCAAAGAGTTACAATCAGAGTAGGAGAAATGAGCATGTTGTGGCACAACCATGGAGTTTAAATTTTTCGTTTCGTTGGTGTCAGTGGCGTAGCCAGGATTTTCTGAAGGGGGGATATGACTGTCGATAGCATGAACCAGGATTTTCTGAGGGGGGGATAGGGATATGACCCCCCTTGGCTACGCCACTGGTTGGTGTTTTAAGGGCCTTCAACTACAAGGTCAATAGAGCCCCGCCCACCGCATAGTTCTATTGCAGAGACTTCACAGACACTACACTAATGCGACGATTATTCGGTTTAGCAGTACTCAGTTTTCGCAAACGGCCACTAGCTGAGGTAGAATTAGGTGTAGTAGAATTAGGAATGAAGTAGAATTAGGAATGAACATATTAGGGGTAGTTGGGGTTTGGAGAGTAAAGTGAGAAAAGCGGAGGAGTGGTTAGGTCCATTACAGGGATGCAGATTATATTGTAAGCATCCGAGGTAAAGGAAAACCAAAGCAGACGTTGTACTGAGGGATACGACACTGTGTGGAATGGATGGGGACTGGGGAAGCTAGGTGGGAGTCGAGAGCCAGAACTTGCAGGCCCGACCCTACCACATGCAGAAAGGATATGCGTATGAGAATTTAGAATGTCAAAAGCACCTTCTTACATCATTGATACAGAATTTGACATCCGTAGAGACGTATGATGGTATAATTAAGAAGAAATTTAAAATTAGTATACACTTAAACCTGATTTTAAACCACCTTCACCAGGACCTCATAATTATTAGCATTAAATAGAATTTTATGAGCAGTTTGGTGTAAGAATTTACCGTAGCATTAACTATATACCTAGAGAGATTATAAGAGAAGATTACATACTTTATTATTCTCATTGTTTGCTACATTAATAAATATCCCTTTTTACTGATTTGCCCTAATGACCTTTGCCAAATTCTCGTTGTTTCGAAAAATGAAACGCCATATCCTTGGCCAACTTGGATATGCAACTGTAGAAACATAAATGAACACAAATATAATTACCGATTTAATGGGTTCTTTTATGTAGCTATTACACTTCAATCAATAGCTTCCAACCTACGAATTACCACGGCTGGTTATTAAGCAGATTAAACGAAAATCAGAGTACCAGTCAGAGGAAATTACAACCCTATTTTTACACCCCTGTAACCCTCCTTAAGTAGTTCAAGTAGTAGAGGGTTTGACTCTTGAGCTAATGATACCAGGTTTGATGCAGGTTGACGTTAAAACTTTCCGTGTCATGAAATAACATCACCTGACAGTTAAAAGAACTCCTTCCCCACAACAACATTTCAAACTGCCTGTGGCAGAGTCGGCCACGGAAACATGGCTGACTCCCGACCTAACACTACAACTCCTCATTATTTTACGTTGGCCGGTTTTTATCTGCAGACATTCAGCGCTATATCAGGCGATGTTGATGACCGAATTGGTAGAACTTGTGTTGTCTCTTCAATGGAAGGGGCGTATATATGCTCCAGCAGGCTGCGCTCCAGAACAGAACCGATGGTGTCAGGGGCGGATCTACATAGGGAGTAATAGGGCTTAAGCCCTGGGCCCCCAAGTGTCAAGGGGCCCCACAAAAATTGAGTTATAAACTTTTAATACTTTTTGATTAACAAAAAGTTAATATTAATAATATAATAATGATTATTTATAGTATTATTCGTTGAATTTTAATCAGTGTGACATTATTGAACTTCAATAAGCCCTAGGCCCCGAGCAACGTAGATCCGCCCCTGGATGGTGCGATATCATATAACAGTTATTTGGGAAACTAACCTATCTTCACAACCATTTTGTGTGTGTCGTATGGGGCTTTTGAGGCTTGTCGAGTGCCCCGCGCCCCTTGCTCCTAGCGCCCTTGGCATTTGTCCCAATACGTTGCTGCGGTTCTGCTGATAGGAAATAAACTGTGGCTCCGTTCGGTGCATACGATGTCACCACTGCACGGAAAAGTACTGTTCTTACACAGCTGCCCGACGTATTGGTAAACAAACTGCCCGTGAAAGAAGATAGGCCGACTCGGTTATAGACCAATAAACCGCCCGGGTGTTCTTGCTGCCACCAGGACAAGTCTGTACCCACCGGGTAATGGGTACTACCGGCCCTACCAGGAATCGCGGAGATTGTCTTGTTCTTTATGATGTGTGCACTTGCACGTCTTCCAACGCAAAAGCGTATTACTTTTATTTAGATTTGTACCTTAAAGAGCAATTTTCGGAACAGTTGTGAATGGCACATTAGTACTCTGTGCTGGAAATTCCTCCAATAAGCTCTGCAAGCCAAATGAACTATCTCTTCGCAGGCAAGACCTGGACAACAAAGGGCTAAAAGATAATCAGCACCAATAACGGCTAGACATTGCTAGCATTAAATTGAATCAATACAACTCCAGCACAGCTGTTGTAAAACAATAAATTCGCACCAAGGTTAGGTTCTATCCATTCTTTTTCCAACTCATTAAAATAATTGCGATGACCTTATTAAAAGCACCTGTGAGATACAGTGCCAAGTTGCCCTTGGCATTATTTCTTGACGCAATTCTTAACTAAACAAATGACTCCAGTGACATCAACAAGCTTCGTCCCTGAAAACGTCAGTGCAACGTAAGCAGAACGGTGGAATGGCTCGCGTTACACAAGTCATGTCAATTAGCTCTAGGAGAGGGTTGTTCAAACATCAAAGCGGTGTCCCGTCTGTAGTGGTGCCTACCTGCAATGCAAGCTCTGAAGGCCCGCTGTCCCCAAGTGCATCTCGTTGTTTGTACCATGTCACCTTCTACATGGAGGAAGCATTTTGCCAAGCTAAGCAGAAATTTCAGTGCAGGAGTTTCTGCCTGACCTCGCCGATAGTCCCAGGAAGCAACATACGGACGGTGAGTAACCAGTAGCTGTGGCATTAGGGCTAGGGAATGATGACGATGTGCACTTTAGTGAATATTGCCTAGAATCGTGGATGATCATCGTTGTCAGGGTGTCAAAGGAGGAAAACATTA
Source organism: Trigoniulus corallinus (assembly GCA_013389805.1). NCBI lineage: Eukaryota > Metazoa > Arthropoda > Diplopoda > Spirobolida > Trigoniulidae > Trigoniulus > Trigoniulus corallinus. The sequence goes on along the minus strand of JAAFCE010001036.1, from coordinate 56,139,994 downwards.
GTTGTAGCCAGAAACAAACCTGTCAATGAGAACCAGGCCCAGAACCGCAGACGTTTCCCTTCTAAAGAGGAAGTAATATCACAATTCCGGATGGAGGACAATGTCACTTGCAAGTCAAAGCCCTTAACTATTGTTGATATAATGACAGAATGCAAAAATTGTGGAAGTTTTAAGCACATCACAGACAGAGGGGTGATGTTTTTCTGGCTACTATAGGAATAGAGCAGAAAGTTACTGTATATTCATTTAACAGGAAATTTCGGTTTTTGCAACATGCTGTCAGACAGGTCCTTGATCTTGCTCCAGGCTCAAAAGCAACAATTAATCCTTTTTCACGTCACATACAACGACAGAAAATTAATTAGAAATCAGTTCTGATAAAAAAAAACATTTCCATGCCTTCTACAAAGGGTCGAGGAGAAGCTACTCCAGTGTGTGCAAGTCAAATTGCAAGGCCGTTGTCTTGGGCCTCAAAGTTCAACATTCTAAATAAACGTGCGAAGGTTTCCTTAGGAAAAAGCCACTAGAGTGCAAACTATTCCAATTCAGAATAGACAAAATAACAATGGGGTAGTCAAATTTGAACATTGGGGCCGCTTGTAAGGCGCAGTACACAATTGCTTGGCATGCGGAAAATAAATGAGCCGTTAGATCAAATTTTCAAATTGAGGTACTCGAAATTCTCTCTCTGTGAACACGGGTCCAGGACTGCGTTGCCCTAAAGCACAGAAAGCTAAGCATTGCTACTCACTCTTCCCGCCCTGAACTCATTCATTTATCTCTGCTCCCTTTTTATGTCAAGTTCGGTTATTGACGTCCTCAGTTTGATGATATAGGCCCCTAGGCATGTTACAACGCCTCGCCACCTGAAAAAGGCGCCTCCTTCCCATTTCGACTTGTCATTGTCCCTGTTGATGCATATAACCATAAATTGTTGAGATTGTCAATGAGTTACTTCAGAGACAGACGATACAGGCTCAGTCCAGCACTCCCAGTCGTGTGTCGTACTATTTATAGCATGTATTAGCGGAATAGCACCTCTAACATGCTCTTGCACCATCATGGCTGATTTGCCCCGTAGCACTTTACCACCACAGTCCTATCATAAATAATGCGTTCTGAGGTTTTGGACATCTGGTAATTCACTATCAGCTACCTTACAAGATTTTACTATCAAAATATTATGCTTTCTATTTTCAATAATGCTAGTAGTACCAATCAAAAAATAAACATGATAGTTAATCTTTAAAATCTAGCGTAGAAAACGTTTTTAGCGACTTGTCAGAGAAAAAAAATTAAACACTCCTTGTAATAAGCTTGTTTGGTTCAAGGGGCTCTTACTGACCTTGTTTTTGGCGTCAATATACGAACTAGTACTACTAATGAAAAATATCCTACCTGATTTTGCGACGCATAGCAAGATCTCGTTCCACAACTTCCAAGATGTGTTCACATTCTTCTAGTGTCAAGTGTTCAAGGTTTAAAGAGCTCATCATCTTTGACATTTTTTTTACACTGAAGTAGTTGGTGTGGCTCTCAAGTTGTTCTTGCAAATCCGTAGATCAAATAATAAACATCACAATTCGCACTACACTGAACAGATGTCGTAAATAAAGTTCCTTTTGTAAAGAAAGGTGCACAAATTTGAAACATCATGTCTCAAAACGATTAAGACATTACTGAAATTCTTTTCCTGAAAAAAAATTTTCAAATTTCTAAAATTGTTCGTTAACTAATTTTCAGTAAATTATGATAACCATCATAAGAAAAGGTAGAATTAGTTCAAGACATCAAAGTTACAACATTACAACTTAAGGGGATTCACTTCAATGAATGCCGGAGGCTCAAATGGTTTGTGAAGTTACCTTGAGTTCACTGGTGCCGGTTCAAATCTAGTTAATGGAAGGAATCAAAGAACAGCCACGGGCATATAAAATATCTCTTGCAAGAGAATTTTCAACGTAGAAATAATTGAATTGAAAATATCCTGAAAGAATGTGCAGTGTTTGCTTCATTAACTTCTTGAAATATCTGTCACTTTTAATTAGTCAGTGTTTTAGGCCAATAATTATAAAAAAGATATTCATAGACATTTATGTAAGCACCATCTGACTAGTACCATTATTACCCCCACAATAACAAACCTTGTCAACAAAAGTCCAAAAAATTCTTACCAATATTTTAAAAAAAGAGCTTTTTACAACCTGGGAGTTTTTCAGAATAGTAATCATTATGAATAGGTATTTGAAAAGAAACTCCTTGTCATCATATTTAGCACGATTTAAGCGAAGCTAACACATCACGTTTCAACGAGTTTGAAGAAGACTTGAGTTATCAGGTTACTGTGCATTTAGGTCACGTATTGTAAAAAGTACCAGGCGACATAACTACCAAGCTGCTACTAAAATATTCCAAACTACGTACCTACCTGAAAGTGACTGAAAACCGTAACAATAACGATGATGATTTCAGAAACTTGCGTAGTTTCCAACACCTGTGTCCATGAACACCTTCTGGAATCCAATATTCAAATGGATCAGGTTATGACAATTGTGTCAATTTTTACTTCTGTCACCGAGCAGATATAAACCAACACACGTGTGCATCCAAAAACCGAACTATACTCTACGTCACAATAAAACTCAATATTAATGACTAGATGATGGTGACTAGATGTGTCAACTTTGTTGGTTGTGGAAAAACACAAAGCAACAAATATTTTACAATTCGTACATGCGAATCACTCTCTCTACGTCCCAATCTATAAACGAATAAAACATCTGGTGCAATTTAACAGACAATTCAGCAAAACAGAATGCTATAACCACAGAGTCAAAATTCTCCGAAAAGGAATCTGAGGAAAACGTCAAACTCATAACTCACCAGATGCTTTAGAATTACGCCGAATAAATTTTAGTATGGAAGTAAATTTCAAGATTGCACGCAATTCTTTAACTTTTGATGGAGTTTTTGGTTAATGACAAACGCTTTACCCATCCCCAACCAGCATTACGAATAAAATACCGCTTGTGAACAATAGCGTCTTTTACGAGATACGACGGTCGTAAGCACAAAATACTGAAATTCTCCAGATGCGGGAGTGATGCTTCTAACTGCGCCACATTTACCTCACTCAACCAGTCAAAAGGAAGATCGCCGCAGTGTTTCTGGAGCTGACAAGATATCAGAGCAGAAAACAAATTCATGAAGAATTTCTTAATTAGCATTACGTTGTATGTAATAGGTAGCTAAGCTTAAATTTAGTAGTTATAGTATTAATGGAATTCAACCATCTGAAGTTCGTCCTACGTCTGTGTATTCAAATCGAGTTTCGCAAGCAACTTCTATACAAATTAACGAAAAGAAAATGGTTCCCAAAGGATCCGAATACCGCAAATGAAAAAAAAGGATGAAATAATCTTGATTCCGATCTCCTCTTGCATTTCCACTTATGGCATACAATAGCCGTTCTAAGAATAGGCAAACATTTTGCAAACTAACAGATACCAACGGACTTCAATTCTCAGTTACTAGTAAAATAACATTACAGATCATAAAATTTACAGTTATAAACTTTAATTGCTATAACGAAAAAAAGAATAATGCTGTAAGATCAAATAAGTAATAACGTAGCAAAAACGAAATGAACAAGTCAAACTATGACCAACTTCTCAAAACAAAAATATTAAGATTTAGCAATACTGTACTTGTTTCGACATTCAACTCAATGATGGCAATAATCTTATTTTCCACTTACAGAACTGAGCATTATACAAAATCTGATTCAGTTATGCACTAAAAAAAATTCCAACCCACAACTGCTAAATACATTTTGAACAATGTATGAAAACTTTACAAAAGTACGTTCAGTGGTATTGAAGCAATACGGAATCACGTGTTACTGATCTGTTCGTACAACGTACAGCAGCTAACATATCATATACATCCTAATGGATGACAACTAGATAGAAAAGGACAAAAGAAAAATTTTAGGTCCCAAAACCGCTCTTTTTATGGGCCAAGTG
>JAAFCE010001036.1:56118748-56135869 GCA_013389805.1 Trigoniulus corallinus | reverse complement strand
CACTTGGCCCATAAAAAGAGCGGTTTTGGGACCTAAAATTTTTCTTTCGTCCTTTTCTATCTAGTTGTCATCCATTAGGATGTATATGATATGTTAGCTGCTGTACGTTGTACGAACAGATCAGTAACACGTGATTCCGTATTGCTTCAATACCACTGAACGTACTTTTGTAAAGTTTTCATACATTGTTCAAAATGTATTTAGCAGTTGTGGGTTGGAATTTTTTTTAGTGCATAACTGAATCAGATTTTGTATAATGCTCAGTTCTGTAAGTGGAAAATAAGATTATTGCCATCATTGAGTTGAATGTCGAAACAAGTACAGTATTGCTAAATCTTAATATTTTTGTTTTGAGAAGTTGGTCATAGTTTGACTTGTTCATTTCGTTTTTGCTACGTTATTACTTATTTGATCTTACAGCATTATTCTTTTTTTCGTTATAGCAATTAAAGTTTATAACTGTAAATTTTATGATCTGTAATGTTATTTTACTAGTAACTGAGAATTGAAGTCCGTTGGTATCTGTTAGTTTGCAAAATGTTTGCCTATTCTTAGAACGGCTATTGTATGCCATAAGTGGAAATGCAAGAGGAGATCGGAATCAAGATTATTTCATCCTTTTTTTTCATTTGCGGTATTCGGATCCTTTGGGAACCATTTTCTTTTCGTTAATTTGTATAGAAGTTGCTTGCGAAACTCGATTTGAATACACAGACGTAGGACGAACTTCAGATGGTTGAATTCCATTAATACTATAACTACTAAATTTAAGCTTAGCTACCTATTACATACAACGTAATGCTAATTAAGAAATTCTTCATGAATTTGTTTTCTGCTCTGATATCTTGTCAGCTCCAGAAACACTGCGGCGATCTTCCTTTTGACTGGTTGAGTGAGGTAAATGTGGCGCAGTTAGAAGCATCACTCCCGCATCTGGAGAATTTCAGTATTTTGTGCTTACGACCGTCGTATCTTGTAAAAGACGCTATTGTTCACAAGCGGTATTTTATTCGTAATGCTGGTTGGGGATGGGTAAAGCGTTTGTCATTAACCAAAAACTCCATCAAAAGTTAAAGAATTGCGTGCAATCTTGAAATTTACTTCCATACTAAAATTTATTCGGCGTAATTCTAAAGCATCTGGTGAGTTATGAGTTTGACGTTTTCCTCAGATTCCTTTTCGGAGAATTTTGACTCTGTGGTTATAGCATTCTGTTTTGCTGAATTGTCTGTTAAATTGCACCAGATGTTTTATTCGTTTATAGATTGGGACGTAGAGAGAGTGATTCGCATGTACGAATTGTAAAATATTTGTTGCTTTGTGTTTTTCCACAACCAACAAAGTTGACACATCTAGTCACCATCATCTAGTCATTAATATTGAGTTTTATTGTGACGTAGAGTATAGTTCGGTTTTTGGATGCACACGTGTGTTGGTTTATATCTGCTCGGTGACAGAAGTAAAAATTGACACAATTGTCATAACCTGATCCATTTGAATATTGGATTCCAGAAGGTGTTCATGGACACAGGTGTTGGAAACTACGCAAGTTTCTGAAATCATCATCGTTATTGTTACGGTTTTCAGTCACTTTCAGGTAGGTACGTAGTTTGGAATATTTTAGTAGCAGCTTGGTAGTTATGTCGCCTGGTACTTTTTACAATACGTGACCTAAATGCACAGTAACCTGATAACTCAAGTCTTCTTCAAACTCGTTGAAACGTGATGTGTTAGCTTCGCTTAAATCGTGCTAAATATGATGACAAGGAGTTTCTTTTCAAATACCTATTCATAATGATTACTATTCTGAAAAACTCCCAGGTTGTAAAAAGCTCTTTTTTTAAAATATTGGTAAGAATTTTTTGGACTTTTGTTGACAAGGTTTGTTATTGTGGGGGTAATAATGGTACTAGTCAGATGGTGCTTACATAAATGTCTATGAATATCTTTTTTATAATTATTGGCCTAAAACACTGACTAATTAAAAGTGACAGATATTTCAAGAAGTTAATGAAGCAAACACTGCACATTCTTTCAGGATATTTTCAATTCAATTATTTCTACGTTGAAAATTCTCTTGCAAGAGATATTTTATATGCCCGTGGCTGTTCTTTGATTCCTTCCATTAACTAGATTTGAACCGGCACCAGTGAACTCAAGGTAACTTCACAAACCATTTGAGCCTCCGGCATTCATTGAAGTGAATCCCCTTAAGTTGTAATGTTGTAACTTTGATGTCTTGAACTAATTCTACCTTTTCTTATGATGGTTATCATAATTTACTGAAAATTAGTTAACGAACAATTTTAGAAATTTGAAAATTTTTTTTCAGGAAAAGAATTTCAGTAATGTCTTAATCGTTTTGAGACATGATGTTTCAAATTTGTGCACCTTTCTTTACAAAAGGAACTTTATTTACGACATCTGTTCAGTGTAGTGCGAATTGTGATGTTTATTATTTGATCTACGGATTTGCAAGAACAACTTGAGAGCCACACCAACTACTTCAGTGTAAAAAAAATGTCAAAGATGATGAGCTCTTTAAACCTTGAACACTTGACACTAGAAGAATGTGAACACATCTTGGAAGTTGTGGAACGAGATCTTGCTATGCGTCGCAAAATCAGGTAGGATATTTTTCATTAGTAGTACTAGTTCGTATATTGACGCCAAAAACAAGGTCAGTAAGAGCCCCTTGAACCAAACAAGCTTATTACAAGGAGTGTTTAATTTTTTTTCTCTGACAAGTCGCTAAAAACGTTTTCTACGCTAGATTTTAAAGATTAACTATCATGTTTATTTTTTGATTGGTACTACTAGCATTATTGAAAATAGAAAGCATAATATTTTGATAGTAAAATCTTGTAAGGTAGCTGATAGTGAATTACCAGATGTCCAAAACCTCAGAACGCATTATTTATGATAGGACTGTGGTGGTAAAGTGCTACGGGGCAAATCAGCCATGATGGTGCAAGAGCATGTTAGAGGTGCTATTCCGCTAATACATGCTATAAATAGTACGACACACGACTGGGAGTGCTGGACTGAGCCTGTATCGTCTGTCTCTGAAGTAACTCATTGACAATCTCAACAATTTATGGTTATATGCATCAACAGGGACAATGACAAGTCGAAATGGGAAGGAGGCGCCTTTTTCAGGTGGCGAGGCGTTGTAACATGCCTAGGGGCCTATATCATCAAACTGAGGACGTCAATAACCGAACTTGACATAAAAAGGGAGCAGAGATAAATGAATGAGTTCAGGGCGGGAAGAGTGAGTAGCAATGCTTAGCTTTCTGTGCTTTAGGGCAACGCAGTCCTGGACCCGTGTTCACAGAGAGAGAATTTCGAGTACCTCAATTTGAAAATTTGATCTAACGGCTCATTTATTTTCCGCATGCCAAGCAATTGTGTACTGCGCCTTACAAGCGGCCCCAATGTTCAAATTTGACTACCCCATTGTTATTTTGTCTATTCTGAATTGGAATAGTTTGCACTCTAGTGGCTTTTTCCTAAGGAAACCTTCGCACGTTTATTTAGAATGTTGAACTTTGAGGCCCAAGACAACGGCCTTGCAATTTGACTTGCACACACTGGAGTAGCTTCTCCTCGACCCTTTGTAGAAGGCATGGAAATGTTTTTTTTTATCAGAACTGATTTCTAATTAATTTTCTGTCGTTGTATGTGACGTGAAAAAAGGATTAATTGTTGCTTTTGAGCCTGGAGCAAGATCAAGGACCTGTCTGACAGCATGTTGCAAAAACCGAAATTTCCTGTTAAATGAATATACAGTAACTTTCTGCTCTATTCCTATAGTAGCCAGAAAAACATCACCCCTCTGTCTGTGATGTGCTTAAAACTTCCACAATTTTTGCATTCTGTCATTATATCAACAATAGTTAAGGGCTTTGACTTGCAAGTGACATTGTCCTCCATCCGGAATTGGGATATTACTTCCTCTTTAGAAGGGAAACGTCTGCGGTTCTGGGCCTGGTTCTCATTGACAGGTTTGTTTCTGGCTACAACTAATGTTTTCCTCTTTTGACACCCTGACAACGATGATCATCCACGATTCTAGGCAATATTCACTAAAGTGCACATCGTCATCATTCCCTAGCCCTAATGCCACAGCTACTGGTTACTCACCGTCCGTATGTTGCTTCCTGGGACTATCGGCGAGGTCAGGCAGAAACTCCTGCACTGAAATTTCTGCTTAGCTTGGCAAAATGCTTCCTCCATGTAGAAGGTGACATGGTACAAACAACGAGATGCACTTGGGGACAGCGGGCCTTCAGAGCTTGCATTGCAGGTAGGCACCACTACAGACGGGACACCGCTTTGATGTTTGAACAACCCTCTCCTAGAGCTAATTGACATGACTTGTGTAACGCGAGCCATTCCACCGTTCTGCTTACGTTGCACTGACGTTTTCAGGGACGAAGCTTGTTGATGTCACTGGAGTCATTTGTTTAGTTAAGAATTGCGTCAAGAAATAATGCCAAGGGCAACTTGGCACTGTATCTCACAGGTGCTTTTAATAAGGTCATCGCAATTATTTTAATGAGTTGGAAAAAGAATGGATAGAACCTAACCTTGGTGCGAATTTATTGTTTTATAACAGCTGTGCTGGAGTTGTATTGATTCAATTTAATGCTAGCAATGTCTAGCCGTTGTTGGTGCTGATTATCTTTCAGCCCTTTGTTGTCCAGGTCTTGCCTGCGAAGAGATAGTTCATTTGGCTTGCAGAGCTAATTGGAGGAATTTCCAGCACAGAGTACTAATGTGACATTCACAACTGTTCCGAAAATTGCTCTTTAAGGTACAAATCTAAATAAAAGTAATACGCTTTTGCGTTGGAAGACGTGCAAGTGCACATATCATAAAGAATAAGACAATCTCCGCGATTCCTGGTAGGGCCGGTAGTACCCATTACCCGGTGGGTACAGACTTGTCCTGGTGGCAGCAAGAACACCCGGGCGGTTTATTGGTCTATAACCGAGTCGGCCTAACTTCTTTCACGGGCAGTTTGTTTACCAATACGTCGGGCAGCTGTGTAAGAACAGTACTTTTCCGTGCAGTGGTGACATCGTATGCACCGAACGGAGCCACAGTTTATTTCCCATCAGCAGAACCGCAGCAACGTATTGGGACAAATGCCAAGGGCGCTAGGAGCAAGGGGCGCGGGGCACTCGACAAGCCTCAAAAGCCCCATACGACACACACAAAATGGTTGTGAAGATAGGTTAGTTTCCCAAATAACTGTTATAAATATGATATCGCACCATCCAGGGGCGGATCTACGTTGCTCGGGGCCTAGGGCTTATTGAAGTTCAATAATGTCACACTGATTAAAATTCAACGAATAATACTATAAATAATCATTATTATATTATTAATATTATCTATTTTTACTACACGATAAGTGCTCATTGTTAATCAAAAAGTATTAAAAGTTTATAACTCAATTTTTGTGGGGCCCCTTGACACTTGGGGGCCCAGGGCTTAAGCCCTATTACTCCCTATGTAGATCCGCCCCTGACACCATCGGTTCTGTTCTGGAGCGCAGCCTGCTGGAGCATATATACGCCCCTTCCATTGAAGAGACAACACAAGTTCTACCAATTCGGTCATCAACATCGCCTGATATAGCGCTGAATGTCTGCAGATAAAAACCGGCCAACGTAAAATAATGAGGAGTTATAGTGTTAGGTCGGGAGTCAGCCATGTTTCCGTGGCCGACTCTGCCATAGGCAGTTTGAAATGTTGTTGTGGGGAAGGAGTTCTTTTAACTGTCAGGTGATGTTATTTCATTACACGGAAAGTTTTAACGTCAACCTGCATCAAACCTGGTATCATTAGCTAAAGAGTCAAACCCTCTACTACTTGATCTACTTAAGGAGGGTTACAGGGGTGTAAAAATAGGGTTGTAATTTCCTCTGACTGGTACTCTGATTTTCGTTTAATCTGCTTAATAACCAGCCGTGGTAATTCGTAGGTTGGAAGCTATTGATTGAAGTGTAATAGCTACATAAAAGAACCCATTAAATCGGTAATTATATTTGTGTTCATTTATGTTTCTACAGTTGCATATCCAAGTTGGCCAAGGATATGGCGTTTCATTTTTCGAAACAACGAGAATTTGGCAAAGGTCATTAGGGCAAATCAGTAAAAAGGGATATTTATTAATGTAGCAAACAATGAGAATAATAAAGTATGTAATCTTCTCTTTTAATCTCTCTAGGTATATAGTTAATGCTACGGTAAATTCTTACACCAAACTGCTCATAAAATTCTATTTAATGCTAATAATTATGAGGTCCTGGTGAAGGTGGTTTAAAATCAGGTTTAAGTGTATACTAATTTTAAATTTCTTCTTAATTATACCATCATACGTCTCTACGGATGTCAAATTCTGTATCAATGATGTAAGAAGGTGCTTTTGACATTCTAAATTCTCATACGCATATCCTTTCTGCCTGTGGTAGGGTCGGGCCTGCAAGTTCTGGCTCTCGACCCCCACCTAGCTTCCCCCAGTCCCCATCCATCCCACACAGTGTCGTATCCCTCAGTACAACGTCTGCTTTGGTTTTCCTTTACCTCGGATGCTTACAATATAATCTGCATCCCTGTAATGGACCTAACCACTCCTCCGCTTTTCTCACTTTAATCTCCAAACCCCAACTACCCCTAATATGTTCATTCCTAATTCTACTTGCCCTTGAAACTCCACGGAGCAGCTTATTGCGTTGGACACTAGTTCTCACCTGATCACTGACGTTAAGCAACGCAACCTCAGCTAGTGACCGTTTGCGAAAACTGAGTACTGCTAAACCGAATAATCGTCGCATTAGTGTAGTGTCTGTGAAGTCTCTGCACTAGAACTATGCGGTGGGCGGGGCTCTATTGACCTTGTAGTTGAAGGCCCTTAAAACACCAACGAAAAATTTAAACTCCATGGTTGTGCCACAACATGCTCATTTCTCCTACTCTCATTCTAACTCTTTGAAATATTCTTTGGGCGTTCAAATGAGGGATTGAGGATGAATCAATTGAAAGGGGAAAGATATCTGCACGTAAAATGGGCGTCGATGGAGTGATCCAACGAACATTAGACCGAAGATAAATAAGCATAAGGATTGCAACTTTGGTCGGCAGCCGGCTGGGGGAAAAGGGTTGGCAGTTGCTTTCTATTGTCTCACCACCACGGGCAAGATTGGCAATGTATTTTTACAGTATCAGGCTACCCAGTATCGGGCTTTGATAAAGCCCGTGATCAGAGATGATTCTGAGTGGGATGTAGCTGGCACCTATCTAATTGATGATCGTCACGTTCTCAGGGTATGTGCCCCACTTCTGGTGTCGTCAAATGAGCAATTTAACAAAGAGATTGACGCCGGATTATTCGCTGGACTTCGCTGGGACAAAACCTGAATTGATGTACACATGTGTATTTTTTTGAGTTAAGAAGGCCATAGAAAACGATCAACGTTAAGGACCCGCTCGGTAGATCAGGACACGTACAGTATGTCCATGGTTCGTGGGATCGATGTTGACCGACGCAGATGGCATCTTTCGGAAGAGATGGAAACCCGAAATGCGCATTTTCTGGGATGGGAAGTAATGCAGTGGTCCCGTGTGGTGTGCACGATGTCACTATTGATGGAAAAGAACCCTTTCTACATTATTATCATCATCATCACACCCTTATCCCGCCTGTGGCAGGGTCGGGTCTGCGGGTCGAATGAACATGCTCTGACTTGAGGCACCCCATCCGGGCGCCTGGAGCCCGCAGGAAATATTGGCTGAATTGTCTTTGGGGGGGATGCCGGCCTATCCCACTGTTGCAACACCGCATTACACAACCAAAATAGATATTTTTGGCAGGTAAATTAATGCTTTGTTGGTTACAATATTGCATGGTGTCTGACCTTTTGCAAAATAACTACAATGCAACAAGTCAGGCTCATGCCCTTAAAAGAACCCTTTCTACATGGAGTAAAAGATACGTGTAGATTGGCAAAATTCCCAGATGTAAGAATCAGGAACTGTTTTTAGCATTTGGGGGCCCTGCGCGGGAAGCCCTTTTGGGGTCGCCTAAGTTAAAACGTTACAACTGTAAGATTATGTTATAATAATAGTTAGTGGTGAACGTCGACGATGACGATACGAGGTTAAATGAGGCAACTGTGCATGCTCACGAAAAGCAGACCAGCAATTGAGCTTGCGCATTAGCCTCATTTGACCTCGTATCGTTCGTAACGTCATCGTCGACGTTCACCACTAACTCTCTATTGTCTTTCTGCGTGCATTTTTGCAATATATGTGGCGGTGGGACCCCCGGTGTGCCCTGTACGGCTGCACTGTCTGCACATGCCTAAACCCGGGCCTGGTAAGCACTCGCATCATCGCTGACGTCGGTAAATTACCTTCAGAAATCCATTCGGAGGACGTTAAATAAGTGGAACGAAAAGTGACGGCGAGTGACGTCATCGCTGACTCTCTCCATCATACACAGAGATGACAACGTCAATTGATGCAGATTATTGTTATTATTGCGTGACATGTAATTGGCGTTTGGTAACAGCTAAATTCGTTTAATAGTGAACCACTTCAAAAAACATTACGCCCCAAACATTTTTAAATATTCAGAAACCCTTACTACAGGGGTGGCGAACCTATGGCTCGTAGAGCAATTTTTTGGCACGTGGCAGATACATGTACAGGGTAACCTACAATATATAAAGCCAAACCAATCAGCAACTCCAAACCCTTTTCCCGCCTATGGCAGGGTCGGGTACCCATCTTGTGACTGAATGGACACAAGGGCGATATACTGGGCTGCCAGTTGCCCAACAAAGCTGCAGCCCCTACGTTTATTTATCGTTAGTCTAGTGTGCGTTGGGGCCCCCTCCCCCAAAAGTAGCCAGCCCGCCTCGGTCCAGTATCGAGCCTTGAACTACTGACACAGTTGCTGAGCGTACTACCAATGAATTGGTGGAATTTCCATATCCTATAACAAACCGGAAGTAAGGGGCCCTACTATATATTCCTTTAACACACTATTGTATCTGGCACGTTAGTAAATCACGAACTATAACTTTTTGGCACGCCAGCAGAAAAAGGTTCGCCACCCCTGCCTTAGTATAAATCTAGTTAACAGTTAGTTACAATAGGTCCTCTACTGCTCCTTAGACAAAGTCCTATCTTCAGTGGTCTAGCCAACCGCAGACTGGACTGTAACTGTTTGACTGGCAGTATATAAATGCGGATAGTCATGCCAAAATGCCTTATCAGTTGAAAAGTTGAATCATGCATTTGAGGCACTGAGGGGGGAGCGATCAATTGCTGCATTTCTTCCCCTGGATCCGCCCCTGGGGAAGACGTTTCTCTAATATTCATGTCTCTAACGGTCTAACCCCATTATCCCCCAATTTGATTTAAGTCATCAATAGTATATTGTGACTAAGATGTTGGTATCTTGTTCAGTATGTTAGATGGGGTGGAGATCAACGAAATATTGAATAGGATATCCTCACGAATTTAGTACTCGAGTTGGTTAAAAGTTGAAGAAATTAATCAAATTTTTATGTAGGTTCAAAAAGGGGGAAATGTGTGGTATTTAGGATAATTTTTTTTTTTAAATTTTACAAGTTTAGTTGAACAAGAGTGAAAACTGTAGGTAAAATAATTATGATTTGTGTTTGTCTCGATATACTCTCCCTCATTTTTTCCGCGATGTCCTCCACCCCCAGGCTACGTCTAATATACTCATTCCTAGTGCTATCAGCTCTTGACACCCCAATCACGTACAGTAGCATTCGCATATCGGCTATTTGCATCCTGTTTACGTTGTTCTTCACTGCCAACACTGATCCATATAACATAGCTGGCCTAACCACTGCCCTGTAAAACTTCCCTTTCAACTTGATTGGAACCCTCCTATCACCCAGGACTTAGCTTGCCTGACTCCATTTCATCCATCCAGGTGCATCCATCCCCGATTGATTTTATGGGTAACATCCGAATCTATTGAATTTTCACCTCCGAAACTTTCGGAATCTTTACCTCTTGCACTTTTGTCACCAGCCCGCCTCCAGAGAGTACATCAGCAGTATTTTTCTGTCCTTCCCATTTGAAATCTAAATACTGTCTTCTTCATGTTTATCTTTAGTCCTCCCTTTTCTACTGCTGCTCTAATATCGTTTAGGCCTTTATCTGCTTGATCTCTGGAGTCACTGAGTTTCCCTACATCGTCTGCAAATAACATACACTAAGAGGCCCTATCTCCTATCCCCGGTCAGAAGTTCGTCCACAACCACAATGAAGAGATATGAACTTAGTGCTGAACCTTGGTGTACTCCAACCTTCAATGGGAAGCCTCCAGTGTTTCCCCGAGGATCCCTTACCCTGGCTATCGAACCATCATACACATCCTTCACTATCCAAATAAAACGTTCTTCTACCCCCTTTTTCGCCTTTTTTTGTGTAATATTCTCAAACTACCCACCGTGGAACACTGTCATAAGCCTTCTCCAAATCAATGAAGATTGCATGGAGACCTTTCTTTGCTGCCATATGCTTTTCTAGAATCTGCGTGAGAATGAATATTCAGCAATGAACTGTACAGTATATCATAAATACCTTGTTGGCTTTCTTGCATCCACTCAAGATTGTTTAAATTTCTCAACTCTTTAAGACCTACAATAGTCGTTGCGGGCCACGAAAAATGAACTTTGGGGGGCGAGTTGGATTATTTCGACCCTTCATGCGCCTGGCGTCATCTTATTTCCGCAGGGGTCATGCTTTTATGTTTATTGAAGGGGACATGTTTTTCTTTTGAGAGGGAGTGTGCGATACTATCACAATCCGGAATACTGCCAGCTATACACGCAGTATATCATCTAGTGCAGTTGTGGGCAAACTCACCAGTCAAAAGAGCCAAATATCAACAATACATTGATTGGGATTTCTTTTGAGAGCCAAATTTCTTAAACTAGGTAGTAACACCATTTATTAACTTAATAATAATCTTAATTATTGATAAAAATTAAATTTTTGGAAATGGCCGATTAGGGACAGTGCTATATGTTGAGGGGCCCTGTGCAAACTAATCGTGCGGGGCCCTTCTATAAATTGGTTCATTAATCCGAATGCACAGGGCCCTGTGCTGTTGCACATTTCGCACACCCATTACGCCAGCCCTGTTCAGGCTGGTTAGAAAAATACAGGTAACTTTGTGCTTCAAGATGATACTTTTGTCACCCACGTATGATTTGCGGACGCGACTAGCACTGACCACTTTGGACAATGAGACTGCTGAGACTGCCACAACGCACCTGCAACTCGGCTGAAAAATAATCGAATTTTAGTTCCTTTTAAGTTGCATTCTAGCCTGACTCATGTAAACGATATGGAGTTCTCCCACCAATGAAACTGCAACGTAATGTAAAGGCAACTAGTTGGAAACGAGTTGCGTCGCAACTGAGCATGTGAGTTTCATTTAACTGTCAAGCAATTCGCATAATGCTCTCTTCCTCTGAGTAGGCCTACTCGGCATCATAAGTGCAATTATTGCCAAGGAGTTGCATCTGTGGAGGAAAGTGACATTGCAATCAAATTTAGTTCCATTGCATTTCAGTTAAGTTGCAGTTGCCGTCACCCGAACGCCACTGCTTTGCATGCCTGCCCGCCCACCAACACAGTCAATTGTGAAAGAGCAGAATTCAAGGGGCCAAGGAGCTGCAGTTTGCCGACCACTGATCTAGTGGAAACCTTTAAAGTTATTTATAGTAGGGGAGACTGTTGTACATAGGGCCACTTTTTTGAAAAATTATTGTAGCTTCAGCCCTAATAACATTTTCGTGGGGTCACCTGTCTCAGTTGATGCTTTGATATCTTATTGACATAATTACTATATACAGTATATGTAACCCACCAACTCACCTGAAAAAGATTCAAGGGAAAAAAGTGAGAGGGTGCAAAGTGGATCATGGTACAATATGCTCATGTACTTTGAAACAGCCACCTTGTACCTTGGGCCATGCTTACAAATATGCTGCTAAAACCATAGTTAGCCATATTTAACTTGACTTTCATTATCAAAATTATGTTTCACATGTATACAGCCAATTGACATTTGACAATACACCATTCACCATTTGGCAAGCAAAAATCATAAACATACGTTTACCACTCATTAGAGGGCTTGAGTGATCCGTTAGAAAACAACGTATGTTATGCAAAGCAGACGAATTGCGCGTCCTATGCAGGTGCACATGTCCTTATTAAGAATTTTGCTCGTGCACAGGACGTAATTCGTCTGCTTTTCATAACATGCGTTGTTTTCTAATACATGATTCAAGCTCTCTATTGCCTTCAACCCCAACACACAGATAGTGAACCCAATAGCCACATTTTATCCACCTACACCGTCAGGGCCCGCTATAAGGGGGGGATGCAACCCGGGCATTAGTGTGGGGCGCCAAAATTTAGGAGGGCCATTTTGGCTGTAAGTGTGAGAAAAACTGCTACTCGAACTTGCATTATATTCTTAAGGGGTGGCAATTTGTCTTTTTGTCTGAGGCGATATAAGCCCTAGAGCGGACCCTGTCATCACTTTTCTCCGCTGCTGTCATTTTTGTTTTACTTCCAAAATCTGAAAGACACAAAATAATTGTTGTTCCTCTTAATTTGTGCCGTGAACAACTGGCTCATGGTACAAGATGCGATTGTGGCCCTAGGTACAAGGGTATGCACTTTTCAACAACAACGTCTACTGACACATGATTATATGAGATAATTGTTAGAGCTTATGCTCATTTTACTCACCAAATAATAGTAATAATAGTAATATTGAATGTAATCTGTGTAGATTAGCGTAATGAAAAATCACACTCAAATGGAAGCAAAAATGTTTACTTTTTTTGTCCAAAAATTTCTTTTTGACATAGCACACGTGGTTGGTTTGAAAGCACGCTAAAACTCGCAAGTATAAACCAGAATCTCCCTAAGAAGGACATATCTCCATAACAGCTACCTAAATGGCGACATGTGGCAGATATTCAACGTGGTTCTAGGTACAACAGTCTCCCCTACACTTGTAGTTACAGTCGTTGCTCCTGAATGGGCCTAAATATTTCATCATCATCTCACCCTTATACCGCCCGTGGCGGGGTCGGGTCTTTGGGTTCTCCTCCTCCACTCCCGCCTGTCCCCAACCAGGTCCCCTCACACCCCATACGCCTCCATGTCCCTCTGCACTACCTGCTCCTATGTCCGTTTTGGTCGTCCCCTACTCCTGGTGCTGCCAACCACCTGCAGTCCCACAATTGACCTAACAAGTTCCTCGTCCCCCTCCTCATCACATGCCGATACCACCTCAGTCGATTCGCTCTCATCTTTTCCACGTAATGTTTCGGATTCTGTCAGCTCGTAACACCCCACTCATGTAGTGCAGCATTGGCATCTCCGCCACTTGCATTCGCCTTTCATGGTTCTTCCTAGCTGCCCAACATTCGGAGCCATATAGCATAGCGGGCCTAACGACAGTTCTGCAAACATTGCCTTTCAGAATGGGCCTAAATATTTCTGAAATGAAATTAGAAAATTCTTCCATTCGTTGTTGCTGTTGCAATCAGGAGGTCACAAGTAATGTGATTATTCTCAATAAATTAATTATTAAAGGCAGCGTCATTTCACACTAAGGCGCGATTAGAGCTGGTATGAAGCCAGTTCAACGACTTAGGACGGCCCCGAATCGATTCTAGAGTCAACCGGCTGACGACAGTCTTATCTTTTTTACGTTGGTACTTGTTCATCCAGTATATTAACATAATACTAGTTTAGTACTGTTTCTGAGGCTATAAACCCACACCAAAAGGGCTCTTAGATCGTACAATGTTGCGGATTTGACTTTCTGTATTTAATAACTTAGGCGTTGCCCTCAAATATTGCATTAGTAGGTAATTCAAGCAATTTTTTTTTCATAAAGATCAAGGTTTCATTCGCTCCGTTTCCTTGGAATTGTTTGCCGTCTGTTGGAATGTTTTAAAATTGTTCAAAACATATGCAGTATCTTAAGCTTAGGCTTTAAGATGTGATTCGGAGGCCGACATCATAATTTTACCATGTTGTTGTCGTGTAGTCGTATGTCAGGCTGAGCCTGACTCATGTTGCATTGTAGTTATTGTGCAAAAGGTCAGACACCATGCAATATTATAACCAACAAAGCATTAATTTACCTGCCAAAAAATTTCTATTTTGGTTGTGCAATGTGGTTGTTTGTTTATTTGTTGGAGTTTCAGGTCCCGTCAACTACAAGGTCATTAGAGACCCGTGCAATGTGGTGTTGGAACAGTTGGGTAGGCCGGCATCCCCCCACAGACAACCAGACGCCCGGCTGAGATGCCCCCAGTCAGAGCATGTTCAATGGACCCGCAGACCCGATCCTGCCACAGGCGGGATAAGGGTATGATGATGATAATGTCGTATAGCTAACCCGCCTTGGTGGCGCAGTGGGTAACACGCTCGGCTTAGGTTCAATACTGGACCGAGGTGGGTTGGCTTCTTTCGGGCGAGACAGAGGACCCACGTGCATCTTCCTTCGAATGAGAAGTAAAACCGAGGTCCCGTGGGATGTACGATGGCATTTGCACGTAAAAGAACCCTCTCTGCTATGCAACGGGTGGAGGAGGCAACATTTGAAGGTGTTGGAGCTCGGTGGAATGCCCGACGATAAATAAGCATAGGGGTTGCAACTTTGGTCGGCAGCCGGCTGCAGAAAAGCACTATCGAATATATCGCCTCATTTGTCCATTCACAGGGACAAGGTGGGTACCCGAGCCTACCGTAGGCAGGAAAAGTTAGGAGTTGCTATTTATGTTGTCATATAGCTGTAGTGAGAAGAGGAGAAGAGGGGCTCGTTAAGTCAATGGGAATGCAAGTGGTTGGAAGCTACCAGGGCGGAAGACCAAAACACGTGGGAGCAGTAGGAGTGGAAGGCTAGAACCCGTAGATCCGATCCTGCCCCGGGTGTGATACGGGTATGATGATGATGCTGTTGTTATATACTGTAGATCGTTAGTATGCAGGCATTTCGTGAACTTAAAAGTGCTCGCGAGCTGTTATTATTCACTTTTCCACTTCCTTCTTAGTTCGTCGTCATTTGTAACGTTAATTATTTTTATGTATAATTGTTAATTACTCGTGCAGCTTAATGGTGGCGTCCAAGCTTTAGTTTCCATCGAAAGTTCACAGAAACTCAAAATCAACAAGCATTCTTTGATGTTTACACAATGTCTAGAGCCTTAATGAACGTTTTTGACCTTTTTCTATTCGTGCGTGTGACGTTTTGCACCAAAATTGCATGCACAATGCACATTAGTTCTTCAAGGTGCCCGCGAAGCTCAAACTTGTCTCCTTACTAGGGAATTGAACCTGGGTATTCGCGCATTAGGTGATCAACTTACTAAATCGGCCAGCTTACATGTGTTTTGTGAACGATGGTCTTAAGAGGCGAACTAGTCGGATGGTCTGAGAACTGGACAAGAGCTGGTCAAGAACTGGTCTGAGAACTAGGCATCCCCCCACTGACAACTTACCATCTTAGCCAATATTCCTGCGGGCTCCAGACGCCTGGCTGGGGTGATCCCAGCCAGAGTATGTTCAGTGAACCCGCAGACCCGACCCTGCCACAGGCGGGATAAGGGTATGATGATGATGGTGTGTCCCTGAGCTTAGTTACCAAGCAGAAATTAAAGAGAAACCTGTCTTAAATTCCTGTTATTAGAGAGCTTGAGTGATCCGTTATAGAACAACGTGTGTTACACAACATAAAAACACAGTAGAACGTATGGTTCTGTGAAAAAAACAGTTTGAGTGATCTGGAACCACACGTTATCTTTAACGTCCTGCCCTCTATTGGTTGGAACGTGAAACTTGGTTCCTTTCGAAGTAATTTTAGAATTTTTTTATATTTTGAATGGGTCCGCCATTTTATTGTAACGTTCGTTTAAACCTACGTAGAACGTATGATTACTTCAGCATACGCTCAAACACACGTTTCTAACTTTACTTTGGAATGTTGCACATGCGCAGTAAGATATTCGTCTGCTTTGCGTAACATGCGTTGTTCGAAAACGGATCACTCAAGCTCTCTATTATAACGCCAGGCTGGAGTAGCTTTCTGGTCCGGTTTGAGACATGAAATATAAGCACAGTATTTGGGGAAGAGGAATTGGGATTAGTAAGAACCATACCCACAAGGACATGAAGACACCAGACCAAGGCGAACATGGCAACAAGTTCCTTGCCATGGGGGACAAGAGGATGGCAGTGATAAGACAGGAGGAAGAGAGAGAGAGAGAAAACAGAAAAAAACTAGAGAATGGAATAGTGAGTTTACGTGCCGCTGCCGGCCTTGTGACGCAAACATTTTACTGCCCGGTTCCGGTTGCTAAATTGGCAACGTGCTTTAGCCATATCGTGAAGGATCGATCCTAAGAAATGCAGGTGGTTTCTTCTGAAAGAAGTGGAGGAAAACTCTCCGGTCTAGTTCCTGTCTTTGCTGGCCATAAATTTCTTTCCCACTCCCCCGCCTTATTACTACTCGAACCCAATTTAGTTAACGTTAACCAGTGGTTGTCCCTTCTAACAGTCGTTCAAATCCAATCATGTCAAGGCTGTTTCCTTGGACTTCTGCCCTCAACGTGACCCCGGTTTTGAAGACGATATCATCCATTCGGCGCACGTGTCTGTTTCACTGAAGTTCAGAGTAAACCTTCTTGAACATTAGGCCAACTTAAGTTCATGACTTAATTTATTTAACGTCGGCCTCTCTTCTTCTGCGACTTACCAACGCCATGAGGTGAACTGAAGCAAGTGGATATCCGTTCTAGGATTGTGTCTGATGGATAATCAACTTAGGCTCGAACCTGACCTGACATTAGTTTCGTTTGTTTAGCCTTTCAGGTCATTTATTGAAGTCAAGATGGGAGGGATATACTTCTGGATGTAGGCCTACTTCTGCATCCTGGAATCTTCCTGATCTACGCGTATCTTTTATTCCGTATAGAAAGGGTTTTTAGGTGTGATATTGAGATGGTGCGCTACACTGCATGTGAA
>JAAFCE010001036.1:56091675-56113769 GCA_013389805.1 Trigoniulus corallinus | reverse complement strand
CGCCTCTGTAAGCGTCTGTAGGTCTCTGTAGGCCTTCACATCTGGGCCCATAAAACTATCATTAACGACATTTTTTAAAAATAGAAAAAAATTAGTTTTAATACTACTTTAAAATTAATTTAAAAATAAATGGCTTGCTTTGATTAAAATAAACTTTACAGTTTAAAACAAGAATAAATAAGCAAATAAGACGTGTCGATATGTACTTAAAGCTGGGAAAGGTTAGCCTTGAGAAGAATTACCGGGAGGCGAACTATGGCAGATTTCTGATCAAAAAGTATAATATACCATTACTAGACATTTGAAATGCGACGGGCTTGAATTTTACTTGTTGGAAATGCGGCCCTTGTGAATTTTGCTTGTCAGAAGGTATTTCAGAATGGATTTGTGCCATCACTGTGATGGCGTTTAAATTGTGCTATTCTGAATTTCCTAATGTTAAGTGGATGAATGTGTGTGATATATCCTACATGTAGTATTTTTTATGAAGTGGTAAGAGGTTATCTTCAGAGGTGGTTCCTTTTGCCTAAAGACATCAGTGGAAGGATCTACTTGAATAGGTAATTTGTGATGAGAGGCCCACCGTACAAAAGGTGTAACAAGTTGCCATGGTTTCTTCCCCGCTTACCTGTAAAACCTTGAACTTCTTTCTTCTTGTCTGTGACTAAGAAGAGAATTGAGTGCTGGTGTCGTTGACCAAGAGCCCCTCCTGTCTGCAAGATTGTTCGTGGTGTCGGGAAATTCTTCTGATTGATTTGGAGTCGACGATGAAATGAGATTCGATCAAATTAATGTGCATTATATAAGTTTCTTGATTGGATGCAGACCAAGCAACAGCTTTTTTTGCAGCTATAGGTTTTTCGCATGGACGCCATTTGGTGATGTGTAAATTATTTTGGCGGGAAAGTGAAATGAACTAACTGTGAGGTTTTTGTTTTTCATGGCGATTATACTTGTCACGGTGTCGAGATCATTTTTAATTGTTAAGCTACGGATTTGAGGACACTGGGAATTTAAAAACACAAGGTATACTCATGGCTATTAGTAATGATGAAAGGAGATCTGCTTGAGTGGTGGGGCAGAACGGTGCCATTTCAAGGTGGACTTTCATATTGGAGGAGACTCTGTCTTTTGCAGTCGTTTTAAAGGACGGTTATCATCTCGCATATCTTTTTCTTCTCATTTGTGGCGTATTTATTAAGTCCTACGTGTAATTCAACTGGATTTGGTATATGTGTGTGCGTGTTGAAGAATGTGGTTCATAGACGTCGCTATTTCTATCGACTTAATGTAAATTAATATTTTATCATCACGCAACTGGTGGCGACAACGGCAACTTTAATCCCATTCCATGGATTTTGAAATGGCATGCTGTTCATTGTTGAGATGGAATAGCCGAATCTTTGTTCATTAATGGAATCGATTTTCTTTGACCGTAATGGTGGGCATGACTTTCTGTCTTGACTTCTTTTGTTCTGAAATAGAAACCAAGCAAAATTATTCAGGCGTCGACTTTTTGTCTGAGGAATCAGGAAGGTTTTACTGTAAGTAGTGAGTAGTGACTTTTAAGCTCTAGGGCACTAATTAAATTGACTTAAACCTTCAGTGCCGGTTGATGTGTACGGCAGTCTTATGGATGAAAGGATTTTGTAAAAGAGCTACTTACAATTAGTAGAAGAAATAATGCGGTTAACGTAACGAAGTGACCGCTAGTAAAGTGATTGGGACGCTTGAAGAATTTTAGGGCAGACACCAAGATGGTGTTCTGTGGCAGCAGATTCGTGGAGGATGAAGAAGATAGAAGATTGTTGAAGAGCATGGAAAAATTAAATTGTCAGAAAGAAGGCAGTAAGTACTGTGTCGTGTAATTCAATTGCCTGTTTTATGTTGGACAAAGGTAGTTAGCTGAAATTTAATACAAGTGGGAGAGTTCAGATGCGGTTTACTTGCTATTATTTGGCATTTAGTGCATAGGCGAGAGCATCATCTGGCTGACATCATCACGAGTGTGTACTCTTATCTTTGTTATTGATCTTTATACATGTGGATAGCTCATCAACATCAGCTTATTTTTTGCTCACCTGTGGTCAAGATCCAGTCGATTCAGCAAGGTTTAGCTCTATAGTACTTCCTGTTATTCTTCAACCAGACGCTTTCATTGCACCTCGTGGATGCAATTTGTGTCATTTTGTGACAACCATTCTGCTTGCCTTGATGGTCATCTCCACACCCTCTATTGTAGGCCTGGCGTACATGCTGCAAAAAGGAATATTTATTTTCTTAATAATTCTTTCTTTCTGTTGATAATGCTATCTTTTCAATAATTGTTACTACATACAGGTATTGATTCATTTGCCTTTCTGTCAAGGTCGAGTATATGGCATACACTTGTTTGCCTTGTGGAAAAATAGGCTGAAATATTGGATTCGAAGTTTGTCATACTTGAATATTTTTCCTTTGGCGGTTAGAAATTTCTCTTACTACGATTATTCAACCATTTGAATCTATTTTTGAGTGGTGACCATCATGTCATGAGGTGTAACCCTTGGTGGCTCAGTGGTTGCATGCTCGACTTGTAAGGCCATGGTTTAGATTCCATCCTGGCTGAAGTGGTAATTTCCAGGTGTACGAGCTCGCTCACCTGGCGACAGTGAAAAAATTTCCCTCCAGAGGGAAGATACGGCATTATTAAATATACAGGGGTCATGATGTAGGCCGACGACTGGCGTAGTAAAAATACCGTCCAAAAGTTCAACAAGGAGATAATGATCATCGTCATGACTTGTGAGTAAAACTGATGTATCCATATGGGACTGCATGTGCTGCTTATAAAGGCGCTGCTATTTACATCGTGTCTATCGCTTATTCTGAGAATAGGACCGAAAACAGAATTTCGGAGAATGAACGAGGCTTGCAGAAACAAAAATAATGTTGAGGAATGCCATGCGATGTCAATTAACCAACCATTTTTTTTACCAAGGAAAAGCCAACTTTGTCAATGTCACAAGTGCCATTAGTTGTAACTCGTTGGATCGATTAGTATTAGTAATTTGAAAGCACTTTGGTCATCCTTTTAACTTTAGATATGTTTCTTTTCCAAATTGGTAAAATCTCGTATCGTCATAATCGGAGGCGAAAACGGAAGGGTCACAAAATTCCACACCAATTTAGCACTGGCATTCTCGACATCTCTCAACTACGCACGTAGCGATATACTGTATTTTTATGGTGGATTTCCAGTTGCTATAAAAGCAATGTAGACGATTGCCAAATGCCAACAGTTGGCCATGTGTTTTGCCAGGTATTTGACAGGGTGATTGGATACGTTATTGCGTGCTCACATTGGCTCACTACTCATCGTATACTGACTGGTTTTCTATTGTTTAATTATAGTGTAAATGAAAATAAAAGTCTTGTGGTCAATAGTTGATTGACCCCATAAGTTGGTTGCAAGCCAGTGTGCTGTCCTTTGTTTTTTTTTTCCTTTTGGAAAACTCAAACGAATGTAGGTGGAACTGTATTAAGAAAGTTGCATTATTATAAATTTGCTTCCATTTTATGCATTTTGATGCAATGATTATTTTTGGCATGATCACAAAGTGTAGTTCTGCACTTCAGTCGAAACAGTCCTTCAAGAAGCCTCATGTTGTCTTGCTTCAACTTCATCAGCAGCTGCAGTGTTATAACAGAATGAGTAGTTAATCATATGTTTTTGATTATCTGATAAATATTGAGCGGCGCCTTAAGAAAGAGGAGGCGTTAAATGCATTCATCCACATTTAATATACTGCAGGTTTGTGAGTTGCGAAAGCTGGTGTGCAGGCGATTCACTGGTGGCTGATTTCACAGGCATCGTCATCTGAGTCGCACTAATCTACAATTCTACCTTTATAGACTGTGCATGCTCGAACCTTGAACTCCACTTTGACATCGATTGCTTAAATAAATTTTCAAATATCGTTTATAAAGGACGTTTATCACGCCACGGTGTCGCAGTTGGTTGCATGTTCAGTAAATGCGTTCTTTCGGGCGAGAGAGAGAGGTCCCCGAGTGCGTCTTCCATTAAATGAGAAGTAAAACCGAGGTCCCGTGTGTAGATGAGGCAAAATTTCCAGGTGTAGGAGTTCGCCCCCCCCCCCCCCCTGGCGTCGGTGGAATAAATACGCATTGGGGATTGCAACTTTGGGCGGCAGTCGGCTGCGGATAAACGCTGTCCAATATATCACCCTTGTATCCATTTAGCGGGACAAGATGGGTAAAAACGTCACTTGGTTGTACTTGGTTGTCTTGTCCTGCACACGGTACCTCACAGGCACAATGCACCTCACAGTATCAGCAGTGACTGATCTGATTGCTTAATGACCCAAGTGCAAGGCGCATATTCATGTACAAGTGCAGTCTTCTAGTTACAGGATGTGGGATATACTATACTGTACCCTGGTAGATTGGTGGAATTACCTGATGAATTTCTGGCATAGTACAATAGGTGTTATAAGGGTGGACCGAAATTTATACACAGATGTTGTTAAGCTTAATGAGTACTATTTAAAAAGGGTTGTCGATGTTTAAGACTGTCATACATTCCTCTACTAAACCCATGCTCAAAGTGTGGCAGTGAAGTGATATCGGACTATCACTAACTAGGGTTAAGGGCCCCAAAATTCTTTGGACTATTGACAAATTCATAGGACTGCTGTCTTCCATCAACACCCAGATCTTTCCATAAGACATTTTGTTAAATGTGGCCCGCTAGGTGGTCGTTTGGGTGCTTTATGCACCCAAACATTTCATCGACCATTTGAGAAGATGCAATATGTGCATATTGCGTGGCATATACAACGTGCTATAAAAGAATTGTGGAAATCTGATCATCTGAGTTATCTGATAATACGTTTTAAAAACTACGGATGACATATCTTAACCCCTGGACATGCAGTGAATGTATGCATTGACCTTTGTATGTCATATTTCAATCTGTATCTGTCATGTAGAAGCTTATATAGGATTGACTTGTTACGTGTTTCAGTCCAAAATAACCTTGAAAGCTTCTGGCCCGTGAATATCTTACATAAGATTGTTGGATTTGAGGCGGACGTAGCAGAAGATTTAACAATGCAAAAATCATTGTGGACTGCTGTACAGGAAGCTGCCATAAATTATCCAAACCCCCCTGTTGTTGTAATTGGCTCTCGAATTAAATTCCCGTGGCTTTTCCAAGATCTTGTGGTTATGTGACTTTATCCCTTGAAAGATGTTCGCCGCATTATTAGTGTCTTGAAGTTTATAAATTCAAGTTAGTTGAAGATGACGTTGTAATGTTATGTTTTTCTAGCTGCTTTTGAGACACTTCGAGATAATATCGGCGAACTGAACGGTAGGATGGGAGTGCAAGACACAGATTTGATATTTTTGAAGGGAATCATGGACAGTCCTGTGATGAAAACACTGGTAAAGGTGAGGCAGTCAGCTCATGCGGGTTAATAGAAACCCTCTCCGCACTCGAATTCCTTTAAATGAATGGCTTAATGTATTACTCTTATTAGATGCAGGACAAATTGGAGGGCAATGGTGAACAATTCAAACCCGTGAGTACAGGTAATCTGCAACTCATGAAAGAGGTTCAAGTCCACTGCCGCCCGAACCGAAGTCGTGATGCTCAAGAATTAATGCAACTTCTGCAAGATCCTCATTTCAGAGTATGCTTATCTAATCATATGCTTTAATTTTTGTTTCTTACAATTGCATCTAATATGGATTTTGTTTCTCCTCATAACCTAATATTTCAGGCCATGCTTGATGCTCACGATACTATTGCTATAAAGACATGTGAGCCTACTCCTGAACCAGAGCCAGAAGTAAAACAACCTCCGACTCCTCCAGCTAATGGTGTTCTCCCTGATGCTATTCGAATGGTAGGCTTACGGAAAAGTCCCAACGAACCTTTAGGAGTAACTGTGCAAGTAGACAATGGAGAGCTGGTTATTGCCAGGATTCTTGGTGGAGGAATGATAGATCGACAAGGTGTTTTGTCATTTACGGGTGGCAATTATTTGCTTTGAAGTTAGTTTATATTTAGTGCGATATTATTTTTCTAGGTCTTCTTAGAGTTGGAGACGTCATTAAGGAGATTAATGGCGCCGAGGTGTACACGCCTGAAGAATTACAAGAGCAGATCAAGAAGTGTGATGGTAACATTACGCTGAAAATCATGCCCAGTTTCAACGATCAACAACCCCTTCCTCAGGTGAGCCGTACTTTATATTACACGGATGTGTGAGAGATAAATCCAGGTGTACGTTGATTATAAAATAATTCTCATATTCACTGCCATGGTATGCATATGATTATCGCAGTGAGGAACGTCCTCAGTAATTTATTCAAAGAAGGTTTTTAAGGAAAGGGAGTGGGGAAACTTCTTTCACTTTTTTAGATATCAGGAAGCTGAAAAATTTTGAAGTACTTTTTTCACAGAGAAATAGTCTTACTAACTAAAGGTAGAACTGCATGGAGTTGGATTCTTAATATGTGATAAAGAATCCAACTCTATGCAGTTCTCTCCCAGTCTGTTGTAGACGCCACCAATTGGGGGCCAGCCAGTAATTTCCGCACCTGAGTGCAGAACGTTCTTTAGTGCCCCTGCGTTCTCTCCCTCGCAAAAAAATTCACATTATAAAAAAATTATCATTTTTGTACCTCTAAATTCCGATCTATGCGAATACCACTTGTGTGGTTAAGAAATGGGGGTGAAGAAATTCAACTATAGATGTGTAAATATAGAAATACAAGAATGTTCCGGGCCCCAAAGTTTTTAAGATTATAATAATGCGTAAACTTAAAATTAGGTTTTTGGTGATCCTAGACTCCTGTCTATTTGGTTTATACTTAAAACCGGCACTGATGATACGTCACTATCCAGCGCTATTCTCATTAACATCTGTCAATCGGATACCTTCTCTCTCTTATTCACCTGTTAGTTCTGTTGTAAAGTAATGGATTTGTTGTTCCACGACTTCCATGAGAGATTACATGAACTAATCAACCAGTCACTCTCAAAATAATACAGAAGTCGGATATGTACTCCAAATTCCATTTCTGATCCGAAATTGTTGAAGTGTTATTGGTTGTAGTAGGAAATATGTTAGTAGGAAGTATTGGCCCAAACAATTAATAATTGAATGGCCCATTTAACTAGCTTGTTATATTAATGTTTTATTCTGTAGGCCCTGCTAACTACGATGTTGGCATGAAATACGGATTTGATTGGTGCATTTTTGGCGAAAAGTTATCTGTTTTGCTAAATATTTCCTATGTATCGATTGATACGTATAACTAAACTAGTTCGCCGTTCTAATGCTATTTAGAGCATCGATGTCACTAAATTTTATTATTTAAGTTTTGTGATTAATGTGTTGGTCTTCCTGACAATTTCATTTTGATTGTTAGATGTCCAATGAATGTGTGGGTGTGACATTTTTTTCATCATTACCTTTCTGTTCATTTGTTGATTAGTCAGTACGCATGTGTCATATGCCTTTAGTTAGTTGAAGCACATTACACATGGGAAGAAGCAGGATTTGGCTATGTTTTGCCTTGGTAGTGTAGAATTTCACTTTTGTATTCTGCCTTCATTTTTAAGTCGACATCCATCAAGAAAGGGGGCCGGAGAAGTCCAAGCACACCACGTACATTACGCAAACTCGTTAATTCTTGTAATGACAATCTGCATGCGACGTCCGTAAGTTTGCACGATATTTTTATTTTACAAACTTAAAATTTGTTTTCCTTCTTTCTCTCTTCTTTTTTTCACTCTCTATCTGCACTTTTTCACTCTCTTTGGGGGATCGAAGGTATTTCATCTATCGCACAGGTACCTCATTTGGTCCTTAGTTGATCGAAATTGAGATATACAACTCTCTTGAATTGCATGTTTATTAGTTTTATCACCAAATAACTCGTAGACAGTAATTGTTTACATATAATTTAATTTTTTTTTTATTTTGGCATTCTCTTTACTAACATTTATGGTTGTGAAGCGATTGCATTTCCCCATTTTGGAGTTAGACTTATGAAAATAGGCGACTTGAAATTCGGGTGCATACGTGGTGTGTATGTAACGTTCTAAAACGATATTTTTCAGTGCTACCTGAAGGCTCTGTTTTCGTATAATCCAAAAGAAGATTCACTTTTACCATGTCCTGAAATTGGATTGGCTTTCAAACAAGGGGATATCTTGCAGGTGCTCAATCAGAATGATCCAAATTGGTGGCAGGTGAGTATCATTCTTCACAAAGTAATATTTAGCGATATTGAGACCTTAAGCAATCGTTCGTTTCTCAGGCCAAGAATGTTGGAACCAATGGTGGAAATGTTGTGGGGCTTATTCCATCGCAGGAGTTAGAAGAAAGGAGAAAAGCCTTTGTGAGACCAGAATTTGACTATTCAACAAAAATGAGTAAGAAAATAATATCAACAAACGGAACAAATAAAAATAGTGATTCGATGTGATAATTACATTCTTGTAATGCAGCCATATGTGGTACGAGAGTTTCGAAAAAAAAGAAGAAACAGATGTATCAGACGAGGCACAATGCAGGCGAGTTTTGAACATAATGATTCCTTCAATTAAAATGCAAAAAAACTAAGGATTGCATTCATAATATTTATGTTGGGGGATATCTTGTAGAATTTGACAAAGCAGAACTTGTCCTTTATGAAGAGGTAGCTAAGATGCCACCATTCCAACGTAAGACGCTTGTTCTCTTGGGCGCTGAAGGAGTCGGACGTCGTACTCTGAAAATGAGGTTGCTTAGCCATGATCCACATAGGTTTGGCACAACGATACCTTGTAAGTGTGCTGGCAGCTGAATGAAATATAACGAATAAATATATTGCGCTCGACTCATCATTTTAGTGGTATTTTGCTGTCATTAGATACTTCTCGTCCTATCCGTGAAGGGGAAGAAGATGGCAAAGTTTACATGTACGCAACGAGAACTATTATGGAAACCGAAATAGGCCACAATAAATATTTGGAATATGGTGAATATAATGGCCATTTGTATGGAACAAAACTGGACAGCATTAGATCTGTTGTCAGGTCTGGCAAGATGTGTGTTCTGGACTGTAATCCACAGGTAAGTTTGTATGCACATGGTCGGAATTATTATTTCAGTGCTCTAGGTAATTGCTAAACTTTGACAAACTGATAGCCATAGTCTTTTAAAGAGCCGCTTTTAATGCCTGAGGCCATTAGCGTTCTTCAGACAGGAAAGAGTTGTACGAACGTATTTCTTGGCTTCGATAGGGAACTGACATTCGATTCATTCTCAAGGTATGAAATGGTTAGGGGCTTATGGAAAGCAGTCGCAGTACCAGGGCTAACATATGGAAACGAGGTTCTGTGCATTAGTAAAAAGGTAATGAACTGTATGGAAGTGGCCCAAAGAAGGTTAGGTAAATTGCATTAGGGGTAAATAGGTTTACAGCTGTTGAAACAATACAGGGGGACATGGGGTGGGCTACATTTGAACAGAGAGAAATGATTAGTAAATTGGTATACCTGTGCAGGATATGGGGGCTTCAGAAGGAAAATGCAGTATGGCAGGTAAATGCATGGGTAAACAACAGGAAGGTTTCTACTAACTGGGAGAGGAGGGTAAACAGGATATCAAAGAAAATAAGCATAACGCTGCACCCCAGGGAGGGCATGGAAGGGGCAATAACACTGCAAAGACTTGTGCAGGACAAAGTTAAGGAGTGGGGGTTAGGGCAGTGGCGACAGGGGATGGAGGGAAGGACGGCAAAGAAAACGCTGAGGGTGTAGGGAACAAGCTTAACATAGAGAGAGAGGTAATTTATGACAATACGTGGGAGAGCTCACTTCTGTTTCGGGCAAGAGCTCGGTCACTGGAGACGAAGCAGAGGATGGCAAAAATCACAGGTGGAGAGAGGAGGGCTGTGGATTATTTGGGGACCAAGTGGAGGATGTTAGGCATGTGATACTGGCTTGTCCAGCGCTGGACCACTGCTGGAGGGGTTGGGGAACCCCCACCTTGGAAGAGGTTCTGGGGTGGAGCGGCTGGAATGGGTTTGGAAGGCAAAGGTGTTGCTTGGGTGCTGGTGGAGATCTAGGCAAATTGGTCTAGCATGAAAAATCTCCCTAGCAAGGTTTCCGTCACAAATTATTACATATCACATATTCATATTTTTATTCATATTCAATAACGTTTTGAACGAGAACATGCCCAGACGTTCCCGGACATGCACGACCTGCCAATTTTATCATTAATAATAAGTAAATGTTTGTTGTTTTTTTTTTTACTTTTTTTAGGCCTTAAAACTTTTAAATACTCCAGAATTCATGCCATACGTCGTATTCATAATGGCTCCGGGCCTTGAACGTTTGAAACAGATTTATGATCAGAAACATGGACATGGAAGTCGGAATCTCACTGTAAGTTACTAAAATCCAAATTTATGGTTTGCAGATTTGCTCCCATTTATCCTTAGCGCTATGTGATGCATGTGCTCTAACAGTCGCTTTATAGCAGTTGCATTTCCAAAAAAACGCATGTAAAGATGCTCCTTTGCAGAAATGCTACATTAGAGTGATAATGTAAGAGCATGTATGTGGATGCAAATATGTTTTCTGGTTATTCCTAGCGACTGCAGGTGGAGAAATTCCACTAAGACCCACTAAGAATCCAGAAATGTGTGTGCGCTTTGTTTGTTACTTTACATGGCATGTTTTCTCCATGCTCGATTTAGTTTGAACGATCATCTAGTCGCCAATCTCGCAGGGCACGGACTCTGGAATCACTTGCGTCTATCTTTGAGGTAAGTCGCGATTTAGAATGTCAGTTTTTTGTAGCTTTCTCTATTGAAGTATGCAGTGAAACGGAATGCAGAAATGCTCGATATATAATTTAATTAGTAGTACATGAATGACAGTTGTTTTCATGAATGTCCACAATCCATTAGTTCAACCTAAGAGCAGTGCCGGATTTACCAATAGGCTAATTAGGCTGAAGCCTAGGGCCTCAACATTTAACAGGCTTCAAGACTTAAGAAAAGTGGTTCAAAAGGGCTTGAAAAGGGCCTCAAGATTGTAATAGCCTAGGGCCTCTCAATATCTAAATCCGGCACTGCCTAAGGGCCTTAGAAATATAGGAATTCAAAAATTCCAGTGCAACGTTTTATTGAATAAAAAAACGTCACATAAATAATGCTTTATTTGTTTGTTGTGGGAAACGTATCAGCAGGAAGGGGGCAGGTAACTTAATAGAACGTAAATGGGATCTTTTTTAGGTCCTTAAATTTCATGATGTTCCATAGTAGATGGTGGTTCAAAGTAATTATTTTAACGGTTGTTTTTTTTTCTTGACATTTTCAAGGAGGAGGATCTTAAAAAGACAATGGAGGAAAATGCTCGGTTACAGCGTGCTTATGACAAATTCATTGATATTAGTATCACGAATGACGATCCAGATACGACTTTCGACAAATTATTGAAGGCTGTGAATTCGTTGAGCACAGACCCGCAGTGGGTGCCAGTGTCATGGGTCTATTAAATCAGACTCTGACATGGATTTTGCACTTCATCAGGGGCAAGTACTTGCGTACTTTGTGAAGACGGTTTTATACTCGTCAAAATTTCTGCTCTTCCTCATACTATTCAACAACAGTTGTTTGAGGCACCACATTCTTCTCTGATGAAGCACTACAAACAGATGTACACAAGACATGGAATCACTGATGCAGGATGTTCTACAAGATTCTCGTCATGTGGCCATAAATGTTGTATCATCTGTATCACTGGCTTCGTGGTGATAAGATTGAGATCGGGTTTTTTTTAGGGTCTTCATTTTGGATGATACGTGAATTCCCTTCACCTTCTCCCTCATTTCCCTTTTATTTTAAATAAAGGGTCAATTAGTTTCTTATATTCTGAAATTCGTAAGTTTCAGTAAGAAAAAGCAAAACATTTCATCACCAAATTGAAAATTTTTCAACTAACGAGACCGTTTGGTAACATAATGGTCTGTCAAGAGTGGCATTAATTGATTTCTGTATAGTGTAACAAATGTAGTAATGTGAATTTTGTTTTGCACGTTGTACAGTTTTTCACTGCCATATCCCCTCCTACCCTCCCTCACACCCTCCGCTCACCTCTCCCCTAACCAAGTACACGCTCATTTGAAACTGATAGATATCCTATATAACAATTTTTTAAAACTCTGTAAATGATATTCCATCGCGTAATGTGCCCTCGAATGACGACGTGCTGCATTGAAAAATTCGTGTCTTGAACTGCTTTACTAAGACATGCGTATACTGTACTACTCCGTTTTCTAAACTGACTTAACCAGTGATTTGCAGTAAGAGTTCTATATTTAGATCACACGAGGTCGAGAAATTGGTAGCCAGTCTGTCAAAATTCCAAGATTGCCCGTATACGAAATGTGCTGCTGCAGGTCACCTGATGGTGACTGCTGAAAACGATATGTAGATGTTACTTGAGCCATTGGAACTAGCAAAAAATGGGTTTTTCGGTATGAGTCGGAACTATATCTTATAAGAGTGCCCTAGAGCATGCATGTCAAATTGGGGGTACCTCGAGGGCAGTGGCGGATTCAGGAACCGATCAGGGGGAACCCTTCAAAAAAGGTGCGCCCTAAATATTTTTAAATATGCAAAATCGTTTAGGTCTAACAATAGGTCCTCTCCTGCCTCTTAGACAGTGTCTTATCTTCTGTGGTTTAGCCAACCACAGATTGGACAGCAACTGTTGGACTGGCTGTAGAGAATTGGTGATAGCAATGCAAAAATGCCTCATTAGTTGCGCCCCATTGAGGCACTGAGGGGGGCGGGGCAAGTTCTGCACATTGCTCGCCCCTCTGGATCTGCCCCTGCCCGAGGGCCACATTGGTAGCATATGCGTTGTCGTGAAAGCTGCCGGGGAGTAAGACTACTGCGCCAGGCTGCATGTGTATACCACATATTACAGCGGATTATTGCGTTGGACACACCAGTTCTCGTCTGATCACTGAAGTTAAGCAACGCAAGCCGTGGGTGGCCGCTTGGGAAAACCGAGTACTGCTAATGCCTTATAATCGTCGCATTAGTGTAGTGTCCGTGCAGTCTCTGCACTAGGCCTATGCAGTGGACGGGGCCCTAATGACCTTATAGTTGAAGGGGCCTAAACCTCCTAATGGAACAAAAAAAAAGTATACCACATGGTATCGATTGTGCGGGCCGCCATTTTGACACCCCTGCCCTAGAGACATGCATGTAGAGCCCAGTGGTTAGAAAACTGTTGCTCTCACACACATGGTGAACAGTTTCTTTATCGTTGACCTAACACCTTTTTGTCCAGACTTACACCTTGTGACTTAAGACTTGAATAATTTAATTCGTAGAGTTATTTAATATCACGGGACATTTTTCTGTCGTTAGGGCATATCATAGTGTGCCTCATTGGTAAGTGGACGTTCTTCATAAGCATTTCTCTAGTGCCAGACTTTTGGTTCCATCTCACTCTCTAAACGAAGATTCGATGTGTGCATGAGGCCAAATACTGACAAAGTTGTCACATAAGAGGTTGACGATGATGCTAATTGCAGTAAAGTCGGATAGACTTTCCCTTTTACCCGGTTGTTCTATTTTGCACTTTCCATTTTACCTAGCGATTGAGGTGTAAGATGCATGCAATGAATTATCTTTCGTAAAGTACCTTTACAATTATCTCTACTTTCGGTCTTTCGGCTCGAAGGCCTCCTCCCCGCGAACAAGATACATATCGACTCTGTGAATGATCTCGTGTAGCCAGGAATATCCCGTTTGTACGAATCTCGCTTTTCTAGGCACAGAAAAACCTCTGAAAAATTTCTTACTGCCCTGAAAATAATGTTTAGTCATAAAAATACTTGGTTTAGTCAATAATTTTGCCCTAAAACACCAACGAACCCAATGGAAAGTGCAAAATAGAACAACCGGGTAAAAGGGAAAGCGTAGCCGTAAAGTCAACTGCTCTCTAATGCCATAACTGAGAATTCTGATCTCACTAAGTAGACGGGAACTCATGAACTCTTGAAACACTACTTGAATTGCATGGCATGCAAGCTAGTTATCTGCTCCAGGCTCAAATGTGGCATGGTGCTCCTGCCGCCTGTAAGTACCCAAAAAACTTGATGTTTGTGATCCCGTCAGTTAAAATGTACAAATGTGGCTTTCTTTGCCCCAAACCCATTTCTGGAAACAAACCACGAGAGTTGTTTTTCAGACATGGTCATAGATCAAACGTTAACCAAGTGGCACGTCATCAGGATTATAGGGCAATCTTTTCCTGCCTACATTCTTCATTGTAAATTAGTGATAGTGACTGTCATTTTGGTTTCGTCTCTTGGCAGTCGCTATCAGCCAGCATGTTATTTAAATTAACACTGGTGGTGGTGGTGGTTGAAAATAAACTCTACAAGAATGTTATTTTTAACTGGTAAAAATTGGGTTTGGCTGCCATGCTACATTAAACCATGGTATGCCTCACTGATAGAAATATTGTAAAGTTTCAATTTAAAAAGAGATTAAGGGATTCTAGATTATAACTTTTTTAAGTTTAATATTGTGGCACTGTGCAAGTCAATAATTTTTTTTTCAGTGACGCCAAAATTAACCGACATCTTTCGACTCAACTAAAAGTTAAGTTTTCATTTCCTTCCACAAGGAATCAAAGTGATGGGGCAATTAATTGTATAGATCATTTCCAACAAATTTGTTTTTCAACAAAGTAAGTTTACGTTGCTTTGAAAATAATTTGACGGTTTTTCTGGTAACAAAACTATAATTTCAAGAATCTCACCATAAAGGGTGTGACGTACTGCTGCTATTAATAAGTTCTTTATTTGTAAAAACAGGACACAAGCAAATATTAATATAAATAATGTCAAATAGATTATATTTGCTGTTTGCGCATGTGTTAACCCAGGTTTATAGTGCACTTTTAGGATGTTTATAACAGGGTTAAAAGATTTTCCAATTATTGTATCATGATTTTTTTAATAAAATCATTTTTAACCAATTTGTGACAAATTCACAACTCTCTTGAGTTATAAAACAAAACTCCTTGAGTTCTTAGTTATGTTCCAGAGCAGGATTTGCAGAGTTTATCATCGTTTTGCAAAGTTGGCATTTAAATCTGCTTTTGTCCGTTGAATGTTATAAATGTTGCTCTTTATTCGACCAGCAACAGATCCTGTATCTGCCACTTTGTTTAACATTGGTCTGTGAAAAACACAAAACCAAAACTTCATTATTCAGCTTCCGAGAGTGAGATAAATCTATCATAAGATGTGGTAAGTGATATACGTACGTCACGAAATCTGTTCCTGCATGCTGAATTTGATTTAACGATTCCTTTTCTTCTTCTTCTTTGTAGCGAATGAATTTGGATTTACGCTGTTCTTCTCTCCATTTAGCATTTTGGGTCATTTCTTGCAAGCGACGTTCTCTCTCAGCATCATCTAGTTTCCTAGAGCTGAAATCATTTTTTTAATACTCTACTACAATATCCAGTGCCGGATTAAGAGTTTTATGGATCCTAGGCCAGAAGGTACATTTATCGTAACATTTTCAATGTAGAGAATTTAAACGTGTAAATATCACCACGTCCCTCCCGAAGCTAAAGCCTACTCGGCCTTACGTAAATCCGGCACTGACGATACCCCCATTATAATCACAGCACTAAAAACTTACGTGGTCCTGTCATTTGTTATGACATTAGAGCTTTTTGACTCTCTCTCTGTATTATGCTTCCTGTTATGATGGTGTTCTGACGACGATGACGAGGATAATGAAGAACGTCTTTGGCGTTTTTCACTGTTTCTGGAACTTGGATAATTTGACGCTCGTTTATGTCTACTGTGGTCATCAGCCTTGAAAGGATTAAATTCCGTTTAATATAGTAAAATGACATTACCTTGTTGTACTACATTACTCTAGCACAGCTACTTACCCTATCTTTCACTCGTTTCTCCTTTTCTTCACTATCTGACGAATTGTCTCTAGGATGATTGTAAGATCTTTTATGGTTACTTGAGACATCAAATCGATGGTATCGACCTCTATCATTTTGTGCTGCAGGATGTCCTCTTGCTATTTCTTCCTTCTCATCACTTGTACTTCGTCTGCGCTTATAATTAAAATCTGCATATCGTTGTCGTCCTCTATAATTCTGCTGTTCCATGTGCCTGTCATTCCTTCTCGATGTAGAATTTAAGTAACTTCTACGACTTTCATCATGATATGAGGTTCTTCGTGGTCGTGCTCTCTCTTCCGATCCACTGCCCGAGTCTGTATCATGACGTTTCTGTTCCCCTGACATATCTTCTGAATTGACCCTTGAACTATGATTCCTGCTCTTCATTTTCCTTTTACTGTCTATATCATGATGACTATATATTTGTTGAAATTCATTCCTCCTGTGACGTATTAGGTGTTCTTCTCTTACAGAATGTCTAATGATAGATTGACGGTTCCCTGATTCCCCTGATGAACTGTCTTCACTATCTGACCGATGATGCCTCTTACTCTTTTTCTTCTTCATTTTCTTCGACTTTTTAGATTTTGGTTTTGTTCCTGCCTCCCTGAGCTATACATAACATACCCATTAATTATATTCCATGTTAATACCTGGTGAGCAAGTTTATAAGAAAAAGTTTTTTTAATTTGTTTCACACCATTTGCTGAAGTTGTTTCATTCGTATAGGGTTATCTAATAACTTTCGTTTATTGTCCTCTTCTTGCTTTCGAATAATCAGCAACGGGTCTTCTCGAATTTTGTTTGCCAAGTCTACTGTCACATTTCCGGTTGATGGCTTCAAAATTGATGCCGGAAGAGTGTCCTCTGTAAAATACCAATGAAATAACGTCTTCGGTAACAGGTGAGCTCATTATAAATCTATAATTTAAGTAAACTAATGGACCTTCTTGCATGTTACTAGTTCCCGCTTCTAGCTGTTGAATCATTTCAAAAGTCTTGTCGACGGGACGGCCTAAAAGATATTCTTCTCTGTTAGCAAGGGCAGATGGGCCTTCGTACATCCAATCAAGGCGATCCGACTTCTTTCTATGAAGCCGAAATAAAAACTATCTTAAAAAGTTTCCTCTATTACAAATCAAGCCGTTAATTTAATCTCTTAATAGAGTATCATAAAGTCCAACCACTTACTTCAAAACGCCTTGCTCCTCGGCAAAATGACGTATTTCTTCTCGTGCCCTTTCTTCTGCAAGCTCTTTCTGAAGTTCTTCGATCTTTTTTTGTTCGGCTTCGTGCTTCTGCTCGGCTTTCCAAACCCTTTCCATGTTTCTCATGGTTGTTGGGTGCCATGACTTTTTCAGGTTCTGATAAGCAACAAACAAATAATCAAATGTTTGCATAAACAAAAAACTCACTGGCATTTAATGCTTCGTTTTGCCCTGGATACCAGGTCTGATTCTTCTGCAGCGGTTTGCATAATATAGAGCAACCGAACTGATTGGGGAAAGGGCATGTTCGGATTCGCGAATATAACGATGTTTTCCACTGAAGCTACTGGAAATAAGTGTTTTAGATGCACGCATATGGGCGATTATATTTTAAAATCAGTAACCTCATGTATTTCCTCATTATCATTGACTTGATAGGGCTCAGTGTCCTGAGCATTTTGAACATCTAATAATCTGCATTGTAAAAGAGGATAACTGAATGGGATCCTCATTTACATCATTTACTTTGAGCAGTTCATCCACATAGGGCCACAAGATTTTCCATTACAGTCCAAGCATTCTAGACTGCTCTGTTATATACTTTTTCTTAAAAATTTAAGTCGTCCTTGGATAGAACAACCAAAGAAAACATTTGGTACATTTCAGCAAAAGTTATGTATTGGGTGGTGCAGAATATGATTTAAATACTGTAGTTTATTTGTAACAATATTATTGCGATTATCGAAATTCTGGTCGGATTAATGAAATGAGAATTTTAACTGAAGCTTGGTCGGATTATTGGATGTTCGGATTAAATACATACTGTAGGTTCCTCTATTACTTTTTGGCAGAACCATTTCGTGAAGAATACCGTTGCATTAATAGCTATTGAAAAGTACTTACCAAATCACCTCCTCCCATTTTGTATTTTGTCTAAGTAGTACACAAAACGGTAACGCAGTCTTGTAAAAGCGAATTTTACAAAGAAATTTCTATAATATTAAGTTACAGATAGAAAAATCGGCAGCCGAAAAATCTAATAAACACAACAACGGAGCATTTCCGCAGCCATCTTATGTAGTCTTGTTTACATACATGTACGGTGACTCAAACGTTTCTATCAATCACACGTAGAATAACTAACAATCACCCTTAAGTATGTAATATTTTTGTTTATTGCAGTGAATGACATGACATTTAGTGTTAATTATCGCGATTGGTTTTTTTTTTTTGATGAACGCTGTTGTTATCATACTCAAAATCCGTAATGCGACATCAACGAGCAGTATATAAACGGGCATCTGTAGGCACCTGTAATTTAGATTGGCAAGCTACGATCATTTGACTGCCTCATCGTGTTGTAGTCTGGTTTTGGCTTCGTTTGTTCGTTAATTTCAAAGTTTTGTTTACATTTATTAACATGTCAAGTGAAGCAGAAGTTAAGGGAGGTCATCTTCCTGCAGGTATGCAATTAATTGAAAAAAAATCTACTCTATGAAACTGTTGCTTGAACTAAATTGTTGATTTGCGTGTCATCGTTTGGTCATTCGATCTTGTCACTGTTGTAAACAGAAGGTCAAACTTTAACATATGGTACATTTTTAAAACTTATTTGTTTTGAAACTGTATTGTGGTAATAGTTTGTAATTATGCGCAATTTATAGAGTCGTTGTTACTTTACAATATTAGGGTTATTTGTTGACTTGATGTATTTAGTCATCCTTTCGTAAAGCATTAAGCGTATGGAAAGTTATCTGCATTATAACTATTGGGGCGCCACTTGGGAGCATCATATAAAATCGATTCCCAACTCTTAG
Source organism: Trigoniulus corallinus (assembly GCA_013389805.1). NCBI lineage: Eukaryota > Metazoa > Arthropoda > Diplopoda > Spirobolida > Trigoniulidae > Trigoniulus > Trigoniulus corallinus. Next base: position 56,094,711 of record JAAFCE010001036.1, on the reverse strand, counting down.
TAGATAGTATTAATTTTTTTTTAATAAATTCTATTCTCTACAGTTAAAGTAGGAGGCATGAGGGTAAAACAGCATAAACTGCCCCAAGAAAAACCAGAACCTCCGAGAGAGAAGACGGAAGAGTCGTCAGAAGAGGAAGAAGAACCGAAGTCCGTTAGGTATGCCGTTTTAAGTGTAGGCCTACAGTATTAGGCGCGGTGCACACTTGGGATTTTTACTCGCGCGGCATGAGATAAATTAGTTGCAATGAGGGAGTGCACACATACCTGCGGCGCCGCCGCGGCTCCGAAAACCGGAGTTGCGTCTGGAAATGCCCGCAGTTCCCTACGAAACCGCCGCGGCGTCGCGCTCGCACATGCGGTCACGTAGTACCTTGTAGTCTATTGAGCGATGCACACATCCGCGCGATTCCTTGGTTTTGACATTTTGTGGTCGAAAAGGGCACGCCTTCTGGACAATTGCCAAATGTGTACTGGCGACATTTCCCCGCATTTGTGCGTTGCATTTCTGCGGCGTTGCTGCGGTGTCCCTGCGGCACCCGCGCGAGCAAAAATCGCAAGTGTGCACCGGGCGTTAAGTTACAGAATTAGTGCCGGATTTACCATTAGGCTAATTAGGCTGAAGCCTAGGGCCTCAACATTTAGCGGGCTTCAAAATTAAGAAAGCGCCTCAAAAGGGCTTGAAAAGAGCCTCAAAATTGAAATAGCCTAGGGCCTCTCAATATCTAAATCCGGCACTGTATAGAATGTATAATATTAAGTCGTATTCTCTTTGGATTGTACTTTAAATTTATATTTACACTAATGCATAATCATTACATTAATAATTCAGATTCATCCGTGCTATCTGGGTAATGGCAACATTTATATCTTTTTCACTAATTTCTACCCATTATATGGCGATATAAAGATTTAATCCTATTACTGTAATTAGGTTTAATTAAGAGCATATTCCTATATGTCACATCCAATATAAGGATGCTTAAAGGCGCTTTTGTGATTAGGGAACTTGCATGAGGCTTCAAAGTTACATTGAAAAGCCAGATTTGAACATTATACGACATACAGTAGTAGTTTAAATTCCCCTTTGGAACTTTTCCTTCGTATTTCCATTAGTAATCTAGGTATTCTAGGGTTGTCAAGAGTTAGCAGGAAAGTTAATCTGTATTAGCTGCTTTTGTTTGTTTGTTTTTCTAAAATTGTTTTTTTGATAAGCATTTATTGTTAGAAAAAAAAACATTGCACCTTTTACTAGACATTAAAAAGAGGAGCTTAGATAACTTTTTGTCAACATGTGATAGTATTTTTTACTATCTTGATGAACTTTCATCATTTTCATAGTACTTTAAGTTGTATTAGTACTGTAGTTTGGAAGTTGATTTTACACGGAATTTGAAGGAACCCTGCTGAAGTTTCATAAGGACTACTTGCCTGCAACGTGCTTAGTGCGGAAAATGTGATTATTAAAAGAATTAAGTATTACTAAAGTTTGCAAGGAGCAAAATTTAGACGACTAAAGAAATAATAGATTTTAGTTGTTTCCATTTAATGCCCTTCTATGATGCTCATGCCTTGCACACAGTTGCTGAACGCCTTTGTTATAATCTGTTATTTTCTCATTCTGTGAGCCATATTTTTAACGAACTGTTTGTATGCACTTATCTGTGTCATTGTACCAGATTTACAAAATATAGACTAATACGATGATTTGTCATTGAACCCTGTAAAAGACCTTGGCTCTCAAAACTTTGTCAAATCATACTGAATTAATTGAAATCACGCAGGTGGCTCTCGTAATAAAAAGGCATTGGCAATCATCCTGACCTTCTTTCCATAGTTGGACGTTTGAGTCACCAGTTTTTGTTTTGTAAATAGTTTTTTTTTCCCACATAGAATAAATGCAAGTCTTGAATCAGCAGGAAATGACATATGTTTTTCAGTTGATAGATTGTGTGTTGCTGTTATTTATTAACTAGTTTAATTTGTATTCTAGTCCGCCCAAACCACAACTTATGATATCAGGAGTGTTAGCGAGGGTAAGTAAATTAAATTTTGTTTTCCGGTCGGAAAATACGGGTAGTACAATGATGAGCTACTATCGATAGTGCAAAGCAGTTTTTGTTAAATGACTTCGATAACTTCTTTTAGTCTATGTGGGTATTTTTAATGCGACTCGTTTCCCCTACAATTTTAGGGAGATGCTGATTTTCCTACTGAGGCCGTACAAGCCATCCATACAAAACCACAACCATCCCACGACTATCGTCCAAATAACGCTAAATCAATTATTATCCACCAGCCACGTAAATAGGTTTTCTGGTATTTCTAATTGATGGTTGATTTATGCACGAAGAGCCATCAAGTAAAGTATGGATGCATTTTTTTCGCAACAAGTTTTCCTCATCTTTGTTTATTTTTTTGGTAACTATGGTAATTTCTTACATTTTAACTTTTGTCGTGTAATTCATCGCAGTTATATTCAGTTCAATAAGTTGGATTATATTCATGCTTATTTCGGAGTGATACCCAAGTCTAAACAATTTGATATTTTCATCGTAATAATTCATTGTTTTAGTTTTACTCGTGCTACTATTACTGAAAAATATGCCTTAAAGCATTAAAAAGCAATACCACAGGTTTTCAAACCTTTTGGCATAGCCAAAAATCGTTTCTGCGCTGCTTTCGTTGGATTTCTTAATCATCTTAATTACCGAATTTTAATCGGTGAGAGAACGTCCAAATTTACACGTTAGTATAATTTTTGGAAGCAAAATCTTGTGGCAGTTGACAAATTTGAATTTTAATTACTATTTTTTGGGCTGCAGACACGTTCTTGGGTATGCCATACATTTTGAAATATGCTTTTCAGTAAAAAAAATCCTTTTTTTCAGTTGTTAGTCAGTCTTTTTGTTTCTTTCACTTTTATGTGTTTGTTAAGCTGTTTCTGTAAGAAACTAATTTTTTCCTCCATCAAACGTGTTTGCTGCAAACACTTGGCCCATAAAAAGAGCGGTTTTGGGACCTAAAATTTTTCTTT
>JAAFCE010001036.1:56036771-56091665 GCA_013389805.1 Trigoniulus corallinus | reverse complement strand
AGAACTATACAGTGGACGGGTCTCTAATGACCTTGTAGTTGACGGGACCTTAAACTCCAACAAACAAACTGAAACATCAACAAACAGCAGTAAGCCATCCTTCAGACTCGAACCTGTTACTGCCCGCCCAAGTCTTAAACACATGACTATCTTATCCGGTTGATAGTTATCAGTGTTATCTATTTCAGCATTAGATTGCGCGTTAAATACGTTGGTACACAGGTTGCCAAGAAGGGGTCTCGAAGGAGAACATTGTGTGGCAGGAAGGTCGGTTGGAGAGTATCGAAAAAAAATGAAACTTTTGGCTGACTTGAAAGGTGCCACATTAAATGTTATTTACTAACGTAATGGTCTTGAAATAGATTTGGAAAACGATTGCTTAATAATGGGAAGTTGATTGAATTTGGCATGTGCTATCAAGGTGTGTGGAGTACATAAGGATTCGGTGCGCCTCCTACTCCTCCTCTTTTCTTTTTTAACTCTGTCCTAGAACAGAATTTTATAGTGTTAGCAGTTACCTGTTGTCTGCCACTCGTTGCCGAATACCTGACGGAAATGTTGTGACTTGAATATTTAAACATTTGGAGAATTGAAATGGAAATTACACATGCTATAAAAGAGGCCTAGGAAAAACTAATCTGAATTTGCGTAGGACAAATGTTGGTGCTGCTGTTGGGATAATTAACTGGAAAAAAATTTGTTTGCTACCACCTGTTGTAATCAGTTCGGTAATGGATATCTACGGACCTCGAATTTTTTACACTAATTTTGAATTTCTACACTAATTTCTACATAGTTTTTTTGCAAAAAGAAAACAATTGCACTACCATCTTATGTGACTCGTCAAAATAACTTTCTAACGACTTTTTGTTTACTGAATTTTTAATCTAATTTTTTTGTGATTCCGTAATTTGATTACGTAAGTTGAAGTATAAAATAATCGAGCATTGCGCCGTAATAAGGCCACCATCATAATCGTCGCTGTGTGGACTACAATTGGAATGTGTTTAGATTGTGTATCGAAAAGTGATTTGTTGATAGCTGCCATTTAATATTGACTAAACCGACTCTTGATTTGTGGGCCAAACCTAATTTTAACTTCGACTGCTGAAGGATTATCTCTCCTCCTTTCAGGTGAACCTTATGCTCACCCCCCCCCCTCTAGTAATTCTAATAATAATGTGTCTTGTAACAAACTCTACGCTAAATGTCGCCGTTCGCAAATTTGTGCTAATGTTTTAAAAAGTTAGTCAAGAAAATATTATCATTGAAGATATCGCAATATTGTTTTACAATGGATTCCTTCTCACCGGAAGTTGTGATCCATGCTGTCTCAATGGGAATGTGTGCAGTGCTATTTGTTATGCACACCGTCAAGTTTTTCAGGGATCGGTGAGTGACATTTTAAACATGATTTGCCATATTAATTGTGTAATTAATTAATCATCTTAATTAGTCTATCGTAGACCTATTTTATATTTGCTCATTTCCGTTTTCGGGGGTAAATTGCGAGCAGAAGCTTCCTAATCCAACACTGAACTCATTTGAAAACTTTTGTTTTGTCCAGTTCTCGCTCAGGTGTCAGTTTTTCGGGTCTCAGACCGAGGCCGCCGCTCTTTAAAATGTCTAGGAAAATTCAGCAGTAAAATTTGTGATACTTCAGATATGGGATGGAGCGGCTGTATTGCGTCGGACACAGCGGTTCTCTGGTGATCACTGAAGTTAAGCAACGCAACCCCAGCTAGTACTAAAATGCGTGGCTTTTCTTGTTGTTGGTTGGTGTTCCCTGTGCCCCGTCCACAGTGTAGTTCTCATGCAAAGGCTGCACAGACACTACACTAATGCGACGATTTTTGGGTATTAGCAGTACCCAGTTCTCCCAGCGACCACGCATGTCAGTACTAACTGGGGTTGCGTTCCTTTACTTCAGTGATCGGACGACAACTGGTGTATCCAACGCAATTCGCCGGTGTCCAACATGTGTGGTCGCTTGGGAAATCTCGGTACTGCTAATATCCAATAATCGTCGCAACTTCTTAAACGCAACTTCTAGCCATTTTCCCCCACCGATATGAGGGTCGGGTTCCCATCTTGTCCCTCTGAATGGACACAAGGGTGATAAATTGGGCAGTTCTCCGCAGCCGTTTACCAACCAAAGTTGCCACCTCCATAGTTATTTACCGTCGGTCTACTGTTCGTTGGGGCATTCCTCCGACACCAGGAGGCGAGCTCCTACACCTGGAAATTTTGCGTTGGAAAAAAGCCAACCCAGCTCGGTCCAGTATCGAATACTAGAACTACTGACGCAGTTACCAAGCGTGCTACCCACTGCGCCACCGAGGCTGGTTATAGGCTACGGATGATATAATTTTTCGACAACGATTTTCCGAGGGTCTGCAAAGCCTGCAGTTAGCCCTGAGTTTGTGAACGGCACAATGATTGCAGGGCATCAAATTCATTTTGTTGGGGGCCGGATTGACAGCAGTGGAATACATTGTGTGGGCCACGTACATACTTTTTGACCTCCTTTTTTATTTTACAAGTGCGTCTGACAGCTGTTGGGGTGGCTACGGTGGCCGGCATACCCTCACATGCATCACCTTCATACCCTTATCCCGCCTGTGGCAGGTTCGGGTCTGCGAATTTTAACCCTCCACTCCCGTCTATCTGCCACCAGGTCCTCATCCCCACACACTGCCAATACCTTTACAGACAACCAGCTCCCACGTCTGCTCTGGTCTCCCTCTACCCCGGGTGCTTCCGACCACCTGCGTTCCTGAAATGGACCTAACGAGCTCCTCTCCTCTTCTTATTTTGTCCATACCTCGAATATACTCATTCCTAATTCTATCAGCTCTCGACACGTCACTCATGTACCGCATTACCACAGCATTGGCATCTTGGTTACTTGCATTCTATTGACATGGCTCTTCTTCACTGCCCTACCCTCTGATTCATATGTAGCATAGTTGTCCTAACCACTGCCCTGAAGAACTTCCCTTTGCTTGCCTGTCTCCACTTCACCCATCCCCCATTGATTCTATGGATCGCATCAGACAGCCTTAGCCAATATTCCTGCGTGTTTCCAGACGCCTGCTGATGACCCCAGTCAGAGGACGTTCAGTGGACCAGCAGACCCGACCCTGCCACATGCGGGATAAGGGTATGATGATGATGATGATCACTGCCAATATCGTCGAAAAAAAGTTCACAAATTATATAAACGCCGCCCTCTTATAAGCGCCGCATCAAAAACGCCACGAAATAAATAAACGGCGCGGCGTTTATTGGAATAAATACGGTAGTGACTTCACTCTCGTCACTGTCTGCTGTATGGGTTTGAAATGTATGAAATGCATTCCGTAGCATTTAAATATGATTCTCAGAGAGCCGCATATTTGAGAGGCCCATCTTAGCACGCGCGGATCCAGGGTGGGGTTTTTGGGGTTGCAATAAGCATATAGGCATATAAACTTATGCGCATAATATATGCGGGCTTTAGCTCAACCCCCTCCTGTATTAGCTCAATCCCCCTGACGAAAATCCTGGATCCGCCACTGCATCTTGGGGTAACAGGAAGAGCATTTAGACCAAAAAAGTTAGCCGATTTCATGTCTTTCGAGTCCATTTGGTGTTAACTGGTTATTAAACGTCGGCCTCTCTAGTACAGAAGAAGCTCGCACCTTAGCGTTGGTGGAATACTCTCAAGAACAGTAGACCGACGATAAATAAGCATAGAGGCTGCTGGATTGCTGGATTAATTTCATGGGTTGGGGAGTAAGGCAAGCTGCCATAACAGGACGAACCCTTAGGAGGCTGCTCGCGGGAGATGAGAAGGTAGGTGCAGAGGACGTAGGAGAGGGGAAATTTGCAGCACCCAACGTTCTTTACCAACCACCCATGTTAGTACTAACGTGGGCTTGCGCTGCTTAACTTCAGTGATCTCACGGGAACTGGTGTGTCCAACGCAACTACAGAATTGGTCGGCCGCCGCCGGCTGCATAAAATACCGTCCAATGGATCACCCATGCATCTAATCAGAGAGACAACTATGGGTACCCGATCCTGCCATAGACGGGAAATGGGTTAGTAATTGCTTACTTCCTTTGCTTGTTCTCTAGTAATGATGGAAATTTCCTGACCCATTGGGGTGGGGATAGAGATCCGAACCTAGGGATGTTATCGATCAGCACGCATACATATTTTACTCCGTGCAGGAAAAGGGTTCTTTTCAATTGGGAAAGACAGGAAAATAATGGTGACGTACTCGTTAAGGGCGGCCTGGTGAAAAACGTGCAAGATGTTAAGTACTTAGGATCAACATTCGAAGGCAGTGGGGAGTTAGACTCGGATGTGACCCCCAGAATCAGTGGGGGATGGTTGAAGGTGAGACAGGCAAATGGAGTCCTGTGTGATAGGAGGGTGCCAATCAAGTTGAAAGGGAAGTTTTACAGGTGAGTGGTTAGGCCAGCTATGCTATATGGATCAGAGTTGGGCAGTGAGGAACAGCCACGTCAATAGAATGTAAGTAGCCGAGATGCGAATGCTGCGTACATGAGTGGGGTGCCGAGAGCCGATAGAATTAGGAATGAGTATATTGGAGGTAGCCTGGGAGTGGGACACATCAGAGGAAAGGGGGGGTTCGTTACGTCCATTACAGGGATGTAGGTGGTTGGAAGCACCCGGCTCAAGGGGAGACCGAAGCAGACGTGGTAGCAGGTTGTCCCATAAGGATATGGTAGTGTGTGGGGTGGACGTGGGCCTGTTGGGAGATAGACGGGAGGGGAGGGCTAGAACCCTTAGACCCGACCATGCCACAGGCGGGATAAGGGGTTGATGATGATGCAGCATAAGGATTCTCTTACGTGCTGCTGACATTGTACACACCATGGCTTTATATTTCTCTCCCAAGAAGCTCATTCTCGAAATTGCTGTAGGCCAACGATTAGGGCCGGCGGAAGCGGGCCTTCAGAGCTTGCGTTCGGAGGCGGGCCCCAATACAGAAGGCGCGCCATTTCGATGTTTCAACAATATTGGGCAGTATGTGTATTCAATATTATTCAAAATAATGGGGAGGGCAGCTTATTAAGATTTGCAGGTGGGGGCTGAAGAGCCTAGCGCCTCCTGCAAACGATATAGTTGTACATATATGCAGCATTAGGTTGACTTGCGCTACTTTTTTTGGCGTCTCCTAACTAATGGCGGATGATTGTCTGTAACGGGGGCTGATCGGGGTGTTAACTTGAGCGATGCCCCCGATTAAATGTTCGCCCCTAAACATTTGACAGTATGTCAACTATTAAAAGATATATTTATTTCGAGAAAAGTTTTAATAACTTTTTTTCACATGTGGGTTTTTAAATGTAATTTCCAGCTGTTAATTACAAAAATATGGAGTTCACCCGTCCTATGCGTGTTGTTGGTGTCACTTTTGACTCCTCCCCACACTTCCTTGACCACCGGAATGTTGTACTCTCAAAACTTAACACCCTCAAATATCTACTGATCAGACTAAGGATCAGTGCCAAAGCTTTACCGTTGCTCAGGTTGTCTAATCCCTTTCTTGCTGGCCTGTCCAGGCTGCAGCAAAAACCTCTTCACCGTGCCTATAACCAACTGATCCACATAATCTTTCCATCCCCCCTTTGATCTTGCATAACTCCTCGTTGCCGTAAGGCTGTTTGTTGTCCTTTAACTTATTTCTGTTGTTCTGTAACCTTTTGATCATCGCCACTGCACTTAGGTATTCTTCACACCCACTTCACTACATATCTGAGTACTTTTTGTCCTGAGTTGAAGTTAGAGTTTCTTGGAGGTTCCTGTTTGCCCCCACCACTCCTTTTACCAATTGTCATGCCCGTCTCTTTCAGTTTACTCACCTGTGCCACTGGAATGCCCTACCTTGGTCAATTAGGTCGTCTGTGTTCACTTGTGCTCAGTTTAAGTGTTGAAGTGGCAGCGTTAACTTCTGGAGGTGACTTCATCAGCACTTGTTCCTCTCTATGTCCCAGTAGCCTTGGTCTACCCCCTTTCTCTGCCTTTTGGGGTTTGTATGTATTTGCATTGCTCTGCGTTCACAGTGGTGTGTTGATTATTATCTACTTTTTATTAATCTTTATGTTTTGTGGTTTGTGCAGTTGTACGTCCAATAAATAATAATAATATTTAATCTCGCGTAGGTGGTGCAGAGGTAGCATGTTCCATTACTGCGTTTGCGCTTCTAGCTTCTTTACTGGGTTGAGGGGGGGGGGTTTCCTCCTTTGGGACGACAGAGAGAATTGACCACCATGCGCACTTTCAATCACATGGGAAGTATAACCGTGGTCCCGTGTGGTGTGTGCAATGTAATTTGCCCGTAAAAGAACCCATTCTAGTATGCAACGAGTAGATCGGCAAAATTCTCAGATTTAAGAGCTCATCCCCTGCTCGTCGCTGGTCACGCTTCGGTGGCGTGGTTGGTAGAGTGCTCGATAACTGTGGCCGAGAGAGATGCTGCAAGTGCGTCTTGCTTCAGATGAGAAGTAAAACCCTTGTCCCGTGGGGTATATGGTGGCATTGGCAACGGATAGAGGAGAAAAATTCTGCCCCCCTAGCATCAGTGGAGTACCTCGGTGAGCAGTAGACCACCGATAAATTAGCATAGCGGTTGTAGCTTTGGTCGTTAACTGGTTGTGAAAAAACACTATCCAAATATTATCCCTGTGTCCATTCAGAGGGACAGGATTCATACCCAACCCAGCCATAGGCAGGAAAAGGGTTAAGAGTTGTTGTTTGTCCCTGGTAGCCGCGTTGGTGGAGTGCCCCAACGAATAGTAGACCAACGATAAATGGGCCTAGGGGTTGCTGTATTAGGTTGGCACACAGATGCGAAGAAATACCGTCCGACAGATCGCCCATGTGTCCCCAGTCACACGTGAGGATGAACCATGGTGTGACTGCTGTTGGGAGCCTCTCACAGTGGCACACATCTTCAGTTACTGTGAGAGATACCGTGAACTTAAATACCGACTGGGGGTCAGTCCAGAGCCCTCTAACTCCCTTGGGGATAACCCCCAGGGAGTTGAGAGCTCTCTTGTATTTGTGAAAGAGGCTGGCCTCTTTCACAAAATCTAATACTAATGCTTTTGCCTTTTCCTTTTGTGTGTTTTGGCTTTTGCCTCTTTGTTTGTATCCGTTTTGGCTTTTGCTTTTTATCTCTGTGTTTGTTAGGCTTTTGCCTGTTTTATCTTTGTCCTTTTTTGGCTTTTGCCTTCTGTGTATTTTTGTCTGTTTAGGCTTTTGCCTATTTTTGTGTTTGTTGTTGGCCTTTGCCCTTACTTGTTGTCTGTTATTTGTTTGGCTGTTGCCTTTTTGTTTTGTTAATTTTATTGGGCTTTTGCCCTTATTTATTTTCACCATGGTGGGATGGCCACTTACACCCCCCACCATGGTGATTGTCTTTCTGGGCCCTAATGACCTTTGAAGTTGGTGGGCCCTAAAACATGAACGAACGAACAAATCCATGTGTCCCTGTTTGTTTGTTGGTGTTTTAGGGCCCTTCAATTACAAGGTCATTAGAGCCCCATCCACAGAGTAGTTCTTATTCAGAGACTGCACAGACACTACACTAATTCAACGTTATTTGGGTATTAGCAGTATCCAGTTTTTCCAAGCGGCCACCCATGTCAGTACTAGCTGAGGTTGCGTTGCTTAACTTCTGTGATCAGATGAGAACTGGTGTGTCCAACGCAATTCACCGCCCCCGCCCGTATCCCACTTGTATAAATATGGATACCCAATCCTGCACTAGGCAGAAAGTGACTAGTAGTTGCTATTTAAATAGCTTTCTAGTTGTGGGTGGGCCTTCTTTGCCTCCTGGCATCCAATATTTTGTAGAACCAGTCCACCACTGACCATTGAGCAGTCGCAAAAGAGTGGGCTTGGCGCCTCTGAGAATTACCAAATTCATATTTTAAAGAAGTTGTTGATTGATCATTATTTCTATTAAGGAATAAATTGATAATATTAAAATGAGAGGGTCTGGTTTTTATAACGGACTGGAGAGTAGTAGTGTTTCGATTTCAGAGGCAAACCTTAAATAATTTGGTAACCAACCAACGGCTTCTTATCTAACGGAATGTAGCTTAGCTGTACAGTAAGTTTCAAACTTTACCAACTGTCAGATTCAACTCCAAATACTCAGTGCTGTAGTTGGGGAGGGGGGACAGGTGTACATATTCTCTTCATACCCTAAAAATATGCCGCGAAATGCAGGATTTGATGCTCTAAAAAGCATAACAGATCCCCTAATGGCCCACACCTCGTCACGAGGGGACCAGGAGAGGGCGCGAACACTGACTTTGTCCCAGGGCACTGAATACCTTAGCTACTCCTCCGCAAAAACTCACAAAGAAACCCCCTTAACATCTCTGACGGAGGAAAATCAATATCAGGGTACAGAGAGGGCCTTTGATGACTGACATCACGCCTCACTGTTATCGATGTCATTATTGTTTTTGTATTGTTTGTCATGATAGTTGTTGAAATTCTTTTTTAAATCCCTGGATGGGGGTGAAATTGGCGGGACCATGCCCTAGTCTTCCATATTGCGTCAATAACAGATTTTGCAAAATGCTGTTTCTGTTTATGACCCCCCCCCCCGCGGTGGCGTAGTGGCAGTGCGTCGCTAGGGTTGGCGTCACCAGGTGCGGTGACACCCCCGTCTCCCGAATAAAAGCCGCTTCTTCTGCTTTGGTGTCACCCCATTTCTCATGGTGCGAGTGGTGCCACCCGGTGCGGCCCACACCTCCTAGTGACGCTACTGCGTAGTGGTTAACACGCTCGGCAAATGCGTCAGTAGTTTCATGTTCGATGGGAGCGGCGAGTTGCGTTGGACACAACAGTTCTCGTCTGATCACTGAAGTTAAGTAACGCATAGTTAGTACTGACATGGGTGGTCGCTCGGGAAAGCTGGGTACTGCTAATACCCAATAATCGTCGCATTAGTGTAGAGTCTGTGCAGTATGTGCATTTGAACTATGCAGTGGACGGGTCTCTAATGACCTTGTAGTTGACGGGACCTTAAACTCCAACAAACAAACAAAGGCATGTGGGGTGGAAGGGGACTTGGTGGCATGTGGGGTGGAAGGGGACTTGGTGGGGGATAGGCGGGAGTGGAGGATTAGAACCCACAGACCGGAACCTTCCTTAGGCGGGAGAAGTGTGAGATGACGATGATGATGATAAAAGGATAAAATTCTCAGCAGTGGGGATTCTGGCAAAATTGCAGCTGACTGCAAGTGTGTGCGTCTTGAAGTATAATTATACAAGTCTAGGTCGACTAGTCTAGGTTGAATTTATCTTGAAATTAGCATATTTTTGTTCAGCTAACATAGCTTTGGCATCATTTAGCATTGTTTTGGTTATAACGCACACTCGGTTATAAGACACAGACACGAGCAGTCCCGACGGTGTTTGTTATATCCGAGTTTGACTGTATTGTATTTCAATATTTGTCCACCATGTCATTTTAAAACCCTCTGCCTACGGCCATTTCGAAGTAGGTCGCATAGAAATCTAAATCTCGCACTGTCAGAAGGAAGACAGGCCTACCGGTCCTCCCGGTACACATTGAGAAGAGGAGGCTGTGGTGGTAACAGTGGTGGCAAAAAGAAGAGGAGGCTGTGGTGGTAACAGTGGTGGCAAAAAGAAGAGGAGCTCAGTGCAGCCCAATGGTAGCAGTTAGCCCCAACAAGTAGTATGCAATCCTGAAAAGTAACGCAAAACACTGGACTCAACAAGAATGGAAGTTCCACAATAAGTTCGCTAAATAATTACCTTTCAGCTACTGAAATTAATGTCTCGGGTAGAGGTAGTACCAAAATCGGGTACATACAGGGGTCACATTAAATGCCTGGCACCACTCTTATCATCTAAATTTACTATCTTGCTGCCCTGAGGCTGAGAAATAGTTTTATTGTTTCGAGGTACATTGTCAGGGCTATAACAGGACTTCCATGTAATAATGAGAGTTGGTGACGACAGGGCGGTAAAACATAATTCCTCCACTAGATTAACTGTTCGTTGTTGTACTAGTTCGTATCCACCGATTTTTTACGGGGTATTCAATTTCAACGTTGAATCAATGTGGTTTGCTGATCCAATATTTATTACATCACGATCTTCTTGATAAAATTGTATAGTTATTTATGTCAACCAACAGTTGTTGGTACCAAGTTCCGGCTTGCAACATAAATTGCTTATCAGCTTTCGTTTGACGTTACTGCGATCTACGACAAAAAAGCTAATAAGAACGTCGTCGTTCGGATAATAAAACGGCAACTACAAACTCTTTTCCCGCCTTTGGCAGGGTAGGGTACCCAGCTCTGTCCCTCTGAATGGGCACACGGGCACTCTGTTGGTCGGTATTTTGTGCCAAGAGTCAGAGCGGCTTATTGCGTTGGACACACCAGTTCTTGTCTGATCACTGAAGTTAAGCAACGCAACCCCACTTAGTACTGACACGGGTGGCCGCTTAGGCAAACTGGGCACCGCTGGTATCCAAAAATCGTCGCATTAGTGTAGTGTCTGTGCAGTCTCTGCATCAGAACTACGCAGTGGACGGAGCTCTAATGACCTCGTAGTAGAAGGGCCCGAAAACACAAACAAATAAGCCAAGAGTTAGGTGACCCGGATAAGCCTTCAGTGTTGTGCGTCGAGTTGCCCATTTGCCATAGATGAAGAACGTGTGGTGTCCATGAACTCGCACATCTTCCTTGTACCATTTGATCTCAAGAGATAAAGAGGTTCACAAGTTTAGATATGATTTGGAGCAGTGGTGTCAAAACTCATACATGAACACGGGTCACGAAATTTTAAGTCTGAGACCCGTTGGTAAAAGAAAGTGTCGCCCCTGCCCCAAATTTTAACACTTGACAGAAAAGTGTTTTTATGTATTCGCTCAATCCTGCATGGTTGTAGGTTTTATCCTAACCCAGACGATGATCTGTTTTCGGCGAATGGAAAACCGCATTCTATCGAACGAGCGGAATGAACGGCAAGAAGTGGTCCTGTGTGGTGTGTACGACGTCGCCTGCAAATAAAGGAACCATTTCTTCATGTACTGCAATAAAATATACATGTAGGTCGGTGAAGTTACCAGGTTAGGAGCTTGCCCCTGGCGTCGATGGAGGAAAAGTGCCTTAAAGATTTACGAGTAGATCAGCAAAATTGCCAGGTGTGGGAGCTTCTACCTGTCTTCGGTAAGAGAAATTTGACGAGGCAATTGGCATTTTTTTCTCAGGTTTGGTGGCTCCCAATAACCCTAAGATTTTCAACGTAGAAAGGGTTGTATAGGGTTCAGAGGGTTATATTTGTGGGTTACAAGTGGAATATTTAGACGTGTTGCTTCCCTCCCTCAACATAATGTAGGGGGCGACTCAATGACTGGTTACGACAGTCCACGAAGAACCCCGTTTGTTCTCGTGGGAAACGTGAGGTTGATGTCATACATAACCGCATGGGACCACTACTTGTTGTTTGTTGGTGTTTTAGGGCCCTTTAACTACAAGGTCATTAGAGCCCTGTCCACTGTGTAGTTCTGATGCAGAAACTGCGCAGACGCTACACTAATGCGACGATTTTTGGATACCAGCGGTACCTAGTTTTCCCAAGAGGCCACCCATGTCAGTACTAGCTGGGGTTGCGCTGCTTAACTTCATAGATCAGACGAGAACTGGTGTGTCCAACGCAATTCGCCGCTCCCCACTACTTTACTCTCAAACGAAGAAAGGCACTTTGGCGGTAGGTGGAGTGGGGCCGCATGACTGGCAATTCTCTTTCTTACGCAGTGGACTGTTCTCTAATGACAGCTATAGTTGAAGGGACCTGTGCAATTGGAGCACCAGGACCCAAACGCACATTTTCAATTGAACTCGTGGATAAACACCGTTTTTTAGTAGAGATTAAAGGTTAACCACGGGCGGCTCTAGGTTTTTCGTGGCCTAGGGCTTGTTGAAGTCCAGTAATGTGACATTGACTAACACAAAACAAACAATGCTATAAATGATCATTGTTATTATATTACTGTATTTATATAAACTGTTTTTAACTAATATGAAAAATGCTCACTGTTAATCAAAATGTATTGAAAATGTATGATAACTCAATTTTTGTGGGCACTTGACTCTTGAGGGGCCCAGGGCTTACGCCCTATTAGTCCCTATGTAGATCCGCCCCTGAGGTTAACAACCGCCGTATAACTAGTTATTATTCTCTGCTGATCTGAATTTGAATTGAATTGCATTTTAATTCAATCCTAACGTTATAAAGTTGAAATTGAAATCATAGTCGTCATGGGAAGTGTTTTATTTGAAAAATGTTAGACACTTTTAAGTTTTGTTGGGGTGGAGGGGAGGGTCTTGTCATGTAAAGGTTTATCTGACTGCACTAACCAGGGAATATTCATCTGCCTTCAATTTCAATGGGGTCTTTTCATTTCAAATATAGTACTTAGGCATAAAATATTGAGAATGAAAAATTTGACGATGCCCTGGGTTCATAATAATAATGATGATGATGATGACGACGACAACGACGACGACGTTGATGACGGTAATAGAACTGGCAGGGTTCAAAGGATAAGGTCCCTTCGGTACACGTTATCATTGGAGTGTGAAAATTCCGCGCAGTTAATTTTGATCGATCGCGAATCAACATCATGTTAAGTCAACCAAATGAGAGCAATCTGAAGTTAAGAGGGGTACCTTTCTCTCTCTCTCTTTCTCTTCCGAAGATGGCACACAGAGCATTCATTTAATAAAGAAGAAGAAAAAAGGGTTGTTGTATGTAATATCTCAGTGTCGGAAGTGGGAGGATGAGAGAGAAAGGCAGAATAGCTGTTTTTCCGGTTCCCTTCACTTGGTTCCATGTTCATTAATCCCAGGGCTTTTCTCAATGAATATAAAAACGGTTACGTTTAGATTGGTAGTAAAAACTGATTAAATTGAGAATTTATCTGCAGTAACCTCCACTCTCCACCCCCGCGGGAAATTTACTTTTAATCGAGCCGTTTAAGTCACTTTACTTTGAAGATGCTATGCAGTTGTTCACTTGATGAACATGAATCACCCCTCTTTTTTGTTCTTTCCCCCCATGCCTTTGGGAGGAAGGATATTAGGCAATTTATTTAACTGGGTTTACTATACAAGCTATTCTCTGAATGAGCATATTAGAGATAGCATGGGAGTGGGGGATATCGCTGAAAAAATAAGGGAGAGTAGATTGAGGTGGAATGGACACGTAATGGGAAGAAGGGAGGAGGAGCTCGTTAGGTCCATTACAGGAATGCAGGTGGTTTTAAGCACCGGGGGCAGCGGAAACCCAAGCAGACGTCATAGCAAGTTGTCTGTAAGGATATGGTAGTCTGTGGGGTGGACATAGAACTGGTGGGAGAGAGCGGGTGTATTGCGTTGTACACACCAGTTCTGGTCTGAACACTGAAGTTAAGCAACGCAACCCCAGCTATTACTAACATGGGTGGCCACTTGGGAAAACTGGATACTGCTAATGCCCAAAAACCGTCGCATTAGCGTGTAGTGTCTGTGCAGTCTCTGCATTAGAACTATGCAGTGGACGGAGCTGTAATGATTTTGTAGTTGGAGCCCTAAAACGCCAACGAAACAAAAAAAAAATTGCGGGAGTGGAGGGCTAGAACCCGCCGACCCGACCCTGCCACAGGCGGGATGAGGGTATGATGTTGATGACTATATACGTTATCAGATAATACCGAACTGCAATATACTTGTGGATATAAACTGTGAATTGGGGAAGGAGTTGTTAAGGGCCAGTACTCTAGGGCAGCAGTTCTCAACCCTTTGGAGTCGCGGAGCCCTTACCTGACAGCCAGTTCGTTCGTTGGAACCCCTTTTTGATTCAAGCAATATTGAAAAATTAAACATTCGCAGAAATGACTGTAAGCAAATATGCAGTAGACTCTCGTTATCTTGAACACCTAAGGGACTGACCTTGACCGTTCAAGATAACCGATTGTTCAAGTTAACTGGAGTGTAATTAAGCATATAGATTTAGCCCGGACCTGACTAAGTCGT
Organism: Trigoniulus corallinus; assembly: GCA_013389805.1. NCBI lineage: Eukaryota > Metazoa > Arthropoda > Diplopoda > Spirobolida > Trigoniulidae > Trigoniulus > Trigoniulus corallinus. The sequence goes on along the minus strand of JAAFCE010001036.1, from coordinate 56,077,578 downwards.
TCAAGTTAACGGATCGTTCAAGATATCCGGGGTCAAGATAACGAGAGTCCACTGTATAATTTGGAATGTTTTAGGAACAAGTCCTTGTTCCAGAAATCCTTTCAGTTTTTAACTATTTGTCCATCGCTGGACAACGATCCGCCAGGGATCTGCAGCGCTTTGTGGCTGAGGAGCCCCGAAAATCCTGTTACAGACCACCAGTTGAGAACCACTGCTCTAGGGTCTTCAGCAACTGGGGCCTGCAAGCAACTGCTAACCATTTCCACACCTATTTCAGGCTTAGCTGTCCACCTCTTCACCTACTGGGACACATGGGCGATCTGTTGGACGGTATTTTTTACTCAGTTTGCTATCAACCTAATGCTGCAATCCCTTCTTCATTTGGGCACCATTCCTCCACTAACGCCAGGGGAAGGGAAGCTCTACACTTGCAAATTTTGCAATGCGGTTCTTCTTACACTCTATTATGAGCCATGGCTTTTACTTCCCATCCGGCGGGAAGAGCACTCCGGGCCCCTTATCTTATCCGGAAGAAGGCAACCCATCCTCGTTCAAAATCGAACCTCGAACGACTGACGCAGTTACCAAGCACGCTACCCACTGCGCCAACGAGTAGGGATATCGCATTTTCAATAATGTTGTATAATTGCAGAAGGCTTCCCTTCTATAATGGCGTCAGTCTATTGTGCAGGCCCATTTCCGTCAGCCTCTCTTAGGAAATGGAAACAGGTTGTTGGGGAGGGCGAATTGAAAGTTTGCTGCTAAGTCCTGGATCGAACTATCACCCATTGTCTTGAGTTGATTTATTTTCCGTTTAGATAAGGGTCCTTAATGCAGTACACACCATTACACACCTTTTTGCTCACTTTCTGTACCTTGATATCCGTCTCGGCAAGTAAAGGGAGGTGGGGTTGACTCATCAGCTCACTATCACAGTTCCTATCCTGGCGGGGCGCTGGTGCTTTTGTTTAGGCGGGTCCAGACAAAAATCCTGATTGTACGTGCTGTCTATAGCGGGTGTTACCTGCTCAGTCTGAAGTCAGTTCAGTCCATGACTGTGGTCAGAATGACGCCAGACTAATTGAGTAATGTGATGACTGATGAAATGGGATGACGGATTTTTAAATATTTTGATAATTTTCGTCAGTCTGTGCATCACTGACATCAGATTGATCATGCAGAGTGCCTTTCATCAGTCTGGTGTCAGTCGCTGGTTTGACAGCAAAGGAGACACATGTTTTATCACCGCCTTCGTCTCCTGCAACCAGTGCCAGATTTACCACTGAGCTAAGTAGAGTGAAGCCTAGAGCCACCCATATGAACTCCTGCAGGTTGTTGTTTTTGTTTGTTGGTGTTTTAGGGCCCTTCAACTACAAAGGTCATTAGAGCCCCATCCACAGCATACTTCTGATGCAAAGACTGCACAGACACTACACTAATGCACGGATTTTTGGTATTAGTGTAGGGTTGCCATACGTCCCGGTTTTGAGGTCTGTGTCCCAGTGTCCCGGTCCGACAGTCATTTGTCCCGGCCGATTTAAAATTTTCGCTTTTTAAACAATTATTTTCTGATAATATCATTGCATTCAGTACTGCGCATATACAGTACATGCCTAGAGATTTCGTACAGATTCGTCCATGAAAGCACATCACATTTTGCCAGTGAAACTGACAGTTCGGGAATGATCCACCATTGATCCCTGGGGCGGATCCAGACGAGGGGCAATGCAGCAATTGCTCCCCCCTCACTGCCTGAAAGGGGCGCAACTGATGAAACATTTTTGCATTGCTATCCCCATTTCTATGCTGCCAGTCCAACAGTTGCAGTCCAATCTGTAGTTGACTAAACCACTGAAGATTGGTCATTGTAAAAGGGCTAGGAGAGGACCTTTTTGTAATTGCTAGCTAGATGTAAACTCGGGGATTATGAATATTTAAAAATATTTGGGGCGCACATTTTTTGAAGTTCTACCCCCACCCAGATCAGCCACTAATTGATCCTAACGATTTTTTGGGTCCTCTAAAATATTTTATATTTCAATGCGTTAGTGAAAGGATTATGGAATTTTTTAATAAAGCTATGAATGTTTATAATATGAATTCTTGCCATTTTGTTGAAAAAATATTTTTAAGGGGGGATGTCCCGGTCGGTGTTCCGACAATTATGGCAACCCTATATTAGTGGTACCCAGTTTTCCCAAGCGGCCACCCATGTCAGTATTAGCTGGGGTTTCGCTGCTTAACTTCAGTGATCAGAGGAGAGCTGGTGTGTCCAACGTAATTCGCCACCCCCAACTCCTGCAGGACTTCCCACATGATCTCCTGCAGACATTCCTTTGTTGTGTTGGCTTTGTGTGGTCTAGAATTGTTGTGCAAAAGGATGACACCATGAGAAAGTTTAATGGGACGTTTCAATTTGATTGCATTCCTGAGCTTCAATAACGTTTCACAATACCACTGAGCATTGACCATAGCTCCATGCTCCAGGAAATCGACGAGGAGCCGTCCCATACAATCTTAGAAGAACAAATGACATATTATAGTTGAGATTCAAGCTTATTTCTTATTGCAGTCCATCACTTGTTTTTGCACAATGTGTTTTTGAGGAGACTGCTGGTGTAATGTCATCCATCAATCCATCAGTTTGCCATTAGTCTATTCACGATCAAGATCATGGATTAAACTGATGACAGACTGAGCGTGTAATACCCACTAATGACTTCCTTGGTCCCACGTGTGTACGATGTCGCCTGCACATGATGGAACCCTTCATATAATCATTTCTCCAGCAGTTTTATATAGCCGGCTACTGACCTAGTAGTTACCCTTCCCTACTACAGTCTGTTAAACGGGTTCGACGAGAAAGGGTTGTGACGTCAACTACCTCAACGTGCCTCCTCTATATCCTTCAAATTCATAGATTTAAAGATGTGAATAATTAAAAATATCTGCTTCCAAATTTAACTTTGGTAATTCAGTTTGGACAAAGCACTTTGCATGTTAAGCTCATGCCCTGCTTATACCCTTATCCCGCCTGTGACAGGGTTGGCTCATTGGGTTCTAGTCCTCCACTTCAGCCTATCTCCAACCAGGTCCCCCATATATGCCACTCGCTACTGTGTCCTTACGTATTACCTGCTCCCACATCTGCTTCAGTCTCCCCCTGCTCCTGGTGCTTCTCTTAATGTGCATCCCCATAATGAACCTAACTAGCTCCTCCTCCTGTCTTCTCAATACATCTCCATGCCACCTTAATCTATTCTCCCTCTTCTTGTGCCCAACGTCCCCCACCCTTAAACACACCTCACTCATGTCCTTGCCTGCCAAGTTGAAGGTACCCAACATCGTCTCTGATCGAAATCGGTGTCTCTGCGACGTTTGAGACACATAATGGGACCATTCTGAACCTGTTTCAGTATACGGAGTTTCAGATGTCGCCCTGAAAACCAGATATAAGAAGGAGCTAAAAAATATTTGTTTGGCACAAGATGTAGAACAGTCCACCCCCCCCCCCCTCATTATTCGAAACCTTAGGTGTCGGCCAACGTTAGAAGGGTTGTGACCGGCGGCCTACCAAATTTAAAACTTTAGTTAGTGCAAATGACGCGTTGGGAGTAACACCACCGGCCACAGAGTCATTACCGAATTACGCAACCATTGAAATAGTACCTTTCGGATTATACTCACCATGAGTATATTGGTATATATGGCGCAGATTATACTACCCTGGCCTTGGGGGCGGACAGTATGGGCAGCCGCCCGGGGCCTCACACTCATTAGGAAAGACTTTAACATCTGTAGAACGTAATTTATAATAAGATACTGACAGAACTTTTAACCCTTAAGAGTGCTGGTGAGGTCAAAACGACTGCAATGAATTTAATTTTTTTTCTATAATGTGTGTTTTTGCAGTTAAAATTTTATGAATTTTGTTGTAGTTTTTGTATTTCATGGGCAACTTGGGGTAAAAGTTAAATTCTGCAGTAAACGCAGTTTTGGGGTGCATTGGACCCCAGTAGCATTTTAACGTATATTTAAATTTAAGGCTATTTGGACCAATCTCGGACAGATTTTGGACAATTTTGGACCCTAATAAATATAATATATACAAAAACTTATTTTATAGGTATTATACCCACGAAAAAAAAATTTTTATGGGTATTATACCCACGAAAAAAAAATTTTTATGGTTATTATACCCACGAAAAAAACATTTTTATGGGTATTATACCCACGAAAAAAAAATTTTTATGGGTATTATACTCACGAAAAAAAAAATTTTATGGGTATTATCATTTGTATCATTTATGGGTATCATTCGCAAAAAGCTTTGCAACCAGTAGGAGGAACTTCCAGCTGGGACTTGATATTGATTCTCCAGGGGGAATGGATGAGGTTAATACTACTAGGGTGGGAATTTAGCAACTACTAAGCAAATCAGTGGTTCATAAGACTGCAGGTGCTGATGGCATTTCTCAATATATTATGCAGCAACTTTCTGGGATACTTAGGTATTACCTGGTTCAAATATTTAGAAAGTCATTATACATGGGTATTGTTCCATCATCATGGAACTGGCTAATGTGGTACCAATTTTCAAGTCAAAAGACACAGCAGACCCTAGGTGCTATAGACCAGTTTCATTAATTAGTGCTGTGTCCAAGGTATTTGAAGACATCCTATTCTCCTCTACTATGGGATATCTGGAAAAGTATGGCATCCTTAGCAACAATCAGCATGGATTTAGGAAAGCTAGGTCATGTGCATTGCAAATGGCTTGCTTGATGGATTATATTCAAAGGGCTTTAGACAACAGAAAGCAGGTAGATGTTGTATTCTTAACTTTGAACAGGCTTTTGTCATGGTGCCCTATGATAAACTGATTTCAAAAATGTCAAGTCTAGGGAAACATAGTAAGGTTACTTAGTGGGGATGGTCCTATCTGCATGATAGACAACAGAGGGGAATTTACGGGGGTAGTGCATCTGAATGGAAACCTGCCACATTAGGAGTCCCTCAGGGAAGTGTTTTGGGTCCTTTGTTGTACATTCTCTATGTGAATGACATAGGATTTGACATTCGTTCCTTCCTTGAACTATTTGAAGATGACACATGCACTCCTCGGGTATTAGATGAGGGGTTCTCATCCTGTTCACAATTACAACAGGATCTCAATAGGATTTTCAATTGGTGTGCAAAATGGGAATTGCCATTGAATCCAAAAAAGTGTAGGATTCTTACAATATCCAGGTCAAGGGAGCTACTTGAGTTAGAGTGTAATGTATGTAAGAATGAGAGTTGGTCTCTCCACTGCCGTATTTAGGCAAATAAGGCTGCTTACAGTGTCGTGAATTAGAATTAGAATTATACCCATGAAAAAAAAATTTTTATGGGTACTATATCCACGAAGGGAATTATACCCCAGAAGTGCGGGTGGGGCGGAAAATAGAGATCATTGTAATGGTATATACCAAAGACAATTCATCACCTTCATCTTTCACCTCAATCGCTAGGTAATATTCATAACCAGGTAAAATAGAAAGCGTACACCAAAAATGGAAGAACATTGCATCTTCTATGGCTGTGGTTCTCAATGCGTGTTCTGCAAACAAATTAAATGCATAAATAAAGGCATTGGAAAAAAATCGATACAATTTAAAATAATTTTTGGATGGTATTGTAATCAGCAAACGACATAGTTGTACGTTTTATTGTTATAAGAAGTACCATGTGTAGAAAGTATACAAGCTGACTGAAAGTTTATGTTGAATTGTAAATTTTCCGTGCAAGTAAAATGTCGCAGTGTAGCGTTCCCCGGCTTCAAAAGGATTGAGAACCACTGATCTACGAGATGGGAAGTTAACATTTGATATAAATTACTCCTTGATTCACTTTGCGTATCTTCTCTGCAGTCCATATATGCTATGCAGAAAAGAGACTAATTAGGGCAACAGCATTTGGATCAAATTGGTGGGCACTTTGAGATACTCAACAATTGCCTCAAAGTGTCCGCCCGGACACTTTGACGCGTGACAGCGGCACTGCAGTCAGTGGTTCGAGGATCTCTCCTGCATTGAAGTGGTTTTGCGTCTTTCGAACATAACGGAGTCCCTCAGTGTGCTTACCGTCGTGGGAAATAAAGCGTTGTCCCAGGTGATGTGTATGATGTCATCTTCAGGTGAAAGAACCCTCGAAAACACAGCGTCTTAAAATATCTCTCAGCCCGTGAAAGGACGCTGTTCCCCATGTCGGTTTCAGAGTAGGATATAATAAGGCTAACTGTATCGGTTGGGGGGGGGAAGTTCACCAATAAAGAAAAGTAGGCGGACGATAAATACCCGTAGGGGTCGTAGCATTAGGTCGCTAGCTGGCTGCATAATAATTCCGTCCAACAGATCGCCCATTCCATGTGGCCAGTGGGGCAAAAATGAGTACCCTAGCCTGCGATTATAGGTGAGAAAATTGATTCATACCAGTTTCTATTTCTTGTATTCTCTTCTTAGCCCTGCGACGAACGGCCTGCATAGCGTTGGGCACACCAGTTCTCGTCTGATCACTGAATTTAAGCAGCGCAACCGCAGATAGTGCTAAACGGGTGGCCGCTTGAGAATCCTGAATACTGCTATTACCCAAAAATCGTCTCAACAGCGTAGTGTCTGTGCAGACTGAATTGGTCCTTCGACAGTTGAGTAGGGGAGACCGGGGCAAGATGACGAGCGGGGCAAGATGACTAATGCCTTAATTAGCGATTTTCCTGATAGTTAGCAGCATCATATGAATACTACTAGTAATCCTCATGACTAGACACTAAAAAATCCTTTTGTCAGGGCTCTATTGCCATTACTATATTATTTACATGAGTTTCATTGTTTTCCTGCTGTGTGCTATATGAAACCAAATTTTGGAAATAAGATATAATTAATAGATAGCATTTTGATCTACCTTAGACAACTGGCTATTCATATTCAGTATTCATAATTAAAATAATTTTTTAATCTTCTTGCTATATTATTTAAATTTTAAAATTGTTGCTGGGGCAAGATGACTGGGGCAAGTTGACGAACTCATCTTCTTGACCCTCAGTGTTAACTGGCATCTTCTTTGTGGCAGACAGCTTACCTGTGATTATTTTTAACTAGAAACATTAACTTTTAAGTTGACAATAAATTCGATTTACAATTTAATTCGATTTTAACTTTTAGTGTTAATGCGTTTTCGTTATTCACAAAAAAAATTAAAAATATTATTTCATTTACCTTTAATAATGTAATAAATAATGCCTAATCCTATTTTACTATAAAAGAAATAAGGGTACAATAATAGAATTCGGAGAATTTACTAATTTCTTTGACTTTTCAATAGCCGTCATCTTGCCCCGGGTCTGGGGCAAGATGACGAATTTTACATCGTTCATTAAAAATTATAAAATCACCTTGAAGATATCAAAAAATGTTTCACTTTAAATCACTAAATTATAAATAAAGGAACATTCTAAGTATCTCAGCACAGTAAAACATTTTATCTCGCAAGAAAAATAAAAAATTAATTAGAAAACTCTTAGTATCGTCAACTTGCCCCGGTCTCCCCTATATGAATTCAATCCTGCCATAGGTAGTAAAGCCTGGGTTCTGTTATAAAGTAAAGAATTTAAAGGCCTGTGCTGAAATAGCCCATCGCAATGAACAGGTGTGCTTTGTGATTTTATGAATGACCCTATTATTTTGAGGCAAGCGTTCAGTTTGAAACTGAACTTTTCACATCGTCGTCGTCGTGATTGTCATTTTGAATGTAATACAGTATGCAATATAACTATGGTCGTGCAATTTACCAGGCCATAATCAGATGGTACCAATAAAATTCTCCTAGGATCATCATCTTTATTATTTCAAGGCATTGGATCTATTGCTCGTCTGAATTTGAGGAGAGGTCAACTGACCTGGCCACCATATTCATTTTCTGACTAGTTCAAAGATGGGCTATTGTTGCATGAACAATCTTCCTGCAAGTGACATCTCCGGAATCCAGTTAAGCTTATTAAAGGTCTCATGTGGACGCCAGTAAGAAGGAGAGGATAAAATAGTGTGCTTGTTCATGTCCGGTCTCCAATCTTCATTGAGTTACAACACTGGTCAGTTTTGTTTTACATTAGATTTCTGTGCCATTCTAACCATCGTAAAGAGAGAGGTCAAATGTCTAGGGAGGTTCTTTTTGATCATAAATGCCTTTTCTTTTTAACGTCTTAACAGTGATCATTGCTTGTGCACCAATTGAAGTATGAATAAGACGATGTGCCTGACTTCCTTTCGGACTCGTAAAAACCAGTCATGCACTCACCTCTCGCTCTCTCGCTGTCTCCCTCCGTCTCCCCCCCTCTCCCCCAATATGAAATATCTGAGATTGAAAATTTCATTTTCCCAACATGTCGATAAGACATACAGTATAACCGGATACTGTAATGTATTTCATCATAATTTTAACCCTTCATCGACGGCAGAGATGGATTCCCATTTACCCTCTTCACGCGAGGTACACAAGAGCCCGCCTCCGCGGTGGAAAGGCAGCCGTTTGAATCATGCTTAGGTGGTTACAGGTTTTAATGCTGGACGACGAGCTGTGACCCCATGTTATGTGTGTGGGATGTCTTTTACTGTTCTACCAAAAAATACAGTAACTACTAATCCTTTTCACGCCTGAAGCATGGTCGGTCCCCACTTTGTTCCTTTGGGAATTAGGGGCCATCTGTTAGACTGGCTGCTGACCTAATGCTTCAATCCCTATGTTCATTTATCACAGGGCTACTGTTGGTTGGGGCACCCGGCGACGCCAGGGGAGCTTCTACACCTGGGAATTTTGCCTGATCTACTCATTTTACCGACACTGTGTTAGTGGTTCCGGGTTCCATACTGGTTGGCTTCTTTCGGGCGAAAGGAAGGCCCCGAGTACGCCTTCCGTCGGATGAGAAGAAAAAAAGCCGTGGCTCCGTGTGGTTTACGATGCCGTTCGCTTGTAAAAGAACTCTCTACTATGCAAAGGGTAGATGAAGCAAAAATTCTTACATGTAGGAACTCGCCCTCTGAGATCGGTGGAGTGCCCCACGAACAATAGACCGACGTTAAATAAGCTGAGAGGTTGCAACTAGATTACCCCTGTACAGGGACGGATCCAGAGGTGGAGCAGTGCAGCAATTGCTCCCTCCCTCAGTGCCTCAATCGGGCGTATATTTCAACTGATGTATGATTCAGCTTTAAAACTAATGAGGCATTTTTGCATTTCTATCCCCATTTCTATACTGCCAGTCCAACAGTTGCATTCCGATCTGCAGTGGGCAAAATTGTCCTTGGCTAAATTACCTGGGCTAAATTATCCCTTGTGTTACTACCCAAAATTTTCCACACAAGTTACTACCCGGGTACATGTGTACCCCATTGCAAAGTGGCATTACTCTGACCCTGAAGATGATTAGTGGCGACATCTATTGCTTTGTTTATTGAAGAGGGGGTGGGGAGGAGCCAGCAGCAATATCAGGATGACCTACAGGTACCCTCAGGGGTACCTTTTCATCTGTGAAGGCCGCATTGGTAATTTGGTAAAATTGCCAATTGATAGCATGCTAATGCAGGCAACCTCTTGCATACAAACTGCATGCATTTCTGCATTGACTACACCAGCAACTACTATTACTACTGCTCAACGTGCAGGAGTGGATCCATAGGGGATCAATGCAGCAATTGCTCCCCCCTACCCTCAATGCCTCAATGGGACACATATTTCAACCGACTCAACTTTGCAACTGGTGTGTCCCAAATATTTTCAAATATTCAGAATCCTTTTATTATAAATCTAGCTAGGAATTGCCAATAGGTCCTCTCCTGCCCCTTAGATAATGTCCTATCTTCAGTGGTTTAGCCAACTACAAATTGGACTGCAACTGTTGGGCTGGCAGTATAGAAATGATAATCACAATGCAAAAATGCTCCATTGAGGCACTGAGGTGGAGCAATTGCTGCACTGCTCCCCCTCTGGGTCTGCCCCTGGGACATTGTTAAAGGGGCAGTAGAAGACCTATTATAATTGCTAGATGGATTTATACTAAGGGATCTTAAATATTTGAAAATAGTTGGGGCACACTTTTTTGAAGAGCTCCCCCTGATCTGCCTCCGGATCCAGCCCTGCCAACGTAATATACATGGACATATAATCGTTGTTGGTTCATCATGCAGCAACTAATAAATAGAGAAGAAAGACTTAAAAATCAGGTGTAAAATGTCAGAAACCTATTTTTGAAATGAACATTCTTTGATATTCTGTTTGTAAAAATTGTCCACAATCTTAAGTAACATGATATTCTTTGACATATTTTTAAGGATACATAAACTGCTACGATTAAAACATAGCATTATCTTTTTTTCATCCATTTTTTAATGAATTTGTACCATCTGTAATATTCCTATGGGTACACGTGTACCCGGGTAGTAACAAGAGGGGTATATCAGTTAAATGCCATATCCAGCCTGGTCATATCAATTAATATTCTTTTGTTAAAAACAAACATAAATACACAAATTCACTCTGAAACTTCCCAAATAATGGGGATCTAGTTGGACAAAATGATCCTTCTCAAAGAAATTACGGGAGCGGCGAGTTGCGTTGGACACACCAGTTCTCGTCTGATCACTGAAGTTAAGCAACGCAAGCCCAGTTAGTACTGACATGGGTGGTCGCTTGGGAAAGCTGGGTGCTGCTGATAACCCAATAATCGTCACATTAGTGTAGTGTCTGTGCAGTATATGCATTGGCACTATGCAGTGGACGGGTCTCTAATGACCTCGTAGTTGATGGGACCTTAAACACCAACAAACAACAACAACAATCAAAGAAATTACTTGGCATCAATGCAAAGTCGAAAATGGGTAGATGTGTACCGGGGTAGTAACACAAGAGATAAATACTAATGAAATTTGGAAGTGCTCCCTCTTGATCAGCCCCTGGGTCCGCCCCTGCCCCTGTGTCCTCTTAAGGGACAAATATGTGCACCCGACCCTGCCATAGGCAACGAAAAGCGTTAGTAGTTGCTACTCGCTGCATAGGGACATCTTACACAATACACAAGGACACGGCTTTACTTGCCATCCGACGAAAAGTGCACTTTGGGTCTTTCGCTGTCGTTCGAAAAATGCCACTCAATGTTAATTCAGTATCGGACCTGGAAACATTGACGCAGTATCTGTGCGCCACTGATGTGCGTAATGAACACCCTTTTTATATTGAATTAAATATACGTGGTGATCTGCAAAATTATCAGGTTTAGCAGCTCGTCTACCTGGTGTTATTGCACGAAATTATCCACACCGCCTACTTTAAAATAAGCTAGGGGTTGCAGCATTAGGTCTGCAATCGGCTGCTATAAAAAATACCATTTAAGGTCGTGCTGGGGCAAATGGATATCCGACCCTGCCAGAGACGGAAAAAGAATAATGATGATGCCCCAACTATATAAGGATAAATTGCTGGTACCGTGGTCCTCATCTTTCTGGATTTAATGTTTTTAACCGAAATCAGGGGCTAACCAGTGGGGCAGGCCGGCATCCTCAACAGGCAACCCGTCCAATATTCCTGCGGGTTCCAGACGCTTGGCTGGAGTGCCCCAGTCAGAGCAGTCTCATCAGAAGAAGAGGCTACTCATAGATTGTGTGAGGTGGGCGGGGACCTGGTGGGAAATAGACGGGGGTGGAGGACTAGAGCCCGCAGGCCCGACCCTGTCACAGACGGGATAAGGATAAGATGATGATGACGTCAGGGGCAGCGGCGAATTACGTTGGACACACAAGTTCTCGTCCGATCACTGAAATTAATCAACGCAACCCCAGTTAGTACTGGCATGGGTGGTCGCTTGGGAAAACTGGGTACTGCTAATACCCAAAAATCGTCGCATTAGTATAGTGTCTGTGCAGTCTCTGCATAAGAACTACATTGTGGACGGGGCTCTAATGACCTTGTAGTTGAAGGGCCCTAAAACACCAACAAACAACAGTGACGTCAGGGGTTAAGCTCTTACTACTGCTGTTTTTAAGTGGAGAATTTTTACGTGTAGAGGCATCATACAGGGTGCTTCCCTCTCCGTCTCATAAGAAGCTCTCCACCTCGACTTGGATCGAACCTGCAACTATGGATTCATGAGTCATGCCCATAGTCTTTAAGCCACCGTTACATACACAAGGTTATGACATTAAGGGAATACCCAGCGACTAGCAGGGACCGTTCAGTATGCTGTCCATGATTTCTCTCATGTTTGTGATTAGCATAAGTCAGAACTGAACCACTTATTTGGTTGCCTCACCTTTACATTAGGCGCAACCTATCAATGAGACACAATCAAATCCGCAGGTCCGATTCTGTGTGAAGCTGACTGGGTTTTTTTCGGGCTAGAGAGAGAAAGAGAAGCCCCGAGTGTGCCTTTGTTTCATTGGAAAATCGTGGTGGTGTCATGTGGCGAGTACCATGTCATCAGCACCTACAAAAACCCTTGCTACACGGAAATGAAAGGCGCAGATCGGCTAAACTCCCAGGTGCAAACTCTTACCTCTTTGCTACCTTGCATCCGTGTGATTTTGGAAACTTTTCATTCATGAAACAATGCTGCATGCGTGTGGTAACACCGGAAATCGGACCAGTGGCAACTTGAATTCTGCAACTGTTGATATGAAATGATCGGTAACCTGTCCCACGGCCATGATGGATAATAGATATTGTATTGTATTTATTTGGTACATTCTTCTTCACGGCGCAGGATGTTGGTTGGACAAGTTGTAGGACCTGCATACCTTTGTAGGGGTGAGACGAACAACAGAGTAGAAAAAAATCAACATTCTCTCAAATTACAACAACCTCTTTCTTAGCTGGAAGCACATTTTTCAAACTCGGAGAGAGAAAAAGGTTCTTCATCATCTTCAAATTGTTGTTTGAACAACCTACATCAAGAATTTTTTTTTCCTGTCTTGCTGATCGTGTTTATGAGCTACGTGTTTGATGTACCTAGTTACACATCCAAAAATTAAGTCATTAGCATTTGTTAGGAATATTGATATGTGATATAGTAGCTAAAAACGAGGTATGTTTGAAGGTGGATTTGAACTCACGACTCAACTCGCGCAACCTGAATAAGCCACACCTCCTCTCGTATGTTCTTTCCTTTGAAACTCTCGGTCAGGTGCCAGCAGTTGAGCAGATGGCAGCTGTAGCGGATAGGCGATAGAGAAGTTAGTTGCTGTTGGAAGCAGTTGTGTGGTGCTGTGACTTTTTAAAACTCACTCAACACGTGTCTTTTTTTTTTCTTCTTCATATTTTGATGTATCTCTAGATTTTTTTTCACCCGTTGAATCATAAAGTGGACATTCGCTTAGTGTTCTAAATTGAGTTTTTCGAAACTGTGGTTCGAACCTGCACATTGTTGCTCTGTTAAGAACGGATGAAAGATGACATTTGATGATCATATTTTAGGATGAGACAAATGTTGTTGCGGTTCATATTCAATGGATAATTATTATTTACGAAGATTTCATTTCGGATTTGATGAAGGAGACAAGTGTAGGTAAGAATGTTGATCATGAAAACTGTTAAATTTGAATGGGATTGTTTGCGTTGGAATTACCAACATGCCTTTACATTATTTCAATTTTAAGTCCTGAAATTATTACGGCAGATAAACTAATGACATTTATTTACTACCGAGAAACACCGTACAGTGACTCTGTCGAAATAAGAATGTCAAAAAAAAATCCAGATGAACCGTAAGACTTTCAGAAAATGTTAGCAATTTATCTGAGGTACATTTCGGCGTAATTATATATGTAGATTAACAGATCAGCTATGTTTTCGGCGAATTAACATCTACACATAAAGCAATTTTACTATGTAAGTAATTTTTAACCTAAGATGGATCTTCTGGAATGTACAGGTCGGCTATCTTGCATAGTAAGGAATGTTGACTGAGTTGGAATGCAGAAATATTAATAACTTACGTTAATCTTGATATCTTTTTGTCGAAATTGCCACTAACCAGATTAACAGGAACTGAGAATTTAAAGTAACCATGTGAAAGTGGTGACATTTGTGAACTGTCCTGAGATCATTGGTTCGACTCCTAGCATTGTCATTTAGAGCAGTCTGATTTAGAGTGCTGAGAGACTTTAGAGGGCAGTTTGAATTATTATGGTCGTGGGTTCTCCCTCCGTTGTCATCCCGTGTTCAAAATTAGCATGTGTTTTGTTATACTAACGGGTTGGGAAGTAAGCCAAGCAGCCATAACAGGCTTAACCCTTAGGCAAGGCGCAAAATGAGACGCAGGGTGACGCAGGTGGCGAAGGTGACTCAGAGTGTAGCAGCCAAGCACCGCACATTGAATCGCAGTTTTTCACCATATTTGCATCAAATAAGAGAACTTCTCTGCTTCGCGCCGCTTTTTTGTTATTGTCACCCCAACTTCACACAGGAAACTGCGGCATTGGCGCTGCGCTCCGCAGGGTCACGTCACCCTGCCACTTAACATGCGCAACTGCATAAGAGGCTGCTCGCAGGAGATGCGAGTATAGGATATAGGAGAGGATGCGTGTAGAGGATATAGGAAACCCATGTTGGTACTAACGTGGGCTTGCATTGCTTAACTTCAGTGATCTCACGAGAACTGGTGTGTCCAACGCAACTTGGCTGCACATACTGTATTTTGAGCAGAGGTCTCGTTGTAATCCCCGCCGTCGTTCTCATCATCATCATCAAAATTGACACAATCATCATTCTTTTCTGAACTGAAAACATTTACGTAGTTGTTGCAGTAATAATATAATTGCTTCTTTCCCTTGGGGAAACCCACGTTTAGGCATGCCACTCCTATTCTTCCAGTTGAATTTCTTTAAAAAAAAAAGGATTATGAAAGTTTTGGTGATGAGCATGATGAATTCATAACCTCCACCTCGTACTAAATTTTATTTGTTTCGGTGTTTTTGGGCCCCTCAACTAAAAGGTCATTCGAGAGCCGTCCACAGCATAGTTCTTATGCAGAGACTGCACAGACGCTACACTAATGCGACGATTTTTGGGTATTAGCGGTGCCCAGTTTTCCCAAGCGGCCACCCACGTTAGTACCAGCTGGAGTTGCGTTGTTTAACTTCAGTGATCAGTCGAGAACTGGTGTATCCAACGCTATAACCCGCTCCCCCTCTTACTAGAGATTGGGGGAGGGGGACCGAGGGTTTGGTGGCTAAATTGGCTGCGTCCAATTCTGACTACTTTTATTATTCAGAAGGTCTAGTGTGAGTCTAATGCTTGTATTATAGCCATGGGCTAAATAAATTAAATGTGCCCTTCAACGTACATAATAGAGTAAGGCTCTCTATTAGATCCATTAAAGTTACTCCAGTTCCGCCCTCCAAACTCGTGCATATAAAACAATAAAAAGTTAATTGTAGTAACTGTTTCATCGTTAAATAAACTGACTCGCAGCTCATGTTTTACGGGTAATAATAATAATATATTTTTCCAGCATTTAAAATAGTGGAACTCCCAACGGAATCATGAGACTTGAATGGTCAAAGAAATGGGGTATGCGTAAGACACGAGAGATTGTGTCCGACAATAGTGGTTCGTTCATCGCAATTTCAGTTAATGAAACATTTTGGCTGAATTTTCAGGTGTTAGACTGTGGAGCTGTGTCAATAAAACCACTGCGGTTTTCATTTTCTATTTGTTTAAGATGAGACCGAAAGTCTAATGAGTAGCGAGGTGAATGTGTTGCTTCTGCTGCCTTTAAATGCTCGTACAGGTTTGAATGACTGCAATCAATTTAAGTTGGAATGCCACTTGCAGAAAATGGACGTTGGCGTTGAAATTTGTGTAGTTTCAGGTGAAAGGCTCTTGAGTTTGTCGAAAGGAAGTCTTAACCGATATTTACCTGCGTAAATAATTGTTTTGTGAGGTCTTTCAGTTTTTCCCGTGTAAATTGCATTTTATTGGATGTCTAGTTAAGAAATTGTAAAATATTCTGCATAAGGTGAGGCCTTTGAGGTGGTGACAGGCACACTAGCTGAACAAAAAAGGTGGTGGTGAATAGCCAGCCAACGATGAATTATAATAAAAGCTTGTCCCAAATACTGAATAAATATTTGCATCAAAGTAAAAAAGAGGGTTTTGACAACGAATGAATTAAGTTTGATATTGTCGAGCGAAAGTAACCAATTACAGGTTTAGTTTGTTGACATTGTTATTAAAATAATGTTCCTGCCAGGAGGTGTGCTATACTTCCTTTTGTTTGCATTGTCGCCCTTCCAAGACAATGGGCATCACAGCATAGTTTTTGGTGCTGGAAATGTCTAAAAAAAAGTATATACTGTATATGCACGTCGTGAATATCTAAGTGTTGAATTTCAGATGATGCTTCAAAATGGCACTGTCATTCAGTGTATTTGATATTGTTTAGTTTTTTCTCCATAACTGCACGTATCATTTTCATTAATTAGGAGTTTGAAGATGAGATTTCTTGTTGGAAAAAAAGTACTTGCAAAAGTGAGTGCTATACGATCGATATAAATGACGTTACACGTCACAGATCAAACACAAACGCTTCCTTTTCAAGGGTCGTAAATGATAATTCGGAAAATAATGAACTCATTGGCATTTTCACCTGTTGCTGGTCAGTAAGCGAAACTTTTCAGTAGAAAAACAATTGTCACGCTTACAAATGTTGACCTCGAATCTGACACACGTTGCGATAACATTCATGTGATACCGGTATTTGGTGAACGGCAGGTGAGTGTGGCTATCTCACTGACCTCAAGAATTCGTGTGCTAGCAAGAGAGCATTCAATAACACTCTTGCCTGGCTGGCGGTGAGCCTGAATAACTGTCTCAAGTTGGAAATTAGGTTTCAAAAGAAGTGAATGATGACAAAGGGTTATACGCTGCATTCGCAATTTCTTGAAGTCAAAAATAGTAACACGAGTCATAATCGTGGCCTTCAAATTGTCACAGTGCTCCCTGGTGGGCAGTTCATTAAGCAAGGCGCAAAATGAGACGCAGGTAACGATGGTGACGAAGGTTGAAGCAGCACATCAAAAAACTGCTAACAGGCATTCACCGCACATTGAGTGGCAGTTCTTGGCGGTTTTCAAAGTAGACGTGGAGTGGACAAGGACCTGATGCCACTTGGGTTCTAGCCCTCCACTCCCATCTATTTCCCACTAGGTCCCCGTCCACCCCACACACTACCATATCCTTCCGTCTCCTTCGGTCTCACCCTGCCCAGGGTGCTTCCAAACACCTGCTTTCCTGAAAAAGACCTAGCGAGCTGCTCCTCCCCTCTCCTTATTATGTGTTCATACCGCCTCAACCTACCCTCCATCATGTCCTGATCATGTCCACTACCCCCCCCCCAGACTACCTCTCATAGAGGCCTACTCTTTACTAGTATTATCAGCTCTCGACACCCCACTCATGTACTGCAGAATTCGCATTTCAGCTACTTGCAGTTTCTCTTCTTTGTAGGGCCTAAATAATGTTTTCATCTAGTCTTCTTTGAAAGTCACGCCAACTTCTTGCTGGAAACTGTGGCATTGGCACTGCGGTCCGCAGGGTCACATGGCGCAGGGACCGAGTCACGTCACGCTGTGACTTAACATGCGCAACTACATACTGTGCTATAATGTGAGTTACAGAAATTTGTGGTGAGTCGCCCTGCGTCACCTGCGGAGACTGCGTCTCATTTCGCATACTGACATTGTTGTACAACTTCAGGTTGTCTGATAAAAGCTCAAAATGTGTTCATCGGCCGCTGCACGGCAGGCTCAAGGTAATTATAGTCGCCAGGAGGAAGAACGACCCCCTACGTTCTGGGGAATTGTGCTCCTATATGCACGGATATTGTGCTCCTACGCCTGGAAATTTCACCGATCTACTGGTTACATGCAGATAGGGTTCCTTTACTTCCCATTCGGCGAAAGGCGTATTATGATCTTCTCTCTCGCCCGAAGAGAAAATCCAACCCACCTCGATTAGGTATCGAACCTGGAACCTCTGACGTAAAGACTCTGTTCTACCAAGGTGGGTAAAAGAACCCTTTCTAAATGGAAAGGGGGAAGATTTGAATATACCGAAGTAGGGCTTAACCGGATAGGTACACGCTTAACGTTTCCAGAGGCAATTCCTCAAAAGTGTACCCACCCTTCCATGTACCTTTGTGAGGCTGTCGTTTTCGATCGCGACGCGAAACCGTGTCCTGTATGTTTTAGTGATGAAATGAAGAAATTTACATGGTTAGCTATTTGACTGGTGCATCCAGTCCTTCGACGTTTTGTTTTTGAAATTACATACTCGAACGGGGATTCCCAACGGGGTCGATGGGCTTGCTGAAAAGGTCAATGCTTGTCAAGAGGTCGATTGCGTGGCGATGGTCAGTACGTTGGAAGCTTGACTGAGTGTCTGAAGCTTGAAATTTTCTGAAGCTCGGCAACTCCCTTCTGAGACTTCTTTTCATAGGCGAACATTGACTATTGCCGTAATAAGTGTTTACCGCCTTCACACTGAGCAGTTGAGTGTAATTTTTAAATTAAGTTTTGTTATGCGAATTAAGGACTATGAAAATCACGGAGCATCCCTTGGTGGCGCAGAGGCACTGTCAGTAGCTCCAGCGTCGATAATCTGGAGGAAAGCCCCGAGTGCACCTTTCGTTAGATGGAAAGTAAGGTGTGTACGATGTCATATGCACGTAAAAGAACCCTTTCTACATGCAACCAGTGGATCGGTAACATTTCTAAGTGTCGGAGCTGCCCCCCCTGGCATCGGTGAAGAAAAAGTGTCTCAAAGTGGAGACAGGCAAGTGGAGTCCTGTGTGATAGGAGGGTCCCAATAAAGTTGAAAGGGAGGTTTTACAGGTCAGTGTTTAGGCCAGCTATGCTATATGGATCACAGTGTTGAGCAGAGAGGAAGAGCCTCCTGAATAGAAGGCAAGTAGCTGAAATGCGAATGCAGTGGTACATGAGTGGGGTGTCAAGAGCTGATGGAATTCGAAATTTCTGTTTTGCAGATATTTTTAGGGTGGGGGGATATCGTGAAAAAATGATGAAGATTAATTTGAGGTAGTATGGGCATGTAATGAGAAGAGATGGAGGAATGCATAAAGGAAATGCAGGTGGTTGGAAGCATCTGGGGTAGGGGAAAGCCAAAGCAGACGTGCGAGCAATCATCATCCCTTCTCTACTTGTCCCCTGGAGTCGCTACGTTTTCCAATATCCCCTTGCAAATGCCATGCACTGAGAGGCCCAATCTCCTACTCCCGTCAGCCGCTCGTCTATAACCAGAATGAATGGCATGGACTTAGTGCTGAACCTCGGTGCACCCCAACCTTCACTGGGATGCCCCCACTATTTCCCCACGGTGTCCTTACCCTGGCTATGGAACCGTCATGCACATCTTGAATTATTCGAATAAACCCTTCTTCTACCCTACTCTTGCGTAGTACATCTCATATTTACCTCAGAATGAAGATTGGTTCCATTGTGGACAGACGTGGCTTGAACCTGAATTGATTTCCACGGACACTAGTTCTCTTCTACAGCCCAACCGCGATAATGCAGACTCCTGAGGGACCCACCATAAGTGTATTCATTATCCAGAATGTTCAATTTTAGGTCTAATTGGTACTCATTTGTCACGGACCTACCCTGTCTTCATTAGCGGGACAATTTCGTTATCCGGGGTCTTCATTATCGGTGGTTGGACTGTATTACTCTCTCCCATAGCTTCATGAAAGGGCTCATTAGCTTAATACCTATAGTTACCACAATCTTGGGCATCACCTTTACCCTTGAAGCGTGGTACTATCCAATTCTCACGCCATACAGAAGGGATTCTATCTCCACGAGCTATCTTATTGAAAAGTTTTCCTAGCCACCTCAGTCCTGTGATCCCTAGGCTATGCCAAACTTCAATGGCGACTCCGTCTGGGCCTACAGCTTTTCGACCTTTCATCTTCCTAATGCGCTGACTTTCCCCTCCTCAACCCTATCCACCACCCCAGAAGTGGTAGGATGGGTGTCCACGTCGCTCTCTCCCCCTGCAGAATTCAAGAGGCTGTGGAAATACTCTTCCCACCTCCTCTTTACCTCAGCGGGGGAAACAGGACCCTCCCTACCTTTGCTATCCTTCACTGTGATGTCTCAGGTATATATTTAGTCACCCTATTTCTAGCCTTGGCAATTTTAAAAACTTCTCTCTCCCCTTCCTTTGTCCCTAACTGATCATATAGGGCAGTGCTCAGCAACCGGTGTGCCACGGCACACTTGTGTGCCTTGAGCCGATACAGGTGTGACGCAGTCAAATAAGATAATTTTCTAACTAAGTAATATTTCAATGGTGCTCCTTAGAAACACAATAACGAGAATACCATAAAATCTCACATAGTGCCCGCGGATTATACGCGAAACATAGGGTCATTTAGTGCGGACTATATGCGAGGGCGGACTATATATGGGTGTGGACTATAAATGAAACCCATGGTTCCCAATGAAAACTGCTCTTCAATTTCTGAACATTCTATTACACTTAACAACACGATTTTACGAAGTACGTTCTTATTTATATGATAATGCAATATAAAATCTTCCACATTTCAATTTCATCATCAGGGCAATCTGACATTTCATGTTCAAATTCATTTGATCCCATTGCCCTTACAAGTTGCGCCACTGGCTACAGTAGGAATTTTAAAGTGCGGACTATATTTGAAACATACCCATCGCTAATGCGGACTATAGACGGGTGCGGACTATATTTGAGGTGCAGACTTTACGTGAGATTTTACGGTACTTGTCTAAAGGTTTCATAATTGTATGTGCAATTTCTCTAAAAAAAAAAAAAAAAAATCTCTCCGTGCCCGAAGTGGAACGCGCCCCCACCCTAGCTATGCCACTGCTATATATTTTAGCTTTTGATGTGCCGTGGAATCTTAGGAAGAACTTTGGTGAGTCGTAGGTGAGAAAAGGTTGCAGAGCAATGATATATGGCATCATACTTCTGGTGCTTGGCCAAGGCAATGATCCTCCTAGCTGTGGTCTTGGCCTGCCTGTAGTGTATTTTAGACTCCTGATCCCCTATCCACCACCCACCTGTGGAGGGAGCGGCAAATTGCATTGGACACACCAGTTCTCGACTGATCACTGAAGTTAAGCAGCGCAACCCCAGGTAGTACTGCCATGGGTGGCTGCTTGGGAAAACTGGGTACCGCTAATACCCAAAAATCGTCGCATTAGTGTAGTGTCTGTGCAGTCTCTGCATAAGAACTATGCTGTGGACGGGGCTCTAATGACCTTGTAGCTTAAGGGCCCTAAAACATCAACAAACAACAACATCCACCTGTGGAAAGCGGACTTTTTTTTTGTTTTGATGACTGCCTTGTCTCGTCATTCCACCTCCACACCTGTTCCCTTGGAAGTACCTCCTACCCAAGCTGTCCTAAAATGGCTTCACCACATTTTCCAATTTTTCTGACGATCCTGTCTCACATAGCATCATCACCTGTCCCTTTCCAATGCCAGACTGGTGTTTTTACCCCATTTTTTAAAATTGTCCGATAAAGTTAAAATTGGTAAAACGAGAACTCTTAACATGATTAACCTTCTTTGTTGCCATGTGTATCAGCTGGTACTCCTTGTTCCCTTTCCCTCTCCCCTTGCCACTGAATAGGGGAAATTGTTGATAACGTTAGTAGACCCTCGGAGTATTTTGTGACAATGCAGTTCCTCTCATCCTGTTTCTTTAGATTTCGTGGACATGTTTTCCTTGTGTAAACATATTTCGTCATGTAGTAATTTTTTTCCAGCTCTTTATTAATACAAGTGATGATTGCGTTGGATTGTTGCATAGCACGCCATTTGACGTGGACTTAACATTCGGGTACTTCTCTTGGCACGTTACACACCATTCATATTCTATCACCTGCTTCAGGGTCAAGTGTGGGCCGCCAGATTTCATTGTCACGTTGTCCTGATTCCGAATAGACTAAGAGTTAAAGTACTCTAGACGCTTAAATGGACTTAATGACCGCTTAAGGTCATTTAGCCTAATTACAAGTGCGTGCCTATATTTATGCAGTTGTTAATGGTACTACTGACGCGACTGTCGTCAAATTCTCCTGCAGGTGTAGGATATATTCATGTTTTACAGTAATTATTATAGGTAATTAGACGGTCTCAGTGGTTGTATGCTTGACGTCGCTGCAGGCATGGTCGATTTCGGCGGAAGTGGATGGAATCTTTCGGACAGGAGATTTCATCTTCCGTCTGATACCAAATAGAGCCGTTGTTCTGTGTGATGTGTACGTTATCACTGCTGGTAAATGAATCCTTTCTACATGGAGTTAAATATACGTGTAGGTTGGTAGCATTTCCAGATTTAGGAACTAGGGTCCTTCCTCTCGTCACATAGAAGTTAGGCCGGCGTTGGATGAGCATCGACTGCGAGCATTCCGTCAGCTGCTGGCTGCTTTAATATGCCGTTAACCAGTTAGTATGTGTGCTTTGTACCAAACGGGACAAATATATTTCTCGTGTTTCCAGAGGCGGGAAATGGGTTAGACCCCCATAATGAATGAAGTAGTCTGTCTGGATAGTTTTTTGAAGGTACTGTACCTGGTAACTTACCCCAGCTTGTACTAGCATGGGTAACCGCTTGGAAACACCTGGGTACTGCTAATTTCCAAAATCGTAACACCAGAGTGTCTGTGCAGCCTCTGCGTTAGAGCTGCGCAGTGGACGGAGCTCTAATGAGCATTGTAGTTAAAAGGGTCCTAAAACGCCAATTGGGAGAAAATGAGAAGTTGTCAGCGTGTAGGAGTTAAAGCTGTCTCTCTATGTGGTGCTTACAGTGTTAGCTGTAGTTGTAAAAGAACCCTTTGGCTGGATATAACGTCACGTTATTTAGGGCTAGTCTTCTACTAGTGCGGATATTTCAGATCACCTGATGAGGGCAATTATTTAAAATATGGAATTTATGGTTTTTGAAGTTTTTTACTGGAATTTCCGCGTTTCTGACTGTGAAGGTTAGTTTTGGTTTGGTTAGGCATTTATTCGTAATTGATTTTCTAGAAGTGTGGATATCACATGCTGTAGGACTTGGCCTACTGGGATGACCTCAAAAGACCTGGCTAGTTGGCCTTACATGGCCATCTCTCTGAAATGACCATAAACCAGCCCCTTCTATACGTAAAGATATGCGATTCGGCTTATTACTAAACTTGTATTTCCTACTCGCCTATTTGCATTGTCTGGATATAGGACTGGTTGGTAGGGTGGTCTAGGGCACCTGACAGCAGGGCCGGCCATCCGGGGGGTGCACAGGGTGCATTGCACCCGGGCCCCACGATTGAGGGGCTCCCCATCATCAGTACCCATCAGGGCCCAGATCATTGCTAATATTAAAAGTTTAATACGTCATTGTAGAGGCAACGTCCCTCATCCGACCCTGCCAGTGCAACATAACCTAAACGTAACCTAACAAACCTGCCATTGAACTACATCAGGGTTGTACAACCTTTCTGGTGTTGTGGGTCAAACGGCTGCTCCATGAACTGATTGCCAGCCACAGGCTGCCAAAACCAAAACGGGTGAAGATAACGTTAGGTGTTACATAGCAGGAAGGCTATAATGCATAATTAGAAATGATGCACTATGGGCCACATTACAAGCCTCAATGGGCCACAGGTTGGATAAGCCACAATAAAAGGTTGAGAGTCAATAATTTAATAATGCTATTATTTTGGGATTGTTAAAACCAAAATACCTTTAATAATCAGAAGTGTAATAAAAAATATAATGACACAGGTCCAACGGAAAATGTTCCAAGGTGTGGACGTCCACTTTCATACCATCTCATAAATGCAATGGCGACATATTAGGACACATGGCATCATCCAAAAATGTAATACGTTCCAAAATTAGGAATGATCTCAGAATGGGATAGGAGGGTATCTAAGAGGAGTCCAATTACTCTGAATCCTTTTTTTTACTTTTGAAAAAATATTTTGGGGCCCCAAAAGGATTTTTGCACCCGGGCCCCTTTATAGAGAAGGCCGGCCCTGCCTGACAGCTTGTCATGTCAGTATGAATAGTACTGACTAATGGACCATGGAAAAGAAATCAAGTAGAATTCACCTTGATGGGTCACTAACTTTGACGTGTGTGGTTCATTAACGTTTTAAGGGTTTGAAATGGACTCAACAATAGGCTTGGTATAATAATTATTCAAATTTATGGGGCATGACACTCCAAGGGATATATAGAGAGGGGTCTCCTCAAAATGCGCTATAACCATTTCAGGGCCGATGTACTGACAGAGTGTAATGGACGCTGACTGATCATTTACCAGGAGAGATTGAAATTACATGTAGGTGCTCTTCTAAAATGAGATTTCGACAAGGACTGCTTGTCTGTGAGGCGGGGGAGGAATTATCGTAGGGACTGGCTACGGTGTGGGTCAGGAAAGGAGACGGCCCAATTTAGTCAAGCATCAACTGTTTCGTGTAACAAAAAAGATTTCCACCTGTTTATCCTCGTGGTGACCTTGTATTGTTACGATCATCTAATATCTTTTTTAAAAAAAATGGGAACGTATTATTGTAGCCATTTTTTTCTCTTGTTCTGGCTAGGAAAGGAAGCTAACAAAATCACTATGATACACAAAAAATTCATAATAAATCTTGTTCTAGGTGGCTTTGGGTCAATAAAACATTCGTTTACCCAACCCGTCCTGTAGACCATCACGAAATGCTTATCATATAATGAAATGAACCAGTTATTTTCGTCTATTAAACTACTGATACACTTAAAAGATCTAACATTGTGATGGTAATGGTGGCAAGCGGAAGTTGAAAGAGTGGAAATGAATCATACTACAGAAAATATGCCTATTTTATACTTACTTGCCGACCTCGGTAGCTCAATTGTTAGAACTAGCTCTTGAGCACAAAGTATGCAAGTTCGCCTCTCTTCCCACTACCTCCCAAGGTCGGTGGATTTTCTGATAAGGAGACCTAGGGTGCGCTTTCATTGTATGTCAAATGAAATTCTTGGTGCTATGTGTGTTTTGAGTGTGTGTGCGTGATCATCTTTCTGTCCAGAAAAGCAAAAACCTTAATCTAAGTACTTCAGGGGCAGATCCAGGGGGTGCCATTATGTAGCAGTTGCTCCCCCTCAGTCCCTCAATGAGGGGCATATTTCTACTGATGCATGGTTCAACTTTGAAACTGATGAGGCAATCTTGCATTGCTATTCCCACTTCTATACTGCCAGTCCAACCACTGAAGATAGGACATTGTTTAAGGCAAGGCGCAAAATGACACGCAGGGTGACGCAGGGTGTAGCAGCCCTGAGAAATTTTGCTGCAGGCAATCACCGCTCATTGAATCGCAGTTTTTCACCATACTTGCATCAAATAACAAGAGAACTTCTCTGCTTCGTACCGCTTTTTGTTATTGTCACGCCAACTTCACGCAGGAAACTGCGGCATTGGCACTGCGCTCCGCAAGGTCACGTTGCGCATGCACTGAGTCACGTCAACCTGCGACTTAACATGCGCAACTACATACTATGATGTGAGCCTCAGAAATTTATGGCGAGTCACCCTGCTTCACCGGCGGAGACTGCGTCTCATTTTGCGCTGGGCTTTAAGGACAGTAGAGGGCCTATTGTAATTGCTAGCTAGTTTTATACGAAGGGATTCTGAATATTTAAAAATATTTGGGGCAAACTTTCTTGAAGTGCTCCCCCCTGATCCGCCACTGAAGTACTTATCTTGCCAAACTTCTTAAATCTCACCATTGTCAGCGGTGCGCTATTGGTCTAAATTTATGGATTTCTGCATCCGTAGTAAGCCAATCCAATTTCCTCGAGGGAGTCCGAATGTCCAGGCCTCCATCTTTTTCCTGGATGTAGGGCATTTCTGGGCTCTCTAAACGACAGGTACTGCCTGATTGCACAAATCACGTTTAGAGGTAATGGACCTGTAATCCCAAGAGGTTGTATATACTGCCTCTTAAATCCGGTGAACACCAAAACAGTGAAGTAAACATGTTACAAACGTAGTAGCCAATGGCATGTTCGTCAGACGTGCTCATAACCCCCAAAACAGCAAACATTCATTGATATTCCCACGACGATTGGAACATAGACAAGACAATCCGAACGTTTTTCGTACTGCGAGTGTTGTAAGCAGCTTAGAACGTTTTTCTTCCTCGGTGGAGACCCAACTTTAAACGCAAAATGCCATTTTTTTTCCCACTTAAACGTTTGCACTGGTTTTGTACTGCAGTGCTATCATTTGTTCCTGGTTCTTTCTTGGACTAAAGTCTTTCGGGCGAAGAGTAAGGTCCCCACTGTGCCTTTCGTCTGGTGGGAAGTAAGGTCGTAGTCCCGCGTTGTCTATACCAGCGATTCTCAACCCATTTGGAGTCACGGAGCCCTTACCTGGCAGCCAGTTCGTTCACCGGAGCCCTTACCTGGCAGCCAGTTCGTTCACCGGAGCCCCTTTTTGATTCAAGCAATATTGAAAAAGTAAACATGCGAGAAATGAGTGTAAGTAAATATATGATATGGAATGTTTTAGGAACAAGTTCTTGTTCCGGAAATCCTTCCAGTTTTTAACCACTGGACTGGCGTTTGTGGTGCCCCAGTGATGCGCAGCGCTTTGTGCCATGGAGCCCCAAAAATCCTGCTACGGAGCCCCAGTTGAGAACCGGTGGTGTATACGATGTCATCTTCACGTAACCGAATTCGTACTACATGGAGTAAAATATACACGTAGTTGGGCATAATTTCCAGGTGTAGGAGTTCACCCCCGGGCATTGGTGTAGGAAAAGTGCGCCAAAGAAGAACAGTAGGTCGACGACAAATAAGTATACGGATTGCGGCATTAGACGAACAGCCGGCTGCGTAAAACACTGTTCTACATATCGTCCATGTGTCTCAATGGGCATCCACCCCTGTCATAGATAGGAAATTATTAGTGATGATGTACAAAACAATCCGCCTCGGTGGAGCAGTGGATAGCATGCTCGGTAACTGTGTCAGTGGTTGTAGATTCGACATTCGACTGAGGTAGGTTGGTTGACTTCTTTTGGGCGAAAGAGAGGCCCCGAGTGCGCCTTCATTCGGATGAGAAGTAAAACCGAGGTCCCGTGTGGTGTACGATGACATCTGCACGTGAAAGAACCCTCTCTACTGTGAAACGGGTAGATGAAGCAAAATTTCCAAGTGTAGGAGCTCGCCTCCTAGCTTCGGTGGAATGTCCCAACGAACAGTAGAAATACGATAAATAGCATAGGGGTTGCAGCTTTGGTCGACAACCGGCTGTGGGAAAACACTGTAGGAAAACACTTGTGTCCATTCAGAGGGTTAAGATGGGTACCCGACCCTTCCATAGGCGGGAAGAGGGTTAGAAGTTGCTTATAACCTAACCCTATGCACACATCAAGCGGGTGACTAGTAAACTAAACTACTACATAGCTTTGTTAGCCAGCGGTGAGAACTGTACTATTCATGCCCATTGGTTCAGCCAATCCCTCCAAGGAAGGCAGAACCGATTGAACTGCTTGTCTGACGTCACTTACGTGTGGGTATTCGCAGTGGCGGCACATTTCATGAATCTCGTGGCACTCTAAAGTGCCGCGGCACAGTGGTTGAGAATCTTTGATTCGAAGGACAAGATACCCACACCCTGGTATAGGCGGGAAAAGTGTTAGGAGTTGCTTTGATGTCCAAGACAGATCGCATGCCCAAGCTAGATTTTTGACAGGGGGCGGGAAATGGGGTTATAATATCGCAGTTGACTCTCATAAGAATCCTACTCTAGGCAGTGAAAGTTTGGCATTTATTTGGACGAAATGTGTCGCATTGTTGCCATCGCTGGCAAATAAGCAGTTGTCACAATCGGGCATCCTGGTGATTAGCTAATTCCCAGAGCAGCAGTTAGGTGCTGCAGTGAAATAGTGATGATAATAATAATAATAATACGGTGTTGAAAGTTTTACGGAGCACTCAACTGCTAGTTATTTGAAGCCAAAGTGCTGTTACTACCATCGCTGGTGGCCAACAGATGTATCCTACGGCATCATAAAATAACATGGCCGTTTTATGGCCATTAAACGCTATCTATCTCACCGTGTTTATTTCAATTATTTCTTTTCGGCAGGGTCATGATCATTTGCATCTCTCCCCACCTATCTTTAACGACTCTTGTCCTCTTCTTGGGTATGACATTCCGCTTACCTTTCTAAAACGTCGATAATTGGACAAATCCAAGGCTTCTAAATGGAAGTTGATATCCGGGCAGGAAGAAACCACGCTATGCATTTGTTAGGGCATGTTACTAGAGACAGAAATTGGGCGAAACCAACCCTCCGTCCCTCTCCAATTTACTATCTGGAATTATGAAATGGTATAAGGCGGAGGTTGCGGATTTTAATCATCTGTTGATAACCGAATTCAGTGGTATTTAGAAAGGAATCCATTTAAAAAAGCTGCCATAGTTCATAACCAGCACTATGCTCGCCATATTTTGCCTAATAAAAATTGGAAATCGTTCAATAGTTTTAACGTAGAACGGTTGTATGATTTCCAGGTTCAATCCTGGATGAAGTTGAAAGTTTCTTTTCAGGCGAGAAACGTTCAATGGGGGTTGTTTGTGTTATTTAACATCGGCCTCTACTGCTGAAGAGTATTTACCAACGACAGGGAGGACGATAACCATGTACCGTAAAATCTCACATAATGCCTGCGGATTATATGCAAAACATAGGGTCATTTAGTGCGGACTATATATGAAACCAAGGGTTCTCAATGACAACTGCTCCTCGTTTACTGAACATCCTCATTTTCATCGTCAGAGCAATTTCCCCTACATTTTCCCCATTTCCCCTACAAGTTGCGCCACTGGCTAAAATAGGAATTTAAAAGTGCGGACTATATTTGAAATTTACCCATCGCTAATGCAGACTATAGACGGGTGCAGACTATATTTGGGATGCGGACTTTACGTGAGATTTTACGGTATCTTTTACTACAGAGGAACTTCGCATATGCAACTTTACTTTCCATCCGATTGAAGGCACTCTTGGGACTGAAAGAAGCCATTCATTTTGGTCAGGACCAAACCTTTAGCCACGGAGTCATTTTTTGCTCACAAAGATGAGAGGTGAATGTTGAATAACCACATAAACTGAACTAAAGGAAAGCATCCTGAGAAACCTGGCGGTCGGGAGTTGCACCTTTAAAACCCGAGAATTGACAACTGGTCTGTTAACACGACTGCCATGCACGGCCGACTCAGACGTCGATTTTTTTAGGGGGGATCACTTAGAAATATTTAAGATTCTATAAAAAATTATTATTCAGCAATTACCTTCCCCCAGGTGCTGCGAAACCTCCAGCCGGCCATTTGACCATGCTTTCATTTGTAGCTCAAAAGTGGCGTTTTTACATGGCAAACATATGGTATGGTACACTAAGGGCGTTTATTGAGTAGGTGAAATGCGTTTGCGAACTGAGAATTGAACTCATGTTGCCAGACTACCGACTAAAGCGCCTACTCTTGACCTCTGCACACTAGCCCAGAACCGTTTAACACATTAGTTCAGGCTAGGCCTTCTTTTGGGCCCTTAGGGCTTCACTAGTTAAGGCCCTCATACACGATCAAACATTTTGCATAACAACTGTGTTTGTGCAAACTTTGATCCATACACGTTGCAATTGTTTGTGTACACCTCAGTGCATTTTGCTTAATTCTTGGGTGTTTTTGTTTCATTGGCGTTTTAGTTGGTGTTGGTGTTTCGTTGGTGGTTTTGCTGGAATTTCATTTTGCAAAAACAATAATTTTAAGTATGCATGAATGTGTAGAATTGGAAAATGAACAAAAGACAATATAAAGGGGCTCTCCATAATATGTACCCCCCCATAGTATTGCCCAGTTTTTCTTTCCCGTTGGGGGAGGCAATATTATGGAGGTCCTACAGTATACAGAAAAAGATAATTACAAGTTTTGAACTGTTTAACCTTCCGTCCACAAGGTGACGATTTCTGGCACACACTACAAGGTGGGATCTGTGATAACCCCAAAAAGACTTTTGATTTTCATGGCTTAAATATTCAGATTAAAGGCATTATTATGGATATTAAATTAAATACCATCCATATAAAGCTTTAACAATGAAAATAATTTGGAAACGTGCTGTAAAAATTCTATATTACCCAAGAAGACAAGACATCATCATCACCATACCCTTATCCCATCCATGATAGGGTCGGATCTGCAGGGTCTAGTCCTCCACTCCTGCCTATCTCCCACAAGGTCCCCATCCACCCCAGACACTACCATATCCTTATGGACATCCTGCTCCCATTTCTGCCTTAGTAACCAGTGTTTCTGACCAGCCAACGATGTTGGTACTAACTTGGGTTGCATGGCTTAACCAGAAATAAAATATGCTAATTACTTAGGAGACCTGCTAACTTCTCTAGATAGGTAAAGAAAACATTGGAGAATAGGTACTCAAAGGTTGGTTAAGATTGGAGAAGGTGGTACATGTGTAGACACAATTTTGTAGGTCTGGGGTTTGCCGAGACCCCACCTTGTGGACGGAAGGTTAATCATGTGATATACATTTCATTTTGAAATTAACACTTTATTGAACATTAGAAAACAGTGAAAAAATAATTCACTGACAATTAATATGTTGTGTGAAGACCAGGTGTTTCAGTTATGGCCTTCAGTCTGTTTGGCATTGAATAAACCAGAAATTTCATGAAGTTAAGGTTCATCTTGTTCCATTCTTCTTGGGGCACTTCCTGCAAACACTTTTTGCCAGTAATTTTATGTTTTCTCACTTGCACATCTAACTGATGCCTCACCTTCTCTATATTTATGTGAAGAGATTGTGGTGGTGTTACTGTTTTGGAGCAATTTTATAACAGCCACTTACAAGTTTTAGTGTTTAGGATTGTTGTCTTGTTGGAAAACATAGGTGTCCTTAATGCCTAAATTTTCCACACTGTGCCTCAAATTACTGTGCAAAATACTAATGTATGATTAAGCAGTCATGGTGCCTTGAATAAATGCAAGATTGCACCCTTTTTGATGATACACACCCACAATACATCACACGTCCTCCTTCATGTTTCATTGTGATTGCTACATTTCCTTGCCTGAATTCTTCATTTTATTTTGCCACACATCTACCACCATCACTCAAAAGTGTTAAACTTGCTTTCATCTGTAAACAAGACACTTCCCCAAAATTTCATTCGTTTATCAGCATAGGCTTTAGCAAAGTCAAGTCTTTTTTGTCTGTTAGCCTTACTTATAGTAGGCTCTTTCCTTGCTGCTCAGCCAAATATATGTGGTTCATGCAGGAAATTCTTTATGGTACTTTCTCTCACTTGTTGTTGGGAAGTACTACTGAGCATATTTATCATTTCCTGGGCATTTATAAAGGGTCTAATCTTGGCATTCTTCACTATTGAGCGTTTTTGTCTTGTACTAAGCACTTGTGGATGACCTAATAGTCTATCCATCAGTAGAGAATGGTAATTTAAGGATTTTACCAATTTGTTGGTTACTTTTCTTTTCATTTCTTAGCTCAGTCACCTTGCAGCACAAAACCTGGGGTATTTCACGGGCTTTTGCTATCATCTGCAGCATTAAAAGTAAAACTGGTTGTTAGAATACATTCTATAATGCATGACCATCATTTATTGCTGTATTTCAAGGCTTCGTAATAATTACACTTCACATCCTTAGCATATTCATCATGTTCAATTGAATTATCAAATACTTGTTGCCCTTACATTTTC
Organism: Trigoniulus corallinus; assembly: GCA_013389805.1. Lineage (NCBI taxonomy): Eukaryota > Metazoa > Arthropoda > Diplopoda > Spirobolida > Trigoniulidae > Trigoniulus > Trigoniulus corallinus. Next base: position 56,045,698 of record JAAFCE010001036.1, on the reverse strand, counting down.
AGTTTCTCTTCACTTAAAACAAATTCAAATGTACATTATGAAATACAACGTGTATCACATGATTAATCAGTTCACAACTTTAATGAAAGGGGCACAAACTTGTGTTGTCCCCTATGGCACATCTAATGTCTCTTGTACAGTGGTAACCCTGTCAAGTTAAAGCATACAGTAATGTTGATCGTCAGTATTTTACAGTGGACACTTCTTCTACAGGCAACAGGATGAACAGCTGGTCTTTTTTTGATGATAGTCGATTTACCCCCATACTTCATTATTTTCTTCCCTTGTAACTCTATGAATGTTTTCTGGTTCAGACCTAGAAGGGTGTATTCCAAATACTCATAAATTCTAAGTATGTTTGCGAATCCTTCTTCGCCGTCACCGTTAAAAACCATAAATCATGACACCATCATGAAAGGGTTAGTATCCTTATCGGAATTTATTAGCACTCTGCATTTTCCCCATCCATTCATCCATCTTTTTCGAAATGATTTCATGACGTCATATTTCAATGAACTCCAGACAACCTATCATTGAAGTCCTTGAGTATGTCTGTAATAAATAAGAAGGGAAATATTAAGAGACTAATTAAAGAGGTAGAGACGACCTTGCATTTCCAGTTTCTATAATATCAAGCCATTTTTATTTCAAAAGAAGGTGTTTTCCTCTGAAATTGGAGATGGTGCGAGTAGGATTCCTTGCATACGCTCGCAAATGAAAACATATTTACAAATACCAATTTTAGATAAACGTGAAGGTGCTCTAAGATCTCGAAAAGTTTGGGACTGTCCTTATGATTTCTTGTTGGTTATTAAACGCGGTGTACTGCAATGTGTAGTTGTTTCGCATAAATAATGACGGTGTTTTTTTTTTTACTGAGAAATGCTTGGGAGTCATTCGTTTGCTTTTCCCCGCGGGCCTAAAATTCTTAAAAATGCCACTCCTCTATACGTTCAAAAACCCTTTATTAAACTTGGCTATTGCCGGTTTTCCACATTCCTCCGTCAATATTTTCTTCTCTTCCGCACTTTTTAGAGACACCATAGACTAGTTTGGAAAATAAGCTTGTTTGCAAGTTTGATCTCCACAAGGACCACCGTTGTTGTTATGGTACTTCACTGATTTTGCGTTTCTCTGACCTGCCTGGGTGGCTCAGAGGTAGGTTCGATCCTGGATCTTGAGATGGTATGGTTTCTTTCGAGAAAGAAGGAAACTCCACGTATTCAGTGGGGTGGGAAGTAATGAATGACCCTATATGGTGTGTGCGTAAAATGTATGCTGATGCAATAAGTCGGCAAAAGTTGTAATTGTAGGGACTCGTCCCTCTAACCTGAGCTTTCTCATTCTAGCATGAAATAATAGTTGTACAGTAGAACTCCAATTTTCCGAACTCCTATCATCCGAATCACCAATTATCCGAATCGCTTTCAGAATTTCAGAAAAAAAAATTATGAGGAAACGTACTGCGATTTTCAAAACAATGCGCGATTTGGCTGCCTGAAAACGGATCCTGACAGTCAAACAGCTTACTTTGACCGAGATGTTCAGAAAGCAATGACTTCCATTTACAGTATGGTACACGTACACGTCCTATTTTCTCCCATTTAGGCCCTTTTTTCGGAAAAAATCCAATTATCCGAATTTTTGATTATCCAAATGGGGTCCGGTCCTAATTGATTCGGATAATTGGAGTTCTACTGTACTATCCTGAAAGTGACAGGTTATTGAGTTATTTAACGTATTGAGAGGGTTCTTAATATGCGGAGTATAAATAGGCATTGCCATCTTCCCAGTGTCATTATCGGGCTTGATTTACTGTAGTTGCTCATTTAACGCTAGTATGTCGTTTTACCGACTTCAGGAGAGGACGAGTTGCAACTCCCTGAAAACTTAGTCAGTCACCATTTCTATTTCAATTTCGAAATGGTTAAAACAGTTTGACCACCCCAACATTATGTACGTGTGATCATCTCCTAGCTCCTAGGACTTCAGTGAGGGGAAAAAAGTATTTCAACACCCTAAAATTTTGAAATAACTAAAAAGATAAGAAAATTTAATTAATACAATATATATTAACGTAAATACTGTAAATCATAAGGCAGATAACGGTCTAGCAATTTGACGTTAAAATATTTAAAGCAGAACATATTACAGTAGAACCTCCAAAGTTGACCACCCCTATATGTTGACCACCTCCCTAAATTGACCAAATTTTCACAGACTGGATGTGCACCACATTAATTAATGGATGACCAACCTCCCTATGTTGACCACCTCTGTAAGTTGTATGTTGACCACTATGACTGTGACACATGATATTGATTTAACCTCCATAAGTTGACCCCTTGTCTCCCTTGTGCCTGACAAGAGCCTTGTCAAGGGTGACAAATACAAGATTGAAAGAGCATCCAAGGAGCTTGGGGAAAGCTAAAGAAATTAGTGATTGGTAAATCAGCAAATTCATGTGCAATTAAGAAATTGAAGACCGCCCTGTAACATGGAGATCAAACAAATGTGCATGGATGATTGCTGCCCTGTTTGAAGACAGGTAAGGGGTGTGGATCAAGAAATGATCTATCTTACTGACAGTAGACAACTGCCCTTCTGAACTGCAAGTCAGTCACTTGACAAATTTGACACTTAACTTCTTCCAAATGGAACTTCAAGGATCCAACCTATTGACCAAGGCGTTAACAAAGCATTCAAAGTGTTTTACTAAGCCCAACTCCTGGAGTGGATTATTGGTAAAACACGTGTCACCAGCCTGTGGAAGCAGCTTCATTTGCTGCATCCATTAATGCTCTGGGTGATGTCCTTTGGATAATTCCGCTTGGAAAAAATTTAACCAGAAACAATGTTGACATGTTTTAAGACTAACCAACAGACAACATTTTGGCCTCATCATACAGCCCATCTTCCATGGCAGAATTTTAAGGAGTAGCCTTTGAAAGTATTGTTGAAATGGGCAATGAAGTGTAAACCTCTAATGAATCTGATGCAGCTAACTTCTGGGGGGGCTTAACCCCCAACTACCAGATCAATGGCATTGGGGGCTAGCTATGCCAATCCACTAGCAGTAATAGTGTTGATTATGTAGCATTTCATACAGTTGTATCCAATAAAAGCAATAGTACCCATGTATCAGTACAGTACACCTAGTTCTCCATAAATTGACCACCTCCCTATGTTGACCACTTTTCTTCCGCCCTTGGGTGGTCAACTTACAGAGGTTCTACTGTATTTAAAAAAACAGCAAAATGAAGAAGGGGAAAAAAAGTATTTCAACTCATCAAGCCAAATAACATTAGGGCCAAAATTCAAAAATTATTAAAAACTTATATATTTGGACTCATTTACATACACAACAGGTGGCTTTATAAATTGTTAGTGAAAAATTTATAGAAATAGCAACAAAAGCAGCAGAATTGTCAGAAGGAATAGTCCAAAGGCACTCAATAGCCAAACAGTGAGGTGGATGCAGAGAGAAGTTGGAAAATCTCCATTCACAAGTAGCCAAACACTTGCCAAAGACATTGCTTCAACATCAGAAGTTGTTGTAACTCCAAAAATTGTTAGAAATTATTAGCACAAAGCTGAAATTAATGCAAGAACACCAAGAAAGAGGCCCACAAACAGGAATAAAAGGTTAGAGTGTGCTATACAGCACATAAATAAATCACACGACTTTTGGAATTCTGTGATATTTAGTGATGAATCCAAGTGCAATTTGTTTGGTTCTGATGACAGGAAGTGTGTGTGGTGAAACAGAAATACTGCACCCATCACCTGCGAATAGCCTCTACAGGGTCCGGCCCGTTTTGGCTGCTTGGCCGACTCCCCCACCCATTGGTGTAACAAACTAACAGTAGACCAACGATAAATAAACATAGGGGGTTGCAGCTTTGGTCGGCAGTCGGTTGCTGAAAAACTGTCCAATACAGGGTGGTAATTAACACCTGCATGCCCTTTGTTGTTGACAAACTGTGGAATGGAACAACTTTCCAGAATACTTTCCAGCAGTTATTTCATTATTAAAGGTTTTTATAAATTTTATGAGTTTTACCTGATTCGCTATTAGGTGAAAAAGCTGTGACCTTCAGTTGACCTTAGTGAGATGTTTATAATTTTATGAGGTGACCATTAGTCCGATTTGCATGATTTTTTGTCAGTATGCATAATTTGATAGGCCCAGTAACTTTCTAATTGACTTTTTTGGTGTATCACATAAGGGTCCCGAGATAGGTCCCAGAAAGGCCCGAATAGGCTCTTTTTAGGGGACGTAAAGGTCACCATTCGTTGGAGACCCACATATTTCCTATTTGTTCCCCGTATCAGAGGTTTTGAGGGGGGGATCAGCCTTAATTCATCATCATCACACCCTTATCCCGCCTGAAGCAGAGTCGGGTCTGCGGGTTCTAACCCTCCACTTCCGCCTAGCCCCCACCAAGTCTCCCTCCACCCTGCATGCCTCCATGTCCCTTTGCACCACCTGCTCCCACGTCCGCTTTGGTCTTCCCCTACTCTTGGTGCCCCCAGTTACTTGTAGTCCCATGGTGGACCTAATAAGCTCCTCCTCTTCCCTCCTCATCACATGCCCATGCCACCTTAACCATCATCATCATCATCATCTCACCCTTCTCCCGCCTGTGGCAGGGTCGGGTCTGCGGGTTCTGATCCTCCACTCCCGCCTATCCCCCACCAGGTCCCCATCCACCCCGCACGCCTCCATGTCCCTCTGCACCACCTGCACCCATGTCCGTTTTGGTCATCCTCTACCCCTGGTGCCCCCATCACCCTCAGTCCCATAATGGCCATAATAAGCTCCTCCTCATAACATGCCCATACCACCTCAGGCGATTCTCCCCATCATTTCTGCAATGTCCCCCACTACCAAGCTACCTCTAACGTAGGTGTTTCGGATTCTGTCGGCTCTTGACACCCCACTAATGTAGCGCAGCATTCACAACTCTGCCACTTGCATTTGCCTTTCATGGCTCTTCCTAGCTGCCCAACACTCTGAGCCATACAACATTTCACTCTTGTGTCTATTCAGAGGGACAAGATGTGTGCACGTCTCCGCCATTGGCGGGAAAAGGGGTTAGGAGTTGTTTTTTCTCAATGGACATCTCGAATTCGTGTGGATTTCACAATACCACTGACGCTAACGAAATGACGGGAGAAGGAAGGTTGTGTTGAGGTATAACAGGGTATTTGGAAATGCATTGATCAGAATACTTTAATCGACCCATACTTAATGGGCGTCCCTTAGAGTAAAAACGTCATAACCCGTTAACGGAAAATTTCATACGGTCGACTAATAGTTAATCCCTCTTTATAAAGTGACATTAATTTTCCTAACCGTCCATTATTAATATTCAGATTGCCTCATTGGTTGTGCAAGGCCATTTATCGCCAGGTTCTCTACTGAAGCATATAGCGGCAAAAGAAAGAGAGAAAAAGACCAAAAAGTATCCGAAATATTTCAAGGGGTAAGAAGAATCGATAAACAATTCTCAAGTTTAATTAATATTCGTTGTCATTTAAAGTTTTTAAAATTCTTCTCGTAGTAACTTTACCAATTGTAGAAATGAAGGAATTTTTATTCAACTGTCTAGGGAAATATTGAAAAACATATTGGCACGCATTCTTGTGATTGACAAATGTTTGTTCGATGGCCTGATTCGGCAAATCGTGATCAAATAAATACGATAAATTGCTGGGGATTGTATGTACTGTATGTTCAAGGATTTTTCTTCAGGAATGCTTGTCCGAATATTCTTAAAATATACTGTAATTGGGATTTTTTGAAGGTCTTATCGTTACCCTTTTTTTCATTATAAACTACCCCAGTTTAATTGAGACTGTAGTTGACATAATTTCACGCCCAAATTGACTATTTCCAGTATTTCTACAACTTACTGACTGCTTGAGCTCTCAAAAGTCGTAGTTCACCTGCGGTTAAAATTGGTAATTTTCTTTCTGAAGAGAGAAACCAGTGCCGTTTTCACACATGGGCGCCGCTGCACACTTACCCCTGGTACCCGATGTTAATCTGTCGGTGTGACTGTCGATAGGGTGAACCACGATTTTCTGAGGGGGGGATATGACTCAATAGCGCTTTGCCATATTCGAGTCCCAAGGGGGGGTTAACCCTCAAGCCCCCCTTTGGCTACGCCACTGGCCATTTGCATATTATTCCTGCGAGTGGTTGTCTTAGGAGCTCCTGCACACTGCTTTGCCCAGGGGCTACGTGCCACTTAGTGTATGCTAAGTGACTATTTTGTCGTAGGGGTTCCAGCACACTGCTTTGTTGTTGTTTGTTGGGGTTTTAGGGCCTTTCAACTACAAGGTCATTAGAGCCCCGTCCACAGCATAGTTCTTACGCAGAGACTGCACAGACACTACACGAAATGCGATGGGAGCGGTGAGTTGCGTTGGACACACCAGTTCTCGTCTGATCACTGAAGTTAAGCAACGCAAGCCCAGTTAGTACTGACATGGGTGGTCGCTCAGGAAAGCTGGGTACTGCTAATACCCAAAAATCGTCGCATTAGTGTAGTGTCTGTGCAGCATATGCATTAGAACTATGCAGTGGACGGGTCTCTAAGGACCTTGCAGTTGATGGGACCTTAAACCCCAACAAACAAACGAAATGCGACGATTATTGGGTATTAGCAGTACAGTACCCAGTTTTCCCAAGCGGCAACCCATGTCAGTACTAACTGCGGTTGCGCTGCTTAACTTCAGACGAGAACTGGTGTGTCCAACGCAAGTCGCCGCTCCCCACACTGCTTTGTCCAAGGGGCCATAAGTCTTTTAAGACTGTACTGACAGAAACAACACAACCACTACTTCCTTCAGAAGACCGTGAACCTGTATGGAGTGTACTTTATGTTTTACTCCATTTTGGCACTTTTTAACGGATGGATGAGGCCGTTGCGCTGTCAATTAGCTGGGATTACTCGCAAGCAGTCCAATTCATGGCCAGATCCTAGATTGAAAGGATAAAATGGGTCAAAGCCGAAATCGTAACTTTGGAACTGCGGAAGACATTATGATGGGTATGATTAATGGTAACCTTATTATGGATATGCAAATGCACTAAAGTAATAGGCCCAAACTGGAAATTAAATCAGATCCTTCGCAGCCCTAGGCCGGAGCGTATACAGTACGTCTGTATATTCCAGTAATGACTCGGCTGGGTCAGTTGCAGTTGTGCTACCAGAGCATCTTCACACTGAGCCGTAAGGACATAGTCAAACTTTTTTCATGATGAAAAGAAGACTTGGGGCATCATTTTAACTTAGCAGAAGCCTTAACTATAAACAACATTAAATTGATGCCGTTGTGACTCTTCAAGGGCCTTAAGGTCTCATTCTTATTGAATATCAACCCGTTTGACTAAATTATAATTTCATTACTCCCCATACGAAATGCGTGAATTTGTTTCTAGTTCCGCTGTTATAAGCGATAACCAAGGCAGACTCAAGAAGGACGAACAGCAGAGCACTCGTGGCCCGGAAGTAGCGGTACTTTCAGTGGTACTTATGGCATCTATTGCCTGATTGGTTCTCCAGCCTGCATTAAACCTCTTGACTATATAAGGAAGATGCTTTTCTTTCTCTATTGGCAATACTGTTTAAGAAGGTCGAGATACATATCACTTGTAGCTTGCAGTCTGTCACTTGCCCTGAGGTCTTGTCAACACTGACCTTCAAAATGTTTCATAGAGAATTGATCGAAGCCGGTTGTTTTACACCTCCTTCCGCCAGGAATGTGATGGAAATCATCAAGATTGGAATAGGGTAGGTGTGGTGTGACCTGTCATTTTGTTAGGGTCATGGAAGTTGATGCCGTTTTCGTCATGCAGTTAAGATATAAATGATCTGTATTGGATTGAGTGGAAACACTTGTAGAAAAGATTTTGGTTTTGTTTGGCAGAAGGAAGTGTGGGGAGGATACAGTGCCTGAACTCAACCTTGGTAATATGTCATGTGTAACGAAATTGATATGAAGTAGCTACTGCTGTATTGCTGTAATTTCTTTACGAATTTGTTGTTGTCGGATATAGAAACTCCCACGTTTCCTGAAATGGACACTGTCGTTGCCATTACCATTTTTTTTCTGAATAAATTTTCCCTTTCTCCTATCCCCTCTCCCGTTTTATTTTTTCTGATATTGCAGTTAGCTAAAGCAGAGTGGTATTTCTTGCGGAACAAATCCATTTCATGACATAATAATGATCTTAGACCGTAATAGTTGTACTGTATATCTTAAGGGCTCCTGTATGAATGACATGGGGCTCATTCTTGATGTTTCTATTACGCCTTCATCTCCTTTCTCCCTCACTTTCCACAGCCCCCTTCCTTCTCCTCACTCTTACGTATATCTCCCACTGTCTCCTCCTGTCTCCACCTCACTCCGTATTTCACTTTCTCTTCTATCTCATACCCTCTCTCTCCATTTCCACCCCTCTCTCTCCATTTCCACCCCTCTCCCCTATCGTTTCGCCCCTGTATCTTCCTGTCTGTTCCGTCCCCTCTCCATGTCTCGTTCCGCTCCATCTCACCCTGTTTCATATTCTCTATCCCCCTGTCTCTTCCTCGCTGTACCCCTGTCGCTTCTTCGCTGTTATACCCCTGTCGGGAGCGGCGAGTTGCGTTGGACAGTTGAGTTCTCGCCTGATCACTGAAGTTAAGCAACGCAAGCCCAATTAGTACTGACATGGGTGGTCGCTCGGGAAAGCTGGGTACTGCTAATACCCAATAATCGTCGCATTGGTGTAGTGTCTGCGTGGTCTCTCTATAAGAACTATGCTGTGGACGGGGCTCTAATGACCTCGTAGTTGACGGGACCTTAAACACCAACAAACAACAACAAGTACCCCTGTCTCTTCTTCGCTGTTGTACCCCTGTCTCTTCTTCGCT